>CM028132.1:418914583-420117500 GCA_016271365.2 Neoceratodus forsteri | reverse complement strand
TGGGTAAAAAAATTGGCTTGAGATTAGGACACAGAGAGTAATAGTAAATGGGTCACTCTGAAGAAAGGGGTTAGTAGTGGGCACCGCAGGGTTCAATTAGGACCAGTCCTCTAATGTCTTTATAAGCAACACTGCAGAGGGACTGGAAGGAAAAGTATGTCTCTTTGCAGATGACACAAAGATCTGCAACAGAGCTGATGCACAAGGTGGGGTGGAAAGGATGAGAAGGGACTTGGCAAGGTTAGAGGAATGGTTAAATGTATGGCAGCTAGATTCAATGCTAGAAGTGCAAGGTAATGCACCTGGGAAACAAAACCCAGGGAAGAGTACACAATGGGAGGTGAGATACTAGCAACAACAAAAATGGAAAGGACCTGGGGTAGTCATATCAGATGACTTAAAGGTGGGCAAGCAATGTGAGGAGGCAAAGGAGGGCTGGGGGATACTGGGATGCATAGGGGAGGCATCACCAGTGAAAACAGGAAGTTATTATCCCTCTGTACAGACAGCTGGTCAGACCCCATCTGGAGTACTGCGTGCAGTTCTGGAGACCCAGCCTACCAAAGACATAGACAGGATGGAAGCTGTCCAGAGGAGGGCAACTAAAATGGTGCAGGGTCTGCACGGAGGACATATGAGAGAGACTTGGAGCTTAATATGTAGCCCTCGAGGAAAGGAGGAGGGGAGACATGATAGAAACTTTCAAGACCTCAAGGGAATCAACAAAGTCCAAGAGAGTAGCATCTTTCAAAAAAAAAGGTGTGCAAGAACAAGGGGGCACAATTTGAAGATAGAGGGGGGGCAGCTCAGAGGTAATTTAAGGAAGTATTTTTTCACAGAGAGGGTTGTGGATGCATGGAACGGCCTTCCGAAGAAGGTTGTGGAGTCAAAAACAGTGGTGGAATTTAAACATCATGGGACAGTCATAAGGCAATTCTAGAGGTTGGGGGTAGGAAGAAGTAGGCTGCTGGTTAACTAGGATCTGCAGCTTATCCAGTAGGCAGGGAAATGGGCAGACTGGGTGGGCCAAGCGGTCCTTATCTGCCATCAAATTCTATGTTTCTATGTTTCTATAATGATAATAGTTGTAGTACTAATATTTAACTATTGATCAAGAATGCTCATATAAAATACAAATGAATATCTCATTTATCTGTTAGTATGTAGCTATTTAATAGACATAAATGTGTTATTGCAATACTGAAATACTTATGAACATGGTACTTGACAATAGTTGTACATTGCGAATTCTTTCTTTTGTCAATTAATACAGTATTTTAAATCTTACTTGAATATCATAGTATGAAGAATTGGTTAATAGTGTATAAATACTTATATATACACATATACAATTTTGACAGTTTGGAAACTAACAGGTCTAGTGGAACACAGTTGCATGACAGAAAAGTGTTGATGGAGTCAATATGTTCACAAGTAAGATACAGAAACAAACTGGTGATACCATACATGTGACACAGTGTTTAGCATGACATGTGTTTAAAACTTTGAGAAATAAACAAGGGGCAAGTGTGTACCTTTGTGCTGACAACTACTTCTTGTTAAGTATGCATATTACATAGTTCCAAGAAAAGATATGTACAGAAATGTTGAACCAGAAAGGACAGGTGTTTTGTGATGTCACAATCTTTCTTAGACACGTAAGCATGGTTTCTCTAGTGACTGTGAAAACAGTTGGCACCAATTGAAGACCACTACAACAATTTTCACAATGTCACTGATCCACACAAAAATCTTATATGCCCTGGTGCATACAATATGCTTTGCCACCATATCACATTTTGTGTAGGTAATCATTTATGGAAAGTTGCAGGTTAGAAATAATTCTAGTATCCTACGAGTCACTGTGTCACAAGGTAGACAGCAAAGAATGTCACATGTTGTGTGACTATTCCTCTGAGATATGAAGGTCATCGTAATTCTTCAATATCAGGAGATAGGCATTTTTTAAGTGTCATGGGAGTCTCTGTTTGAAAGAGCTTGTAGAGTTATCACACTGTACCCAGCCAGTTCTGTACCTTAACACACAGGTGTAATGTCCTGAGTGCATAGATTGACCATGGTGGTAGACCACACTGTGAGTGTCAAACACTGATTGGTTAAAAACTATTCTACCTGCTGTGTAATATGTGATAGGTGTGTCAACTTTGAGCCCATTTGAGTCAAATCTGTGCAATACAAGCAATAGATATTGAGAAGATATCCTGAGACATATGGACTGAGTACATCTGCCTCCACACCTTTAACATAAGTGACCACTTTCAGCATTGGTGAATAGCTGCTGAAATTTGATACTTTTGGCCTGAGGGACAGACAAAGTAATCCACAGCACGTCTTCTGTGGTTTCACGCTCTGAATTACCACATGATATACATGAATATTTGGTAACATATGCCACAGTGAAATACTGACGCATTGGAATCCCCTCTTCATCCAAGCTGTTTATCACTGCCACCATGAACTCAGTGGTATCCTGTTGCATGTCTGCAGCAAATGTACTGCATCCGTCATATGTTCCCAGCACCTGCCGTAGAGATGTTAGTGACTGTACATTGTTAGAGTGATCAGAAACCATGCTGACAACCTGCTTCAATGCCTTTGACAGTGGAGTCTCTTGTGAAGCAGTTATTGCCTGGACAAAGTGTGGCATGTGGAGAAAAACTTGCATAGCAGAATTAGCATAGCAGTTAAGTCTACTGCTGTAGTCAAATACTGTTACAGCAGCCACACCCACTGATTTCTAACCAAGAGCTGGTTCTGCACCTGTACTTGAGACTGTGACCTTTGTAGGATTTTTCAGATTTGAATCACTTGTGGAAGCTCATCTCTGTTTGTTAACAGCTGTAGATATGACTGTGCGATGTGACACAACCAGAGACGTAGGCACTGGTATCAAAGACATGTGTGGCTGGTAGAATACATAACCTGTTGTACTCAACAATACATCTCTTGTCAGAGCGTATCTTCTGAGGTGCAAGAGTTATGATATGCAGCCCAGAGAGACTACAGACACGTGAAAGTGCTATGTAGCTCATACCATCTTTGAAAATGTCTGTACCTATGTCCACCATTGCTGAATCCAAACTTAAGCCCTGCGATTTGTGAATAGAAACAGCATATGCAACACATAGTGGGAACTGTTTCCTGTTTACATAGATATCCTTGAATACCTGGAATTTTTCACAGGTGCAGTCTATCTGTACAGTCTGTTCCATGTTGTCAAAGTGGACTACAAGTGTGTCTATAAACGTCTTCTGGACATTGTAAAGAAAGTCAATGATGTTTCCCATGGCACCATTAACCATGCCATGCTCAACGTCGAGATTACGACGCAGCATGACACGTGCCTTCTTACACAGCGTTAGAACTGCTTCCAGACCAGCTGTGTGTGAAACATCTGACTTTAGTTCAGTGAGTCGCTCAGTCATCTTTGCTACCAGTTTTCGACTGAGAATGACAACATCAATTGTATCAACAGCATGCAGTGTGAGAATTTTTTAATTCTCTCTCTGCAACATGACACTGTTGAACTCAGCACATTTCTTCAGTCGTGGCATGAGACACACAATCTGTGTGCCTGTGGAGTACACATCACTGAAAACATTACATGCTGCTTCTATGGATGTACTATCTATTCTGATTCTGTGATCATTTAACATAGAAACATGTTCTGGTGACAGAGAACCTGTACGAGGCTTCATCTAAAAGTGATTTGTAAGCCAGATCTCTACTTTGGCACATGTTCTCATACAGCTCAACAGAGATGAATAACTCCCAAAGGTTTACACCTCCAATGCAGCCTAGTGCGCTCTTAGTCTGCTTGACAGTCAGAGTTGCAAACATATTTTCTGCATTAACTGGTGCAAGCTGTAAAAGGTCTCCCAATACAAGAATACTTTTCCCACCAAATGCTACTTCATAGTCAGTACCCAAGATCTCCTGTAGATGTAGGTGTATACAGGTGAGCATTACATTGGAGACCATATTAATTACGTCAATGATGAGTAACTTCATCTTTGTAAACATGGAGCGAAGCTGAGATGCAACTTCAAATGACAGTTTACGATACTGTCCTGTCTTGCCATGCTCTACTGGCAACATAAAAAGACGGTGTAAAGTAACTCCACCAATGTTGTATGTGGCTAGTCCAGTGGAAGCACTAACAGCAACAGACATTGTTGATCCTGTCAGACTTCATATTTCAGCAGTGATGGCTTCAATAAGGAAACTCTTTCCTGTGCCAGCTGAGCCACTAACAAACATCAGTAGTGGCTTATAGTCAAGACAGTCACATTTTCTGGCTTCATGTAGCAGGCCATGTCAAACTGCATCAGTGACCTGAGAGTGAACTACATGCTGCTGCTGATTTAATCTTTCTCTCAAGTCATCTGGGTTGACACCGCAGTGTGTTCCATGTTCCATGGCACTCTCGACTTCTGACATTAAGACTTCTGGGGCATTTAAAGGCAGAGGCTCACCTAGAACACCTTCTCCTTCTGGATCAAGATTGTCTTGTGAGTTAACTGTAGTATCTTCCTGAAGTTGTTTCTCTGCCTTCTCAAGCTGTTCTTTCTCACTCTCCAGTATCTGTATGTATGTCTCTGAGTATTCAGTTTTGAAAGTGTCATAACTGAGATTGAATTCTTCCTTGAATGTATCACAGTTACCTTTTAATTCAGACTCATTCCTCCAGGGTCTAAATAAGAATAAGAGAGCAAAGTAGTAATGTTCTCTGCTCTCCGACATGCCTAGATGTAATTTGCAGTGGTCTATGAGTCAAGGCTTCTGTCTCTTTATAAGACAGTCATCTACTCCTTTCACCTTGTAAATGTCACATGTACGATCAGGTGAGACATTCATCTTGTAGTCATAACACTTAGCTACCTGAAATAGGCACATATCATTCATGTCATCATGCCTATGGGGGTAGTATGTGTCAATGAGGTTATTCTTCAAGATATTTTTTGAGGAAGGTCTATTGACAGTGAGTTCCTCAATCTCAGCATGAGGAATAAGTACACAATTGCACGTCTCTTTGTAGTTCACACTGAGAAAGTGCACAGTGTCAGATTTGCCGTACAAATATGTGCCCATCAAATGATCACTGGCCTCATAAGAACCACATTCACAGTGTGAAAGGGTTTTCAATCCCAATGACCAGAGCTGAGATGTCAGGCTCTTGCTTGAACTGGCAATATCTTCCCAAAGAGCTTGCAAGCTAGTCTGCTCATGCTTAGTTATGTATGAGGTTATGTACCACACCAGAGCCAATGAATTGTCAGCCACAAACTGAACATCTATGTTTGCTTGCCACATTAGGAGAAGAGTTGGGTTTTAATCATTGATATACACCTCTTCCTCATCTCTAGGTAACTCATATACCCTCTTGGTTGATTTTGCCTTCAAGTGGTGTCGCATTGCTGAAAATAATTCATTCATGGCACCATCCTGACAAACCCATCTAGGGAATCCGAAACTACATCTTGTGTACTAATCAGATTTGTTCTTTACTACCCGGTGGCAGTATTTCTCTCAAATATGTCGCTGGAACTTTTGAACCAACTTCCACAGTGTAGGACTGTCATACTTGTCTGGAATGTGGCAAGTGATGTATTGCTTGATGAATGCTAGCACTTGTGCTGCTTCATGTTCACCGATGCGTGGTGCATCCTAGAGCCACAATAACACGTGTATATGAGGGGCACCCCATGCTTGATACTCCATCCTCCAAAAGTAATGCTGTACAGTACCAAGAGGTGGATTGTCCTTTGACAAAATGAAAGTCAGTATATCATGGAACCACTTATGAAATACCTTGTGACAGACACAGGGTCAAGTGAGTACATTTCTCTGACAGTCATTGATGAAATGCCATCTACAGCAGAATTTGCCCATTTTAACAGTTCTATGACTTCGTCCCAGGCATATTCAGCACAACTGAGTGTGACAAATCATGTGGCTGCGCCATACTCTCACAGCATTGTCATCACCTCAAAGTGTCTGCGATACCAATATTTTTTGGTGCCACGTAGGCTTGAAAGAATGGAAGACAAATTCACTTGCACATTTTCATCTTTCTGTTTCAATTTTTCAAGGAATTGTGCAGCTGTAATTCCATCTAGTGGAGTAGTGAGATGAACAGTATGTGCAATAGATGCAGACAGTATGCTAAGCTCACTCTCCCACAGGAGATGAAATAGGTACTGTATTTTACGTCTAAATTTTCCATCCTTGCTGAGTACACAGCTAGTACGGTATTCAGCACCCTGTATATGTACTTCCCTTTCATCTAGGTGTCCACCTGACCCTTTTGGGAATAAGTCTGGGAAACAACATGCTTCCAGTGTTGCCTCCTATATGCTGACAGGCTCACCTTCCACCTGTTTCATTTGATAGAGATCAATGTTGTCCCCCAATGGATCTCTGCTATGCAGTGGGTGGATTGTGTACTGTTCATATACATTGTTGTCAGTCTGCACATTGACCTTTTCAATCACTGGTTTTGTGTTTCCCAACTCATTGCATTCTACTAACCTAGTAGTCATGGTATCTATGTCAAGGTCTGTGTAAAAGGGATTGTTGCTCTTCAAATAAGTAAGAGCAAGCTTCACCTTCTGTACATTGACAACATCTTGCCAGATGACCTTGGCCTTAGTTGGAACACCATTTACAAGAATCACCAAACTATTTTCTGTGGAGATTGCCTCCACATTTTCCTGCAGAGGAAGTGGCAGATACATGACAGAACCCTTGAGAGATCTAATGAGTTCTTTTTGTCGAATGTTCTGTGTCTTTGTGTTCAGATGTAGAATGGTTTGAAAAGGTTTCATAGTCTGAATAAGAATACATTCAAACTTATTCAATGTGGCAATCTCACTTGGTGTAGCTTGTGCCTCCATATTATTCAACAATGACCTTGGTGGCAGAATGTTACACTTCAGTTTGGAGAAACAGTGCTTGCAGAGCACAATGATGGACTGTAACTGGAAGTCTGATTTCAACAGCAAGAATGCTGACAGTTGAAACCACTTGTCCTTGTATGGCGACAAGGTTTCAAGGTTCACTGTTGTTTGTTTGTTGTAACACAGACGTTCACATGGCACACATACAGAGTCAAACTTCTGTGCCTTTGCCAATTCAAATTTTGCAATTTCTTTGCTAAACTGGTACAAGACATGACTTTCTAACACAGAAACAGAGGCCTCATCAGAAGTAGGAGACTGATTAATTCCTGTATCTGCTACAGAAGTTATGTGTCGTAGCCCTTTCAGACATGTGATGACACCATGCATGTCACCAGACTCCAATAAGTTTTTTAAGGTAGTGTACTGATTTACAACTCGTCAAACTTCATACACCCTGTACACAAAGTTCCGCATGACTGCTTGATGCACTTCAAGCTTCCGCATGTGGTGAAAGACACTGTCACAAACATCACTATCTAGGCATGCAAGTGAGTGACACATAAGTCCAGTATGTGGATGGATCTCACAAAGGTCAATATTGTGAAACAGTTTATATCTGTTTTTATGATCTGTTATAACAAACAGGTTAATAAACTGGTCAACTTTGTCAAACAATGATTGCCTATGGTTGCAAGTTGCATCACATGCCCATGAGAGACAGTGGCACTTGCGAGGCTGACTAGTTGATTCAGCATCATCATCTGACTCCATTGTTGTATCGTCAGAGACACTGAGTACATTTACCAGTTTATTGGACTGATCTATAGTGAAGTTGTTGTCTTTTTTCTGTGAATAATATGACTCTTCCCAGAAATATGCTTCTGAATGCTGTGTGTGGAGCCATCGACCTGTATAAATATCACAGAAATTGTGTACAGTCAATTCAGGATATTGTTGTAGCCTTTTCTTGATGTCATACCCAACTTTTCTGAATAGTTCAAGCACATGAGACATCTTACGCCATAAGCGCTGAAGAGCAAATAGTGCTCTACTCACTAATGTACATACTTTGAGATGCAATTTCATCAAACTTACATTACTTTTTTCTTTTTACACTCATGTTTCATCACAGCAGCAATAAGCCTCTCAATCTTAGCTTTAGATGATAGTGATCTGAAATACTTCTGCTTTCTCAGATTGACATCACCAGGTGGTAGATTCTGATGTTGTTTAGTATGTGAAGTTATGCTTACCTTTGCAATAGTAGTATTTCGTCTCAATGTCCTACACAACTGTTGCTGAGGTGAACATTTTTTCTTGCTGTTAAGCAAGTGCGTACTGTTACTGTGGCGTGAGACAATGTAGGGTCCACTGTTTTAGTAGTTTTCTGAATTGTTTTATGTGTTGAACTCACATCAGTGCCTTTCATATTAGTCTTGAGCAACAGTGAACCACTATGATACCTGTTTCGTCTTTGCTTAGATAGTCGTCTGTGTTTACTGGGCATCTTTGCTATCTGGGACTTCACAGTAGTAATCAGCAATCTTACAGAGGTATCAGACACCTGTATCATAGAGACAGAAAAACAAAATATTAGTGTCTCTTTGTTTTGTTCTCTTGTGACATTCAATGTTGATACTATGTATTTTTAACTGCTGCATAAATAATCAACATAACTGCTTACAAAGGAGTACACAGTTCATCTGTGTAGTAACAGTGCACAATGAAATCAATAAATGATGGTGCAGAAATGTAAAATAGTTGATAAAGTGAATAAGAATTTCACAATTGGTATGTAAAAATGTGTCAAATAATGTATTGCGACAGTATGAAGTGAGCAGAACTGATCTTACTCAAAGAATAATTTTTTTGTGGTAAAAGCCATAATATCACGTCGTGCATTTGAAAGTGTCACAAAATATAGTGTTGTTCGTGTGAAAGTGTCGTAATTATATGGTGTCGTGCATTCGAAAGTACGTATGATAGTGTCAAACATTTACTGTCATGCACGCAAAAGTGTTGCAAAAATAGTGTTGAACTTTGAAAGTATCAAAAAAGTAATGTCATGCATTTGACAGTGTCACAAAACCAGTATCATGCAATCGAAAGTATCGCAAAATTGAGAATAGGGGGAAGCAACAATATGCATTAGCCAATAATATATTGATTTGTATTTGAGTGACTGGCACTTCAACCAATGCAGTGTAACATTTATCAGGCCATATAAGGCAACCAATCAGAGATGCTGAACACTGAAGAAGGACATAGCAGCTATCTTGGGTAAAACTGAGAAACAGTGCCTTGCTTGTTGTAAGTACTTAACATTTTATGTTACATTTTTCTAGCTTGATAAAAAGTCTTACCAAAATCTAAATAGTATTAACCAAAACATTTTTTCCTGCTCTATTTGTCTATGAATATAAATACAAGGTAGCCTACAGCATTATTAAGTTATAACTGTTTAAAGGCAGAATGTAAATTGATACTTACTAGCACAGATACAGCTGCAAAATGGAGGAAGCAAGTAAGGTGCACGTGTGGGATTACAGAATAGAGAACCAATCAGACATGACTCTGCACCTCCTCTTCTCATGTAATATCCTATTCATATAAATTTCTTCTAACAAAAGTCACTATTCTGAAATGTAAGAGGTTCTATTGGTGGGATAATGTCTTACCACCGACTTTCCCTCCCAGGAACTGGTCTAATATTTGGAATTACTTATATAAATACATTAAGTGGGATAGATATAGACTTATGCGATTTTATATTAACCATAATCTATTTTATACACCGTTTAAACTCCATCAAATGGGAAGTGTATCTTCTAACCAATTCCCCAAATGTCAACAAGCACCTGCTGATCTGCTCCATATGTTATGGTCATGTGATAAAATCACCCCTTTCTGGCTCAGCATCCAAAATCATCTTGATCCACTTCTTGCATTATCAGATAACTTCAATTCGGAAATTTGTATCTTGGGTGATTGTGCATGTTTACAAGGGAGCCAACAGAGAGTGCACATGGCCTTAATATCAAGCTGTGCTAAGAAAGTAATTTTGAGGCATTGGCTGGAACCGAATACTCCTGCCTATGTGGAATGGTATAAGGAGATCATGTTTGCCTTGCAAGCAGAGCTCATCATTGCAGGAATTACTAACAGAATGGACAACTATAAACTAAGATGGGAATCACTGTATACCCTTTTATCAATTCAATAAACTTCAGTCATTTTTACCTTCCTTTTTAATGACAATTACATCTAACATGGTCTTTTATTACTGTATTTCTTTACAACCGTCCTCACTTAATAGTAAGTGGCAGACTGCGGTGGGTTGAGAGGAAGGGGGGAGGTGGGTGGGATACAGACAACGATAACATGTTTTAGGACTTCTTATACTGTAATCTTTACCTATGTGCTACACATTATGTATATGTATTAGTATTTCATTAACTGTTATTTTTCTGTTCAAACATTAACATGTTGTCTGTATTGGTGGTTGTTGTAAAATTTCAAAATAATAAAGCTTATTAAATGGTAAAAAAAGACATGACTCTGCACTTGAAATTGCTTGAATCTGCCAATGAAATGGATGCATTTTGCCATCTTGAAATCTTCCTACATTTTTTGCTGAAGCAGAACTGCTCAGATAGTGAGTGCACACACTGGATTGGCTATGCAAGACAGAAGTTTCACCAATCATGTAGTTTATTTGTGTTTTATATTACAGCTTAGTGAAGCAGTGTTGAAGTAGAGAGGGGCATTTCAGTTTTAGTTTCACTAGTGCCTAGCTACTGCAGGGGAAACACTGACTTTTTTCATAGCTCCCTGTCCACTTCTTAATTTCAAAGCTCAGAAATGGTAGAAAACAGCAAAAGGACTTTGTGGATTGTAGGCAGCAGTATAGTAAGGCGATCATCAGAGTATGCTCAGAACTGTGATTTTGGGAAAAACCTGCAGCTCCCAAATTGCTGTGTAAAGTGGTTTGGCAGGGGTGGAATGAGGTGGGAGCACCTCATGCCAACAATACACAGGCTTCTGAGTACTCACGCTCATCCAGACATACTGCTGATACATCTTGGAGGCAATGATTTGGGCACCAAACACTGGGTAGATTTAGTGGCAGAAGCAAAATTGGACCTTGCTTCTATCATGAGTATGTTGCCTGCCTGTAAAATCATTTTTTTGGCTATTAGAGAGCGTAGGGTCTGGCAAGCAGAACATCATATGTACCTGATTGACAGAGCTCGAAGAAAGGTAAACATACAAATATCTGCATATCTGTGCATGTCTGGAATGTACACCATATGTCACCCAGAAATTAAATTTTCTTATGATTGGCTATACCTACCAGATGGTGTACATTTCTCACATGCTGGCAATTGCAATTTCCTGGGAGACTTTTGAGATGCAATCCTCAAAGTACTCTAAGAATGTCAGACTCTTTAAACAGAGAGCAAAGAAGTAAAAAAAATGGTTCTTTTCAGAACTAAAAACTGTTGGTGAAAAAATAGAACAGCTACATACATTACTTACACGTCTGCTACACATGGCCCGGGAATATTCAGACTGTGCCAGCCTGTAGAACAAGTCTGAGTACAGTGCAAGTCAAATGCACCAGGGCTTTGTCAGGGTGATATTTAATGGTTCTGTGCTATGGCTCAGCACTGTTCAATATTTGAATGTGGCCACCAACTTTGTGGATGTCATAGTCACACTGTGCCAGTGGGAGTGGCAATACAGTAGTGTGCTGATAAAGGTGTAAATTGTGGTGGGGCTGGGTGCAACTATTGCAATATTTTGTCATTTATATAGACATGTGGCCATAATGCATGAAAGGTGGAAGTTCCCCATTTGCATGTCTTTATCGAGCTATTTACATGCAGGTGTCCTTATAGCTAGCAACCTGTGTCTGGCGCTGTGTCACACATCACTTTTTGGGGATTGGTGCCCCTCCTTCACCATTTGGTGGCAACATGTCCCAACAGCTGATTGTGTGTTTTCCATGTTTAAAACACTCCTGGTGTTCCAGTGGACCCTAACCCCTCGGGTGATCATGGGTTGTGTATTGAATATATACGTGGTGTTCTATGGACCCTACTACTCTTGTCTAATCAGGCTGCTGTGCCAGCTGCACTGGACCATCAAAGTTATTTCTAAACTGAAAGTCTGTAATCGGATGAGGGTTAGGGTCCACTGGACCACCGTGGGAAGTTGTTTGTTATAGAAACAGCATGATTGGTGATGGGGGCACTAACAGATGGTGGCCCTGCAGTTCATGTGGAAACCCACAGATAGTGACTGCTGTGTTGCTATGCACAATATGGCAGCTGAACTGTGGGTTTCAACAAGTTATATTTGAAGGGGGCTCAACACTGTGCAGCACAACTAGGGTCTGTTTCTGAATATGCTCAGCATATCTGGGGCTGAATATAAGGATGTGTGAAGTATGTGTGCACAGACAAATCTTACTTGTGACAGAAACATAAGTGATGTACTAAGGAACAGAACAGAAAATTACATACATGTGACAAAACATGACAGTCATGCAATTTTTTTGTGTATTTCTTGCAGATTGTGAGAGAAACAAAAAAAAGAGGATAATTATGAGAATCTGGAGTCTTTGTGAAGTGTGCATGTTGCTCGAGGCAGTCCAGGCACAGGGCAGTACTCGCATATTAACGCTTAGCACAAACTGGAAATTGGACAGCATGTGAAGGTGCATTAACTCTTACCTGCATATGATTCTGAGAGTAAAAAATAAGACACCTCTGCAGTGTAAGAAAAAGTGGAAGCTGTTGTGCCAGCATTTCTGCCAACTGAAGGAGAGGCAGGAGATACCAGACAATGACAAGTGCTGGTACTACCTTGGTTATGAGCTTTGGGAGGCGGCCGGAAAGCCAAGAGCAGGGGAGCGTCTCACACACCGTAAGTAAAGAAACAATATTTTTATAATAATACAAGTTTGATATTCACTAGTGTGTATGTGCCACACACAGTTTAGTGGGAAAAAAAGGAGCAAGAGCTGACCAGCCTCAGGTGAGCTGATGTATTGCAGGGTGTTATACGGTGGGTACCAGCTGTGGGTGTCCAGCTGAGCTGCAGCATCACTATCTGTCAGTGGGGGCTCCTCCCCCTTCCTGATTGCAGTATCTTCATTAATAAAGTAACTCTGTTGGTCCAGTGGCATGCCTCCCCATGTCTGATCACAGTCTCTGTAGTAAAAAACATACTTCTGGTGATTCAGTGGACCCCTCTTCCATGCCTCATCATGGGGCACCCTGGTAAAAGACATAGTCCTCGTGGTCCAGTGGCCCCCTGGTATGTACAATTGTGACTCCCTGGTTCAGACATACTCATGCTGGTACAGTGGTCCCCCATGCCCAATAGCAGGCTCCCCAGTGACAAACATAGCCCTGGTAGTATACTGGACTCTACCCTCAGTGCCATAGTGGGATTTCTATGCTAGATGGGCCCTGGTGGCCTAGTAGTACTCCCCCTCCCACTGTATGCACTCAGTCATGTCACTCCACTACCCACCCTGCAGTCAGCAGTGTCCACCAGCTCACCACCCGTAGGGCACTGACTGCCTGCTGACTGATAGTATACACCCTGGGTGTATGCCCATTGCTTCACAACATTTACCAATGGGTGTACAGCCATACCGTGCACTGTCAGTAGTTGGCTGGGGAGTAACTTGTGGGTGGGGAGCTGCAAGCTGCTACTGACTGGGAGGGGGAGTGGTGTGGTGGGACTGAGTGTGTCGATGGCAAGGGGGTTACTGCTAGAGCACTAGGGTATGGTTAGCATAGGAAGTCCATGATTAGGCTGGGGATAGGGTTTGCTGTATCACCAGGGTGTACTTTTAACTGGGAAACCCACAATCAGGTATGGAGTGGCAACTGGGCCACTGGTGCTAGGTTTAATACCAAGCAGAGTGCAATTAGGGAATGGTTCAGGTCCACTGGACCACCAGGGCAAGGTTTTACACCAGGGGAGGCCATGACTGAGCAGGGGGTGGGGTGCCAATGGACTAACAGGGCTAGTTTTAACACTGAGCAGCCTGTGAACGGGCATGGGGGAGTGCCACTGGATCAGCATGGGTAGATTTTATGCTGGGAAAGCCATGATCGGACATGCGGTGGGTGCACTGCACCACCAGGTCTAGGCTTTGTACTGGGAGCCCATGAACAGGTGTGGTGTGTTGATGCTGAGTGTCATTGGACATTGGTCCATGAAGGATGGTGCCTGGGTGGGTGCTAGATGTAAGCCACTGGTGACTGGCCATCTGCATGCTGATGATGAGGCTATAATGAAATTCAAATGACCCATTTAATAACTTTAAGTACATTGAAGTAATAGCCATTTAAATAGTGTAAATAACTTGCTTGGCCGTAATCCTATTACTTATACTTTACATGGGTGTTTAGTAACTCTACAATACTTGATCAAGAATCATAATATGTTACAGACACATGTCAATCCTGTATACTAAGTGATCCTAACTAAGTGGCCATGCAAGTGACACAGTTAGTAAATGGCTTTTTATCTATATTTCACAGCTTATCAAAGGTGCTCCCGCCCTGTTGCATAGGTAGTACCAGCACAGACAGAAGCTGTGGAGGCTGCAGAGTCTGACTCTGACTCTGTCATCCTTGTCGAGTCAGATTGTAAGTAAAAACTTGAAGTGATCATGTTGACTGTCTGCTATCACTGTTTCTTGTGTGTAACATTTGTGAAATTCTGCAACCAGTCAGGGCTAGACTATGAAAAGTTTTCTTTCAGTTTATAATGAGTACTGTTCAATGAGCTAAGTTAGACCACAGCAAAAAAACATACTATATTGAGAAGCTATAGCTCAGGGGGGAAAAACAGCTTCTCCATATAGCAGGGTAATGGAACAGGGAAATCTTCGCAGAAAGTGTAGTGGGAACTGAAACATGTGATGAGTCAACTCTGAATATGGAATGAGTAAGTTGAAGCATCAACATCTTAAACAGTGCATTGAATGTGAAGGTAGGCATAGATTACCTATGTAACCAATGTGTTTGCTAGGCATTGTGTAGTCGTATTATTGCTGCAGACATCACTGCATGTGAAACTATACTGCTCAAACATGTGAAATACTTCTCAAACTCTTAGATAGCAGTTGCATGTTTGTGTGGGTTTAGTGATGTACAGCATTACCCTTTCCACTGGACTCTATCATGTTAACTGATTGTACTCTTCTGATAACATATTAAATCCTGGTGGGACAGTGGAGTGTTACAACAACCCAATTGTGTGATTCATGAATTAATCATCAGTTCTACTGGGCAGTGTTCACATCTACCCCATAGTGGGTAATATCATGAAACTGTTTACTGGCAGATGCCAGTAGTCCCCAACCCAGCTGCCCACTCAGTACTGGCAATGCACTGGCACCCCCCTCTGCACCATGGAACAGGTCCCCACCTGCAAGGTACCTGGTTGGCTGTAGAGTGATAGCGTACAGTATGGCTGTATACAGATTGGTACAGACTGTCAGAGAATAGACATGCAGAACACACTGTAGTACACAGTCCCAATATATAAATGTAAGTCTTCATTCATATGTTGGTACTGTGTAGGACACTATGGTGTGGACATCCATTGGGACATGTTGTGCAACAATGGGCATAGTGTCATGCTGTAAAGTGTCACTTAGCAGTTGTGCATCTGCCTTCTGTGTGTGTGCAACTGCTGCATGCTAGTGAGTGGAAGGCAAGGAGTAGGGTGACGGGACACAGTGGGTGGGTGGGAAAGGGGGGCACCGTTAGCCACCAAGTCACTCTTTCATTGTATTACCTGCGATTCGGTTGGATGCAGCCACTAGGATATCAGGGATGATGATCCATCTAGAAAACACACAATTGGGATGGGGTAAGTTCCACTGGACCACCATGGTTAATAATATAATGCAAAACCTCTGATCGGAAATGGGTGTGGTCAATTGAATGTAACGGATATAAATATATATATATATATATATATATATATATATCATGGTAAGCTTGCGCTTGTGTGAGGGTAGTGTCCAGTGTACCACTATGGATATTTGTATAGAGTAAACCTGTATTTGGGCAATGGAGTTGGGTCCACTGAACTATGGTGGATATTTGTAAATAGTAAACCTGTGATTGGGTGAGTGGTGCAGGGCCACTGTTGTACCACTGATACTTTAAATGTTGGCAGTCCATGATTATGCAATGGGGCATGTTGTTGTGAAGGGCATGGGGCTGTCGATATCCAGTGTTTAATGCATGCCAGTGCAGCAGCAATAAGTTGGTGGGGATGAGTCTCCCTGCATGGAAATGGGGCTATACTATAAAACCATATAAATGGTCCCATTTTCACCTTGCATCCAGTATGTCCTCATTTGCTTAGCCAGTGGTGAATATCATGGTGGGTGTGTATAGCACAAACACTATTGCACTGCTTCATTGCTCTGCTACTCTCTGTCCATTTGTGATACCACAGTGCCACTTTGCCATGTGCAATGTAGGTGGTCAAAGTGGTAAATTCAACGATGCTGGCCCATGGCCCAACACCATTGAATATTGCTTTGTGCACTCTGTGTGACATGCCAGTAACGCTGTAGCCAGCGTTGTACCGCAGTCTGACACAGGGTCAATATGCCGGACATTAAGTGTAATGCAGTCTGAATAGTATTACTTTAAATGTGTTGTAGACAGCCACATACAGAATTGTACCATATATTTAGATGTCAGCATAATGGAATACGTTGTGTATGTCACATAGTTAAAGTATTCTTAGATACTGACATTTTAATATCATAATAATTAAATAATGTTCTCATTTTTTTATAGTGGCCAGGGAGGCTGTACCCATACCTGTGGTCAAGGTGAAGCAGGAGGAAGGTGCTGATGCTCAACGTAAGTATGACACCAAAGGCATACAGAAAAAATATGATGCAAAATACATTGTGACAGCAAGTAATATCACACTAAATGGGCCCTGAATGCATAATCATTATAACTTATTGTGTGCAGTTCATGAACAGTATTATTCAGTGTCACAGGCCAGTATATAGCCTGTCATGCACACCTCAAATTGTCAACTATGTTCTAAAGTCAACAATGTTCACAATGTGTCTGATTCATTCTTCTTAGTAAAATAAGAGTCAAACATTGAGATATACTGAGTCTCTACTGTATTCACATGAGTACTTACAAGATTAAGTGTCATGTTACATTGTAATATTTAATGTGATGAAATACGAAAAAATGTGATTAATTGAATTAATTGTTTGGATATTGTGTTGCTTAACTAAATCTGTACAGGTGATCTCTTATGAAAAGAGTTGCTGAAAGCGCTCAGAAGTAAAAATATTGAAAGCCTGAAGATTAAGTCAAAGATAGCATATTTAAGACTGATAGAACATAGTTCTTAAATGTTTGTACTAAACAGGCACAGCATAAAAGGTATTCTGAGATGTTGTCATGTTACAGAAATAATTGTAAAGGCCATTGAGTAAGATATTATGATTGGGATAACAGTGTTACAGTGTATGACAGTCACATACTGTTAAGACCATGTGCACAAAACAGTAGGGGTGTGATATTCAGACTGCGCCAGGCTGGTCACAAGTGTGGACACAGCACAACTGGCATGCTCCAGGGCATTGACAGGGTGATATTCAACGGTGCTGTGACATGCCTCAGTACCATTGAATATTGCACCATGGCCACCTGCACTGCTGATGGCGTACTGGCACTGCAGCAGCACAAATGGGCAGAGAGTAGCAGGGGGGCATTCGCTAGTGCAAGTGCTGTTATGCTACACACATCAGCTGTGATATTCAGCAGTGGACATGCAAATGAGGCCATAATGCATGCAAGGTGCAAATGGGGCCATTTGCATGTAATTATGGACCCATTTGCATGCAGGTGTGACAATCATCCGTGATTTTCACCTGGCGCCATGCCAGGCAGCAGCCATTGGGGACTGATGCTCTCTGACACTGACCAGCATGTATCCCAATGCCTGATCATGGGCTTTGAGTGAAGTAAATGTCATTGGTGGTCCAGTGGACCCTATCCCAAGTCCAGACATGGGCTTTTAAATAAAAAATAATACCTGGTGCTCCAGTGAACCCTATTCCCAGCCCGATCATGGGTTTGAAGTAAGCAATCAACCCTGGTGGTCCAGTGGAGCCTACCCCCAACCCAAATGTGGGCTTTGAAATAAAGAATAATACCTGGTGGTCCACTGTACCCTATCCCAGCTCGATCATGGGCTTTGAAATAAAGAATTATCCCTGCTGGTCTAGTGATACCCCTCTCATCCTGCCCACTCAGTTCTGCCATTGTGCTCCACCCTGGTCAGTAGCAGGTGACAGCACCACACCCACAACCCTCCCAGTCACCCGCTGACTGATAGCATATAATACAGCTGTATACCAATTGGTGTGCAGTTTGGGCCAATGGACACGCAGACCGTACTGTGTGACACAGTCCCGACATGTCAGTGGATCTATTCACATATCGTTATTGTGTAGTACAGTACAGTCTGCACACCCATTGGCCAGCACTGTGGACCAATGGTCGTACAGCCATACTGTATGCTGTTAGTTGGCGGCTGTACGGGTGGCTTCCAGGTGCAGTGCTGCTGCCTGCCATTGACTGGGCAGGGGGGATATAGAAACTAAAATAGAATATTAGTGTACCACCTTTTGCTATTCCTGAAAACTCATGAAAGTAATATTTTTTGTGATACATCACAAGTGAGAGACATGATATGCAGGCTAACAAGACTTATTTTTTGATAATTTATGCTTCTATATATGTGCGTATGAATGCAGATTTACATGTATTTAGAATATATATAGGGAAAAAACTCTACGTTACGAACTGCAACACAAAGAAATAGAGCTAAATGTTAAGCATTACATATTGATGGATATTTGCTTGTCTCTTTACAGAAAAATCTCACAAAAGAATGTACAAGGTCCACTGTCACTGTGTTCGCAGGCTCAAGCATGACATTGATGGCTTGAAAGAGGAAACTGCTGTGCTGCGGGAGGGGCAAGAAAAATTATTGTCCCTCTACAAAGTGCAGCAGGCAACTATCAATCTTGTTCTCAAGCCTGTGGGTACAGTGGCAGATGGGACTGCACCCACCAGCACCAGCTTACCTGTACCAACAACATCTAGCCTTCCTGAGCCACAATGAGCAGCTCCACAGCTCGACTGGTATCTCCCTCCCTCCCCATTCAGCCCTGGTGCAACAGCTTCCACTTTTTTTAATGTGTCTCCACGTGGCGTCCAACTTTTGGACTTGGCTGCATCAACCAACAGCACACCTCTTTGCACAGTGGACAGTATATTTTTTCTATTATAATTTTTTTTGTGGTTAATAAAGGTTCAGTTTTATCATTGGAAAATTTCATACAAATCAATCTTTTGATTTCGGATTTGTGTTTCTTACACTGTATTTTAATAATGTGTTAATGTTTCTGTTTCTTACTTTTTTAAAAGAATTATCTATTTTTTTATGTGTGAAAGATTTTATATGTTTGAAAAAGAAACATTTTGTATGTCATTTTTGTATGGAAAAGCAAAATATTAATATAGTATTTTCTTAAGAAAACTGTTGCTTGTGTGTCATTCTTACTTAATGGGGAATGTCTACTGAAAATCTAGCATTGAAAACCATAACTATCTCAGATATGATAAGAAGCGTCTGACACATGAAGTTCTATGATTCACCATAGTATCCATACAAGAAGTGATATAGTACGACCACAGAAGACAAAATCTCCTTTTTTCACACCACCACACTCATATATCAAATGACATAGTGGGAGCACAGGGAGAAAATGATTGTGTCTTCAGCACCACATTCATAAACAAAATGAGGTTATGGGACTATGGGCTCCGAAGGGCCCCACACTACTACAACTGTATAAGTACATCAAATAATGTGATGAAAGCATGTAAGTAAAAGGGCTGGAGTATCACCATTGGATAAATACAGGTAATGATGTGATGGAAGCATGGGGCCCGAAGAGGGCCTTGCTCCCACCACTACATTTCCATTTATTATTAATAGTTCTCATCCTCAAAATGAAGGGAAATTCAAGGTAAAAAAAATCCATTTAATGCAACAGTTAGGGTTGTTCCACAGCAACAAAAGCGAGGAAATTTGGTGTTAGGGTTGAAAACCCTAACTCTGCATTCACCCCCCCAGCACCACACAGACACAGTCTCACACACACACACACACACACACACACACACACACACACACACCACAAACATGCAAGTAGGTGGGAGGACCAAGGGAACACGACCAATCACAGACATCCAGTAGCAGTGACAGAAATAAAATACGACTTTCTAAATGTACTACAAGACATCCTTACCCACCTGACCAGGTACTGCATGCCCAGTGGAGATCCACAGCAAAACTGAGGCTATGTATACCAAATGTACACATCCCTGATTGCAGGTGCACACAACGTACCACACTTAGGAATTGCATGGCCTTACCTAGCGATGCCACACACCCCAACACACCCACTACTGCACCTAGGCTGGAGAGCCACAGCAAAACTTAGGCCTTGGAGATGCATGATATTTCTATCTGACTGCAGATATGCACAACTTAACACAGTTAGGCAATGTTACCCTTCGGCAACCGATGACCGAGCCCCAAGACCAGGTACTGCATGCTGACTGTGTAGGCGCAGCAAAAATAAGACTATGCACATTAACAGTGAAACACTTTCATTGCAGCCATACAGAGGTTTGTGCACTCATAAGCTGTACAGTGTCAACCACAGAATGCCCACCCCATCACTTGTTGCATCCTGACTGCAAAGCCGCAGGAAAACAAAGGGCATGGACATCAACGGTATACCTTCCTGATTGCAGCAACACTCCAGTTACCACAGTTATCACTTACATGACCTCAGTCAGGGAATGCTCCCCCAAAGCACAAGACCATATACTGCATCCTGAGTGTGGACCTGCAGCAAAACTGAGGTGATGAAGATCAATGGTACACCTGACTCATTGCAAGTATACTCAACTTAGCACAGTTAGGATTAGCATGGCCTTATATGGGGAATGCCATTGTCCTGGCCAGGCACTGCATGCTGACTAGAGATCTACAGCTAAACTGTCTCTATCAGCATCTGTGGTACAGCTATGGGATTGCAGCTGCAGTCATCCTTGCATGCTTATGAGTTGTATATACTCAGCCACGTAGTCCCTCTCCCACACACAGTGCAGTTACTGCTTTCTGAGTATGCAGCCACAGCAAAAGTAAGTCAATGCACTTCAATGGTACACCTCCATCACTAAGGCTGCACACCTGTTAGCAGAATTAGGACTTTCACACCCTTGTACAGGCAATGGCATGCCGAGCCTCAAGATCAAGTTCTGCATCCTGACTGTACAGACACAGAAAACATACAGCTAAGCACAACACATGCTCATATGCTACAGATATTTGTCTCATGATGATGTATGTGTCTTGAAGTAGATTTAGGCAGTTGCATTTTACTTCTGTCTACTCATAAGTGTACAAACAACTGTTTTCCTACAATCATGGAGTTTCATTTCTGGTGTACAGTCATGGTGCACTAGCAGGTGTCATGGGGTGTGTTCCATCGCTAGGTAAGGCCATGTAACTCCTAAGTGTGGTAACTTGTGTGCACCTGCAATCAAGGATGTGTACAATTGCTGTACATGGCCTCAGGTTTGCTGTGGATCTCCACTGATCATGCAGTACCTGGTCAGGTGGGTGGGGATGTCTTGTAGTACATTTAGACAGTTGTATTTTATTTCTGTCACCTGCTGCTGGTTGTCTGTGATTGGTCATGTTACCTTGGTCCTCCCACCTACTTGCATGTGTGTGTGTGTGTGTCTGGGTGTGTGGTGCTGGGGGGTGAATGCGGAGTTAGGGTTTTCAACCCTAACACCGAATTTCCTTGCTTTGTTGCTGTGGAACAACCCCAACTGATGCATTAAAAGGATTTTTGCCATAAATATATATATATATATTGAGGCAAAAACTCTGTTCAATACTTCAGTTAGGAATTTATTCCACAGTGACAAAAGTAGAAAATTCAGTTGTTGAGGTTGAAAGCCCCTTGACCCCCAGCTCACACCCCAGCCAGCATCAGGGTGCACATTGGGGTCATCAGCCCCTAACTCTCACCCCATCACATGTTTAAACAAGCAGAAGTTTATGAAAATGGGGTGAGAGTTAGGACTGATGACCCCAACGTGCACCCCAATGCTGGCTGGGGGGTCTGAGGGGGGCTTTCAACCCTAACACTGAATTTCCTCACTTTTGTCACTGTGGAACAACCCTAACTGATGCATTAAATGGAGTTTTTTGCCTCTAATTTCACTTCTTTTGGAAAATGAGGATGAGAAATAGTGAATGGAATGTGGTGGAAGGAGTGTGGGGCCCCACCACATGATGTTCTGTTACATAGTAACAGGAACTGCAAAGCAAATGCAAGCAGCAACAGTTTATGCACATGATAAAGCAAACATAAATGGTAAAGCAAACGTTAATAGAAACGCAAGCGTAAAGTGACCCCGAAGTGAACAGTGATGTAAATGAACACACAAGTGCATACAAAAACACAACTGGTAATGCGCACTGTGACGGCACCAGTACTGTAAATGCAAATGTTAAGTGTTACAGCAAGAAGAATGCCAAACGTAACTGAAATGAAAACACGAACAGAATCGCGCACATAAACGCAAACCGTAACACGTACAGGCAGGGTACCACAATTGTACATGCAAATGGTAAAGTTAACATGAACAATAACACCAAAGGAAACAGTAAAGGAAACAGGAACACAAACGCATACTTAAATGCAAACCGTAATGTGCACGGTCACGTAACCGCAATTGTAAACGCAAATGGTAACAGTAACAGCAACAATAACTCCAAAGGAAACAGAAACACAAAAGGAAACAGAAGCACATATGGATATGCAAACCGTAATGCGCATGGGCACAGTAACGCAATAGGAAACGCAAATGGTAACAGTAACAGCAAAGAAGACGCTAAACGAAAGACAGATGCAAATGTAAACAAAAGGGTTGCCATAAACCAAATGGCAATGCACACGGTGACGCAAACTGAAACACAAACACAAACAGTAGTGGAAATGCAAATGGTAACAGTAACGCAAATGCAAGCACAAATGAGAACGCAAAGGATAACACACATGGTGGCATACATGGGAACGGTAGCACAAACAGGTACGTAAATGCAAGTGGAAACAGTAACTGTAACATTAACAGAAGCACACACCCTGTTTTTTCCCCAACAGCTGCATAGAGAAACACAGTGTGTACAAAGAATGTATGCATAATAATGGGCCTCGGAGCCGAAAATGAGGTGTTGGAATACTAAATTGCTTATATCTCAGGAACCATACGACGTAGAAAAAAATTTAAATTTCACATGATTCATGAGTTTCTGTGCTAGGCTCTCACTGAATGCATAGCCCACAGAGCTACACATTATCACAATGAAAATTCGATATCTCGCACTGTTTTCGAGATATGAGCCCCAAAAGGCACAGCGTACGCAACTATGTTAGTCTATGGGAAAAAAAGTCAACTTTGGAGTACCTTAACTTGTCAGCCATGCAATATTTTGTCACCAAGCCATGAAAAGGCACATCTCTGAGATGTCAGCTGCTGTACCTCCAAATTTCAGCTCCAACGACTAAACGGTTCTTTTACAGCAGGGTGGCAAGGACTCTTGTCATTTTGGTCATAGTTTGGAAAAGTAGTGTTGTAATTTTCGACACTTTTTGCAAAGATTTGCAAAAGTGTCACAGATGCGACACTACTTTATGACAGTACTGTTTCCAGAAATTTGAAAAACATATTTCTGGGGTGTTTAACTCCAAAATAAAGACATGGCTAGCATCCTCAGTGTCCGACTAGGTGAACACAGAAATAATTTTGTCCCCAGAGGGTCCCAATTTTAAATGCCAAGCATTTTTCTGATCACTAACTGAAAACAAAATGGCAGAATTGGGACACTACTAGGGCCGTTTGTGACACTAAAATAAGTTATTAAAAGGTCCACAACCCTGTCTGTGGAAAATTACTTTTTAGCATTACCTCTGAGCTGTCCCCCCTTTTTCTTCAAATTGTGCCCCTTTGTTCTTGTATATCTCTTTTTCTGAAAGATGCTATCCTCTTGTACTTTGTTGATTTCCTTTAGATTGTTGAAAGTTTCTATCATATTCCCCTCTCCCTCCTTTCCTCAAGGGTATAAGCTGCTTTTGTCTCTCCTCATATCTTTTCTGCTGCACACCCTGCACCATTTTGTTTGCCCTCCTTATGAACAGCTTGCACTCTGTCTATGTCTTTGAGGAGATCGGGTCTGTCTGTGATTGGTTGCATTTCCCTTGTACTGCCCCTATAGTTGTGTGTTTTGTGTGTGTGTGTGTGTGTGTCTATGTTTGTGCCTGTGTGTGTGTGTGTGTCAGTGGGGATGGAGGTGGGGGTGATGGTGTGGTGTTGGAGGGGGAAGCCGAAGTTAGGGTTGAAAACCCTAACGCCAAATTTCCTCACTTTTGTCACTACAAAAAAACCCTAACTCTTGCATTAACGCAATTTTTTGCAATACATTTCCTGACTTTTTAAGAAATTGCAAAAATTTGATTTTTCTCACTACACCTTGAAAAAGACAATCTAAGCTTAACATAAGACTTTTTTATAAACAATACCTTACCCAGCTTCAGAGGCCATCTCTGCATAGCAGCTACTGCATCATGCAGTTCTAGTCACAGACATTGACACCTATTTCCAGATATTTCATGAAATTTCTCCACCATTTCTCTCTGCTGCCCGTACTATGAAAATACAGAAAGCAGAAGATATGTCTCAAGAAATCACGGAAATTTCAGAAATAGGTAACACTGCGTGTGGCTCCTAGTGTAATGCTAAAATTATAATCCAAAGGAAACCACCATCATTAACACTATTTTACTTTGATACCAACTACTAAGTTTCTGTGACAGTCATGTTTACTATACTGTCAGGTATGCTATTACCTCAACCCTTTCTAACCAATAACTCTATTAGATACATATCTATAATAATGAGAAAAACACATTTTTGAAAAGCTGTAATATTTAATATAAAATTTGTATTGAAAAATCTGAAACTTTTATTTACAAAAATTATTGAAAACACAAATGCAAAAATAAATACATGTTTTAGTCACATGGCGGGAGGAAGGAAGAATAAATAAATAATACATTAAATAAAACTTTTTGACAAATAAAATAAAAGTATTCTTGCACACTTATAAAATAAACAGTGGGTGGGGACATATAAATATAAATAAATAAAAAAATTATTTAAAATAAGTATGTACAAGAACTGGCCAGGAGTGATAAAGAGGTGCTGGCTATTCAGGCTGTAGGGATTTGGGGAGATGATGGTGCCGAGGAAGTGGATGGCTGCTTGGGAGAAGGGGTGGGTAGGTGCCCCTCTTCTGCAGCTGTTGATGGTGTTGGAGGGACACCTTTGAAGAGCTCTTGCTGAGGCACTTCAGAGGGTTAGTCATCCTCTAGGTGCTGCAGGTCTTGGTGCAGAAGCTGGTGGATTGCTTTGGTGGCCTCTAGCTGATTCTCAGTCAGCTGCACCATGAGGCTGTGCGTGGACTCCAGCAAAGCAATAGAGGCCTTTTCCAATTTCCTAAGTGACTGAATTGCTTTGGTGAGGCCCCTGTTGCTCTGCTCGAGCCCATGACTGGCAACTAAGGCCACATACCCTACACGCCCGTGACACTGCAGCAAGTCAATTATCTCAGACCCCTGTGAAATTATTTTGCTGGCCTGCCCAACCAAATAATTGAGCTTTGCTGCAATGTTTGGCTGCAGCCTGTTACCACTCTGCACAGTCTCCAACAGCTGGCTGAGGGTATTGCTGATGTTATTAAGAATGGCAATTTGCCCTGTGGAGACAAAAGAAAAAGAAAGAATACACATGTCAATAGGCAAAACTGTTCTGTAGTTTTCTGATAATGGACTACACAAAAGTCTGTGTTTGTAATATTTATATTAGCTGAGATGTATTGACGTCTATGGAACTTCAAAAAAAGCTGTGCTGACTTAAGAATACTGTTATCTATGTTTGTTATTCACACAGCTGCAGTCTCCATTTCACATACTACAATGGCAGACATATTCCACCAGAATTAGGTTCTATGAACCCCAGAATAGGTGCCTATTAACGCTGTTCCTTAAACCACTTTATAAATGACTATATGCAGTATGTGAATAAGTTGTACACTAATAAAACTTCAGCACCTGTACATAGTTGCCCTTCTACCACCCTACTGTGCAATGATGTCTTCTAGAACCAGATCTCTGCACTGTGGCACTATTGTCACTATGCAGCGTACAATGACACACAGCACCACACAGTCACTAATACTAATTCATGCTCACTGTGTTCAAAAACGTATTCAAGAAGACACCAGATTTGAAAGTTGACTACTTAAGGCACCACAAGTCCCACCACCCCACCGTGGCACAGCTATACAGATATAGTCTATTTCAGTCACACAGTACAGCACTGTTACACTTCATACCCATTTTATGTCTCTCGGCACCATTTGAGTGTGGGTCTGTAACGCTATGGTGTAACTGAGACATTGTAGCTCAATAGGACAACTGGTAGAGACATACCATATTGCAAAAACACCATTAGTGCAATACTATGTGATCTCTTTACACCTCATCAGATCTCTCAACCTCATACAAGACAGCTCAAAAAATAACACTGTAACAGTATTTCATGACACATACTGTATCACAGATAAAAACACAACTGTAGCTCAACAGTAAATTTAAGATCAATGAAGATGAATAAAAAAATCATTGTATACTCCCTGGTTCTACATACTTGCCCATCCACTATTCTCTATGTGATTCAACTTCTTGAAGACAGATAGATACAAACAGATATGTAATTGATAAAAGCCACACAGGTCATCAGCAGACAGAGAAGTAAGATGATTGACCATATCAACAGATACTGTACTCCTTATTGCATACTTCAGAAGAGCACATTCAGCACCTCATGCAGCAGTATCCATCTAAGAATAGCCATCAATGCAGTACATATACAACTTAAATAACATTTTTCTTGCACCCTTTTTCATGTACAGTTTTCACACAAAACAAATATTCATATCTGTTACATAACATTTAGTATGCTGATTTAACATAAAATAGTCCTGCCACGTACTACTACCTTATGTAATACTACTGTCTAACTCTTTCATAACTGCATCCTCTATACCATGTGTGTGTCTGTGTGTGGCTGCTACTTACTTAACCCATCACTGAACTTGGAAGAGACTAAATAATGGGAGGCAACCCGGGCACCATATATTATGAGTTTATGAAAGATGGATCTGCTGCTGGCTGACTGATCACCAGCCTTGAGCAGGAAACACTAATCCTGTGACACCAAGGGAACAAGGATTGGAGCAAAGGGAGCACAGAGTTGGAGCCCCAGGCAGCAGAGTTAAGAGTGGTGGATCAAATACAATCAACCCACACAGAAGGGTCTGCAGCACAACCAGGTATGATGAACTGCTGTGCAGGGGATGTGAGCAAAAGGCAGCAGGACTAGCTAGCACAAGTCAGAATATTCTTTTTACTAATAATGGGGAGACCCAGTAACAGTTGAGGAAGTGCATATCACCTGGGGATGTACACAAACTGCAGTACAACTATCAGTGAAAATCAATATACTGACCACCCTGTACTGCTCTTTAAAAAGAAACTCAGAAACATAATAAAAAAGTACTTACATTCCTCAGCTGAAGGCCCACCTGAATCTGCAGCTGTTGAAGGATGATCTGCTACTGGAGATTCTGGCATAACCTCCACAGAGGGTTCTATCTCCACAATCTCAATACCCCTTAGGCTGGCCCAGTGATGCTGAGGGCTGAGGCACTGGACACCTTACCTCGTGCCGCGCCGGCGACCCGTGTTCGGGAACAGACATGGGATGCCTAGGGTAGGCAGGGAGGAGAAGGATTGAGCATCCACAGGACTGCTCTCCTTCTCTAGGGAGGGGGGATTGCAGCTCTCGGCGATTGCCTGCTACCTAGCGGAGGCTGGGGTTGGCATGTCAGCACTGGAGCTTGGGGCTATAGTCGCAGCAGGCGCTTGGCAGAACATGCACGGGAGCGTGCACGCCACCGCCACTGGTGTCATTGCACACCGCAACCTTGAGGGGAAAAAATTGAAAAAATAGGGGCCCTCTGCAGGATGACAATGGTCCCCTGCCACAGTGGTCTGGGAAGGCACCTCCTGAATGCATATCCGGTCTGGTGGTTTGAGTCACTCCCAACCCCCTGCCACAAAGGGTAAGTTGTGGGGTTCATGGGAGGGGGCTTCATACCTGGAGCCGTGTGAGGTGGGGGACATCAGAGGGTGGCAGAGGACTCCTAGGAGGAGAAAATTAAAAACTAAAAAAAAAAAATCTCAATACCCTCTGTGGAGTCTTCACCTCCAGCAGAACCCTCCATAGATGGTTCATCCTCTGTAAAAACATAGTAAAAGAAAACAATTTACTCATCTCTTAATATTGGTATCAGTATATATATATATATATATACTATGGTAGCACGGTAGTGCTACCATAGTTAGGGCTGAGTAGCACTTTTAAGGTTAAAGGGTCAAATTTTGCACCTTAATAACTTTGCCACCGTTTTTTCCTAAAATTTGGAATGCATGATCAAGAATCATACATCTTGGGATCTGCCAACTGTTGTACCAGTCGGATATACATCTGTGGAGTTATTAAGTGTGATCTGCATGTACGTGTACAGTTTCTGGTGAATTCTTTGCTCGTGCAAACAGGTTGCACGGTTTGTGTGACCAGTCCAAAAACTTCAGGGAATGTGTGACTGGGGACCCTGATGTCACTTTCAAAGATTTTGTGAAAAAATATTAAACAGTTCAAAAGTTATTCAAAAAACAAGTTCCCATTATAAGTCAATGGGAAAAGTTAACAAAAAGTTCGACAGTGTCGCAAATGCACTTTTTAGTGTCGCAAGTGGCCCTAGTAGAGTCACTAATCCACCATTTTGTTTTCAGTTGGTCATTAGAAAAATGTTTGGCATTTAAAATTGGGACCATCTAGGGACACAATTCTTTTTGTGTTTACCTAGTCGAGCCCTGAGGATGCTAGGTATGTCTTTATTTTGGGGTTAAACACCCTAGAAATATGTTTTTCAAATTTCTTGAAAAAGAAGTGCCACAAAGTAGTGTCACACTCATGACACTTTTGCAAATGTTTGCAAAAGCTTTCGCAAATCACGACACTACTTTTTCAGACTATGGCCAAAATTACAGCAGTCTTTGCCACCCTGCTACAAAAGAACGGTTTGGTCTTTTGAGCTGACATTTGAAGGGAATGCAGCCAACATGTCACAGATGTGCCTTTTTATGGTTTTCTGAAAATATATTGCATGGCTGCAAAGTTACAGTACTCTGAATTTGGCGTTTTTCCCCATAGACTAACAGGGTGGAGTATACCACGCCTTTTGGGGCTCGTATCTCAAAAAAGGATTCGAGATACATAATTTTTTGTGAGTTTCTTAGCCCTTTGGGCTATGTTATAGCAAAAACCTAGCCAGAAAAATCATGATTTCTGTGAAATTTACATATTTGTTTCTACGTCGTGTGGTTGTTGAGATAATAGCAATTAAGTACTTCCAATGCTTGTTTTAAGCTTCAATGCCCATTACAATGCATGCATTCTTTGTACACACTGTGTTTCTCTATGTACCTATTCAGCAAAAACAGGGTATGTGCTTCCGTTACTGTTACAGTTACTGTTTCCACTTACGTTTATATCCTTGTTTGCTTTACAGTTTATGCATACCCTGTGCGATACCCTTATGTTGTCATTTGCGATGTTGCATTTTCATTACTGTTACCATTTGTATTTCCACTACTGTTTCTATTAGCATTTTTGTTTGCATCACCGTGGGCATTGCCATCTGCGTTTTTGGCAGCCCTTTCATTTGCGTTTTTGTTTCTTTTTCATTTTGTGTCTTCTTTGCTGTTACTGTTACCATTTGCATTTGCAATTACATTACTGTGCCAGTGCACATTACGGTTTGCATTTCCATATGAGCTTGCATTTCCTTTTGTGTTTCTGTTTCCTTGCTGTTATTGTTGCTGTTACCGTTACCATTTGCGTTTACAATTGTGGTACTGTGCCCGTGAGTGTTTTGGTTTGCATTTCCACACGTGCTTCTGTTCCGGTTTCCATTTCTGTTTCCTTTGGCATTATTCTTCATGTTAACTTTACCATTTGCATATACACTGTGGTACCATGCGGTGCTGCTACGTGGTTTGCATACATGCAAGCGCCATATCTTCGTGGTTTCCTTTTCTGTTCCCTTTCACGTTCTTTTTGCTGTGACACTTAACACTTCCATTTAAAATACTGGTGCCATCACTGTTCATGTTACCAGTTGCATTTTCATAGGAGCTTCAATGTCCATTTGCATCACTGTTTGCTTCAGCATCACTTTGCGCTTGCATTTCTATTAACGTTTCCTTTACCATTGACGTTTGCTTTACCATGTGCACCACTGTTGGTGCTTCTGTTTGCATTGCTGTTCCTGTTACTATGTCACAAGACATCATGTGGAGGGAGCATGGAATTACATTCACTATTTCTCATCATCATTCTCAAGAAAAGGGAAATTAGAGGCAAAAAACTCGGTTTAATGCATCAGTTAGGGTTGTTCCACAGCAACAAAAGCAAGGAAATTCAGTGTTAAGTTGAAAGCCCCTTGGACCCTCAGCCCTCCCCAACCAGCATCGGGGTGCACGTTGGGGTCGTCAGTCTAACTTTCACCCATTCTCCTATTCCTCAGCTTCTTTACACATGTGATGGGGAGAGTTAGGGCCAATGACCCCAATGCACACCCAATGCCAGCGCTGGGGTCCAAGGGGTTTCAACCTCAATCGAATTTCCTCATCACTTTTGTCACTGTGTAAACAACTCAACTGATTCAATAAACTGAGTTTTTGCCATATATATATATATATATATATATATATACCACTAACCATTTGTACAATATCCTTTATGTTGACAACTATGATACTATGTAGTGCTGACTTCTTTACAGTATATACATCTGTTCTGTAAATTAGTACAGTAACTAGAATTATTAGCAGCTATGTACAATCATATGCTCTTCAATTTATACATTTTGACGCTCTCTTACTTGAAAAAAAACCTTAACAACTCTATACTAATCGTAAAACCAAAGACATAAATAAGCAGTACTTCTGAAAACAGTTTCTCATGAAATGTTTCTCCTACTACATACTATAGTCTAAAAATATGTTTTTCATTTATTTTCTTCTCAACAGAAAACAAAAATAGTCTACAGAATCTACAATACAGTCCTACCACAGTACACTATACTACAATTTCATTAATTTGCAACCACAAAATAATCCATTTACACAGGTACTGAAACATTCTACACAGAAGAATATTTAAAAAAGTAATACATAGCAAAAGACATGAGAATTGGTGGTATGTCACTTACTAAATATGCTCTATCCACAGACCACTGTATAACAACACAATCTACTAAACAGATTAATTGTGTTCCCCACAGAACATGGTACATTTCCATTCAAAAAATACTGTCTAATAACTGGTAACTACATAGATTATATTCCATGAGTAACCATGCACAACAACTGTATTCTGCCACACAGGAGTCCAGATTAAGTGTAATCTCAACAACAAAGCTCAAGAGGTCCATGGGAATCAGAACTCTGACATGACAGAATATATAGCTTTTCCATAAAGTTCCTCATCCTGTATTTTCTATAGTACATACTAGTACTATGTAAAATGTGTTTTTTTTTTGTTTCTGTCTCTCTCTTTTTCCCAATAAAACTGACTTGATAAGTCTCTAGAGTTTGTATAAAATTGTCACCACAGAATAAATAGAAGGAATCACCAATGTCTCAGAATTCCAACTGGTTCTGCTGCAGTAGTGATATCAGTACTATATCTGAATAACATAATGATATCACTATTACAACAACAACCATTTTCCAGACATGAAATTTCATGCATAACAACATCCCACGATATACTATATTTACATAAATCAATGTATACCTTCAGTAGCTTCCATACATGACACTGTGAACATCAGGAATAATATGTATAGTGTATCATGAAACATTGTTCTTGCTAGAAATTCCCCAATCTGAGGATATTTTTTGTATTTACATGATACAACATAGATACCTAAATAAATTACCTCAACAGTTAGCTACACACCATATTCTCATACCATATGACAGACATACTACATATTCACTTAAAATACACTCATCAGTACATTATTCAAACTCACCAGCAGAGTCAAGCATCAGTAGCTGCTCAACTGCAGCCCCTCAAACTGCACCTTCCGGGAGTGCTTGGAGCTGCACATGATGGGAGGATGCAGGTTCCATTGGTGTTGTGGCTGAGTGGGAAAACAAAAATGAATAAGATTGTTAACTATTTCAGCATTAACATCAATATCACTATATTGTTGTTTTTTTTTACTTTGATTTGCACAATAACCTTTTACCACTTTTTTTTGCTATCCTCACTATCAAGTAATTTGCCCACTCAAGATCACATCCAGACCCCAAATCTACAGTCTATTCCTAGAGTACCAGCTTCAAACTCCAGTACAAGACAGCTACTATACAATCACTGGCCCATAGAACGTAGTCTACTGATCTTCTAGAATTGCAAAGCTATTTTTACCGTCCTGTCTTGCCCTCTAATAATGCTCATTACATACTACCACTTAGGCTAAGCATCCACAGCTGTGACATGATCACATACCTCTCCCCTACCAAATGTCCATCTCTGATTTCTAAATAATGCAGCAAAACTTCTATATTTGTAAGTTCCAACACCCTCAGCTTGCAACCTGACCATGAACACTGTGAAAAACATACAGTATGGTTCAGACTGTCTCCTACTGCACTTCTCTAATACATACCCTAAACACAAATTACATGTGTCTATGTTTCTAAATAATATATTGAAAGCATTAAAATGTTACTACATGTCATGTCTTCTACATTTCATACATTACCATACTACTAGACAAGTCTCATTATCTGCTTTCAAGGATCTAAACAAATGTTTACTCTTGCCTCTTAGTTAAAATACAGTATCACTACAACTTCAGTCCTCAGTTCATAATTACTTAACTGTACTTGTGATACACTGTTTCTTTACATATCACTACTTTCAGAAGTATCATACAACATACCATATCCTTTAAAATACTAAACAAAATGTGAATACTTCATTTAAATAAAAAATAAAACAACCTCATTAGTCACACAGTGACAAATAACAGATACAGGAAATTAGCCTGTATATTAACATGACAACAATTACAAAGATACACTCACAGGTATGATGATGATCTCCAAATTCCAGTTTCCCTGCATCCTCCCACATAGCATAGTGTCAGTGGCTCAGTAGGTAGCACACTCACCTCTGAGACCGGGAGATCAGAGGGCTGTGGGTTAATTTATCACATCTGGCACTTGGATTAATATCCCAGTACTGACACAGTAGTGCACCATGAGAGGAGTGCTGCACTTCTGAGGTGTCATCTTCTGGATGTGACATTAAACCGAGGTTCCATCTGCCTTGATTGGTGGTAGTCCAGGTGGATGTTAAAGATCCCACGGCACTTATCGAAAAAGAGTAGGGGAATATTTTATTCAAAAACTTGAAACAAAACATACAAAATTTGTATTACAATATACAAAATCATAAAAAAAGGAATCAAAAAAACAGAAACAAATAGTACAGCATACTTGAACAGCAAACATAAATAATCTACAGTCGTATATAACCCCTGTCCAAATCCCACTATAAAGAGTAGGGAAATGCTGTAAGAAAACAAAAAAGCAAAAAAAAATATGCATGGTAAATATACAGCACACAAAATCATAATACATGACAAAAGATAAAACAGAAATAAGTATTTACATCATACGGTCAAAACAAAGATCAATGTCTTAGATACCCCCCAAAAAAAGGAACCCCTACAAAACCACCCCCCCAAACTGGAAAAAAATATCCGAAACCTAAATAAAAAAGAAATTGCAAAATAAAAAGTTAGAACAACAAAAAGGAATTTTATAGCACAGCATTAACCCGTGTCCAACCTTTGACTTGCTTTCCACTTTCTTCAAAAAGTGGAAGTTGATATCATATGATGGTCTTTAGTCCAAACCCCTAGTAACCAACCATGGACCTTCCAGAGTAATTGATCAGGAGAAATAAATAATGATTGCAAGGACCACATACATCTTGTGTGCCATATGTAAAATTTTAGACCTCCCAAAATTAGTCTAATAGTGTCAGAATTAAAGGACCCCCAGTCTGAAGATAAAATACCAAAAAATAAACAATCCCTATTAATAATAGGGAATTGAATGTGTGCCCACTGAGAATAACAAAAGACCAAAATTGTACAATATAGGGATATTTGAAAAATAAATGGGTCATCGTTTCAGTACAAAGTTGACAAGAACTTTGTCTAGGACAATACCTCTCTTCCAGACTCTTATGTTTTAAATTACCCTTAACATTAAGTTTTCCTTGGACCGTGAGTCAAGTAACATCCCACATATAGGGTGGAAGACCGAGAGACCGAAGTATTAAAGAAATCTGAGGTATAGCAGAAGCCGATACTTCAGGAAACACAGGAAAAACTGAAAAATATTTATGAATAAGAAATAATACATACTCTTATGCGAAGAGTGAGTAACCATACAGTAAGAAACTTGCCAAGTTTTCAACTTCCCAAAACAAGAATGTAAATAGTACGGCAAAGTATGAATATGTGTTTGCTTATTAATAATTCCATGAGGAGGACCAATCGGTCACCCATCTGGAAATCAGATCCAATAACCAAATAGACCATATTGTAGAGCGACCCGAGAAAAGAGCAGCAAAATTCTTATATAAAAAAATACTAAAAAAAAATAATACAGGATTAACCATATGTATCCCACCATCTTTAATAGGTAAATATAAAATATTCCTCTTAATGGGATTTAACCGGCTGCCCCAAATAGCTTGGAAGAAAAGACCATATATAGCAGTTTCTCGGGAAGCAGGCAGTGCATAGACAGTGCTCAGATGTAAAAACAAACCAAGAAGATATGTTTTGACCATATAGACCCTCTTTTGCTTTGACATAGTCCATCTATTCCAAAAGGCAATCTGCCACTTGGCAGATTTAATAAGGAAATCACAGTTATAAAGTGCAGTATCCGTTCCACAAAAAAAAATAGATCCCCAAAATTTTGAGGACTACAGAAGTCACAGGGATTCCCAAAAGGTATGAGTGGGTAGTATCAGTAACACCAAAAAACTACACCTACTCTTCAACAAGTTAAAAGAGGCTCCAGTGCCCTTAGAATAAGCCTCAAGTAAAAGACCAGTAGCAGTGCAAGAAGGAACATCTGCTAGAAAAAAACATAAATCATCAGCATAGGCGACCACTTTAATTTCAGCATCAACACCCAGTGAAAGACCATGAATGTGGTCTGACGCATAAAAAACAGAAAGGTGGGTTCAGAGAAAGAATATATAAAATGAGGCTTAAAGGACACTTGCACACACCTCGACAAGGTTGTTTAACACCTAGCCAACCATTAACATAAGGAATAATATCCGCCTGAAGATAATAACTACGAGCCAAGAAATAAAGGTGGATGAAATCCCATCTGCAACATACATTCCCAGAGATACAAATGAGACACAGAGTCAAAAGCCTTTGCTTGGTCTAGAGTGACACAAATACCAGGTAATTCTTCCCTATTACCCCTCTCAAGCATCTCCCGAATAAGGATGAGAGCATCAGTAATAGTGTGACCGGGAACAGAACAAAATTGCGTAGAATGTATAACATAATGTAAAATACAAGAAAGTCGGAGAGTCAGAATTTTAGTAAGGAGCTTACAGTCTGAATTTAAGAGAGTAATCAGTCTCCAATTATTTAGACATTCCCTGTCACCTGATTTGAACGAAAAGATCATAAGTCCTTCATTCATACTAACTGGAAAAGTACCACTTAAAAGACAGTTATTGAACATATCAATCAGTTGAGTACCTAAATGTTCACCAATAAGGCAATAAAGCTCATTTGGAAGACCATCCTTACCTGGAGTTTCCCTTTACCAAGACCACGAATAACAGAGCGCAATTCTGCCAATGAAGTCGGAACTAGAAGGGAGAGAAAAAATTTTTCAGGTACTTGTGGCAAGGAAATAGAATGAAGCCACTTAGAAATAGAATCTTGTGTAACAAGAGAATCAACCTGAAAAAGAGAGGAAATATGGGAGTCAATAACCCAAAACAGATCAGGTTTGGAAGAAACCACACGACCGTGTGAATCAGATAGGTGATACATATCCTTATTGTCTCGAAGCTTTTTCCTATATTCGTATGGGTTCGTGTGTGCCGAAGAACCAGCCGTATTACATTTTTGTTCTCTTTCTAAGTGAAGATGTTTGGCATTATAAAGCTGTGCCAGCTGAGCCTTAACCGACTGTAAGTCGTGTGCCTCAATCTCCACACCTAGATTAATCTGGGAATAAATATGTAGCAATAAATTTTGTAAACATCTCTGGGTGTTTTTACGGGAAGTCCCTAACAAACGTCCAATATGCAAAAAATATTGTTTAAAACTAAATTTAGAATCATCCCACCAATCTTGAGGTTGATCATAAAGAAAAAAAACAGAAAGACGAGCTTTTAAAACATCAATGAAACCCTCTACAACTTCGGGAATCTCTAACAAAGATAAGTTTAATTTCCAATATCCTGGGCCTTTAGAGGTATTTTTATAAGCAGATAAGGAAAAACTCAACAGTCCATGGTCTGAGGAAGCCACCGATTTGACTTGTGGAGCAAAAAACTGAAGAGAAGAGGAAATAAACCAATAATCAATCCTGGATTTCCTGGTACCCTGGGTGTAAGTAAAGGAGGGAGTATTTTCAAAAACATCCCGTAAACCTGAAAGTAATAGCAAGTCATTCAAACAATGGGAATCACAATAAATCTTGGGGTTAGCAGAGGTAGTAGGCCCACGAGATATATTAAAGTCACCACCAAATAAAACATTCTTATTAGTATACAAAAATGGCCTAATAAGATGTAATAGTTGGATGCAGTCCCATTTATTTTGAGGGGCATAAATATTAATAAGATGAAAAGGGGTGCCATCAATAAGAACGTCTAACAATAAAGCCCTACCTGGAGCAATATGGATTTCATCTAGGATTTTAAATCTAAGAGATGTAAAACAAATACCTAAGCCAGAACACACATCAGTGCCTCCAGACCAAAAGCAAGGACCCCAACCCCACAAATCAGTCGTAGAAAGGAAGTCCTGAGTCGTATAGAGTCTGGTGTCCTGAAAAAAAAAACAATATCATAAAGTAGTTCTGAAAAAAGGGCAAATGTTATTCTCCATTTATAAAGGGAGCGAATACTGTTAACATTTAAACTAGCTAAAGAAATGTCATAACCAGGGGTTGTTAAACCAGAAGTGAATTAAGTATTAGTAGGTAATATTCTATTGCTTTTATGTATACCAATCCTGGACGTAGTTTTTTTTTGATTTACCCTTCACTCCTACCCTAGGATCTGAGATTGAATCAAAATCTGAGACAAAGTCCATATGGGAAGTGTCTTGGGAGGCCACATCTGAAGCGTGGTCATCCGTACCCAAGAAAGCTAGAACACCATAGGAATTGGAGACCGGCACAGGTTCCAGGGACTGAGCCCAGTCTAACACTGGGGTACAGGAAAGACTAGGCTCAGCAGGAGAAAATGAGACAGAACTATTTGACTCAATCAGTACCGAAGAAGAATCTGTCACCTGATTTTTTGAAACATCAGCCATTTACACCCAGGAACACCATGACCAGGGGAAGTCTGGAGTTTAGCAGGAGAAGGGGACGTGGGGGGATCCATCTTAGATTGGGCAGAGGGAGCTGCAGAAGGCCTAGAAGACAAAGAAGCTGAATAAGACATTGGGCCTGTGGAAGTACTAGAGGCAACACCAGACAATAAATTTCTAGCTGCTTTAAAAATTAACAAATCCTGCAATGCATAATCAGATTCTTCAGTGTGATGAGCAGCACTTGGACAGTCAGAAAAGACATGCCCCTCTTCCTCACAAAAGGTACATTTAACAAGGTTTTCGCATTGATAACCTGAGTGACCCAGTTCCCCGCATTGAAAGCAAAGAATCTTCTCACATGCTGTGCTAATATGATGGGGAGAACCACATTTATAACATCTCCTGGGCTGACCAGGGTAAAACAGGAAACCTTTATCCCGCCCAATAAAAAAACAATTCAGGAGGTGAACAAATTCATCCTGAACACTATGTAGTTTCAATTTTACTTTCCATCCCCCATTCCAAAAGCCCTCACCATCCAAAATTGGATCAGGTAAACCCTGAACATCACAGCGTTTATGTAACCAAAAAAGAATGTCAGCCAAATTAACACCCTCATTGTGAAACAATACTGTCGCAACCCTGAAAGGTTGTTTTGTTAAAGGTGTAACCTGAAAATGAGACCATAACGGGTTAGTCTTTAAAGAAGTATATTTCAACCAAAAGGTGTCCAAAATAGCAGAAGTTCTGAAGCTGACATCAAAAGAATGTTCACCAGGGGTGTGAATGAGAGCATAAATATCTGAAGGCAAAAAACCTAAAGATTGTTTTATCAGTTCTTTACCCACATAGAACCTGTCAGGCAAATCCTCCATACCTCCCAAATATCACAGTCGAATGGCATTTCTATGTTTAGCCTGCTCCAATGGTTTAGAAAACAAAGTTGAAAAAGAAAGTTTAGGATTGCACTAGGTACGTCAGGGGGATCCTCCGGAGGAACCACATCAATGGAAATGGCTGAAGAAATTAAATCATCCAGAAGTGGGGCTGAAATATCATTACCTTGTGCTCCAGGTTGTGAAACCGCTGAGTCTGTAGAATGAGAAGCATACACTGCAGGAGGAGCGGAACAGGTAGTACTAGAATCAGTAGAGCGTGCCACAACGTTCTGTGGCTTGTTAGGGTCTGAAATCCACGATCCATCAACCTCCTTAATCCAACCTGCTGTTGAGAGAGCTAATTCTGGGGACCAAGTGTCAGGGTGAAGCAAAGCATCTGGAGCGTTAGTGTGTGGCACTGGTGAAGTTTGTTCCATCGCAGAAGGAACTACGTCATCTGTAGAACCAGGCCCCAGCTTGTAGTTCCTCCGCAGAGAGTCGGGAGAGACTCCAAGAAGACATTTCCGTTTTTTGTCGAGTAAATCCACTTGAGCCGAGGTAAGGGCTTGTTCATTTTGGAGCAATTGTGCTTGTAACTGCTCCCGACATTTAGTCATGGCTGCAACCGCAGCAATATCTCATTTCATAAGCACTATCCCTTCACAAGGAGCAACTGTGTCAGTAATAGGCTCCAGTACAGGCTGAAATTGTGAAAATGAGGATGTAGTAGAGATGCTTGCTTCGCCGTCTCGCTGCAGACCTCCGTCCTCATCTGCTGTTACCAGCATACTGCCGTTGTCGTCCATAGCGGTGGCTTGTGGGATACTGCCCCCTCACAGAGTAGGGGAATTTCCCCGGTGTCCTGGACAAATTTCCCTCATTCACTAAAAATACCATCAACAGCTTAATCTGGTTCAATGTCAGTTGGCATTCATCTGTATACCCCTTCTCCGGGTCATGCCTGAAAATAGGCAGGATTTGTCTAGTGCACTTACCCGGTCAACAAAAACTAAATAACAAAAAAAAAATAGGCTATGTCAACCTACTTCCGGACACTCCTTCACATATCACCCACTGCTGCCTTTGCCTTAAAAAAGGTCTGGCAGGTGATCTTACACTTCCTGCGACACTCATCAGGAGATTTTGCCATCTCTTGTCTCCCCAAGGTGCGACTAACATGAAAAAAAAATCAAAAAGAAAAGTATGCTGAGTGTTTTTTAATACAAAAAAATAACTTTACCAAGACCACAACCTCACTGCTAATTAACAAACTCTAACAATATGGACTCAGATGTACAGATTATTACATATTAAAGGAATAATACATGACAGGCTTTGTTGCAGTGCTCTAATGGTAGACATCTGGGGTAAGGGGGTGAGATTGTGCACAAGGTCAAACACAAACTCCATCCAATGCCCCAGTTTAACCATTTTCCCAGAACAAGAGACACCCTTTAGTCCATTTTCTCACACAACACAATACCCCATAGTTATCTATTAAATAAAAACATTTTTTCAACAAATATTTATATTAATATCAAACTTTTTTTTACAGGAGATCCTCCATATATACATCTACATCTGATCACAGTACTGACAGTAAATGTGTCTCATTATACTTCAAAAACACCATGGTCCAGATATTCACACTGCGCCATGCAGGAGTGCAAGCCTGGGCTCAGTGCAACTGAGATGCCCCGGGTTGTGGTCTGGGTGATATTCAACAGTGCAGCACCATGGTTCAGTACCACTGAATATGGTATCATGGCCACCCACATTGCACATGCTACAGTGGCACTGCACCACTGCAAGTGCCAAGAGAGGAGCAGGGGGATGCGTCAGCACAAGTGCAGTTGCGATAGGTGCAGGAACCACGATCTTCAGTGACAGATATGCAAATGGGGCCATAATGCATGCAAGCCACAAACGGGGCCATTTGCATGTCATTATGTTCCCATTTACATACAGGTGCACTGATCCCTGGTGACTTGTGCCTAGCACCCTGCCAGGCTTCAGCCATCAGGGACGAACACCCCCCTGCACCTCAGTGGCAAAGCACCCCAATATCAGATTATGGGCATATGTATAATACTGAATAAGTAATAATATCTATACCTGGTGCTCCAGCAGACCATACCCAGCCCAATCATGGGCATATGTATAATAAAAATAAAATACATTTATCCATGGTGGTCCAGTGGACTGCTCCCAGACCGATCGCATGCTTTGTAAAAATAGGGTTATCCCCAGTGGTCCACTGGACCGGCACCCAAGCCCAATCACAGACATAGTAAAGGAAAAACCTGGTGGTACACTGGTACCCACCCTCCCACCCACCCACTCAGACCCGCCATCCTGCCCCACCCACTGGGCAACAGGCAGCAGCTCCCCACCCGCAAGCCGCCCTGGCCATCCGTTGACTGACAGAGAACAGTACGGCTGTATGCCAATTGGTCCATAGCCTGGGACAATGGGCATGCACACCATACTGTATTGCACAGTCCCGATATGAGAATGGATCCATTCATATATCAGGACTGTGTCATACAGTAAGGCCTGCACACCCATTGCACCATGCTGTAGACCAATGGGCACACAGCCGTACTATACGCTGTGAGTCAGCAGGCGACCAGACCACTTGCAGGTAGGGAGCTGCTGTCCACTGCTGACCAGAGGAGGGGGTGGTGGGTCTCAGTGGCCAGCTGGGGGGGTACCGCTGGACCACCAGGGTTTTTCCTTTTACAATGCCCATGATTGGGCTTGGCAGCGGGTCCACTGCACCAGCAAGAATATATTTATTTTATTTCTAGTATACATAAGACTGCAATCAGGCTGCATACGGTCCACTGGACCACCAGGGATAGATTTATTTTATTAATATTATACATAAGCCCACAGTTGTCATTGATCACATCTATAACCATGAAACAAATACTGAACTCTCAATCAAATAAAAGACCTACCTTGCCCCATGTGTGTGTGTCAGGCTGAGGTTAGTCACACGCATGATGATGCACACATTCACATGCTCCCTAACAGCCTGTACAAGGGACAGCACCTCTCTATCACTCCAGGATTTAGGCATTGTCTATCTGTAATAAAAAAGACAAGAAGAAATATCAGAAAAACATAATTGATGTAACATTAATAGTGCTGCATCTCACACCTGTTTCTCTTTGTTAACACTCAAAATGATACATGAGTAATAACTAATAAATTCTGAAGTTACAATGACTGTATAATTCAAACACATTAATGCGCCCCCCTCCCTGACATCAGCAAAACAGTATAGTAATCAAATATTGACAGCTGCATTCACAGCTGCTGCTGTAAGCACTATTATTCATATACTGACTACAACCCGCCATAGGGCAGGCCAAACACCTGTGCACCATGAAAACACACTGAAGGTACTTCCCACTATTCCCTACACAACAGAAACAGACCTACAACCAAGTATTAATACCCGACAGGGTGGACAATATTGAGGAATACCATACCACCCAGGGGTGTAATTACACCTGACTGACCACCCTGTGGGGTATTATTGTACTTTCAAAATGGTCACTGTGTGAAATGTATTAAAAATATATATGTTAGTAAGTTTTCATAGTGAATTTTTTTATTTACTTGTATGTAGATAAAGTAATTCCTCCACCTGTTTTTCTGTTGTCTTCTACACATCCTGTTTACACTCACAACTCCCCTTGCTGCCACACACATAGACACAATATTGACACTTTTTTCAATTTTTTGCAGATAGGCAATAGCAAGCAGTCAGCAACATCAGAGGTTGTCATGGTTACACTCACTCATCCTCCTTCCCACCAGCACTCAGAGACACAAGCAGTATTTCAATTTTAAAATATTATTTTCACTGCTTTTGAAGTTTGTTTCTTTCCAGCTATTGGACAGTCAGTAGTGAGCAGCCGATGAAGTGCATGAAACTTAACAAGATGTTAAAAGAACATGACACTTTGCAAATGAACAACCGAAGGTGAAAGTCACAGGAGTAGCAAAAAGAAAATACTGCACTACAGAGACCAACCAACAGAAGCTAGAAGTAAAAAATCTAAGTTTTTGAATCTGCACACTGACATGGCAGTTGGAGGAAGGTGGCACATTACATAGTACAGATCATAGAGACCTCAATTACTGATGGTCAAAAAATGGCAGCACATCAGCATGCCAATTCAGGATGCCCAAACATAGTCTTAGCTAATGGGGCACCTTGAATTTGCAGTTCTTTGAATGTAGGCATCTATTGTAAATTAATCTACCCCCCCGCTATAGCTATGAGCCAATCAGAGAGCTGGCAGTGTCTACATCATTTTCTAAGAGCTCAATAAGGAAACAGACAACACAGTTGGGCCTCATAGAATACATCCTAGGATACTAAATCATTATTCATTTTAGCATCAGTGTAGTAACCTGCTGAACATACAGCTAATACAAAAAAGAACAATACTTACTTAACAGTAGCGTATAAGCCCAAACTATCAAGCTCTATATGTATCTGTTGAAAGAAATACAGAAAATGTATTACAGAACTGTCATACAACATACACATTTTTTACAACAAAAAACAGTTACTGAGTTACCCAGCGAATATGTCCCTACCAGCACAGTACATAGTACATCAATAGCATACCTGCATTAATGTCATAACCTTCCCCCTTCTATGCAGTTCACCTTTACAAACACACAAAACATTCTCATCCATACTCAGAAAATAAACCCCCTTAAAATCAAGCATACTCAACCGTCACTAAAATTCATATCCCCCAAAAATGTAAAATACTAACAGTACACATACCCCACACATCACATGAAGAGATTTCACAAAAAAAAAACATTTGCACAGCAACACCCAACCAATATGTCACGCAACCCCCAAAAACACATATTACATCCCAAGTACAAATGAACATCCCAATCAACTGATAACAATTTTTATAACCCCTGTGCACTAAAAATACCATAGAATCTATGTTCCCCTCAAACTCACACTCTAACATACAGACAATAATGAGCAAAATGCAAAATTTTATATTTTTTGACCATTTATATTGGTTCTAAAAAGAGACATTTTTGTCAATGCCTATGTGATGTGCTTGAGAGGTACACTTCTACAGGTACACAGTCACAGAACTGTAAGGATACCATCTCGAAGATCCCCAACAAAAAATTGTATTACCTGTGTTAGAGAGATGCACCCCATCTTTTAGATATAGCCAATATTTGTCATAAGTAATTTGGGGGTGACAAATAATATGCATTCCCATAACACAAAGGAATCCAAATATTTGTATGTTCACCTTCCTTTGATAAAGGATGAGTGGTCATCTGAAACGTGTCAGGTTGCTTTTGCTTTTGCCAATGTAATAAAGTAAATTATATTTTTTATTGGAAAACTGGTGCCCTTCATCATACTTAAGGTGTGAGTGCTCTGCTTGTTTTTTGTTTATGTAATCCTCACCTCTCCAGGCCATGTGTAATATCTTATAGTCTAATAATCTAATAATATAATAATAGGAGGCAGTTTGACGCAGTGGTTTAAGGCTCTGAGCTGCAAATCTGGAGACCTGGATTTGAATCCCACAGCCCCCACTTGCATACTGTGTGACCCTGAGCAAGTCACTTAACTTCCTCATGCTCCCAGTTTGCACCTGCAAACAAGCTTTCGGCTTAGTGTGTCTCACCTGGTTAAATAATTGGAAAAAAAAATATCTGAATACAGAATTTTACAAGCTGGTAACATACTCATAATATGCTGCAAGTCAAACTGTGCAGCTTTAATTAAATCAATCACCCTTTTGTCCCCCAAATCATTACCTCTGAGATGTATAAGAGGTATGTCTGTCTGCGGGTGTGTCTCTAACAAGTGGTACATGGTAGGTATGAGCTGCTCCCACCTCATGCCAGCCTTCCCAAACCAAGACACTGAGCATCCAGGTAGGTGTAAGTCATTGCCAAAATGACTACCTCTACTGAACACTGCTGCCCTTCTCACCAAACTTGATCCCACTATCCATATAGTCAGTGTTGATTTTTCTCCCATGCTGAGTGAGAAATCTCAAAAACTCAGATGTAGAAATATCACAATTGTGTCTGTCTGACTACCAAAAACTACCAAGTCTAATCAGCACAATAACCTGTATTCAGTTGTATCATAAAGATAAATACAGTCAACACAATCACAAGTAATAACCTGATCCCAGATTGGCTCATACAGCCTAAAAGATCTAGTTATGCATGTAAAGCCTCTTTCTACTGGCATTATGTTTATTAAACATTCTTTTTTGTTTTGTTGGGACAATACTATCTGCTCATTGGTACGCTTCATGACTTGCCAACAACACCAATTGTCTTTGGTCAAACTTAGTGCCCATTATGCTCTATCAAAGTAAATCCCCTCTCTTTCTCAGCCAGCAGCTTGAGTGGTGAGTGAAACCATACCTATGTACTTCACAGACATAATGTGCAACAGTTAAAAACTCAACTTTATCAATTATTCTGCTATAGTATCATTACAGCAGTAAAAATGAACAGTTAGCATATTTCTACTAAGAATATGTTAAGTAAAATATATTTAACTATCTCTGTGTTTTAGCAATTAAAATGTACTAGCATATTAACCTGTATAGTACACAATTTCTTTCTCAGATAGGATTGCACATCTGTAAAAACACAGACATATTTAACCAAATATTGCTAATGCTGTCACAATTATCAACCAAATCTCACAAAGTAAACCACCACTCAAAAGCAGTACATCTGCTTTACACAACTGTTAAGTGGTCAAAAAGTGTCACAGAAAAATGGGAAACTGTAATAGGCAATACTAAACCTGAAGCACTATTATCAGCCATAAATACTACCTCTAAGAGTGACACATTTGACAAAACTCCCAATCAACAGGAAAAAACATTGTTGTTAAATATAAAAATATCATAGTACAAGCTTTAAAATAATTGCTTAGCAGTTTTTTTCCTGGGACAATCCTAACTCTTGACAAACTAAGTATATAGCTTTTCTAGAAGTCTTATGTGTGTAAAACACATGAAGCAAATACGAAGCATTTTCAAAATGTTTTAGCACTTTTATGAGCAAAATCCTATTACATTTTTAGACTCAAACAAAACCCTGTACATCGCACAAAAAAATAGGTACACAGGCCCAGATATTCAAAAAGGTTGTGCATGGCACAACAGTGTTGCGCCAAGTGCAACCCACTGATGCACCCTGGCATGATATTTAAAAGGGAAAAGTGCGCCGCACAAATCCTGATGCGCCGGACCACATCAGTAATGTATGCAGGCACAGGTGGGTGGGGCATGCCCATGCATAACCTGCACAGCCCAACATTCAGCCCGGGATGTGCAGAGCCATGCATGCGCAACCCCTACTTGGACCTGCACAAAGTTAAGCCAAAATAAAAAGGAACAAATGATGGCCACCCACAGGTGAGCTGCCGCATTGCAGGGTGCAACACGGCAGCTGCCACCTGTGGGTCGCCACCCGAGTTCCTGCTGCACTTGGCAGCACCCCCCTATGCCCCATCGCAGGCATCTGTTTAAATAAAAAAAAATCCTATATCCCTGGTGGTCCAGTGGACTACTATGTGTCCGATCGTGAGCATCTGTTTTAATACAGAGAACCCCCCCATCCTTTATCCCTGGTGGTCCAGTGGACTGATCGCTGCCCGATCACAGGCATGTGTAATGAAAGACTTCCCCGTCCAATATCCCTGGTGGTCCAGTGGACCGCACTCTGCTCAAACGCGAGCATCTGAAAAACATAAAAAGCATCCTATTACCCTGGTGGTCTAGGGTACCCCCCTCCCCACCTGTCCACTGAGCCCCACTGCCCCACTTCCCCCGGTCAGCTGGTGGGTGGCAACACCCCACCCGCCTGCTGCCCTGCTGCCCATCGACTGACAGCTCGAGAGGGCTGCACGCCCATTGGTTCAGGCGTGAGCCAACGGCCATGCACTTATACCGTAATACAGATTCCAGATATGTGAATGAATCATTCACATACCTGGAATGTGTAGTATGGTATTATTGCATGCCCATTGGCTCACACAGTGAACTAATGGGCATGCAGCCCCACCGAGCTGTCACTGCGTGGCAGCAGGGCAGCAGGCAGGGGGTGCTGCTGCCTGCTGGCTGACCTGGGGAGGGCAGGGGCTTAGTGGGCTGGTGGGGAGGGGGTACCCTAGACCACCAGGGTAATAGGACATTTTTTATGTTTTACAGATGCCCACAATCGGGCAGAGTGTGGTCCACTGGACTACCAGGGATATTGGCCTGGGGGGTGATTTAAACAGATGCCCGTGATCGGGCAGCGATCGGCCCACCGGACCACAAGGGATATTGGAAGGGGAAATCTTTCATTACACATGCCCATGATCAACTTCTGGTGACGTCACTGGGATGGCTAGAAGCTAACCATCGCAGCTCTCCTCCCGCTGAATCCTAAAACTAAACTCTCACTGAAAATAAAGTTTAGAAATCACTAAATATAGACTTCTATAACAGCATATGGATGGATGGCAGGAAAGCAACAACGAAACAGAAATTCTAAAATACTAATCAGTTCAGCAAAGTTTAAACAACTAGTACTTGACAAGGACATGGAGAGATTTGTGGCCCAGTCCGCCCGTAGGCACACAGCATCAGAATCATCAGGGGGAAATGGACACGGCAGAAAAAACAGACCCTGAAGTCATGTACAGAGCTCTTCAGCAGATTCTTTCCATAGTAACAAGAATTGACTCTTCATTAACAGATTTAAAAAAAGAGGTACTAATATTACATAAAAAGGTGATGCTTAATGCTACTAACCTCACTACGGTCTCAGAGGCCCAGGAAGGATTAGACAGGCTAGTCTTGCTGCTGCTACAAAGGGATAAGGAGACACAACGGTGGATGGAAGACCTAGAGAATAGGTCCCGCAGAAACAATTTTAGAATCCATGGAATCCCAGAATATGCTGAAGAAGGATTCCCCGCAATGGCTGACTTTGTACAGCTTGTATTACGATCGGTACTATCCTTACCTTCAGATATTAAACTAGATATTGATTAGGCACACAGATCACTTGTTGCTAAGCCCCAGACCCAGCAGCTAAGCCACACTCTCTTATAAATTCACATACTTTCAGAGTAAAGACTGAATTTTGAAAGAAGCCTGGAGGCATAGGGACCTTAAATATAAAGAAGCCCCTATTTTCTTTGACCAGGAATTTTCAGCAGCACTGCAGTCGGAGTGACAAATGGCCAAGGGAATCATTAGAGACTGCCAACAAAAAAAATGGATCAAAGCACAGCTGTTGTTTCCAGCCAGGGTTAAAATCAACCTTGATACTGGTGTGCAAATCTTCCCGAGCCTGGTAGAGGCAGCTCAGGTACTTAAAAATCTAGAAATACCCCACTGATCTGGAAATGCAGAAGCTAGAAAGCAGCCTTAAGTCAGAAGTGTGGTCTAAAGCATCTAACCCCAGAAGCCGGGAGAGAGCAATCCCTGGATCGTACCCACTAGAGACCTCCTCGGACGTACGAGACCTGATCTCGAAAGCCAAAATAAGACTTCAGGAGGGTGAACAACTTAACCAATTAGCTGAGGGATGAGAATGTCAAGAAAATGGTGGAGAAATCTAAAGTACCCGTCGCGGTGGTTCTAACAACCGAAGACTTGGACAAAACTGAAAGACTTCAACATGGGGAACTAAAAGAATCAGTGGGGTTGCGAAGAAGTTATGAACACGATGAACAGTCCCTCATTCTTCATTCTATATGGACATTTAAATGGATGACTTTCAATTGTAAAGGCTATATGTTTTGGAGATGAGCTGGGGGGGGCGAAGGAATGTATATGAAAAACCGCTACACAGAACCATGTATTTGTGGTCTGAGATGCATCCTTGGTCGAAAAGTAAAGACTCCATAAGGTAAGAGGGGCTACATGATCGAAGAGGTGAAATGTTCCTATGGGGGAAGGGCACGCCTGTATAAAGTAATTACACCAGTACTTGCAGATAGAAATGCGAAATGCATCCGAAACCCTATGCAAGGAGTGCCCAAAGCAGTACTATACTAGAAGCCGTAGGCCCCCTCAATGGACAGTGAGCTGGGACAATCTTAAGAATGAAACTTGAGATTAGGAAATGGGGAATTGTATTGTCTGGCAAAGCGAAGAAGGAAAGGTTTAAAGGAAAGAGCTAGGAGAGGACCAGAAATCTTCGGAGATAAAGCGAAAGGCTTAACGAATTAAGACAAGTGAGATCGGGAAAGGATAGTTCAGGGAAATAGGCCTCACCCTAGAATAACCAAACAGACTAGCACAAGAAAGATTGGGATAGCTCAAGTCTAACACCAAGGAGCACTACATTGGGTGCACTTGGGGGAAATATGAGACTGGACTAGGTGAGGTCTCGGGGAGGTACAAAAGAAAGGAAGCACATGGACAAGTGGGAAAGTGGATGAGTTTGGAAAGTACAGAATTGGTGTTGCCTCCCAGGCACCTGAGGTCAACCTCCTTGGGAAAGGCCACACAAATTAAAATAGAATGACGCATTATCGTAGAAGTACCAAATGTTTTGGAATTTCCTTGCGATAGGCACATGATATCCCCTGAAGAATCCCCTAAGGGAAAGTATCGAGAGGAAGACACGCAGAAGGGGGGGAATGAGATTGCTCAGAAGACAAGTAAGTTCTAATCCCAATCTCTCAGCCCCTCTTAACCCAAGACAGCGACCTTAAGGATACAACACATAGAATGGGAGTTCTCCTTTCCATTATAAATAATGTCCAAAAGAAGTTGAAAGTAAACAGGATTGATATTATGGTACAATGACTAAGGAAAGTTCAGTAATTACTGAGAGATAAAAACATGGAAAAGTAATAAAAGGTGGGGGGGCGGATACTGGAGAGGGACATTTGAAACTGAATACAAAGCTCTGGTCTGATCCTGCAGTGACCGATTAAAGGGGGTGCAGGAGGTTCACCTACAGGGAACCTTCCAAGCCCCTTACGCCAATCAAAGGCGCTTCGATAGGGTCAAGCAGATCCCCCACAATACTCTTGTGGGCTTCACATGGAAGTCAAATGAAATGACTCAATAGGGATTTTGTACATAGTTTATTCAAATTTTCTTGTTGTTATAGTACCGATAGTGGGTACTAAGGTTATATTTGAATATTTAATTTGTAATGTCTTTGTAATTTTGAGTTTTAATTTAGAGGTCTTGCATGCTGGGCGGAAACCAAAGAAAAAGGGCAGCTGTGGAATGGGGGTACCATGGAAAGAACCTTTTAGGAAAGTATGGCCACAGTGAAGATTACATCCTACAATGTGAAAGGGGATAATTCTCCAATCAAATGGACTAGATTGTTAACCGAGCTCCAACATCTAGGGTGTAACATAGCTTTTTTACAATAAATGCACCTTTCTCAGTTACAGCACCTCAAGCTTAGGAGGAGATGGGTGGACCAAGTAGTATCATCATCATCACACCTCACTAATAAAAAGGCAGGGGTGGCAATACTCTTTAAATGAAACAGTCCCTTAAAGATACAACCTACAGAAGAGGGGTTTCAGGGTAGATTTGTTAGAGCATCTTGTACAATACATAATAAGACCTTACACCTAGTGAATATATACGCTTCCAATGTAGGTACAGAAAGATTTCTGAGAGAGGTTTTTAATAAGTTAGCTGACCTGCCCCAGGGCCAGATCCTAATTGGAAGGGACTTTAACATGGTACTCTCGTCACACCTTGATCATTCATCGGGTAACTCAAACACTAACAAAGCAGCAAGTAAAAAGCTCAGGGCTTTAATATCAGAATTTGGTATGGCAGATATATGGAGGTCCCAACACGAGGGAGAAAGGGACTATACCTTCTTTTCTGGACCACAAAACTGCTATTCACGCATAGATCTTTTCCTTACACACAAGAGTGACTTGCACCTAGTGGAGTGCTCAAATATACATTCTATCACCCTGTCGGATCATAGTCCAGTCTCCATTAGTGTAAACATAGGTCAAGAAAATAAGACACCCCTGTGGAGGCTTAATGTGTCCTTGCTGAATGAGAAAGCTTTTATAGAACTTATAGACAAGACAATTAAAAACTTAGAGAATGACTCTCCTAGGGAAGATTGCTCTCCAATGCTATGGTGGGATACCCTAAAAGCTGTGGTAAGGCGGCAAATAATCAGCTATGCCTCAGCTAAGAAAAAGCAGGCTAAAGCCGCAGACAAAAATCCTTAGAGAGAAACTTGCAGACCTAGAGATTAAACACAAGAAAGGCACAGGATCAAAACAAATACTTAAAGACCTAAATCAGGTCCGATCAGAATTACAAGCACTAGGGAATAAGAAGGCGGAGGGTCTCCTTAGGTACACCAACCAAAAATATCATGAATCAGGGGGAAAAGCCTTGAGACTTCTTGCCATTCATCTCTGAAAGAGACAAGCCGAAAGGAATGTCTCAGTTATTGGGAACAGATCAAACCCTGAAAGGTATTGGGTTAAACCAATAGAAATTGCCTCTCAGTTTAGGGCATTCTACAAGGAACTTTACACAGAAAGTAGACCAGAAGAAGGAGTCAAATTAGAAACCCTCAATTTCTTAAACTCCATCAGGTTGCCAATCCTCCCCACAAAGGCACAAGCAGAGCTCTCTGCTCCAATCAAGGAACAAGAAATTCAGAGGGCCATTGCAGACCCGCCGACTGGGAAAGCACCGGGGACAGATGGACTGCCAGCCGAATGGTACAAGAAATTAAGTAAAATCTTAGCCCCTAAACTAATGCACATTTACAATGTGAGTTTAGAGAAGGGAAGGTTTCCTGATTCCTGGCAGGAAGCAATGGTCACGGTCATCCTGAAACTGGGGAAGCCCAGATCACAGTGCTCATCCTTCAGACCCATCTCATTGCTTAATCAAGATTTAAAAATCTTAACTCGCATAGTAGCAACAAGACTGCAACAACCTGTAGGATCCCTAGTTCACCCTGATCAAACAGGATTTATACCACAAAGACATTTTCAAGACAATGTCAGGAAACTTCTAAACATTATTACACATAAACATCCTCCAAAAACTAATACAGTTGCAATATTCTTAGACACCAAAAAGGCATTTGACAGGGTGAACTGGGTCTATATGGGAGAAGTCATGTCCAAGATGGGTGTAGGGGGTAACTTCCTTAAATGGTAAATCTATGTTGCCAAAAGCCAATAGCCCATGTTAGGGTAAATGGTATAAATTCAGAATTTTTCCCTATAAATAGAGGCACACGACAGGGATGCCCACTGTCCCCACTACTGTTCGCCCTAACTATGGAACCACTCGTGCAAGCTATCCAGGAAAATCCAAACATAAAGGGGATAATAATAAATAACACTGAAAATAAAATGTTGCTATATGCTTACAACACAGTAGTATATATAAAAGAACCAGAAACCTCGGTCCCTGAATTGTTTCAATTAATAAACAGATTTGGTCAGATTTCAGGCTTTAGGGTGAATATTGAAAAAACAGAAATTTTAAGCTTGGATGGTCCCCCACATAAGAGTTTACAGAACCTCCTGCTGTCCAGTTGGGTCAAGGATAAGGTTAGATACCTTGGAGTCTCAATACCAACAGACTTAACTAAACTGCGCCTTTATAATTACCAGGCACTTAAAGAGAAAGTCTATGAAGTTTTACAGAGGTGGCAAAATTTGCCTATCAGCTTCATGAATACAGTGGAAAGTATTGAGATGAACATTTTACCTAGGTTCTTATTTTTATTTTCCACCATACCTATACCTATAAATGGAGATGAGTGGCGAGAACTTAGAAGGAAGTTATCCAAATTTATATGGGAGGGGCGCCGGCCACGCAAGAAATGGGGCATCCTAACCAAAGCTAAAAGCAGGGGAGGATTGGGTGTTCCTGATCTTCAAAAGTGTTACTTGGTGGCACAAACAGTGCCAATTTTAAAAATGTTAAAACCCGAGCAGAAGGGAGGCTGGTATAGATTGGAGTAGAAGGCCCACCCTTGGATCCCCCTGCAGTTTTTGGCTTGGACAATCCATCCCTCTGACCTGAAAATTTTAAACAATGTTTGGACAAAAAACACCCTTAGGATCTGGCTCAGAGTCAGGCAGTGGTGGGAGATTTTTTCACCCACATGGAAATACATTCCTCTAAAATACCTACCACAGTTCCCAGCAACACATAAAGACCGATGTTGAAATAGTTGGTCGGATAAGGGACTTAAATATCTATACCAGATGGTTAACAGTGAGGGAGTTAAAACATTTGCATCTCTTCAGGAAAAATTTGGGCTCTCACATAAAGAATTTTTTAGATATCTGCAATGTAGACACTTTATAACTAATACAACTGGAATTAATGCTATACAAAGTGATCCGGCACCACCACTGAGACATATATATCAGAAAAGCTGCTTGGACGACTCCAAGAAAATTATCACATATATACAACAAACATTACAGGAAGGGTCAGGGACTCTACACGTTCAAGCGGTGGAACAAAAATGGCCAGATGAATAGGAAAGTCAAATTTCTGACAAGCAATGGTCTCTTATCTGGCAAGGTATACATAAAACAACTAACTCCCCTGTATGGAGGGAGTTTAGGTGGAAAGTCTCAACAAGATTTTTTATCACCCCAGATGTCTCATCAAAATACGGGGCCTCTCGAACTAACAAGTGTTGGAGGGGCTGCTCAGTGGTGGGATCTCAGTTCCACATATTTTGGAGCTGTCCCAAGCTTAAGGATTTCTGGGCAGAAATCACTAAGACTATCAAAGAGATACTGCAGCTGGAGAATCTGCCAGAGTTTCCCCATGTGATACTTGGAGTCAGTACAAAAGCCCAAAGATGCCTATTTTATATCCTAATAGCTGCAGCCTCCAAAACTATCACACAAAACTGGCTATCTCAAGGGAAAATTACTTATTCAGGGTGGTGGTTGAATGTAAAAAATAGCAAAAACATGGAGACTCTTAAGGCCATACTCAAACTCCGAACAGACCAATTTAACTCCAGGTGGCTCCCATTCTACGAGTATGTAGAGGCTAAAAAAGGCACCCCGGTGCTGGACCAGTTCTTGCTGAAATAAGCTGGATAAGCCACTAGATTGAGGAAGCAAGGAATAGCCCCCCATAACCCCTATCACCAGCTTGTAAGACCGCATTTTATTTTATATTGTTTTTAATTTATCTGATGTTACTCCATTTAATTCTAATCCATTTTAATGTTTATCACTCTAGCTGAGATTCTTCTTGGCTGTTAGTTTTAGCTGTTCTTAGGAATAAAGTTGGGGAACAATATTAAGTTTATACTAATTCCCCAAACTAAGATGGCGGAGACAACTACCCCTTCTCCCCCCCTTTTCTCTCTTTCCTTTTCTTCCCCCCAATACCTTTCCTCTTTCCCTGCCCTAACCCTTCCTCTTGCTCTGGTCTAGTTATGGAGGAGTTCTAAGTCAACTAAATACTGATGGTATTAATTTTTGGGGGTAGAAGGTAGAAGGTAGAATTTGAAATAGAAAAGACACAAGATAACTGGTTGGATGATCTGAATTTTATATTAGTTTATTAGAACAGATTGATGATAAGACTGTCAAGAAAAGTGGGTCCAGAGAAGAGGTATGTTGTAGGAGAGTATGCTACAGAGGAGAAAGAAGGAGAATAATGTAGAGTAAAAGTCCAATAAGAGAAGACGCCATTACTTGATCTAATCTATAATATAAGTCCAAATGTAAAGCTAAACCTGTATAAAAGGCTTTAAAATATATGATAATAGATTATTACTTGTATGGAGTGAACAGAAATGTGTTTAACAGGAAATAGGACTATGGCAGATTGGATTTCTATTTTTCATTTTTTAAATGATGGTATGTCTTTTCTATATCTGGATGTAATGAAGTTAATTGTACACTGGAATGGAATATAGAAAAATAATAAAAATTAAGTTAAAAAAAATCATGCCCGTGATCGGGCACATAGCGGTCCACTGGACCACCAGGGATATAGGACAGGGATCTATGCTTTCAACAAATGCCTGCGATCGGGCTGCAGGGGGCATCAGTCCCCGACGGCTGCTGTCTGGCAGGGCCCCAGGTGCAAGTCATCGGGAATCAGTGCATCTGCATGCTAATGGGATGCAAATGGAGCCATAATGACATGCAAATGGCCCCAAGTGTGCCTTGCATACATTACGGCCCCATTTGCATGTCCCCTTTTGAATATTGCAGGTGCTGTGAATGGCACAATGGCACTTGCGCTAGCACATCTCCATGCTCCACTCTGGCCACTTGTGCTGGTGCAGTGCCACTGCGCCATGCACAGTGGGGGTGGCCAGGGTGCGATATTCAAAGCTGCTGAGCCATAGCGCAGCTCCATTGAATATCACCCAGGTCACACCCCTGCACAGCTAAGTTGAACTGCACCCATGCTTGCACCACAGCCTGGCACAGTTTGAATATCATGGCCACAGTGTCAAAATTAAGCACTAAACATGCCACAGTTCTTCCTAACTTCTCTTTTTTTTATCTTTGTTTATCTTCCTGACATCCCGGGCATCCTTCTGGAGTGCACCCATGGATCTCCACCCTACTCCCAACCTGAACCCACGCATTCCCCTGGTCTCTCCTCCCCCAAATGACTGCAGGCTGACCCGACCCTCGGTACCATCACCGGGGCTGATTCCGCTCCCCCTCGGTGGCTACCTCCTAAGTATGAGGGGCCTACCTGCAAGTTCTCTGGTCGTCCGGAGAAAGAGAGATCCTGCGTGCATCTGGGCCTTTGTTTTTGGGATGTGGGAGGGTCCACTGGGGCATCTGTCATCTCCCGACATGCAGGAGGTATTTTCTTTGCTTTTTTCTGTCCTTCCCCCCACGGAGCCCGGCCAGCAAAGCTACAGAATGCTGTGGCTCTGCCCCCAGGCATTGCACCGTACTGTTACACTGGTGACCCTCCAGCCACCACCAGAGGTGGCTACTAGAGCAAGCACATTCCCACCCCCACCCCCAGGAAGAGAGAGCAGTCGGCGGATGCTTAATCTCTATTTCCCCTGCTGACCCCCGGCAACCCCGGCTTGCTCTAACCCAGGCTGTTAGCATGGCGCAGGGTGTGGTGTCCAGCGCCTCAACCCTCAGCACCACCGGGCAACCTTCCTAACTTCTTAATAAGTAAAATAGCTACTCCAACTAACTAAAAACATCAGTTCAAACAAGTTTAATTTTAGTTAGAGAAACACTCACTATTTTCTCCTGGAGTATCTGCTGCTCGAACAGGGAGCTCAAAATGGCCCCCAGAGTGTTATTCTTTGATTCTATTGGCTCAGAAAAGTCACCTGACAAAGTTAACCATTTCTTTGTTCTCAAGACAGCAAAATCTTTGATTGTGACTCGTATTGACAGTGAGGATTGATCGGGAGCATGCAAAATCTTTGATCGCGAGAATGAGAGACTTTGGTATCAGAGTGTCGCTGGTTGTAAAATACAGTAGATTCAATTATATTTCAATACAGTACACAGTCATAGACACTTCTAGCACTAATAAGTAAGTAAAATAATGTAAATATTCATTTTTCTTATATTTTATAAATGTTCCCTCGTTTGCACGATTTTTGATTATGAGCGTGCAAATTCTTTGATTGCCACTCGCTTTGATCTTGAGGATTGTCCGCAAGCATGCAAAATCTTTAGTCGTGAGAATAACGTGAGACTTTTTTATCAGAGTGTCACTGGTTGTAAAATACAGTAGATTCAATTATTTTTCAATACAGTACACAGTCATAGGCAGTTCTAGCACTAATAAGTAAGAAATATAATGGAAATATTCATTTTTCTTATATTTCATTAATTTACTTGCATTTTCATGATCTTTGATCATGAGCGTGCAAATTCTTTGATCTTCACTTGCTTTGATCATGAGGATTGCTTGTGAGCGTGCAAAATGTTTGATAATGAGAATAACATGAGAGTTTGCATCTAAACATGTCAAACTTTTTCCAAAAAGTGCAATCTATTAGTTTAACAACACACTGAGTACTCCTGAGCCATTATAGTACCCTGGAGACATGCATAACCATGCTAAACAAGCTTCTATTATTAGTTATCAATATTTACACGTTCTTTGTTCGTGACTGTGCAAAATCTTTGTTTGTGACCATCTTTGATTGCGAGAATCAGTTGTGAGACAGCAAATTATTTGGTTGTGACAAAAAATTTGAATTTTGCAATTTTAAACTCCTATAACCTTCTCTGGCTTTAGTTTGCCACACAATTTACATCCCATTAATATAAATGTGTTATCATATTAAGCAAGATACCTATAATATTATACCTCCAGCGCAACATTTATAACACCAGTAGCACCTTTGTAGACACTCATACCACTATCATTATCACTATTCAGTGATACTACCCTACCTATCCTGTCATTATAAATGTAAACATAAGTACATGACAAGATTTAACTACCATGTAACAATTCTGCAATGTGTGACTTTGTAATAGACAGATACATGTACCACACGAGTTGCCACACATTATCTTTTTTACAACTATAAGTGCTTGACAATCTGACCCAATATTCAGATCACACTTTGGTGCACAGAATCACTGTATCTCATCACACAGTGTGATACAAATGTTGCCATTAAAAAATAGCTCCTTTTTAAACATACTATTCTGTCAACAACTTATGCAGTATGTATTTTTTAGTACCTCATAGTACATTTTTCTTACTACTTGATGTTTTCATTTTATTTTTTAGGAGACTACAACAGAGAAGACGTTCAAGATATACTTGAGCTCTTTCATCATGGCCATTTGTCATAAAGTTAGAGCACAAACCAAAAATGCTAGCTGTACTGGTTGTTCATCATCATGCCATGTAATCAGTTAAGGTAATACATGTTACCAGAAGAAAAAGACAACTTCTTCTGTTGCAACTACACATACCATAAAACATAGACAAGTAAACAAAAACAACACCTCCTCTAGTAAAACTTCAACAAGTAGACTTTCTAAAGGAACTGTCCAGATACAACGTCCAGCACTGACATCAACAAAGGACAGACATGCGAGACGGAAAAAAAATGCTGGATGTGCCAGTTCTGCCACAGTACAGCACAGCAAGACAATTTTTCTCAAAAAACTTGTCCACAGAGCCAAAATTGAATGTGTGGTCTCTAAAATAGTGAGACACAAAGGCAACAGACTGTGTAGTAAGCTTGCATTAATGAAATTGTGCTTGAGAGCAAGACGATTTGTTAATGTGGTTCTAGCATTCCATTCCCAATTATGGTCAGAAATGATGTCAGCTATTGATAAATTAAGTCTAAAGATTGAGGAGATGTGAAACAAAATATTGTCTTTTGAACATTGGAACACACAAAATATGTCTGTGGTGTTTCAAGGAGACTGGTTTCATTCAAAATACTCAGAAGCATTCTTCTGGGAAGAGACATACCATGCACACAACAGAAACATCACTGTAGCAATTGATGAACACAGAAAAGTGCAGAATGTCTTACCTCTATCTCATGAAACCCTTGACTTGCAGAATGACAATCAAGTAGAACAGGTTGCTAGTAACCCAAAGTCATCAGCTAAGAAATGAGCATGTGCCACTACATGTAATGTTAGAGAAGAATCAATAGTCTCTATTGCAAGTTTTCTCTCAACAATTTTAACCAGAAAGAGATGTGAATGCCATACACTGATTCACAACATTGATAAGTGTGAGATTTGTCCTCACACAGGTATAATGGGTCACTCCCTTGCATGCTTAGAGAGCATGAACTGTGACAGCACATTTCATCACTTTCGCATGCTGGCAGTGCGTAACTCTGGGATTCAAAAATTTGTACAAAGATTATATCGAGTGAGATCTGTCATTCGAGACTATATGCACATTCAAGCATTGCTTGATGATGGAGATGTGGAAGGACTTATGAACTTTATTAAAGAGTTGCAAAGTAGGCATAGATTAAGGTCAAATGCTACTCTTCCAGAACACACAGACACAATGCAGATATCACTGGTGCAAGAAGCTCAGCTTCTAAAAACTTTTGGCCATGATTTTGCTAAATTTGAAATCAGCAAGACACAAACATTCGATGTAATCTGTGTATTGTGTGAGCATTTGTTCTACAAACACTTATGTGTTACTACAGACCTGCAGAACATTCCATGCTGGAATGTTATGTGGGGATGTCTTCATGCATACCTTCTCTTAAAGTCTGCCTTTGGAGAAGTTGGAACTGTGTCACTCTGTGCTTACTGTTATAACAAGATTAAGAGTGACAGTCTGCCTCCTCAGTCTGTGCTTAATAAGATGGAAGTTGAACCAACTCCTCTTGAAATAGCAGTCTTGAACTTGTTTAAGAGGATTCTGATCCAGACCATGAAACCATTTCAAACAATCATCAGGCTGAATACAAAGACATGAGACCTGCCAAACAAAGACCTGGTATGGTCTCCGACAGGCTCTTTTGTATATTTGCCTTTACCTCTGCAAGAAAATGTCAACACTATTTCTCAGGACAATAGTGTAGTAATCTTGGTGAATGGTGTGCCAACAAAGGCAAAAACAATATGGCAGGACATAGACAATGTTGACAAGGTGAAGCATGCTTTGCAATACCTAAAAGAGCATAATGTTTTTTATGTTGACATTGACATCGATGCATTTGCTGGTCTTCCTACAGATATTGCTATCGAGAACTCTGACAAAGCAATACTGGAAAAGGTTGACATCGCAACTGTACATAATGTGTATGAGCAATTCACCATACAATCATTGCATGGCAAAGACCCAGTAATGGATAACATCAATTTATATCAAATGAAGCAAGTAGAGGGCAATCCTGTAAGTAGATGGGAGGCTACTCTAGAAATTAATTGTTTTCCTGATCTGTTTCCACTTGGCTCAGGTGGTCGACTAGATGAGCGAGAACTTCATGTCCCAGGAACTGACTATAGGACCTCACCAGTTTTACACAAGGATAGCAAGTTTTGAAGAAACATTACATTCCTTTTTCACCTTCTTTGGGAAAGTGAACTTAGTGTCCTATCTGCTACTATTGCTCATACATTGAGACTTGGTACATAGTTCAACAATATGACAGCTGCACAGTTACTACAGAAGTTGCAGACCAAAAATGAAACACCGTAAGTCAGTCTTTCTTCAGTTTGTCTAGCATGTGTGGTACCAAGCAATATTGGTACAGACGACACTCTGAGGTGATGTGCATGCTGAGAGAGTTTGGACCAGCAACATGGTTCGTTACACTGAGTTGTGCTGACTATTATTGGGATGATCTGCTTGATCTTCTCAGATGGGCAAGCTCAGATGTTGAGAACACACAAACGATGACTCTCCATGAACTATGTTCACTTGACGCAGTGACAGTTTCACGTTACTTCCACCATCGGTTCCACAGTCTTTTAAAGTTCATACTGTCTAAGACTAATCTTCCTCTTGGCAGTGTCGAGCACTACTTCTGGAGGGTTGAGTACCAAGCTCATGGAGCTCCACACATTCATATGCTGCTATGGATCAAAGATGCCCCACGTATTGGAGACAACGACACAAGTGACATACTACGCTTCATACTGAAGTATATCATATCTCAGATTCCAGACAGGTATGACAGTGCAACACTTTGGGAACTGGTTCAGAAATTCCAATGACACCTGTGTGGCAAGAACTGTCATAGGAAAGTAAAGAACAAGGGGCAGTGGTACACTCGATGCCATTTTGGCTTCCCAAGGCAAGCTTGTATGGCTGCTTGTCTCAATGATCTCTTTTCAGCCATGCAACACCACCTGAAAGCAAAGTCAGCAAAGCAAGTGTATGAACTACCTCACACAGAAACAGAAGTCTATATCAATGACTATAGCCCTTCTCTTCTGCTGATGTGGCAGGCAAACATTAACATTCAGTTAGTTGCTGACAACTTAATGGCTCTTGTTATGTATGTCACATAATACATCACTAAGCACAAGCAAACAAACCTGCAAGAAATGTGGGAAGAGTTGTCTAACTGTGATAAGTCAATGTCTTCTAGGCTTTGGTCACTGGGACTTAAGACTCTGTCACACCATGAGTGTGGAGCCTATGAATCAAGTGACTGACTTACAGGTGTATGTCTATATGGCAAATCAGACTACATTCATTTATTGAATGTGAACCACAAGCAGAACATGTGGCATGTCCTTAAAAGCCATGAAGAGATTGAGGATCTGGCTGCCACAAGACCAACATCCACAAATATTCTCAAAAGCAACTTAATTGACAATTACTATCCACAGCACCACAGTGCTATGGACGATCTGTGTCTCTTTGAAGTTACTCAATGGTACGATTACAAGTGGAGTGTTTCTTCTGACCCAGAAAAAGGCATGTATAAAGTCACTGGGTTTGATGGGTCGCTTGTTAAAAGGCACAAACCATGGCTAATTGACCACTGTAAACTCACCATGAGCACAACAGAAAGCAAAAAACATTATTAATTTGCTCTGTTGTTTCCATTCAAGCCTTGGAGATCAGAATCTGAATTGAAAGGATTATCTGATACATATGAACAACAGTTCATGGAAACTTATCATACCTTCAAGAGTCATGTCTCTGAGAGTTACATTGACAGAATTGAAATTGAAAAAAATCAACTGGAGGAAACTAAGAAAATTCTGGATGATGACACCTCAGTAACATCACAGGAAATGGTTGATTTTGAATGAGAAGGGACTCTTGGTGCTCCTCTTCCTCCTAATGACCCAGCTGTGCTGATGTCAGAGGTAGAGGGCACAATGCAACAAGCATGCAGTTCTCAGAGTCAGTTACAAACATTGTTGACAACTTGAACTCACATCAAAAAGTTGTCTATCAGTCTGTAATACATCCTGTGGAACATGCTATTCAGCACAGTACCAAGCACTGTGTTTGTGAGGCACACACACCAGTGAGGATGTTTGCTAGTGGTGCTGCTGGAACTGGAAAAAGTTTCTTGATTGAAGCTATAAGCAAAGGTGTATGTGCCCTCACTAATGCAGCAACAACAGTTATTGTTTCCACTTTAACAGGTTTGGCAGCTTATAATATAGGTAGTATCAAACTTCATACGTTATTCATGCTGCCAGGTGAGCATGGGAAGAGTGGTGATTACAAAAAATTGTCATATGACATTGCTCTGAACTGAGGTCAATGTTTGACAAGATGCATTTGCTGATGATAGAGGAGTTCAGCATGGTTTCAAATGTTCTTCTCACATATGTTCACCTACATCTACAGAAGATACTAGGTACCAATGATGATACACCATTTGGTGGCAAGAACATTCTTGTTCTTGGAGATCTCCTTCAGCTGGCTCCTGTAAATGGCAAGTGTGTTTTCTGTAGTCTTTCCATTGAAGAGGCAAAGAAAACAATTGGATGCATAGGTGGAGTCAATCTGTGGGATTTCTTTTCATACATTGAACTCTCACAGAATATGAGACAGCAAGGTGACACGTCTTACAAAGCATTGCTTGATGAGGCATGCAATGGTGCACTGTCACCCACCCTTGTTGAAATGCTAAGACAGTGCATGATCATGAGAAATAATGCCCCTATCAAGGATGCAAGTGATATCTTTACAGATGTGCAGAAATCTGGGGTACATGTTGTATGTCTATTCCCAAGACTTGAGCAGTGTGCAGAGTTCAATCAGATCATGATGCAGAGAGAACAGCAACCTATTGTCACTCTTCCATGCATAGATACCATAGGTGGCATTAACCTGTCATGAACAATGGTATCAAAAATCGTTGAGCGTCTCAGAGAGCTCACAGGTGATGTGTCACGCACAGCTGGCTTAGAAGCTCTGCTACCACTGTGTAGAAATGCACGCACCATGCTTCACAGAAACATTAACATTGAGCAAGGTCTTGTCAATGGAGCCATGGGCTACATCCATGACTTTCAGTACAACATGCAGAACACAACTGTGGAATTTGTAGTTGTTAAGTTTGACAACTGTGGAACTCCTCAACCAATAGACAGAGTTACAGTCAAGTCTGAGCTTGTCAAAGACATATATGTGAAAAGGAAACAATTTCCATTGTGTGTTACTTATGCAGTGTCCATACACAAGTCACAAGGGATCAGCCTTGATTGTGCCATTGTAGATATAGGCACTGCTATATTCAAAGATGTGATGTCTTATGTTGCTCTGTCTCATGTCAGACAATTGTTTGGAGTACACATAGTAAATCTGGCAGAAAATAAAATACATGCTGACACAAAATGCATAGTTGAGTACAACAGATTACATACATTATACCAACCAAATGCTCCTTTGCTACCAGTTCCCAGATATGCATTTGGAACAACTATCACAATGGATGACAGACACAAACTAAAAAGAAAGCACACAAAGACTCCACAGTCATCACCTCAGTGGCACATTACAGAGCACTCTCTTCATAAACAGTTCACATCTCCACCTGTGAAGAAATGTATCAGGGTTAACACACTGCCAGTATTTGACAACAGCACAGGAGTAAACTGCTATGCAAATGCAGCTATGCAAGCACTTCTCCACATGCCTGAGTTTGCTAATGTGTTAAACTCAAGTCACTCGACACCTCTGTCAGAAGCGTTAAAGAGAGTCATTTGAGGTAGTCATGAGCAGTTGCCCAGTTTACAAAGCTTGACTCTTCTATGACTAACTCTTGGAAAATATGCAGGACAATCAATGTCTGCTGACAATGCACAACAAGATCTCACAGAGCTTATGATGGGAATGATAAACAATTTAGCAGATGACAGCACTGATCTGCGTCAACACTTTAACGTTGACTATGTGTCCAAGTACACATGTTTGTCATGTGGCCACAAAGAAACACAAACAACTCAAGATATGCTCTGGCTGTCTGTCTTTGTCCCTGAACAGAGAACTGTGAAGTTCCGCAAGTTATTTGCAAATGCAGAAACTGGTTGGCTGTGCCAAATATGTGGTCATTCTTGTGTTTGCTCTCTGAGAGTTACATCTTCAAGTTCACACATAATGATTGTATTGCAATGTTTTAACTCTCAAGGCATGAAAATCACAACACCAATTTCGCACTTCATTGCTGGGAGAACCATGTTCTCAGAAACTCAGTTTGACACCAATGCAATAATCTTCCACCACAGGCTATACATTCACTCTGGCCACTATGTCACTTGGCGAAGGTTCAGAAAGGGATGGGTAGTGTGCAATGATACAGTATGCACTCTCAAAGAAAGACTCCCAAAGAATCTGAAATATGCATATGTCATAATTCTCCATTCAAACAACATTGCACAACATGTGGAAGAGTGGTGCCATCTAATCACAGTGTCTCACTAAACCAGTATCTCTGCAACAATAACATTACGTGTTCATATCCCATCCAGATATTACCTTTTTCCACCAATGTACATATGTTTTTTTCTTTAATAAAATAAGTTACACCTTCATCTGAAACCACTGGTGTACAAAACCACCCATGGTGATCTATGCCTTCCACTTGTCGTACAGTATCACCACAGCCCATATTAATTGCTCTGATTTCTCTGCCATTGCAGAACAGAACACAACAGTACAGCAATGTAGCAACCTGTGATAGACAATTGCTTGTTTATCACTCTGTTGTCCTCATACATTACATGCAAAACAACACTGTTTTCATCATTCATTGCAATACAATTTTCAAAAAATATTTGTATTGTGATATTGAGCATTTGCAACTTTTATATACTTACTACAAAAACTGCATTGTTACTGTTCAAATAGACTTGAGGGTATTGAGCTGTAATCATTAGACAGTCAGTGAGTCATGCCTTTTTGCAGATGCCTTACTTAACTCAATATGTCTTAACACATATTACTGTGTATTCAGTTCTTTCACAGTACAATCTTACATGACAATGACAAACTTGCTAACTTATTTAAGCACTTATCAGAGATGAAACCACTGTTCTCCACATACTGTGTTGAGAACTATTCTTGTTTCAACAATACACATCAGGTTAAGGTCTCACTCTTTTTCCTGTTGTTGTCTACATTCTTGACCTTGACTATTATACTTACTAAATTGACTTCTACCAAATCCAAGAAGACTTGAGGGCACTGGATATTACACAATGTCAGTTAGTGAGTTATGTCTTGGCAAATGTAGTTATTACACCCACGTTAACAGCATGACTACCTACATTGCAGTGTCATCTGCTACCATTAAACCGCAATAGTTGAAAATAATCTGACAGAATTTTCTGTCACTGTTCTTGGACTCTGAAACCTGAACATGACAAACTCCACCCAGAAAAATGTGACACAGACTTGTACATATGTATATAATGCTGAGCTTCTAAGTAGACTTTCACGTATTTATGTTTCTTTTTAAAAAAGAAAACAGAAAAATTACATGCATGCATTTATTAACTGTGCAGGATTATCTGTCACTGTTCTTGGACTCTCAACACTGAATATGATTAACTATACCCAAGAAATGTGATTCAGACTTGTACATATGTATATAATACTGAGCTTCAAATTGAATGTATATAAGTTAAATAGACTTTGAGATATTCATGTTTGTTTTAAAAAAACAAAACAGAAAAATTACATGCATTCGTATATTCACTGTGCCAAACCTACTCTATCGGTGCATTTAATGGTATTGCATTGCATTAAGTGCTACTGTTCATATTACTCATAGCTCATTGTAGAGATGTATACATGTGATTATCTGGCCTATTTTCACTGTACAATACATATCTATATATCTGTGCAGATGACTACAACTGAAAACTCAACACAAAATGTTAACAATGATTGTGTACTTCTGCTCCACAATGCAAACACTTGGTGTGTTCTTGCTTTTACAGGATCATCCATATTTTTTGGGTCAGATGAGAAATTTTTCCCAGTTCCACTAATAATAAATAGTTTTAAAAACTCATTGATTTGCAGCTTAACCAACCTTCTCACCATCACTCATAAAATGGATGTGAAATGAGTATCCTCACCACTCCATGACATAGTTAAATATGTAACATATTTTTGTAATCCTTTATCTTTTTTTTACTTCTTAATATTGGTAGATCCACTTTCAAATAAATAACTGGTAGTTTAAGAAAATCAGTAGTAAGACATATCTAGACATCACTAATAAAGTACTATAGTACTCAAATTAAAAATGAAAAAATGTCTGTGATTTAACTAAAACATAATAAATATAAAAGAACAAATAAAACATCACAATGTGTCTGTTGCAATCAAACTGAAACTGTCTACTCACATGTTAAATATTCTAACCTACTTTAATACTGTTGGAATAACCTACACATGTGGTTCTCCCATAGAAAAATGTATGCATATGCTCATCAGAACCACCAAATGTTTCTTACTGTCTGATGTGCAAATGTACTCAATAACTAAACACCGTTAAATATCAATTAGGTAAAAATCTAACTCTATTCTAATCAGTTGCCTAAAATAACTGTCAAATGTTGATAACCACATGTAAAATAATGTATTATTAGACTCCATTCTCTTAATATCTAAGTGGTCAGTGAATGTCATGAAAAATAGTATCAATGGACACATAACTAATACCACTCAGCAAATAAAGTAGCAAAGATAAAGATTAGCTCACTACGTGTTCTATAACATAAACATCCATATGGAACCACTTCAAAAATCTATATACAACCTTAATTCTAAATGTTATGCATATTGAAAAAATACAGTGTAGATAAACTCAGTGAAATACCAAGAAATAAAAAACATCCCAAAAAACTATCATGGATACAAAGAACAAACTGTTTTTTTTGCCCATCCCAAGAGCAACCAAACAATTCAGCCTAAAGATATAAAAATACTAAAATAATATATAGGATAAAGTATGGGGTGCAGTGTGTTATAAGAATTTAATACACACCCGAGTTGTTGGATGGCACATAAACCCCGAGGCCGAAGCCCAAGGGTTTATGGTAGCCATCCAACAATGAGGGTGTGTATTAATTCGAGTGTATACACTGTACCCCATATTTTGTTTTATATAATTTATGGGGTTGTGTTGAATCCTGTCTGCCTTCACTGTGTGGTGCGGAAATAAAAAATTAATTATTTTGATCCAGGCAGTGAGCACCTGGCCAGTAGTACTACTACCTACTCACTGCCCCGGCTTGGGGTGAAGTTAGAGGACAAGGAGGCAAGAGATTCTGGCTGGTGAAGGGTGCTGGAGGCAGGTAGTAGGAGGGATAACTTGGGGGCCTTGCTGCCCTTGACGGTCCTGTCTCTACCAGCCCAACTGAGTGTGTGAGATTGACGAAGAGGGACCAAAGCTATTTTTACAATAATAAAACAAATGGGGAACCTTAGCGCACAGCAGGGATCCAGACCACTCGCTCTTCACAGATACCGCTGAAAGTCTGACACAAAGAGCTGTGTATTAAAAAATGCCATAATACACATACATGTATTATGGCATTTAATACACTACTTTTTCAATGGGAAAAAAATGCAACATTAATTATAAATTAATTATTAACCTTATCCTATGTCTCCTGAGTTTTATTTTAAAGCAATTACTGTTACAGAGGTGTACTATTGATCTACATGTGTTCTATTGCACTCTGACTGCATGGTCCTGACTATGCAGAGAAACTACAACACCTGACAAATGATCTCCTGGGGAGTGGCACAGACAGCAGGTACAGGTAACCTGTCACTTTGCAAGTCTTCTGACTTCTAAGTAATTTGCAACTGATGTGAAATGTTAATGTAATCCATGTACATGCTATTACTTGCATTCTTCATCTACACTCAAAAACAAATGTCTGGCCTATAACTCTTCACACACTACCTTGTTATGGCTGTACAACTGATCAGGTTTCTAACCTCTTAATAACTAAAATGAAATGTGTAACAAATAACACATAACATGGGCTTGCTCAAAGTACACTTAATATACCTTGAGTGATATCTTACAAGCAACAGGTAACTGAGTTCACTACAGAAACAGTGGATTGATTAAGCAATAAGTCACAAGAGGATGTGGCTTATTGGGGATTTACTCACACCTTGTGTGGTGTGTCACAAGATGCAGCCAAGTAACTTAACCACACAAGAAGTGAGTAAATCTCCTAATAAGTCACACCCTGGACTGCGTTACTGTGATTACTATTTATTTATTGAATTTTGATGACCGGGTAGGCCCGCTGGGCCCCTAAAGGTCCCTTTTTCAGGGGCGACCCAGGTGAAACAACAACATACAGGTAACAGATCAGTACAGTCAGGAGAATGAATAGTTTTTAACAGTAAGAATACATATACACATTATACAATGGACCCATGTGTAAAATAAGTTAAATATGTGTTTAATAATGTTTTTTAATAAATACCATTCCTCAGTCATTGGGTATACAAGATTTACCCACATTCATGAGACATGTTTTCACCAATGAGGTAACAGGATTTGTATACACCATTCTATAATTTACATTAAGTCATATGCTGCACTGCATTTTGCAAATGTGTCTGTCTCTGTCTGTATGTGGGAAGGGGTGGTGGAATATTCTCTAACTTCACTCTGCACCCTATTATAAATGCCATTCCTCAGCCATGAGTAATGCAGCATATACTCACATCATATGACATCTTTTGACCAGTGAAGTTATAGCATTTTACACACCATTGTATAATCAAGCTGTAAGCCACACAGGGATGTAGGTTTTCGGAGCATTCACCACATCTGCAGTGGTTTCCCCACGAGACACAGCCAAGTGGGTAAATCCACACCAGCCATGGTAAATCCCCACAGAACCCACATCCTCCAAGTGGCTTATTGCAATAATAGCAAGTACTGCTTTTTTTTATTACTAAAAAACACTGTACTTGGAATAATGCTTGAATAAGTGAGTGAGTAGTACACCAGTCTTTTTTTTTTCCACTGATTTATGGAGCTCGTGTTTTACAGTCTCCACTTTCCCGGGGAAACAAGATGGCACTCAGAGTTCCATAATTTCACCATCAGATTGTTTTTTTCTTTAAGATACAGCTGGCTGTAACCTTTTCCATTGCTAATAATAGCTTTTACAAAGGTGGTAATGTGCCACTTTGCTGTTCTCATTGGTGGTTTTCAAATGTCCATGGTATAATCCACAATAAGAGATACACTGCACAGTGTTTTGCATATGTGTCTGTCTGTGTGTGTCTAGCAGGGGTGGATATTCTCTAAATTCACCCTGCACCCTACTCTACAAGATGCAGACACTCCACAGCTAAGTCCTACAACTTGCATCATGCAACCACGTACACCAGAGTCTAGGTGCACCTAGCAAGCATGTCACAACCTGCAGCACACATCAATCAATCAATCAATCAATCAAAATCTTTATTTATTCAGGCGAGCATCATTGAGCATAGCTCATTTACAAGATGTACCTGATTGGTCATAACAATATAAAGGTACAATTTTACACAAATACAAGATACAGATTGAATACAAAAAACAAAGACTTTATAAATGAACAGATGCAAGAATATTCACATATATACAAAGCAATGAGCCAATGAACCTGGGTTATAATAAAAAAGGAAAAAATAAACAGTACTGAAAGATTAAAGCGAGGGTGATGGGATTTTGGGGAAAAAGTCTGGTAAGAAATAGGTGGGTGAAAGCTAGAAAACAAATTAAGGTGGAAGTGCAAAAAGGGGTAGGGGAAAAAGGGGGTATGATAAGGCTAGGTCTTGTGGAAGCAGTTGCACGGCTCTGGAAAGAGACTAGTGTACAGCTTTTTGAAGGATGTTATTGGAATGAGGGCATTCAACTTCAAGGTCTTTTGAAGAGAGTTCTAGATAAGTGCTAGAGAGTAGCTGATTGCAGCCCTCCCATACCGGATACAGGTAATAGGTATCTTCAGCATGATGAGTCTATTGTTCCTTAGGGCATATGGCCTGGATATGACCTGAGTAAAACAATCTGAAATGTAGGATGGTAGTTTGTTTGTTAGAGCTTTTAGATCCATAAAGCAGCATTTTGTTTCTTCTATGATGAGGGATGTCCAACCGACTGAATTATAGAGAGAGCAATGGTGGGTGCTGAAAGGAAGGTCTGTAATGAATCTAAGAGCTCTATGATACAAGGTATCCAATTTATTTAAGTGGAAAGGGAGCAGTGACCATATAGGAAGTCAGCATAATCAATGAGGGATAGGAATGATGCCAGGATTAATCTTTGTTTAGAATCTCTGGTTAGATAATGTTTGATCCTATAAAATAGGCCAAGTCTCTGTCTGAGTTTTTCAGGAGCTCTTCAATGTGGCTAGTGTAGTCAAGTCTATTGTCAATCCAAACCCCAAGATATTTAAATTTATCCACATATTCCAGACTTTCACCAAGGATGGTAGATAATTGGGGAAGGTGTTTGGTGAGAGTGGAAGAGAAGCTCTTGGTGGAGAAGAACATAGCTTTCATTTTCTTGGCATTTAATAGGAGTTTCTTTTCTAGTAATTTGTGCTGCAGCAGAGAGAACTCAGATTGTAAAAGTTCACAGGCCTTTGTTAGTGTATGATTACTGACATATAGGACAGTATCATCTGCAAAAGGTGAATATTAGATTTGGTGAGATTGGAGTCAACGTTATTGATGTAAATGGCAAGAGGATAGGACCCAAGATGGAACCTGTGTACACCTCTTAGGAGTGGTTTTGAGGTAGATAGGTCACCTTCATTTTTTACCTGCTGTATTCTACCAGAGAGGTAGCATCTGAACCATTGAAGAGAGATTGAGTCGAGGCCTATGGAGTGCAGAGAGGAGATTAGTAGTTCATGGTCCACAGTATCAAAGGCTTTGCTTAAATCCAGAAATACAGCACAGATATTATTCTTTTTGTCTAATTCAGTCTGCCAATCATTTGTAACTTTTGCTAAGGCAGAGATGGTGCTGTGCATGGATCTAAACCCAGATTGAGCTGGGTTAAGGAGGTTATTGTGAAGGTAGGCACTTAAATGGATGTTCACTAATTTTTCAAGCATTTTGGACAATACTGGTAAGATGGATATGGGCCTATAGTTGTTGAGGTCCATGGGTCACCTGCCTTAAGTAGGGGAACACTTGAGCTGTCTTCCATATTGAAGGAATAGATCCAGTGGCTAGGGACAAATTGAAAAGGTGAGTTAGGGGGCTGCTAAGGCGCAATGCAACTTTAGAAAATAGGGGTCCAGAGAGTCTGCACCTGCGCTTTTAGTTGTATCCAAATGGAGTAGTAGGTCTTCTACTTGTTTTAATAGTATTGGCTTAAAGGAAAATGTGGAAGCAGCCTTTTGTCCCTCAGTAGACTGGAAGTTTAATTGTGACCGCATTAGATTTGCTGAGAGGAGTCAAGCTAGACCGCTGTAGTGAAATGATTATTGAAGGCATTCAAGATTTCTTGCTTGTCAGTGATATCCACATTATTTAGGTGCACTTTGGGTGGTAAGACAGGGTAGAATCTTGTCCTAGGATCCCCTTTATGGTCCCCCAGAATCTGGAAGGGTTATGGTAGGAGGCATCCAGTTCAGCTGTAGAAGGCAGCCTTGGCATTTTCACTTTTTGTGCAGGAGTTTCTGGCTTTTCTGAATTGAAGCCAATCATATGGATCCTTGGTCTTTCTTGCCCTTTTCCAGAGCTTGTCTCTAGCAAGCAGTGGGATTTAAGTCAGCAGAGAACCAGCGACAAGATTTGAGCTTGGTTCTGACACTGGAGAGAGGTGCATGTGTATTGAGGGCACTTATGATAATATCATTTAAGACCTGTAGAGCTGTCTCCATTGAAGCTGTGAGATAGAATTCTTGCCAGCGTGTGGTGTGACACAGATCATTGAGATATCCTATGATATTAAGGTTTTTTTAGACCTTCTTGGGAGAAATTTAGCGGGGTTGGATGGCTTGATTGATGATCTTATACCAGCTATGGGACAGTGATCGATTATATCACTGAATAGCACTCCAGCGTGAGAATACAGATGAGGCTTATTAACCAACATAATGTCCAGTAGTGTGCTGTTACTTTTGTTTTTTGGGTTAATCCTTGTCGGTTCTTTAATTAATTGAGTGAATCCATGAGTATCACAAAAAGATACTAGGGGTGCGGATGCATTGGCTATCCAATTTAAATTCAGGTCGCCTAAAATAATGGTGTCTTCTGGGCCTAATTTAATTATTACAAGTCCCCCTCCATGCCAACCTATTCTCAATACACACTCAACTTCAGACCTACAAAAGTGAGTTGCACACTTGCCAAGAAGGTGAGAGTTGCTCTCTAACACTTGCTGACTGCAGAGAACTCAGTGTGTGGTGGTACAGGTGGCACATGGCTGCAATGGCACAATAGTAGCACGTGCTGTCAAGTTATCTGTTACATTCCTGTCACTAACTCAGGGATGAAGGGAGAAGCTGCAAGCATAAGAGTGCACTCTGAGGCTCATTTTGCAATTGAACATCTCCAGTACTGACACTGTGAGTATGTCTGTGGGGGCACTCATTACAGATTTTGCACAGAGGAGTTCAATAGACCTCTGTGGCTCTAAGCAACAGGAGGTGCCACTTGCTGCGACTTGCCATGTGGGGCACCTATTGATGCTTGTTAGGCATGGGGGTATTTGCAATCTTCATTATATCTTGTGGACATGTGCAGTGCCTATTAACAACAGCTTGCAATGCACATACTTGCAATCTGTGTCCCAGATTGCAACATACTTGCCACATGCACCCACACTTGAACAGACCTGGTTGCATGTCACAACACATATTGCAACTGGGCCCCATTCCAAGCTACCCTTTTTAGCTGCCCCACACAACAGCCAACAACAAATCCCACCCCCACATCTACACATACAGCCCCACACAACTATCCACCCCTGCCCCCAAAGCCCACAGGAAGTACCCCACATACCTACCCACAGCCCATCACTCAAACCCCCATTGTAAAATTTTGCCATTCTGCACTATAGCACATCTTGTGAGTTCACAACAAAAACAGTGCATGAAGCCACAATAAGTCATATGCTGCACTGCCTTTTGCATATGTCGGTGTGTGTGTGTGTGTGTGTCAGGGGAGGAGGGAGGTAATGTGCAACTTGACCCTGCACCCTACTCCACAAGATGCAGACACTCCACAGCTAACTCCTACAGCTTCTATCATGCAACCATGTACAAAAAAATCTAGGTGCACCTAGCAAGCATGTCACAACCTGCAGCACACATTGCAAGTCCCCCATGCCAAGCTACCCTCAATACGCACTCAGTTTCATACCTACAAAAGTGACTTGCACCCTTGGCATGGACAACAGAGGTACACTGTAACAGTTGTTGACTGCAGAGAACTCAGTGTGTAGTGGTACAGGTGTCACATGAGTGCAGTGCCACAATAGTATCAGGTGTTGTCAAGTTATTTGTTCCATTCCCCGTCACCAACTCAAGGATTAGAGGATAAGCTGCAAGCAATAGAGTGCACTCTGAGGGTTATTTTGCAATGCAGCATCTCAAGTACTCATGCTGTGAGTAGCTCTGTGGGAGCAGTCATTGCACATTTTGCACGGAGGAATTAGGTAGCCCTTAACAAAGTTTGTGCATAGAATTTCCTTACTTTTTAAGAAAGAATAGAAAAGTAGAGCATTGCACAATTTGCATCACGCCATATCTCCAGAAAAAAAACATTCTGACACATAAACACTGTAATTTACATCCACATCACATGCCGTAAACACCCACCAATTTTCAAGTAAAAAGACCAAACCATTTCCAAGATATTAAATGTCACAAATTCATAAAATTTCCCCTATCTATTCCATTATAAAAAAATCTGGCCATCGTGTCCTACTGTCATGATCAAAGATGGCGATCAAGGAATCTCACAATCAAAGAATTTGCAGCCTCACGATCAAAGAATTTGCACCCTCATGAACAAAGAATAAAAAATGTTAGAAAACAAAAAATTGAAGGAATTACAGTAAACCACCACCATAGTTCGACAGAACACAGCCCCCTGAGTAAAACCCACCCTCATTTGACTTCCTTAGGCACCCCATGGCTGAGAAAATTGATTTTTAAATTGGGCCATTTCATCCCCTGCTCTCTATACAACATTGCGATCAAAGAATCTCATGATCAAAGAATTTGCAGGCTCGTGATCAAAGAATTTGCAGGCTCATGAACTAACAATTTAAATGTTTAAAAAAAATATTTAAGGAATTTCAGTAAACCACCACCATGGTTCAACAGAACAAAGTCCCCCTGAGTAAAACCCACCCTAATTTCACTTCCTAGGACACCCCTGGCCTGAGAAAAATTATTTTTAAATTAGGCCATCTTGTCCCTCACTCACGATACAAGATGTCAACCAAAGCATCTCACGATCAAAGAATTTGCAGGCTCATGATCAAAGAACGAAAAATGGTGAAAAATGATTTTTTCACCGATTTGAACCGAACAATGACATGCCTCGACAAAACATATCCTTCTGACCAAACCCCACCCTCATTTGTGTCCCTAGCCCATCCCTGAGCTGAGATATTAGTGTTTTTAGGTCGCGATGCAAGATCACAATCAAAGAATCTCATGATCAATGAATTTGCATGCTCGTGATCAAAGATCGTTAGTGAGCCGCGATCAAAGATTTTAAAAGCATGTAACTCTATTTTTTGACCAATTTAGATTAAACCAAAGACATGGTTTGATAGAATGGAGCCCCCTAAGTAAAACCCATCCAAGTTTTATTTCAGAAGTGACCCCAGAACTGAGATATTTGTGATTTTTTGGTTGGAAAACTGAAAACAAGATGGCGGAACTCGCGATCAAAGAATTTTTTAAATTCCTCGGGGACAAAGATTCTTCAACTGTGAGGCTACAAATTCTTGAACCATCAGACAAGACCAGACGGCTAAAACACCATTCTTTGTTCGCAAAACATACATATAAATTTTCCCATTGACTTATAAAGGGAACTTATAACTTTTGAATGTCTTAATATTTTTTCACCAAACAAAAAGCGACATGTTCAGCCTCCAAATCTCTTTCAAATGAGCTATTTCACAGAGCAGCACTCCACATGATGGCCATGCAGGGGCACATCCAAAATCCCAAAAGCTGCCTCCAAAAATGGCTAATTTTGCATTTTTCAGTGCTTTTGTATGCAAAGACCGTAAGTCCAACAGAAACACAATTTGGCAGATCAAGAGATCTACCATGCCCCACCACACATTCCAAATTTCAGGCAAATCTGTTGAACGGGTCCAAAGTTATTAACACCCAAACTTTTGACTTTAGTATGTAAATGACCACTGAACCCTAACTATAGTGGCACGACCGCACCACTATAATATATTATGGTAGTGCAGTAGTGCTACCATAGTTAGGGTTGAGTAGCCCTTTTAAGGTTAAATGGTGAAACATTGCACCATAATAACTTTGCCACCGTTCAACAGATTTGCCTGAAATTTGGCAGGCTTGGGGCGTAACCATAGATCTTGGGATCTGGCAACTTTTGTACCAGTCGATATACAGCTGCAGAGTTATTAAGTGACACCCATGCATGCAATTACTTTTTTTGCACATTTTTTGCTCGCACCTACAGGTCGCCCAGTTTGAGTGACCGATCCAAAAAGTTCAGGGAACGTGCGGCCAGGGTCCCAGATGTGCCTTTTGAAGATTTTGTGAAAAAATATTGAACGGTTCAAAAGTTATTTAAAAAACAAGTTCCCATTATAAGTCAATGAGAAAAGTTAACAAAAAGACAGTTTCGCAAATGCAGTTTTTAGTGTCGCAAATGGCCCTAGTAGTCTCACAAATCTGCCATTTTGTTTTCAGTTACTGATCACAGAAATGCTTGGCATTTAAAATTGGGACCATCTAGGGACACAATTCTTTTTGTGTTTACCCCAGAAATATATTTTTCAAATTTCTGGGAAAAGTAGTGTCACAAAGTAGTGTCGCACCTGTGACACTTTTGCAAATTTTTGTGAAAGCTTGCGCAAATCACGACACTACTTTTCTAGGCTATGGCCAAAATTACAGGAATTCTTTGCCACCCTGTTGCAAAAAAAACGGTTTGGTCTTTTGGGCTGAAATTTGGAGGGAAGAAAGCCAACATCTTACTGTTGTCCCTTTTGGTATTTTGGTGAAAAATATTGTAGGGATGCAAAGTTACGATACTTTGAAGTTGACTTTTTTTCCTATAGACTAGCATGGTGGTGTCCGCTTCGCCTTTCGGGGCTCGTTTCTCAGAAACGGAGCAAGATACAGAATTTTCATCATGACAATCCATAGCCCTATGGGCTTTGCATTCAGTGAAAACCTAGCCAGGAAACTCATGAATCATGTGAAATTTAATTTTTTTTCCTACGTTAGACGGTTCCTGAGGTATAAGCAATTTAGTATTCCAACAGCTCATTTTCTTCTCTGGGCCCATTATTATGCATACATTCTTTGTACGCACTGTGTTACTCTGTGCAGCTGTTGGGCAAAAATGGGGTGTGTGCTTCCATTTCTGTTACAGCTAGCGTTTCCACTTGTGTTTCCATACCCATTTGCGTTACCGTTCCCGTGTATGCCACTGTGTGCATTACCCTTAGCGTTCTCATTTGCATACACACTTGCATTTGCATTTCCATTTCTGTTTCCTTTGGCATTATTTCTGCTGTTAATGTTACCATTTGTGTTTCTAATTGCAGTGCTGTGACTGTGCGCATCATGGTTTGCATTTCCTTACATGCTTGCATCTCCTTTTGCATCACTGTTCACTTTGGTGTCACTTTATGCTTACGTTTCTGCTAACATTTGCTTTTCTATTTACGTTTCAGTCACCATGTGCACAACCATTAGTGGTTGCCTTTCTCTAGCACTTACTGTTACTATGTCACACAACATGACGTGACGGGAGCGCGGGGCCCCAAGGACCCTGGACTCCCACCACCACCACATTCCATTCACTATTTCTACAGCACATTCTCAAAAAGAAGGGAAATTTGAGGCAAAAAACTCTGTTTAATGAATAAGTTAGGGTTATTCCACAGTGACAAAAGTGAGGAAATTCAGTTTCAGGGTTGAAAGCCCCCCTTGCACCCCCCAGCCTGCCACCCCAACCACCAACAGGGTGTGTATTGGGGTTGTAGGTCCTAACTCTCACCCCATTCTCCTATACCTCAGCTTGTTTACCCATGTGATGGGGTGAGAGTTAGGTCCAACGACCCAATGCACACCTCCACAGGTTGGGGTGGTGGGTCAGTGCAAGGAGGGCTTAACCCTAACACTGAATTTCTCACTTTTGCTGATGTGGAACAACCCTAACTTATGCATTAAATGGAGTTTTTGGCCTCTAATATATATATATATATATATATATATATATATATATATATATATATATATAATGGTAGAGGATCCATTTCTATGTTAAACCCCAAACTTTGCACCTTAATAACTTTGCAACCGTTTGATGGATTTGCCTGAAATTTGGAATTTGTAATCAAGAACCATAGGCCTTGGGATCTGCCAAGTTTTGTACTGGTCGGATATACGGCTGTGGAGTTATTAAGTGTGATATGTACGCGCATTTACGCTTTTCTGGAATTCTGTGGTCGCGCCTACAGGTCGTACGGTTTACGTGACCAGACCAAAATCTTCAGGGAACATGCAGCCAGGGTCCCTGATGTGCCTTTCAAAGATTTCATGAAAAAATATTAAACGGTTCAAAAGTTATTCAAAACAGTTTCCCATTATAAGTCAATGGGAAAAGTTAACAAAAGTTCAACACTTTCGAAATGCATTTTACTTTCGAAATGGGCCTGTTACTTTCACAAATCGGCCATTTTGTTTTCAGTTGGTGATCAGAAAATGGTTGGCATTTAAATTTGGGACCTCTAGCAACCTAATTTTTTTGTATTCACCTAGTTGGGCCCTGAGGATGCTTGCCATGTCTTTATTTTGTGGTAAACACCCCAGAAATATGTTTTTCAAATTTCTGAAAAGTACTTTCAGAAATTACTTTTGTTTAGTGAAACAAGAAATTTTTATGAAGCTGCAAATTGCGACAGTAATTTTCTAGTCTGTGGGAAAATGACAGCAATTCTTTGGCACTGCACTGCAAAATAACCGTTGGGAGTTTTGGGCTGACATTTGAAGGGAACGCAGCCGACATCTCACAGATGTGCCTTTCAGTGTTGTATTGAAAAAATATTACACGGCAGCAAAGTCATGGCACTCCCAATTTGACAGTTTTTCCCATAGGATAACATTACGGCGCCCGAAGCATTACAGGAATCCTTTGGCACCCTGCTGCAAAATAACGGTTTGGTCTTTTTTCCTGAAATTTGGAGGGAAGACAGCCAACAGTACACAGATGTGCCTTTCAGTAGTTTGGTGAAAAAATATCACATGGCGGAAAAGTTACGGCACTCCAAAATTGACAGTTTTTCCCATAGAATAACATTACGGCGCCCGACACTTAACAGAAATCATTTGGAGCCCTGCTGCAAAATAACGGTTTGGTCTTTTTTCCTGAAATTTGAAGGGAAGACAGCCAACAGCCCACAGATGTGCCTTTCAGTAGTTTGGTGAAAAAACATTACAGGGGAGCAAAGTTATGGTGCTCCGAACTTTTCTTTTTTTCCCATAGGATAACATTACGGCGTTCGCCGCACCTTTCAGGGCCCGTATCTCGGAAACGGTGCGAGATACGGACTTTTCGTCAGAAAATTTCTTAGCCCCTTAATGGGGCTAAGATTCAAATTAGTCAGGACAGTTGTAAATAATATGACTTTTAAATTTTTTTTCTACGTAGTACGGTTAATGAGATATAATGTATTTAGTATTCCAAGATCTCATTTTCAGCGCCGATACTCATTATTTTGCATACATTATTTGTACTCACTGTCTTTCTCAATGCAGGTTTTGGGGAAACCAGCCTGTGCACTTACATTACTGTTACTGTTGCTCTTTCCACTTATGATCCGCATCGCTTTCACTTACCATTGACGCCTGCGCCACCATGTGCGTTATCCTTTGCTGCTTCATTTGCGCTATGCTTCTGTTATTTTTGCCATTTCTGTCTACAGTACTGTTTATCTTACTGTTTCACTTTACATCACCATGCCCATTGACATTTCTGTTTGCAGGCACCATGTTACTATGTGACAACACATCACGTGGCAGACCATTCCCATCTACGCCACCATGTGCGTACTCCTTTCTGTTCTCATTCGTGCTTGTGTTACCATGTGCGCCACTGTTAGCATTTCTGTTTGCATTGCTGTCCCTGTTAGTATGCCACAACACATCATGTGGTGGAGCGCGCCCTTGGGCCCCGTGCTCCCGCCTAACGATTATGCAGCGGAAGGGTCCCGGCCCCACCAACGACACATTCACTATTTCTCATTATCATTCTCAAAGAGAAATTAGAGGCAAAAACTCCATTTAATGCATTAGTTAGTTGTTCCACAGTGACAAAAGTGAGGAAATTCACAGCTAGGTTGAAACTTGACCTCTCCACCCTCAACTGGCATTGGGGTACATTGGGATTAGGGTCCCAACTCTCACCCCATTCTCCTATACTTCTGCTGCTTTACACATGTCATGGGGTGAGAGTTAGGGCTGATTTATCCCAATGCGCACCCCAATGCCGGTTGGGGGTGGGAGGGGTCCAAGGGGGTTTTCAGCTCTAACAGCTAATTTCTCACTTTGTCACTGTGGAACAACCCTAACTAATGCATTAAATGGAGTTTTTTGCCTCTAATATATATATATTGTGTGTGTGTGTGTGTGTGTGTGTGTGTGTATATATATGTGTGTGTGTAGATGTGTGTATATATATATATGTATGTGTGTATGTGTATGTGTGTGTGTGTGTATATGTGTGTGTGTGTGTATATATATATATAATATATATAATATTAGAGGCAAAACTCGTTTAATGCATTAGTTAGGGTTGTTCCACAGTGATAAAAAGTGAGAATTAAACAGTTGGTTGAAACCCCATTGGACCTGCGCCCACCCCCAACCAGCATTAGGGTGCGATTGGGATCATCAGCCCCACTCTCACCCCATGACATGTGTAAAGCAGCAGAAGTATAGGAGAATGGGGTGAGAGTTAGGACACACGATCCCAATGCGCACCCCAATGCCGGTTGTGGGGGTGGGCGGGGGGTCCAATGGGGGTTTTCAACCCTAACAGTGAATTTCCTCACTTTTGTTGCTGTGGAACAACCCTAACTAAAGCATTAAATGTAGTTTTTTGCCTCTAATATATATATATATTATAGTGGTAGTTAGGGTTGAATGCCCAATTTAAGGTAAATCTCTCATTTTGTACCTTAATAACTTTGCAACTGTACTACAGATTTGCCTGACATTTGGAATGCATGGTCTAGTACCATAGATCTCTGGCTCTGGCAAATTGCATTATGGTCAGATGTATGGTTGTGGAGTTACAGCACCCCAAAACATGCAAATAATTACAGAGTTTTGCATGTTTCTTTGCTTGTGTTACAGCTCACATGGTTTGCGTGATCGGTCTGAAAACACCAGGGAACATGCAGCCAGGCTTCCCAATGTGCCTTTCAAGGATGTTGTAAAAAAATATTAAATGATTCAAAAGTTATCCAAAACAAACTGAATCCCATTATAGTCTACGTGAAAAGGTAACAATTGTGACAGTATCACAAATACCTTTTTTAATGTCATAAATGAGCTTTTTACTTCCATGAGTCACACATTTTTTTTCAGTTACAGCACAGAAAAATGCTTGGCATTTAAATTTGGGACCCTCTGGGGACACTATTCTTGTGATCACCTAGGCAAGTCCTGAGGATGCTAGCCATGTCTTTTTTGGGGGGTTAAATTCCCCATAAATATGTTTTTAAAATTTTTGTAAAGTAGTATCACAAAGTACTTTCGAAATGTGACACTTTCCTGTTTTTTTGTGTGAAAGTGTCATGATTCGTAGTAATTTGTGAAATCTGGATCTTTTTCACCCTGCTGCAAACAACAGTTTGGTCTTTTGGGCTGAAATTTGCAGGGAAGAAAGCCAACATCCCATAGATGTGCCTTTTAATGCCAAAATATTACAGGGGTACAATGTTATGGGACTCAGATGTTGACGAAATTTCCCATAGGATAACATTACGGCGTCTGCCATGCCTTTAGGGTCCCGTATCTCGAAAATGGTTCGAGATACAGACTTTTCATCACAAACATGTTTAGTCCCCCAGTGGGAGGCTAAGTACAAAACTAGCCTGGAATGTTGTAAATAATATGAAATTTAAATTGTTTTTTCTATGTTGTACGGTTCCTGAGATATAAGCAATTTAGCATTCCAAGTGCTCATTTTCCGGACCAAAGGCCATTATTATGTCCATATTCTTTGTATTCACTGTGCTTCTAAATTAACCTTTTTTGGACAAAAAGCATGTGCATTTGTGATACTGTTACCATTAGCATTTGCGTTTACTTTTGCGCTTTTGTTTCATTACGCTTGCATTACCATTTCCAGTTGTCTCACTGTTACCATTACAGTTTGTGTTTGCATTACCATTTGCATTTCCATTTATGTTTGCTTCACTGTTACCATTACTGTTTGCATTTCCATTACGTTTGTGTTTGCACTTGCGTTTGAGTTAAGGTTTGTGTTTGTGTTTACATGTGCATTTGTGTCACCGTTAGAGTTACCATTAGCATTTGTGTTTGCACTTGCGTTGACATTACCATTGCCATTTGCATTATTGTTATCGCTACTATTTGTGCTTATGCTACCATTTGCATTTACGTTACCTTGAGCATGTGGAACATTATCATTTGTGTTTGCATTTGTGCTTGCATTTACATTACCATTTGTGTTTATGTTTGCATCACCGTTAATGTTACCATTAATGTTTGCATTTATGTTACTCTTTGCATTTGGTTTGCACTTGCATTTACATTACTATTGCTATTTGTGTTTACGTTAGTGTTACCGTTTGCGCTTGTGTTACCATAACCATTACCATTAGTGCTTGCATTTGCATTGATGTTACTGTTTGCACTTGTTACCATTTGCGTTTGCATTACCATTACTGTTAATGTTACTGTTACCGTTAGCATAACTGTTACAATTTGCATTTGCACTTGCGTTTGCGTTACCATTTCCATTTGTGTCACCGTTAGCGTTAGCATTTGCATTTGCATTGATGTTACCATTTGCATTCATGCTTGTGCTTGCATTACCATTTGCATTTGCGTTACTGTAACCATTAGCGTTTCCATTCACGTTTGTGTTGGCATTACCGTTACCATCACTGTTTGTGTTTCCATTACTGCTACCATTAGCATTTGTGCTAACATTTGCATTTGCTTCTACGTTTCCATCAGCATTACTGTCAGCATCTATTTTTATGTTACCATTACCGTTTGCATTTCTGCTTGCATTTGTATTACCATTTACATTTGCATTAGCGTCACCATTACTGTTACTATTTCTCTTTGTTTGTGCTTGGATTTCCATTATCATTTGCACTTGCAATACTGTAACCATTAGCATTTGTGTCTACGTTCATGTTTGCTTTGGCGTTATCATTACCATTATCGTTTGCATTTACATCACTGTTACTGTTAGCATTACCGTTAGGGGTACTATGCACAAATGACCAGCATAGTGGGAGCAAGGGGCCCAAAGGGCCCATGCTCCCACCATCACATTCCATCCACTATTTATATTACACATTCTCAAACAGAAGGAAAATTTTTGCAAAAACTAACTGCGCATTCCCCCCACCCCCACCACCAGCACACACACACACATACATGCAAGTAGGGGAATGACCAAGTCAACACAACCAATCACAAACAACCAGCAGCAGATAACAGAAATAACATACAACTATATAAACCACAAAACCACCACCCAATGCTCCCATCTTCCACAAACCAACAGATGGGCTGTGGCATGGGGTTGTCACTGTTAACTCTGATCCTGGACATTCCACGCATTGCAAAATACATCTCACTACAGACAACTGGGCATCTTGGGCCACACACCACTACCAACACATAACACAGACTACACATATGGTATTTTGGGATTTACAAGACCCAAAACAGAATTCTGGACATTCCCTGAAATATTTTTGAAAATCACTGTCGCAAATGTGCTATGCATTTGCGACACTTTCATGTTTGTGACAGTATTTTGCGACAGTATTTTACATGCTTTTACAAATGCAACACTATCGTGTCTTCTGTTTGTGACACTTTCATGTTGTGAAAGTATTTTGGGAAACTATGCTCCTGATGACTGCACATCTTTGCCATCATCCTGCAATCAAACAGTTGGGTCGTTTAGGCTGAAATTTGCAGGGTGGAAAGTCCTGGTTTCATAGATGTTCCCTTTCCTGCTTTGGTGCTAAAATACTTAAGGATTAAAAAGTTACACTGTTCTGAAATAGAGCAATTTCCCATAGACTAACATTGTGGTGCCCATGATGCCTTTTGCCACCCATATGTCAAAAACTTAGCGAGGTACACAGTTTTTGCTACTGGCACCTTGGTTCACCTTTAGATGAACTAACCTCATGGAACAAGTTTGGAAATACTGTATGATACCTGAAGTTGGATTTCTTTCCTACTTGCTACAGCAACACAGGTATATACCTCCTGCTGGTTGTGTGTGATTGGTTGTGTTGCCTTGGTCCTTCCCTTACTTGCATGTATGTGTGTGTGTGTGATGGTGGTGGGGGAATGCACAGTTAGGGTTTTGAACCCTAACACTGAATTTCCCCTCTATTAATGCATCAGTTAGGTTGCCTCCAGAGTGACAAAAGTGTGGAAATGTGATGTCAGGGTTACCAGCCCACCACCACACCCCATGCCCCCATCCTCAAACCCATAACTCCACATTCCCCTGCCCCCACCCCGACACACACACACACACACACACACACTCACACACACATATGCAAGCAGTATGAGACACATCCATCATCCTGGTCCAGAAACTGTATGAGTTCTGCTGCCATCAGAGTGCCTTGTGCATACACATGCATGCTGGGCAACCATGGGAGATGGCCCACAGTAAGCATTTTTTTGTTGCAAACATCAATAACAAGATTTTAGCAGATGCCTGTATGTCAATTGTTAAGAAATGATGAAACACACAGTACGTTACATATAGATAGCTGTATTGGAAAGAAGAGTTTGGATAACCCTCATAACAGGCAGTGGATGTTTCCATATGTTTTTCTGATAGAGTGAGTCAGTCCTAATAAGAAATGGTAATAATAATAAAAATAATGTTTTATAGTATACTTTACAAGCAACATGTGACAGCAACAGTTGTAACATCCAAAGCTATCTATAACATGGTGCTAATGAGTATTTCCCGGAAATGCAGCAATATTACAAAATGTGATGGTGCTAGTTTCATACCTGAGCAGTATGTGAAAAGTAGTATGTATGTGTCAGCTGTGTCTGTCCTGCTACTACATGCCTATGTGGTAGCAGCGATAACTGCGGCGAGCCAATTATTGAATTATGACACATAAAAATCAATATTTAGAAAGTTTGTGCAGACCAAAATTCACTGTATGAGAAGGATATGCCAGCTATAATGTGTCATCATACAGTGTTGGCAGCATAGAGTTGATCATACTGTATTTGTGTTTCATAACATAGTGTTATGTGAAAGTAGTACAGTGTTGTGATTATTGTGCTTACGGATGTGACTGACTGGTATAGTGTCTTACAATCTTGCATATGTCTTCTGTGTGTGTGGGGGGAGGTGGGGGATACAGAGTTAGGGAGTTGAGGATGGGTGTGGGTGGGGAGGTGGGTGGTAACTTAACATCATATTTCCACACCTTTGTCACTGTGGAAACAACCCTAACTGATGCATTAACAGAGTTTTTGCAATGAATATATATATATATATATATATATATATATATATATGTATAAATTCATGCAAAACTCTGTATACGATCGGTTAGGAATTATTCCAACTATAAATGTAAGGAGTTCTATGTTAGGGTTCCCACCCTTGTACCCCACACTCTTACACCCACCAACAGGCATCAGGGTGTGCATTAGGGTCATCAGTCCTAACTCTCACCCCATCCCATGTGCAAACAAGCTGAGGTGGTGCAGTATAGGATAATGGGGTGAGAGTTAAGACTAACAACCCCAACACACGATGCCTGTTGGTGGGGGTGGGGTGGATTTGGGATGCAAGGGGGGGATGGGAACCCTAACATTGAATTTCCTCTCTTTTGACACTGTGGAACAACCCTAACTGATGCATTAAACAAAGTTTTTTGCCATTTATATACAGTATATATATATATATATATATATATATATATATACACACATACAGTAGTAGCCAGTGACATTGCCAGCTATTTCCAGATATTTCACAAAATTTCTAAAGAGTTTCTCTCTGCTGCCCCTACTGTGGAAATGGAGAAAGCTTGAGATATTTCTGGAAATATCACAGAAATTTCAGGAAATAGCTGGCAGTGTCTGTGGCTGCTACTGTATGTGTGTGGGTGTATATATATAAATATATATATATATATATATATATATATACACACACACACACACACACAGATGGAAAAATACTCTGTCTAATGCATCAGTTAGGGTTGTTCCACAGTGACAAAGGCAAGGAAATTTGGTGTTAGGGTTGCCACCCCTTGCACTCCATGCCCACCCTGCCCCCACCAACAGGCATCAGGATGTGTGTTTGGGTTGTCAGCCCTAACTCTCACCCTATTCCATGTATAAATAAGCTGAGGTGGTGCAGTATAGGAGAATGGGGTGAGAGTTAGGACCAATTATCCCAATGCACACCCCAATGCCTGTTGGTGGGGGCTGGGTGGGCATGGGTGCAAGGGGTGGCAACCCTAACACTGAATTTCCTCACTTTTATTGCTGTGGAACAACCTTAACTGATGCATTAAACTGAGTTTTTTGCCACGAATTTCCCTTCTTTTCGAGAATGTGCACTATAAATACTGAATGGAATGTGGTGGTGGGAGCATGGGGACCTTTGGGCCCCATGCTCCCGCCATGTGAATTTTTGTTACTTTGCTGTGCAAAAACAGTATGACTGACTGAAATGAAGATTGGTAGATGAAGAAATGTACCATACCACAACATGTATAACAAATGTTATCTGAATCTGTTCAACAGTTGCACAGTGTCACGCTGGGAAAACTGCGCAGGAGTGCCAAAAAGAAAATGTTTGCCACTTTTGCTATGCAATACCATTTATGCAATGTATGTGGGCAGATAAACAGTGGAATAAATTCATTTATTCTCACTGCCATTGGATAAATGGTGGTTCTAATATTTATCCCACACCCTGCCATCAATCGACCACTGTTTATCCAACACCCTGCCATCAATCACCCTTCCATGGACTGGTGCTACTTACACTGGCCATTACTTTCAAAAAATACTTCTTAAACTAATCCATCCATAACAGAACAAAACAGACCCAGAGCCAGCCACTGACCTTTAACAATAACTAAGCCACTCGACAGCATTACCGCTCTCCTTTTCTCCCACATGACCTTCTACTTCATTCTGCTCTTCTCCCATTTAGTTTATGCTCTTTCTGCCCTACATTCAAAAATACGAATCCACCCTGACATCGGTGACCCTGACCTCTTCTTACACCACACTGCCATTGTCACAATTATCTGTACTCCACAACCACAGACCTTTTTTTCCATCGCCTTTCAAGTAACTCCATCCCAAGCTGCTTCATTCTCTGCTGGCTCCTCCTAGGTCCTTCTCCCACTTCTCAACACTCCAGCTAGGCCCGTATCTGCATGAGGTAACATTCTGTCCCGACTCCACAATGCCAACTGAAACCAAAATGCTCCACAAACTAAAGCTCCGCCCACAAACACACACAGTCACGCCTCAACCAATCAAAATACTTTTTCCACACTCCAACAACCAGTCAAAATGCACAATACCTTCATTCATAAAACCAATGACCAATCACATCTTGCACACCACCAAACCACTCACATAGTATACTTCTGCCTAAAAAAATTACTATATTACAAGTAGTACCACAGAAAAACATTACCAAAAAAAATACCACATGAAATCACAAAAAAATGCCCATTGCTTAAACTGCACATGTGATGGGCTGCTGTGTGATACATAATTTATTTGAACTCACAGTGTGTGACCTCGGTACCTCACTCATGGCTCCGCCACTCATGAAGTCAACCGAGGTCACACACTGCTCATTCAAACAAATGATGTATCCCACAGCAGCCCATCACATATCCCCTATATATCTGATGGAACCAAAAATTGTTAAAAGAAGACATGTACCATAGCACACCATGTGTCCGGAATTCTCTGTACATCCATTCATTGGTCACACAGTGTCATGAGCAAACAACGTAACGTGCACAGTTCAGTAACTGTAAGTGCCAGTGACCCAAAAATTGTCACAGTCAAAGATGTATTAAAAATCTTTGTACATTCCAAATGCCCGGGCAAATCAGACACACAGTTCAGAAGTTATTGAAGTGTAATGAACCACATTTTCATTCATTGGAGTGGCATAATTCCACACCTGTTAATGTTTTACACACCAAAACACTGCAAGGCACCTCCGTACCACTAGGGCTAGTTACACTATAAATTTCAAGCCAGTAGTGCCATGCAGAATGCTATGCTCAAAATGTTAACTGTGTCAAGAAGTATCTCCACAGTGGATTATTTTTCTGAAATGTAAACAACATTATTCACATACCAGAACATCCACTCAACATCCTCTAAATTTCATGTGAAAAGACCAAACCGTTCCAGAGATATTCAATTTTTACATTTCTGCACCTTTTAGAAGTCTTCTACCACAAAATGGTGGACATCATGGCCAAAAATGTACTAAAATGGCAGACCTGGCGGCCAAAAAATATGTAACCATGAGGGGGCCAACTTCAAATGGCAATGACTCTGGACAACATTTTTTCTCCAAACAAAAACTGGCATATTCCTTGAACAAAGGTCTTTCTATGTGGCAGGTTTCTGATCAATCAACCACACACTGACTGCACTATGCATCATGGAAGATAATGCAGAAAAATAGCAAAAACATGATGTTTTTCACTGCACTGCACAAATGCAAAAACACAGATGGTAACATTAATGCAAACGGTGATGGCAATGGTGAGGTAAAAGAAAATAGTAATGCTATCGGTAAAGCAAACACAAGCACAAACGGTAACGCATAAGGTGATGCAAATGGAAATGGTAACACAAAAGGTAAGAGAAACACAAGCGCAAATGCAAATGAAAACAGAAATGGTAACGCAAATGCTAACGCAAATGCTTACGGCAACAAAAATGCAAACGGTAACGAAAACTGTAATGGCAGTGGCAACGCAGAAAGAAACAGTAACGCACTCGACAACTGAAATGCTACCAAAAATGCAAAAGCTAAGGCCAATGGAAATGTAAACACAAACAGTAATGAACACATAAATGGTAATGGTAATGCAACTGGAAAAGCAAATGGTTATTGTAACACCAACGATGATGCCAAAGAAAACAGTAAAGCAAACGAAAATGCAAATGCAAGTATGTACGCAAATGCAAATGGTAACACACATGGTGACGCAAACATAAATGCAAACAAAAATGGTAATGGAAGTACAAACAGTAACAGTAATGCAAACGCAAGCGCAAACACAAAAGGTAAAGCATATGGTGACATAAACAGAAATGCTAACGCAAACGGTAACGGAAGCATAAGTGGAAATGCTAATGGTAACAGTAACGCAAACTAATACCCTTTTTTCCCAAAAAAGGTGCATTCAGAAGCACAGTGAATATAAAGAATGTATGCATAATAATGGCCCCAGAGCAGAAAATGAGCACTTGGAATACTAAATTTCTTATATCTCAGGAAATGTATGACATAGAAACAATTTTAAAATCTCATATTACTTATGATTTTCCGGGCTAGTTTTGTCCTTAATCCCCTAGAAGGGGACTAAGTGTTCTTCCAACAAAAAGTCTGTATCTTAAAGCATTTCCGAGATACAGGCACCAAAAGGTGCGGCGGACGCAGTAATGATAGCCTATGGGAGAAGTTGTCAACTTCAGAGTGCTGTAACATTGCAGCCCTCTAATATTTTGTCACCAAACCACCAAAAAGCACATCTGTGGGATCTTGGCTTTCTTCCCTCCAAATTTAGCCCAAAAGAAAAAAAAATTTCTTTTGCAGCAGGGTGGCAAAGATTCCCTATTGTTTTGGTCATAGTGTTGCAAAGTACTTTCGCAAATCATGACACTTTCGCAAATAAAACCATGAAAGTGTCACATATGCAAAAGTACTTTGCAACACTACTTTTCACAAAATTAAAAAAAATGTATTTCTGGGGTGTTTTATCCCCCCAAAAAGACATGGCTAGCATCCTCAGGGCCTGACTAGGTGAACACAAGAATTGTGTCCCTAGAGGGTCCCAAATTTAAATGCCAAGCATTTCTGTGAACAGTAACTGAAAAAAAATGGCTGACTCATGAAACTACAGGGGTCATTTGCGACACTAAAACCTGCATTTGCGACACTGTCGAATAGTTTGTTAACTTTTCCCACTGATTATAATGGGAAACTTGTTTTTTGAATAACTTTTGAACCGTGTAATATTTTTTCATGAAATCTTTGAAAGGCACATCAGGGTGCATGTTTCCCGAAGGTATTGAACCAGTCACGCAAACTGTGCAACCTGTAGGTGCGAGCAAAGAATGCACAAAATAGCATAAATATGACATTCTAGTGTGCTTTATAGCTCTGTAACCATATATCCGATCATTACAAAACTTGGTATATCCAGAGATCAATAGTACTGCGCCATGTCTGCCAAAATTTCAGGCAAATCTATCTGAATTAATTTCTGAGCACATCTATGGTGTAGCGCTAATATAGCACTCAGTTGGCGGCTGGTCATGGAGGTGAGAGGTGGGCTGTGCCAGTCGCAGGCTGAGGATGGGTGGGGGGTGCTGGTTGGGCTGGCACAGCTGGGTGGGGAGGTGGGTGGCCACTAGACTACCAGAGAATTGGGAATTATCTTTTATTATGGCAATGTACAGTTATTATGGCAATGTAAAGTTCAGGAGGGGGGCCACTAGACTACCAGGGAATTGGGAATTATCTTTTATTATGGCAATGTACAGTTTGGGGGGGCACTAGACTGCCAGGGCTGGCATATTACCACATATGTGGTGGGCAACTCACGGTTCGGGGCATGGGTGGGGGATGGCAGCACTGCCCTGTGGGGCATCTGCCAACAGCTGTTTCAGGGGCGGGGGTATGGGTAGCCCTGTAGGGCCATGCTGGGGAGGAGGGAAACTGTGCACTGTCCATTGGACAGCTGATGGGTCTAAAGGACCCCTGGGGGCATCTGTAAGTTATACTAGCTAATTGCTATTATTGCTTACATTGCCAGATCTCCTGCAGGGGTTCTTGTAGAATCCCGATGTAGGCACTTTGTGGCTGCCCTTCTAGAATGGGGTGCAACTGCTGCTGTAAACCCCCTAGTGCCATGTCAAAAGGGGTTTATGTGGCGTAACAGCTGTTTGGTGCAAGTGTCCTGTGACATGTCGCAGGTCACTTTGTAGAATCGCACATGTTGCAACTTCTGGCATAAGTTGCTACATGCGCCAATCTGCTTGGCACAACTGCTGTTACACCTGGCATAACCCTTCTAGAATCCAGCCCCCAATTTATAATGAGGAGCAAAATACAGATGTATCCATGGAGAAAAGCAGAAAAGACATGGGACATGAGCACAGTAACCCAGATGGACATTTAAAAGCCCCTGGAGCCCTTATAACTTATAATGTCTCTATTACCAACAGATTTGAAATATTAAACACCAAGGATGAAGGACTTCAGGAGGATGAAATGTCTAAAGATTCCCATAATTTTTTTACAAAGGATATGTAATTTAATTGTGTCCTGGAATGTAGCTGGCCTATTACTTAAATGTGTAGACAAAGAGTGGGTGGAGTTTATAAACCAAGCTGTAATAATCTGTCTGCAAGAAACATGGCATCACACTAAGAATGATGCCTCATTGAATTACTACAGTGCATTTCAGGTTCCTGGTAATAAACAATCAGAGTTTGGTAGGCCATCAGGTGGTTTGATTACATGGATTAAGAATAGTAAAAACACAAGTGCTGAACTAATTTTGTCTAACTTTCATACTCAAGCATTTTTTGTTCATTTGGATAGATTGAAATTTTATCTTGTTAATACTTACATCCAGCTCAAAGTATTATTATCCAGCAATATGTGAAGATTTAGAGGATATAATTCACAAACGCTGGTCTGTAACATCATGTGAGACTATAATATTGTGTAGTGATTTCAATGCTAGGATTGGGAAATTTGATCGGTATTCAGATAGTGATATTCATAACTGGTGTTTATGACAATGCCTATAAATTACCCAGAACCTCAAAGGATTCTAAAATTAATAAACTGAGTCTTAAAGTAATTGATATATTAGCAATATACAGTCTTGCACCACTCACTGGTAGGCTAAAGGGGGAAGCCAAGGAAATTATACATATTATAAAGCTTAGGGTCCCTCAGTGATTGATTATTTCTTTTGGAATGGAACCATGGACATTTGGGACTCATGGGAAGTAGTCACAAGAGCAGACAATGATTACTTCCCCTTAGCACTTAATTACAAGTTATTGGATAAGAAGGAACTTGCTACCCCACAATACCAGGAACTTAAGATTAGAAATCAAGCAAAAATTAGATGGAAACACTCTCAGTGTGAGGATATATTACATATCATGCAGTTATCGTTCTCCTCCATTCCATGTACTATTCTCAATGGCCCTATGTTAGTGAAGGAACTGGATATATGTCTCCAAAAAATTAGAGAAGCACTAACTGAAAAGGCAAGGAATGTTTATAAAAATCATAAACAAATGAACACCTGGTTTGTGTTTAAAATGTTATTCAAATTTCATGAAGTTGGATACTTATTATATACTCCATTGAGCAAATGCTCATTTCAAAGGAGGTCCATTGTTTTCATAAGTGATTGCACATACTATAATATCTAATACAACAGGCACAATATATAAATACACATCATAAAGACTACACATTAATCACAATTAACATACATAACATTCGCCATAATAAAAAGGAAATAGTCTACCATGCATACAAACTTAGACCATCCAAAGATGAACACTAAACATTAAACAATAGATAACAAAAACCCCATTAAGTAAGTAGACCAGAACAAAAAATTGAGGGGGTGTCTGACCTAGTTTTATACCATTGCTTTATGCAAGCCAAATTAATTACCTGATTATTTTGGCATAAGGAAATAGGTAATGAATTCCATACTAAAGATCCCCTATGCCAAATAACAAATCTCCCCATATTTGAGTTGCATCTAGGAACATCATATTCCAAACCAGATGCAGACCTCAAATTAGGTTTAATTTCCCTAATAAATAATGAGGCTAATAAGTACTCTGGTAATTTTTGTTTATATACTTTATACATAAAAGTAGAAAGATGTCAAACTCTCCTATTATTTGGTTTTAACCACTGCAAAGATCTATATAACTTGTAGTGGTGTGTCTCTCTAGGTACCTCAAGTATAAATCGTGCCATCTTATTGTGTATAACATTTAATCCAACAAAACCTCCCCCAGATGCCCCCAACATTATTGCTACAAAGCTAAAAAGCATTAAACCACATGATCAGAGATGTTAAAAATAATAGAAATAAAAAACAATATGAAGTATTAAACAAAGCCAGAGAGAGTAACAAACAGCTATTGAAAGTAAAACAAACTGACTTTCACATAAAGCAATGGGAAAAGATGTTGGTTGTTGCAATAATAATGATTATAAATCTTATTGGCTGTTAGTCATCAACAAAGCATTTATTCTTTAATTCCCATGAACACATGGGTTGATCATTGTACAACAATGTTTTTATCCTGATTATCCTGATTATTCAATGGACACACCTCCTCTTATTAAGGATATGATCCAATTGAAACCAGTTCTGAATTTAGAAGTGTATTTTGCTATAGTAACGATGAAAAGAAATAAAGCTCCATGCCCAGACTTAATTCATGTGAAGTTTTCCTATCTGCCTCCTCTATATGGGTCAATATAGTTACTCCACTCTTCAATTATTGCATTATGAACCTTGAATTCCCAAAAGTCTGGATGGGTGCCACAATTATCTATGTTTATACAAAAGGTGACAGAAAGGATCCTTGTATGTACAGGCCTTTCTTACTATTAGATAACTTTGGGAAGTTATTTTTCTAAAATAATTCTGGACAGACTAACAGAAGAAATCCAAGCCATAGGGAACTTTCAGGCTGATTTTCATCCAGGCTACTGTGCAATGAAGAATTGTTACACCTTAAATCATATATTTAAAAAATATGTAAAGCTTCAAAAACAAAAACTCTGTGTCACATTTATAGTCTTTTAGCTCCGCCTTCGATACTATCTCCTGTAACCTTTTATGGACACTAATGAGGGACTTGAGTATCAGCTGTGAGATTATCAATATTATTAGAGAAATGTACACACAGGGACCTGGGCCCAAGTTAGATATGGGAAAGAAGGGTAAATGTCAGCAACAGTTTCTACTAATAGAGGCATTGGAAAAGGACGCATTCTAGCTCCTCTTCTTTTTTGCATTTACATCAACAATTTACTCTTGTTACTGGAACATCAAGTGTCAGATTCTCCAAGGTTAGGCAACAAGGTGTGTGCTGCACTTACCTACACAGATGACCTTGCATTTTATTCAGTTACACAAAGTGGTCTTCAAGCTAAACTTAATACATTGAATGCATATACAAATAAATATAAATTGGTAATAAATGAAAAGTCAAGTATTAATGTTTGGGTCAGATAGGTCAAACATATCCTGGAGGGTTGGTAATAAAAAGATAACTACTATAAAATCCTATATGTTTGAGCCTACATTTATCAGGTGATGGGCACTGGACAAAGCACATTAACAGTTTGCATACAAAATTAAAACAAACTGCTAACTCACTCAATGCTTTTAATCATAAATTTGGTGGTAATACTACCAAATCTCTTTTAGAAGCAGTTAAATAAAAATATCATGCTCAAGCTGTATACCATGCTGAAGTATGGGATTCTAGAAATATTGAAGTTTTAGAGACTCCATTAAACAACCTGTACAGAATGAGCTTAGGGTTAAATAAACCTGTCCCTGCATCTTTAATACAAGCTGAACTTTGTGTTACTAGACTAAAATGTCTTATGCAAACTAGGAAGGTAAACTACTGGATAAAAATTCCTTGATTAGACTCCATTAGACTTCCTTTTCTCTGTTTAAAAGAGAAATACAGCTGGACAAACCTAGGCTGTCTAAATTCTCAATACATTAGTTACCTAGGGTTTTCTGTTTTTTAAAGGAAACTGATTTGGATTTTCTGAGAGAGTACCACTCTAAAAACATAACAGTTTGAAATATAAAGCCTACACTGCACAAAAATTGAAAACTATCATAACATTTTGGATCTAAAAATAATCTTAGCTTTGAAAATATTCCCATGGTTATTGTAAAATGGTAATGCATATTGCTATAAAAAATATTTGGATGTGCTGACATACCCTATACAAAGAAAATTATACACTAGATTTAAATTGAAATTAATCCCTAGCAATGTACTTACAGCCAGATATAATAAACCCTCTAGCTCATACCCACTTTTGTGCTCCTGTACAAACTCAGAGGTTGAGAATTTGCACCATGTTATACTAATTTGCCCCTGGTACGAAAGAACAAGGAAATACTGGCTTGTTCCCCTACGGGTACAAAATTACTACAACAGATGAGCTACTCTTACTAAATATACTTTTACTACAAATGATGAAGTAACAATCAAAAGAACTGCAGGTTTTCTTGCTGCTATCTCAAAAATTAGAGTCAAACATAAATAACTAGGTCTGGAGGAATAGATCTTTTTTTTAAAACCTCACTTTAATTTTGTGTATACTTGAAATTATACATAGACAATTTAGTCTTTAATACCTATTGTTGCTTTGAGATGTCAATATTAATTTCCACAGCAGGCATTTTCCAACATGCCCAAATGGCTAAAATGATGAGAAGCACAGCTAATGTCCCATTTAAGCACATCAGTTGTGCCCAGCGAGCCCTATTCTACCAAGGGCCTCAGTGGTTAAATGACCTCCTGGCCTCCCTCATAGAATGTGAAAAGATTGGCCCCTTCAAAAGAGAGCTCTGCCCTCTTCTAGCTCAAGAAAATCACTAAGACTGCCCCACTTAGACACACGTTGGCCCATGCACAACTGGTTGACCCACTCCTGTCCAATCATCTTGTCCCCAATACCCCCCATCCTTATACTCCCTTCTTTCATCCTGACAAAGCCTACTCAGGCTGCCACTACCCCGTTGTCTTGCACTTAAGTAATTCAAGTGCTTTCATAGTATAATAACTGTGTATTTGCACCTCAAAACTACTCCGTACTGCACATATTGTTGTTGATAACAGCTCGCACATCTGAAACTGTCACTGTAATGTACAGTATCCTTCAGTATTTACTGTTCTGTCTTGTGAACTTGCCTGTACCCTATGTCTTGTACTGCATTATAACTGACTTGGAACCTGTGTAAAAGAGTGCCACAACTGAAATAAATAAATTAGATAAATAATCAGTGGTGCTTCTTTTTAAACAAACTAACCAACTGCAGAAGAACATGGCCCTTGATGTTTGCTTAAGTAATCATTTTCCTGTTCTAGAACAGGACAAATAATTTCTGTGAAAAATACCTGTATCTGTATTCTCTTTGAATAGTACCTGTGTTATTTGTGCAGTTTATTTCATACTTATATTGCTATGTATGTATGTATAGTATGTATATGCCTTTGAAGAGGAAAAGAGATTGTGAAACATTTGCAATGTGCACTTTCTATTGTTCATGGATGACACATGGGCTAGTTGCTTTCTGTATTTATTACCGTAATACTATGTATTTGACATCTTTTAAAAATGTTATATATTTTTATGTTTGGAATTGTGTAATGGTCAATGACCAAACAATAAAATCAATCATTCATTCTTTGGATAGGGCCCTGCACCTTTTCACCTGTGGGTGGCAGAGGTCCCTGTGGATTTGTTGACACATGCACTCTTTGCCCTGTGCATCTGTATCTTTGGCCACATAGAAGTACAGGGACCACAGGGCCATGTGCTTCTGCAGTCACACAGACAGCCCCATGAATTCTTCACATCCATAACTACAGTTCTGTAGGTGGACAGAATCTTCCCTTGATACAGGGCATCTGCATCTGTTTAGACCTGAGTGAATGAACATATGATTCCACTATGTCAAAAAGAAAAACATTCTTTGCAAAAAAAAACTGTTAGTGCACCAGCTAAGGTAACTTAATGCCACAAAACTAGGGAAATGTGGTGTTAGGGTTTCCAATACAACCCCAAGGAAAGACTCCACCACTGATTCGGCAAGACTCCAGAGACCCAAAACCCTAAAGTTTTTTTTTTCCCTTTTGCTGTTTAGGGGGTGGGGTGAGGAGTTAGGGTTGGAAACCCTTAGGCTGCATTTCCCTACTTTGTGCCATTAAGTTATCCTAACTGGTGCATTAAGGAAGTGTTTTTGCAAAGTATATTAATATGGGCTATAAATCCACTGTTACAATTGTAAGAGTGAAACATAGAAAGTTATGGCCAGGATATGAGGTCACGTGAGCACCTGCTGGAGATGGCTGCCTAAACCCTTTGCTCTGCTCCGTCTCCTCATATTTTCTGGACCTTTACTGGTAATTGTGCATTGGACTTTTTCTACCTAACGAAATTAAGAACTACTGCCAACAAGAATTGTGGGTAAAGCCCTACCTTTGACTTGCAGCAGCTTCGAAAATTAAAAGAATCCATAGATTAGTCTCCTTCCTGGAGCCAGCTCCCAGACCTGAAAATGGCTGCTACTAGAGAGCATCATCCTCCTTCTCCTTACCCTGTTTGGCAGGCTTTATTAACTGAAAAGATTGACTCATCTGTGGAAGCCATCCATCTCACAGTGATGGAGACACAAAACAGTATCACTCTCCTCACTGCTAGACTGGGGAGAATGGAGGACAAGCTAGCAGCAATGGACGAATGTTCAGCGAACCAAGATCGATGGCTCCAGGAGGTAGAGGCCCAGATCTCCTGGCTATCAGGCAAGCTGAAAGATCTTGAGAGCAGGGGGCAATGGAAAAACCTCTGCATCACTGGACTTCCTAAGGGACTCGAAGGGAAAAACCCTGTAGCTTATTTGCGAGATCACTTGGTAACTTGGCTCCAGTTACCCACAGATAACTTTGTGTTCGAGACTGAGCCAGCCCATCATGTTCATCAAGCTCAGCCCCATGCCTCTCCCAAGCCCCGGCCCATAATTTTCAAACTTCTCTGGTTCCAAGATAAGGAGATGATCTTAGCTAAGGTGCGATAGCTCAGACATTAGGGTCAGGGAGCCCTTATTTTGCTTTACCCAGAGTACGCAATATCAATTTTGGAAAGATGCCAAGCTTTTGATTACATTAAGCAAGGGTTGCAGAATAGAGGGATTACATATGCCCTTCTTTACCCAGCTACTTTAGTTTTTTTCTTAGAAGGGGCACACCCTTCAGTTTTATTCCCCTGAAGAAGCCTACTATTTTCTGCAGCAGAACCTGGGACCTGCATGTTAGGTGGCTCATGTCCTTGCAACTTCATCTGAGAAAGACAGTGGCTAGATGGATACCTCTCCGGCACCCAAAGTGTCCCTGCAGAGCTATGCCACAACAGAAACGAGCTCTGCAGTTTTCCTTTGATGGTGTTGTTTGCTTTCATAAATAGCTCCTACCATGAGTTTTCCTGTAGCCCTCTGTAGCCCTAATCTACCCTTTGGCACTATGAGCTTTACCATGGACTTATTGTAAGTGCCCTCATTACATTGTTTACCAAGGCTTTTTTGCTGCTGTTCTCTCTGGGAGCCCTACACAGTTCTGTCGCACCTAACTTGTACTGCTGCCTAATGTTAGCAGCAAAGTTTCACAGATTCATAGATTCATAGAAGTATGAAGGCAGAAAAGGACCAAAACTACGCCCACCAATCTGCCCATTTGTCCAACTATCTGCTTGGACCTGTGCCCCCCAACACTCCCCTGTGGTTGTCCCATGCCCTTTTGAATCCCTCCACTGTTTCCTCTCCAACGACTGCCTCTTGGAGTTTGTTCCACTTTTCCACCACTCTCTCTGTGAAATAGTATTTCCTAATGTTACCCCTGAACTGCCCCCCCTCCACCTGCAGGCCATGCCACCTCATCCTCTGATTTCAATTCATCTTGAAGATGCTCCCCTCGGCACTCTATTTATACCCTTAAGGTACTTGAGGGTCTCGATCATGTCCCCTCTCTCCCTCCTCTGTTCCAAGGAGTACATGTTCAGATCACTCAACCTTTCTTCATAGGATAGGTGGCTTAACCCTTTTACCATTTTTGTCTCTGTCCTCTGAACCCTCTCTAGCCTCCCCACATCTTTCCTAAGGTATGGCCTTCAGAACTGGACTCTGTACTCCAAGTGCAGTCTAACTAGATGGGTGTACAAGGGTACTATGACCTCCCTATTCCTACTAGTGATCCCCCTTCAAATACATCCCAGCATTCCACTCCCTCTGGCCACTGCCCTCCAGCACTGCCTTTCCAACTTCAGGTCCCCGGATAGAATGATGCCTAGTTCAATAACTTATCCTCCCTATGGATTTTTTATGTGGGATGTGTGGACCTTCATTACTTTTACAGGTTTTGTTTTGACTTTTCTTTGTTTTTACTGTTTCAGAGGATAACAATATACTCTATTTGATTAAGGTGGCATTCTATTTGAAGATACTTATGCAGTGCACTTTGACTGACAGAACCTGATGCAGCTATTTGAACTGGTTCTTTTGTATTTGCTGGCCACTTATTTTTTCAATATTTCCACTTTGGCTTTATTGTGGTGGCTCCCAGTACCTTATGCTCACATTTTGTTTTTCTAGCAAACCTCAGTGGAAGTGTTCACATGATTGCCATCAGAGTGTGCTGATTCTTCCACGGACATCCATTTCTTGAGTCCGGATCATGATATGGTGGTCTCATAATGCTTTGTGGATGTAAATCCTGCAGGAATGTTAATTATTGTTTGAGACTCTCTTCTTTTGTGATATGTCATGCTAGCCAGGTTTTCCCATTTGATTTCTATTATACATGTACTAGGGAATTTTTTCCTCTCTGTCCTCCTATTGGTGGTTTTTATTACAGGTAGCTGCATGTAACTGGACCTGATTTATCTGAAAATTTCTGCTTCTTGTTTCGTGTTGTGCACTTCTCAAATGGCCTACCTTGGCACATCTGCCATTATTTTGTATTAACTTTTTGATGAGATAGTCATCACTGTTCATAGTATTGTATAGGAATTTATGAGAGGGGACCTTCTTGTTTCCATATTGAATGCCATACTGACATTGTATTGGTGCTTTATAGGGTTTATGGTTTTAATACCTTTAAAGTCACTTTAGAGTAGCTGTGCCCCTTATAGGCAGTGTTAATTATATATTCATTTTGCCAGTATTCTTGCTAGATTACTGGTTACTAGGCAATTGCCATTACTGTATATAGCTCCAAAAACCTGCTTAACTGTGTTCTGTTTTGTGCACATGCACTTTCTTTTCTTCTTTTCGTGGTCCTTTTTTTCTTTCTTTTGATGAATAACATGTCTTATTTCTTTACAATACTTCTTCACTGTCACTGTCCTCTAGATGTCACCTTTCTGTGTTTCCAGCTTTTCTTTTTTCTGAACTTTTTCTGCTTTCTCCCTTTTCAGTTCGGTCTCTAGGAAAAGACCCCTGATCCCTCCTTTAAGGGTTCTCTATTGGGTCTCAGCCTCCTTTTTTACTTTATCGTTTTTATTTTTTTGATAACCTGCTCCTTTTTTCTTTCCCACATAGTCCTGCCAGTCCTACCTTCTATGTCCACTGGTCCAGACAGATATCAAAAGTATGGGAGATGGTGAGAGCCCTATGTCCTGATCTTGTTCTCCTCCAGGACAATGGGAGCACTGGCTTAGTAGCCCCCCCCCACTGTCTTCAACTAGTGAAGTGCCCAGTGTGCCTCCACTGGGTTCGGGAATGCTTGATTTATCCTTCATTTGTGTTTGTGGTTCTAGTGTTGATTTTTCTTCTTTCCCTTTTTACTTTGTTTTCCCTGTATTTTCAGTCCAAACATGTTGCCCTCTGTTTTTGTTTTTCACTTTTATTTCTCTACTGTCTTGTCTTAGTTTTCTATGAGGGGTCAATCTGCACCAATTCAATTTGTATTTTATATTTTGGTTGGGTAGTGGTTCTACTTGAGTGGGGGGATTGGGGGTAGGAAAGGAGGATCTGAGGAGGCATCTTTGTGTAACTATTATATCTTTAGTACATTATCTAACCACTTAGAAATCATGTCTAATATTAACTGTTTGAAGATTGTCTCTTGGAATTTCAGAGGGTTAAATGATCCTAAAATACAAAGAACTGTATTACACTATTTGTGTGATGCCCATAGTGATATTGCTGTACTCCAAAAGACTCACCTACTTGAAGAGGATTCTAGATCACTGGGCTGCATGTGGGTTGATTAGTATTTTTTTAATTATTTTTCTCTTTTTGGGTCTGACCCGCTCTTGTCCTCAGATCCATCCATCTGCCACCCCATGCTCAGGCTTACCCCCCGGGTGGGACTGCTGAGGGGGCTCTCCACTCCCAATGAACATCATTGGCAAGCCCTGGATTACCCCCTGGGTTGGGACAATGAGAGCAGGACCCTTTTCTGTGGACACTGGAGGTAGTGGGTGGCAGAGTGGAACAGGCCGTCATGCAGAGGAGGCGGTATTTTATGCTGCTTTGTTGCCCTTGGGGTGGGGACATGCAATGATGTCCAACATCCACCCTGCCCCTCAATGTAATGGTGACCCCAGCATCCACCAGGGGTCTGTCAAGCACCAGGCACTCCCCCCTGAAGAAGGAGAGCACTCCCCAGGATGCTCGATCCTCCCCCCCACTGGCCCTCTAACTCCTGGGTCCGTTCCTGAATCGGGGTCATCAGCGTCACAAGTGGAAATCTAACTGCTGCACTGGCAGGCTGGCAGGTCAGTATTTTTATAGTGCCCCTGCCATCTGTCAGTGGGGAGTTGCCATCCTTTGTAGGAAGAATCTGCCCCGGGGTATCTCTTGGCAATATAAAGACTCTAGGTATCCTGATCACCAGAACCTATCTGGGCACTCCTATTGCACTGGGCAATATCTATGCCCCTAACACCCCCGAGCTCCAGTTCTATTACTCTGTAATTTCAGAACTTCCACAACACCGTGCCTCTATAATATTAGGCAGAGACATGAATCTGGCTTTAGACCCTCATCCAGACTGGACTGGTCCAGGTCATTCTTTTGAACCTTCCCTGGTACCACAGGTGTTGTTGCTTCTGCAGGATAATGGTCTGATTGATATTTGGTGGATGACCCAGCCTGGGGAAGTAGACTTTACCTCTTACTCTGCTTCTCATAAGTCTTACAGCCGGATTGACATCAATTTAACCTCTGCTGATCTACTTCCCCAGACTTAGGGACATCCCTGGGTAATATTCTTATCTCAGCCCATTCCCTGGTGATGTTTTCCATCACATGGGGCTCTGTTCTAGGTAAGCATAATACCTGGAAATTAAATACTTTCCTGCTATACTGTATCAGGAACAAACATGTTCTCTGATTACCCTGTCTATTCAAGAATATTATTCCTTACATGATGCCTCTGAATGTACTCAAACCACTCTATGGGAGGCCATCGAGGCAGTGTTGAGAGGCCATCTAATAGTTCATGCCTCTCACCTCAAAAGATAGTGGGAATCAAAACTTAGATGTCTGGAGACTGAGTTGAACTCATTGGAATCTAGGGTTTCCCAGAATGCTCAGGACGACCTGGCCTGTAAGCATAAGCTCCTATCTCTTCGAACTGAAATTGAAGACATCTTGCAGTACCGTACTGAATTTGTCTTCTATAAACTAAATCAGAAATATTGGGAATCTGGAGAGCATCCAGGTAAGCTTCTCACCTCCAGACTCTGCCCAGGTCCAAGAAAGGCATATTCCCAAGGTTGTGGATGACTGTGGGACATGTCTTACTTCCCCTGCTGACATTAATCAGACTTTTCTTGCTTATTATCAATTACTTTACACCTCCGAAGTTGGTCCTTTGCTTGACCAACTGGCATTGTTTTTTTCTCAGAAAGCAGTTGCCACTGTTCCTGAGGAGTACTTTCCCTCCTTAATTGCTCCTATTCAACTTCCAGAGGTGGTGCAGGCAATTGAGAGTATGTCCCTGGGTAAAGCCCCCAACCCAGATGGCTACCCATTGGAATTCTACTCTACTTTTATGGATCACCTGGCATTTAGACTCACACAGGTGTTTAATGAAGCCTGGAAGGTGGGACAGCTTCCCCCAACTTTTACTGAAGCTATTATTACTTTATTACCAAAAAAAGCAGAGACAGTATTCATTGCTTACAGTTCTGACCCGTCTCGCTTTTAAATACTGATGGTAAAATTTTTGCCAATGTGATAGCAAAGAGAATGGAGCCTGTCACCCCCCTATTAATTCACCCAGACCAGGTTGGGTTTGTCCTTGGCAGGCTGGGGTCTGACAGTATTAGTACAGTGTTGGATCTACTCTGGGAGGCACGTTCCTATCCTGGGCCCACTGCCACACTGTCTTTAGACACTGAAAAGGCGTTTGACAGGGTGGAGTGGGTCTTTCTGTTTGAAGCTCTGAGGAAGTTCAGTTTTCCATCCCAGTTTATTTCTTTACTTTTTTTTTATTCTTCTCCCAAAGCAGCAGTCCTCACTAACTCAGCCCTTTCCCTGTACTTTAATCTTCCTAGAGGCACCCATCAGGGCTGTCCTCTTTTGCCTTTTCTTTTTGTATTAGCCATAGAGCCCCTTGCCATAAAAATCAGATCAGAGAATAAATTCCTGGGTGTTTCTGTTGGTTCAGCTACCCGCAAGATTGTTTTGTTTGCTGATGATATTACCCTTTTTGTAACAAGTCCTAAATCTTCCTTGCCAGCCCTTCAGAATATCATTAGTTCCTACTCCACCCTTTTTGGTTATAAGTTAAACGAGAGCAAATCACAAATTCTTACTCTGAATTCATTTTGTACAGCAAGCCTTTTTGCCTGTTATCCCTTTCAGTGGTCCCCAGATGGTATTACTTGTCTAGGGACTGTTTTCATGTCTATACTTTCTGAGACTAATACAGCTAATAATCAGAAGGCATTGGACTTGTTAGAGGCAGACCAGTCCTGCTGGAAGCCCTTGATATTGTCTTTGTGGGGCAAAGTCAATGTCTTGAAACTGGTTGCCCTCCCTAAACTTCAATACATTCTGGCCAGCCTTCCCCTGGCCCTCCCAAGCTCTTTTTCAAGCACCTTACTTCCAAGATATCATCATTCATAAGGGATGGCAAAGCACTCAAGATTAGTTACCAAATTTTACAGAAATCTGGGACAGAGGGTGGTTTGGGCTTACCTGATATGAAATTATTCCATGATTTTATTGCCTTGCACCATGCTGTGATAAGCCTAATCCCCAGATTGACCTTGATGAGTCCAGGATGGCTTCCTTTTGAACTTTCGCAGGGACACCTTCCTGTAGCACTGGCTCTGCTTTTCCCAGACTGGTCTCTTCATTCCCTTTTCTCCACCTGTGCCTGCTACACATGATTTATATGGAATAAATATGCTCCTCAGTTCAGTTGGTACCCCCGTACCTCCCTTAATAGGCCTCTATGGCAAAATCCTGGTCTACGTATTGACAACAAGCCAATCTATTGTCAGGAATGGGCACTGGAAGGAATAGATGCAATTCAAGATCTGGTTGACCATTCCACTGGGACCTTTTTAACTTTTGTTGAGCTTCAATCCACTTTTGCCCTTCCTTCCTCACATTTTTGGATATATCTGCAGATTTATAACTTGTTTAAATAAGCTGTTTCCAGTGACTAAACCATTCCCCATGAGGAATCTTTTTAAAAGTGGCTAGCCAAGCTCCCAAGATCTCACCATTTGACTGTGAAGTTAAAAGCTTACTGGCTTGGGGCCTGCCTCCCATCTCCCCCAGGAGGACCTAAGCAGAAATAGGAGCTGGAGCTGGGGATTGACCTTACAGCCTTGGAATGGAGTCAAACATGGGTCAATGCCCTTTATTCTACTTATGATTTACAGGCTAGGACCATCCAGAACAAAGTTTTACATAGGGCCTACCGAACTACCCAGTGGTTGTGCAAGGCCTGTTTCATAGTGATCAATGACTGTTGGTGGTGCAGCTCTCCACAGTTGTCCTTTACACATATCCTCTGGTTATGTTCCAGCCTGGACCTTTATTGGACCAGGGTGTGGGCAACCAGTTCATTAGTTGTTTCATGTCTGGGAATCAGAGACCCCAACTGGTGCTTCTCAGCCTCCCACAGCATGAGTCATCCTTGTCCAAGCCTCAACTTTCTTGGGTAAACTGTGTTCTCATGGCTTCTAAGAGAGTTATACTAAGACATTGGCAGTCCTCTGACCCACCGTCTTATGATGAATGGTTTCATCTTTTGAGTCTACCTGCCCAATATGAAAAGACCTCTCATCAGCTTATCGGCAAACTCCATTTTTATGATCAGACTTGGCAACCTTTTCTTATTAAATTTCCTAGACCCCATCTTCTACAGTAGCCCAATGGCTGATCCCCGTACTCACTTGCCTTCTTGTGTTTTTTCAGCCTAAGTTTACCTCCCTCCCCCTGTTACAACGAGAAAGTGGGTTCCACTCATTTCCTCCTTCCCATCCTTTGGCCCTTGTAGCCTCTTTCCCTTCCCTGGTGCCTTATAGATATTTTGTCTTGCACTCCTTTTCTGTTTAATAAATGGTCTCTTTCTTAGTTATTGGACCTCATGTTTCCAAAAACAATATGAGACAATGAAATCATTGAAGGATCTAATGAAATATCTACTTAAAGTGAAATTGGAAGTAAATCTGGAAACCCAGGACATATTAATGGTGACAAGAGACTCCTTAGATAAAGATCGTCCGGTTTATATTCTATTAAAAGAAATGGAAACTGTGAAAAGAATCTGGTTTAAGCAACTTAATTTAAATTTTTTTAGGTCTTGAAATTGCTGCACCTGTATTATGGCAAACAATCATTTATTTATTTATTTAGCTTTTGTTAACCGGGTAAGTGCACTAGCCATAAAATGACTATTTTCAGGCATGACCCGGGAGAGTACAGACATGCAGAAACTTAACAGGATAACAAATTATAAGTGCTTTACAAACAATGAGTTAGAGAGGATACAATATATCTGAACATACAAAGTAAAGCACTTTACATACAATGAGTTAAAGTGGATACAATATATCAGAGACATACAGAGTAGACCATTCATAAGTTCATAGGTACCTATCTATGCAATGAATAGAGAGGACCTTGGACAATAAATTTTCAGGTGGCACATCATATGAGCAGAAACAAAGTACACAAAAACAAAAACAGGTAATACAAAAGGAAGATTGTCCCAATTTAGTCAGAACCAAATTACTCTAAAAGAAATTAATCAAGATCTTTTTGATACAGTCTTGGAGAATTTGAAATGGGATTTCCCTGAAAAAAATGATGAACATTTAAAATATATAGAGAATGCTAGAGAAGCCAACTATACTTTATCACTTTTTGATTTGAACAGAATGCAAGGGGAAAACGAGGTGGTCTTACAATAATTTATAATGTCTCTATTCTCAAGTTTGATGAAAATAGAAATAACAAACAGACATATATAGGGAATGGAAAGAATGTTTTTAAATGGTTTGAATACTCAAATTAACATCAAATGCCACTCAGAATGCAGCATTAAAGAAGTTTTAGTACATGCAGAAAAATTGGATATAGCAGACCTGTTATTGACAGACCTGAATAACTTGTCACAACAGGGCTTAGATGAAAAACAATATTGACTGGAAGATGGTATTGTTACTTCCCTTAACCTCAATGAAAGTAATAATCATGAGTCTCATAATGCTAATTTACTGACATGGACTATAGCAGGATTATCTGGTAAAATCATGGATAATGAATGGAAACATTTTGTTAATGAGTTTGATATCATACTATTTCAAGAAACCTGGTCTAAAGAAAAGACTGATTTAAATGGCTTTGCTGCATTTCATTCACCAGCAATCAGAAATAAAACCTGTGGGAGATTCTCTGGTGGCTTAACCACATATATAAGAATCAGGAAGAATATTTCCTCTGTAACACAGATTAAAATTGATGCCAACAGTTCATTGTTGTTAATGTTTATTTTCCACTTGCCTCATCCAATAATGATAATGAAAACTTGTGGAATATGTTTTCTGAAGATATAGAATATATATTAGAAAGATTCCCTGAATATATTATAATCATATTGGGATATTTTAATGCCAGAATTGCCAGACATGATAATTTATGTTATTTTCAAGGAGAACTAAATTTGGATGAATGTAATAAAAGGAATAGTATGGATAAAACCACAAATACAAATGGAGTGAGGGTAAAGAAATTAATAGAAAATGTCCCACTTATGGTTTTAAATGGCTGACTGAAGGGTGATTTGGAGAGGAACATGACCTTTTTTCACATCATGGACAAAGTGTTATAGATTACATGTTATGTCTACCCGACCATTTTTTACATATTTGGAACACTAAAAATAACAATGAGACCTGAAAGTGATCACGCCTCCTTAGAACTGACACTAAAATTGATGGAGGATGAAAGATGTGGTGAAGTAGTTAAACCACAATGTCAGGTGTCCATTACGGAAAGAAAGGTCCTGCTTCGCTCACAAGTGGATAAAGGAATGCTAAATGAAATGTTTGCACATTGGGATATGCAATATGATGTACTGTCAAAGAATTCAATAGAAGATGTGTTCCTATTGGATCACTCTTTGGCTAAACTTAATGAGGAGATAATCAGAAAAATATATAAAGAAAATAACATTAACATGAAAATAGAGAATTCATGGTTTGATAAGCATTGTACTGCAGCTAAAAAAGAGCTAAACACTCTGATTAGATGGACCAAAAAACACCTTCAAGAAAAAATTGTAACAATTTAAACAAAGCCAGAAAGTTACATATAAAACTATTAAGAGAAAAAAAATGAAAATAAAATAAAACAATGGGATATAATGATGCTGGTGATAGAATCAAATGATTGCAAAAGAGTATGGGAATTGATTTAATCAGGAACTAATAATTACCACTCTACCCCTACAATACATGTTCCAAAAGATGTTTGGGTAGAACATTTTAGACAATATTTAATTACAAAGAAGGAAATGAAAATGTCATACTGACGGAGGATTTCACCTATCGTGATTATGACCCTTTAACCATTAGTATACAAGAGGTAGAATTGGCTTTATGTAAATTAAAAATTAATAAGGCTCCAGGCCCTGATTTAATTCCTCCTGAGATTTTCAAACAATACAACTATTTTTGGATACCAGTATTGACTCTGTTTTTCAATTTATGTTTAAAATATAATTATACCCCTCCTGATTGGACAACCAATATTATTGTCTCATTACATAAAAAAGACTCTGTATATGATCCAAGCAATTTTAGACCCATTAGTTTATTGAGTATATCATCCAAAATCTTCTCCAGAGTAATTTTGGAGAGGTTCCTTTTATGGATTGAAGAACATAATATATTATCACCACTTCAAGCTGGGTTCAGAGAAGTCTTCTCTACAATAGATAATATCTTTGTCATAAACCATTTATTAGAATAATATGTTAACTTAAGAAAGTTGAGAATATATGTATTATTTATCGATTTTGCATATGCATTTGATTCAGTTAATAGAAACATACTAAGGAAACTATTGCATGAGAAACATCTCCCATTATCTTTGTTACTGCCAATTATTGGTTTGTATTCTAACACTAAAACAATGGTGAGATATGGAAAGTCATGGGAATGCACTGAGCCCTTCTCGTCTTATAGAGGAGTAAAGCAGGGTTGCCTTTTGGCGCCTGTATTATTTAATACCTATATAAATGTCATGCTTGAAGATAAAGTAAAGGACAACTTGGATTCTCCAAAGATAAATTCAATGAACGTGGGTTCTTTGGCATATGCTGATGATATTATATTATCCCTTTCTAAGTCAGGTCTGCAAAAAAAGATAGATATTTTGGCCCAAATAAGTACTGAATTAAAACTTAGGATTAACCTGGATAAAACAAAGATTATGATCCTAGGGAAACAAAATATGGATAATTCAAAATGCAAAATTTATCATTATAAGGAATTAATAGAGGTAGTATCAGAATAGGAGTAAACATCACAATGAAGGGTAATTGGACAAAACATCTAAAAGCTCAATGCGTCAAAGCTAAAATATGTACAAAAGCCTTATTAAAATTTAACTACCGATATGGAGAGAAGTCGATTCTCCCTGCATTAACTGCAGGAGAGGCGAAGCTGAATACCATTTTGTTATATGGGGATGAAATATGGGGCTCTCAAGATAATACTGAGAACTTGCTGGAAAGCTCTTTATCATACTATTACAAAGTACTTTTACAAGTACCACAAGCAACAGCTAATGTAATAGAGCAGAAATTGGCAAAGTAAAACTTTATTTTATTGAAGAAATATGCTTATTAAACTACTGGTTAAAAATCATAAACAATGAGAAAAATATTCTTCCTATGCTATGTTTAAAGGAGAAAATGAATTGGCATGAAACTGGGATTAAATCAAAATGGTTGAACTATTTGGTTAAGACCCTGGAAAATTATAAATCAACACACTTATGGAATGATGCTAATAGAGATATTAAAATCTCTACACAATTTAAAGAAGTAATAAAGAAAAAAGTTATTCGGACTGCCAAGACACAAGATATAGAAAAAAATTAAAAAACAAAAATGTGCCTCTTGGTTCAGAGAAAATAAAACAATCCATAGCCTTGAAGTATATTTAATTCTTCCAATTTTGAAAGACCAATGTAAAGCCATTAATTGGGCAAGAATGGGCTTAATTACATTCAAATATGTATATTTTAATAGAATAGATAAAAAAGTTATAGATGATGATGAAAACTGTAAATGTAGAAAAGGGTTTAAGGAGGATTTGCATCATATTATAATTAACTGTCCCCTGTATGATAAAGTTAGAAAAGCTCAGCTTGCACCGACTGCCACTATTTATGCAAACAATTTGTATGATGTGGTATTTATTCTATTAAATCCAAGGATTTATGAAGAAGTAGTCAAGATTGCAAACTTCTTCATGACCGTGATTAAGCAAAAGAAAAAGAGGAAAAAGAAGAAGTTTGCAATATAAAAATAACACTTACTGCTTTTTAATATTATTGTTGTCATTCAGTACTGTATTCTTTTTTCTTTTAAACACTTACTGAATGCACGTTATCAAATCTACTTACTCTTCATCATTGTTTTAAAAATGTTTTAATATGTATGTATTGCTGTAATGTCCAATAATTTTGTCTTAAGTTTTGGATGAACAATAAACTAGGACTGACAGAATGATGGATTGGTCTATGATTTGTAATGTTAATTATTGATTTGCATGTGTAAGAGTTATGCCTTTCATCCTAGGGCTCCACTACATAGCTGTTTATTGTTTACCTTACTTTGGGTTACCACTGTTATGGTAATAATCCATTTCCCATCTGGTATCTTATTATATTATCATTTGTTTCATTACTGTTTCTATTTAGATATTTACATGTTATGGCAGGTCTCATGCGCTTGCTTAAGTTAATTGCTCTCCAGATATTTTGTATCTTATTCCTGTGTATTCATTTAGAATAAAATAAAAATCTTTATGGCCAAAAAAAAAAAAAAACAACAACAAAACAGAAAGCGATGTCAGAAGGAGACCAAGGGTTCATCAAGTCTGCCCACGCACGAGTTATCTAGGACCTATTGCTGCTCCTGGTCCTAACCCCTTATTGCTTTTGCCCTTCTCTGTTCTAATGCTTTCTGTTTGAGCCCTTGCTCTAATCCAGCCATGTTTGAAAGCTTCTATGGTCTTTGCTTCCACCACAATCAATAGGCAGGTCATTCCATAGTTCCACCACTCTTTTGGTAAATTATTGTTTCCTTGGTTCCCTCCATGCAACTTCCATTCATGCCATCTAGTTGAGCTGGTGACTCTGTTGAATATTTCTGTGTACGGCACTTTATTTATGCCTCATTGGAACCTGAACATCTCAGTCATATCCCCTCTCTCCCACTACTTGTCTTGAATGAGTACAAATTCAATGACTTTAGGTTCTCCTCATATCAGAGTTCATGAAGGCACTGAATCATCTTTGCTGCCCTTATCTGTACTGACTCCAGCCTATCCTTATCCTTCTTTAGATGAGGGCTCCAAACTGGACAGAATACTCCAGGTGAGGCCTCACAAGGGACTTACAGATGTGTCAAGCCAGGATGGAGAGCAGAAATACTGCAGAATATCAGAGAATACTGCAATTTACTGCAGAGGCCATTGTAAGTCAATGGCAATTAAGCCCTTTTGTCATGCAGAATTTTGTGACATGCCATTACTGCATGTTGCTGTGCTTCATCATGGCTGACACATCTGTATATAGGGAAGGATCACCTCCTTGTTCCTACTGTCAGTTCCTCTTCCTATGCACACCAACATTCTATTTGCAATGCTGTATGCTGTATTGCATTGGCCCAATTGTTTTAGGGAGTCACATATGATGACCCCCAGGTCCCTTTCTTCTTGGCAGGTACTGAGCTTAACCCCATTTAACCAATATTCTGTCCTAGGATTTCCTTTTCCCAGGTGCATCACAGTGTACTTTTTCACATTAAACTTCATCTGTCATACATCAGACCATCATTCTAGCTTGAAGAAGTCTTTTTGTAGGTCCCTTACCTCTTCTACATTGCCCACCCTTCTGCTAAGTTTAGTGTCATTTGCAAATAGAGCAAGCTTGCCCTGGATTCCTTCACTTATTTCCCTAATGAACATGTTAAAGAGTACCTGGCCCAAGACCAATCCCTGGGGTACTCCAGTTGTGACATCTCCCTTGCTTGATTTCACCCCCACTGACTACTATTTTATGTCTCCTACCCTTGAGCCAATTTTCCACCCACCTGATGATAATCTTAGCAGTTCCTAGGTCCTCCAACTTTTTTAACAGGAGATTATGCAGCACCGAGTCGAATGCCTTGCTGAAGTTGAAGTACAGGAGGTCTTCAGGATGGCCCTTATCAAGTTCCTTTGTTACCCAGTTAAAAAATGTAATGAGATTAGTCTGGCATAATCTTCCTGCTGAGAACCCATGTTATTTGCTATCCTGAAGACCATTCTTTCCATGTATTCCACCAGGTCCTGTTTTACTAAATGCATAAATAGATTAAAAAATCAAAATATACTTTAATAAGGCTCCAAGACACACTCAAAAGCATGCTGACTGACCACCTGCAAGTCTTCCTCAGAGGAAGTGCTTTTGAGTGTATCTTGGAGCCTTATTAAAGTATATTTTGATCTTTTGCCCTATCTGTGCATTTGGTGCATTTATCTGGTGAGAGTGCCACAAATCTTATGTTTAGTTCTACACCCACATGAGCTGGCTGCTTGTTTGAGTGCACCAGGGTGCCTGTCTGTATCACAGCTCATTGTTTGTTTTTCCTGTTTTACTAAGGTGGCCATTAGTTTCCCCACAATGGATGTGAGGCAAACTGGTCTATAATTGCGATCCTCTTCCCTAGTCCTTCCCTTGTGGAGTGGTACCACAACTGCCTTTCTCCAATCTCATGACACAACACCCGTCTGAATTGATCTGCTAAACAAATATGCCAAGGGGTCAGCAAGTTCCTCAGCAAGCTCCCTCATCACTCTCAGGTGTAACCCATCAGGCCCAGGTGCTTTGTCCATTATGAAGTATGCTTGTGCCTCCCTGACCCTGTCTGTGGTAATTGTTGGTGATTCCATTTGTGGGGTTCTCTTATCAGCTGTTTTGAGGCCACTTTCAGGCATAGGTCCTGTATTTTCTTTGGTGAAAATGATGCAGAAGATGTTATTTAGGACAGTGGCCTTTTGTCCATCATTCTCAATCATCCTGTCACCATCTACCAACATTAAAATCCTTCCCCCTTTCTTTTTTTTTCCCTGAATGTAACGAAAAAGTGCGTTTTGCCCAAATTTGATCCATAAGTAATCCAAAGGTCATTCACTGCATTCATTTCCCTTACTGCCTTCTTCACCTCCCTATTTGTCTGGGTGTATTCTTCTCAGTCACAATCCCCCTGGTTTCTTTCAAACTTGTGGAAAGCTTGTCTTTTGAACCTGATTGATTTTTTTTAACCTGGTCTGTGAACCATATGAGTCTCTTGTGTTTGTTTCTTTTAATCACTGTCATAATGCATAGTTTTGTAGCCTCCAGGATTGATTGCTTTACCAACCCCCAGATATTTTCTACCATAGACATTTCTTGGATCTTGGACAGTTTGTCCCAGACAAACTGTTTCATCTTTCCAAAGTTAGTCCCTTTAAAGTTCAGGACCTCTGCCTGAATTTGAGATTTCACATCCCCTAGGGATATTTCAAACCAGATGGAGCTGTGGTCACTGTTGGCTAGTGGTTCCCACAACTCTGACAGCTCCAACTACATCTGAGTTTGCGAGGACTACATCTAGGATGGTTTCCTGCCTGGTTGGAGTGTCTACTAGTTGGGTAAGTAGGTAGTCTTGAGGTTTTTGCCATTGGAATGCCCCAGTCTGTCTGGCAAATTTAGATCACCAACTGCTACTGTTTCCCCCTTTTGTGTCATACTTTTGATTCCTCCATAAGTTTTCCATTCCTCTCCTTCCCTTGCCCTGGTGGTCTGTATATTACCCCGATCTTGATCTTTTTGCCTGATATTATGCTGAGCTGCACCCACAGGGATTCAATACCATCTTTTTTGTTATTATATGCTGTGGCTTTTATTCCTTCACATATATAGATTGCTATCCCTCCCCCCCTTTGGCTATTTTCCTATCCTTCCCATACAGACAGTAGCCTGAGATCAAGAGACTCCAGTCTTTGTTTTCAGTGGCCCATGTCACTGTGATTGCACTGAGGTCCAAACTGGTATCAGCTATCAATGCTTGCAGATCACTTCTTTTATTTCCCAAGCTCCTGATGTTTAGGAACCCTTCCTGACAGGAACCAGTAAGAGTATTTTCCATCCACTGTTTTTTCCTTATTTGCTGTTTAACAATTGCCTTACCTCCTTTGCAGCCCTTGGAAACCCCCTTTTGTTTAATGCGTTTGTTCCCAACCCCTTTTTGTGGGGAAGTGCCAGCTAAGTTCCCATCTTTTGTGTTGTTTCTGATAGGGTCCCCAGATTCATACTCCCCCTCACCTAGTTTAAAAACCCAATACATATAGCAAACTCTTAGGAGCCCTTCTCATCTTCAGTTTGATGTTCTCATACCCCAAGAAAGCACATAAGACCACATTTAGTCATAACAGTAATCTTGTCACTAATATTAACATACATACAACTTTAAAGACTACTGTTTTTGGAGCCATTAAAACACTTAAATAATTAATTAACCATGCACCCAATCAACCAATCAATCAATCAAGTCTTTATGTAACCAGGCGTTCATCGTTGAGCAGAAGCTCATTTGCAAGATGGACCTAGGTGGAGCATGAACAATTGTATATACAGGTCAACACAGGTATTTACAAGGCAATACAGATAATACTCTTTACAGAGAGGAAGAAAAAGAAGTTCATATGTACATAGAATTATACAGATATTGTACAGATTACATGGGATTTACATACATAGAAGTGTCTATAGGAAGATAAAGAGGTTATCTAAGGTTGCAGGAGGAAGTAACAGAAGAAAAAAAATAAAAATAAAAATATACACCAGGTAGAGGTGAAGGTAGGGGGGAAGGGAGGGAGGTAGGGGTGAAAGGCTAGGAGGGCACGGTTCACAGAGAAGAGTTGGTAAAACGGGATGTAGAGAAGGTGGATAGAGAAAAGGAGTATGTGTGAGCCCTGGGATTGAATGCTATAAAGTACGGGACATGGTAGGATGTCACAACCCAGGGTAGTGAGCTCCTATCCGAGGTTGGGAAAGGAAGAATAAGGGGATGGCCTAGTGTTGATAAGACAGGGGTAAAGAGAGAGAACAATTAGGCTGGTGAGGAGCAAGCTGGGGGTCAGTACTTAAAATTGGGTCTAGGCGTGGCTATATACCAGTGCAGACACCGGTACTGGTCTGAGTGGGTGAAGTAGTTATATACTTCTCTGATTGTATGGAAATAAAGCATCTTGAAGGCATTTATACCGATTAGAGTGCTTAATTTGAGGTTTTTTTGTAGATCATTCCATAAGGTAGGTAGCACGAAGCTTATGGCTGCCCTGCCGAAGCGGGATTTTGCTTTGGGTACTTTAAGTGTAATAGCTGAGTAACTTCTTGACACGTATTTCCCAATTATACTCAGGGGAAGACAGCAGGGGAGATATAGTAAGGCAGCTTATTAGAGATGGCTCTATAGGTCCAGAGAGCGGCGTTTCTGTGGCGCCTGAACTTTAGTGATGTCCACCCCACTGCCGCATATAGGGTGCAGTGATGCATGTCGAAGGGGAGTCCCGTTATAAATCTCAGTGCTCGATGGTAGAGTGTGTCCAGTTTAGCCATGTAAGAGTTGGGGCATTGGCTGTAGAGGAAGTCAGTGTAATCAACCAATGATAGGAAAATGGATTGGACCAGTTGTTTCTTGGCATCTCTGGTGAGAAACTGGTTGATTCTAAAAAACAGTCCAAGCCTTTGCCGAAGTCGTTTTAGCAAGTCCTCGATATGTTCAATGAAGGAGAGTCTTTGGTCTGTCCAAACTCCCAGATACTTGAATTTTGTAACAAATTCTAGTTTTTCACCTAGAACTGTGGTAATTTGGGGAACTGTCCCACTGGACACAGGGTTAGCTGTTCGGATAAAAGGGGAGAGGACTATCGCTTTAGTTTTTTTGGCATTAAGGAGTAGCTTTTTTTGGAGGAGTTGGCTTTGCAAAAGGTTGAATTCTGACTGTAGGTCACTGCAGGCAGCTTCAGGTGTTGGGCGACTCATGTAGAGAACTGTATCATCTGCAAACAGATGGGTGTTGGCTTCTTTTATACAGTAGTCAATGTTATTAATGTAGATTGCAAAAAGTAAGGGCCCTAATATAGAACCTTGAGGTACCCCTCTTTGCAGAGTTTTTAAGGGGGACAGGCCTCCTTCGGCTTTAACTTGTTGAAGGCGCCCTGTAAGATAGTCAGTAAACCAACGCAGAGAGGAGGGGTCCACACCTATGGTTTGAAGGGAAGAGAGGAGCAGACTATGGTCAATGTGTCAAAAGCCTTGCTTAGATCAAGGAAAACAGCACAAATAAAGTTTTTGCTCTCAAGATTACGCTGCCAGTCATTAGTAACTTTGGTGAGGGCTGAGATAGTGCTATGTTTAGCTCTGAATCCGGACTGCATAGGATTTAGCAGTTCCCTAGACTCAAGGTGAGTCCTCAGCCGTGCATTTACAATTTTCTCTAGGAGCTTGGACAGGACAGGAGAGAAATTGGCCTGTAGTTATTGAGATCGCCAGGGTCACCTGATTTGAACAGTGGTATGACATGTGCTGTCTTCCATATAGGTGGTAAGGTTCACTGAGACAGGAATAAGTTAAAAAGGTGGGTAACAGGTATTGCTAGTACATGGTAGGCAATTTTTAGGAAGTAAGGGTCAAGGGTGTCGGCCCCAGCACTTTTTCTAGTATCCAACTGAAGCAAGAGGTCCTCTACCTCTTTCAGTGGGGCAGGTTGAAGCGAGAAACACGGCGAAGCTATCAGAGTTTCAGGCAGTTGGCTGGCAGTCTGGGAGCGATGCATGTTTGCAGGGGAGTTATCAAATGCCATGCCTGCAGTAGCAACGTGGTTATTGAATGCGTCAAGTATATCCATCTTTTCGGTTATAGTCAAGTTGCCAGAGGTAATCTTGGTCGGGAGTGAATTTCCTGGGGAGTGGCTTAACAGATCATTGATTGTGTTCCAGAGCTTGATTGGGCTCTTTGTGGCAGAGTCGAGTTTGGATTTGAAGAAGGTGGCCTTCGATTCTCTGATTGTTTTGGTACATAAATTTCATAGTCTTCTGAACTGGTTCCAGTCCTCTGCAGTGTTCAGTCTGCATGCTTTTTTCCAGAGCTTATCTCTTTCTAGAAGCAAGGACTTGATCTGAGGGGTGAACCATTTACAGGTGTTGGTCCTAGTTCGAACTTTAATCAGGGGAGCATACTTATTAAGGGCTCTTGATAGAATGTTGTGGAAGATATTGTAAGCTGACGTAATCGTTTTGGCCAGGTAGAAATCTTGCCACTCAGGGGAGTACTTAAGCTCATTTAGGTAGTCATGTTCATTGAAGTTGCACCTGGATCTCTTCATAGAGAACTTGCTGATGGGTGCTGGGTTGTTGGTGGATCTTACTGCGGCAATAAAACAATGGTCGCTGGCATCTGAGAAGAAGACATCAGCATGGGAGAAGAGATGAGGTTTCCTCACCATTAGCACATCCAAAAGTGTACTTTTACTGGGGTTCTTCAAGTTTGGGCATGTTGGTTCAGTAATAAGTTGCATCAGCCCATGTTCATCACAGAAGGATGCAAGGTGGCAGCTGTGTTAGAGAGCCAGTCAAAGTTGAGGTCTCCTAAAATAATAGTTTCTGGCAGCCCCTGTCCCAACTTGTCACTAAGATATGACACAAGCTGTAGGCTAGCAGATGGTGGTCTGTAGCATCCTATTATGCAGAGTGCAGTAGTCTGTGTAATTTCCACTTTGAGAATTAGGCATTCGAATTCGCTGGCGACAGATGCCAAGGATAAGCAGAAGGCAGAAAATGTGTCTTTAACGTAGATAGCTACCCCTCCTCCTCTGGCATGCCTATCAGCTCTGAACAAGGCATAATTGGGTATGTTTACTTCTCTATCAGTGATGCTGGGTCTAAGCCAAGTTTGGGAAATCACAGGTATGTCAGGAGAGGTATGATTTACCCAGGTTTGTATTAAGGTTATCTTTTTAAGGAGGCTACATATGTTAATATGCAAGAAGTTTATTCCTTTTAAATTTGCTAGTTCTGCTGGCAAAGCAATAGCTTCTGGGGGGCCAGGGTTGAGTTCTACGTTGCCTGAACATAGCAGGAGGATAAGTAGGATTTTTCTAAGAGCACTAATTATAAGCTTGTAATTCCTGCCTTTCTCCCATCTAGTAGATCTGATGTTTTTAGGGACTTGAAAGTAGCCACCATAGAAGAGCTGATCTGTTGTAGCAAGAGCTAGTACCCCTACCACAATAGGCGGGGAGGAGATAGAAGTCTGCATGGTGGGAGGTGGGCCTTGTGGTGGGGGAGTGTTATAAGTACTACTGGTTTATGTGGTCCAAGAGCAGGGTTCGAGGTATTGGTACTTGGAATCACGGAGGCAATTAAAGGATAAGTTGCCATGTGGTATACAGCACAAGGTGCCGTTGTAGTCCAAACATGATGGTAGTTCAGGTGTCCAATGCTGGGCAGGTGGTATTAACAGAAGAAGGGGCAGTATAAGGAGCCATATAGGGCTCGACACTATTGTTAAACTTTTTCTGTGCACAGTTCTTTATATGAGTTGGATTCACGCAAACTCATGTAAAAACATTTACCCCGACAGAGCCTATTATAATCTTGTAATAGATTATGCAAATGTATCAGCCAATGTCTAACAACTATTTTCTTCTCCATGGCTGTATCCCCTGTAAGGCCTCTGCCTGAGGAGAATGAGCCATAAACCCTCCAAGTACTCTTGGCTAATTCTGCATGTAAACCTAGCTGCTTTGGCAGCTGGTAGAAATCACAAGCACTAACATTGCCCCAGTACTGGGGCTTGACATTGCAGTCCAGGCTCATCCCTGACTACCAAGAGCGTGCTGAAGAGGTATGACCTTCTCAGGAGTGACAATGAGCAGCTGCAGCCCCTGATCATCTAAACCTAAGAACCAGCTCAACCAGGACTGTCCTATTCTGTGGACTTTCTTTCTCATCCTGCACAATAAGGGATGCCATTCACTACAGCAGCATGAGGAGCCTCTGTGAAAGAGTTCTACTTCTAAACAGACTAGAAGAGATTCTCTTTATTACTTTGCAACTATGTGTCACATTTATATCAAAGAGAGCCATGCATGGGTTTGTTCATTTACTCACTTTTAAAGAGTGCCCCAGTTCTCTCAACAAGTGAAAAGTCTTCTTCCTTTTTATGTTAATTTAATTAACAATATTTTATTTTTGTAAGTCTTACAATTGTTAAATATTTTATTACTGCTAATTTTGTATTTTATTTTCTTTCACAATATTTAAAAAAATACAGTATAGTGAAATTTACAGTGATCTAGGGCTGCAGTGCACTCCCGGGGCATCAGGGACCATGCACCTGATACTGTAACATTTGGGGTCCCTGCACCAAAAGCCTTGGATTTTCTGCAAAGGCAGGATAATGCCAAACACTAGGCATACCTGCAGGACTTGCCTCATGGATCTGCCCACCCTCCCACCACCAGGCTCAAGAAAGAAATCAATGCCAGGAGGGGTCCTGGGGCAGAAGTGGCATAGAGCATGCCATAGGGAGTGTTAGGGAGTGGGCGGGTATGGTGAAGGGATGACTGGGCACCAGGCGGGGGTGCCCTTTTTAGCACCAGTCATGTAATGGTGTATGCTGTGCTGTATAGGAATGGCACTCCCCACCAGGTGCTCAATCACCCCCTCGGCATACCCACTTACTCCCCAAAAACCATATAGTACTCTCCTGTCCCTTCTGCTCTGGACCCCACATATGAAGCCCTCCCCATCAGTTCCCCACCTTGAGGGTTAATGCTGCAAAGGGGTGTAGACCACCTCTGGGCTGGTCTAATGTGACCCCCTTGCTATGGCCATGGTGGGGCTTTTGGGATCCACATGAAGGGGATGTTGCAGCCCCACCATGTCATGAGCCCCCTTGTGACCTGGTGTACCCTGATGCTAGTCACAAGAGTGGGACAGTGCTCCTTTGCCAGAGCAGAGTCCCATTCTGGTGCAGACTGTGTTTTGGAATAGGGATTGCCACAGTGTATGGTGCAAGGTGCATATTGCGCCTTTGTTGTCTGACACAGGTACCTTGTGTTGGTCCAAGTGCTTTTGGAATCAGGCCCAAGATTTCTATCTCTATTTTCATTATTTGACTAGGCTGAAAATAGTCAATTTGTTTTTTGTTAACTGTGAAAGGAGAGCTAGGCAATTCTAACTACATTGTTTATGTTAGAATTTTAGTGACATTTTTCATTTTCAACAGCTAATTGGACTATACAGTCATGTAAATTTCAGAAGCTTTGTGTGATACCTTGAAACATTAAGTAAGAACTTGATGAAATAAAAAGTGTCTGAATGAGTGAATGAATAGATAACATGTACCATGAAATCAGTTTTAAGTACTTACTGGTTTGGGAAAGTAAATGATACCTTGCTAGCAAAGTAGCCTTGACAAGTTGAGAAGATTTTATCTGTGCTAGCTTGAATTGTTTGCTACTGCTATACATTGGTGCCACTTGTTTCAGGTCAAGCAATTGTTCTTGTTTTTTTCTCTGGTGACACAGATTTTTGGGTGCTTTGTGGTTCACTGGAAGAATCAGTAAAACTGGTATCTGGTTCCTGTGGTATGGTATGATTTGCTGATACAGTAGAACTTGAAGGAGCAGATTCAGCATTGTGATCTGCTAGGATCATGCCCCAGGTTTGTGTCTACTCTACCGTGCATGCCCAGTAATTATTTAGTGACCCTTTAATTTTGTGTTTTGATATGTTCATAATTTCCCAACTTTCAAGTATTGGAAAGAATTTGAATTGTCCTGGAGCAGACAGATTTGTTTGTGTAGATCTGATATAGCTGGGCATATGTATTCAGACATTTAATCACCCATATCAGTATGTATTTCCAAATCAGGACATTGCCATACTGGGTGCTGGCAGTTTCAACAGTTTATGGTTTGATATTTTTTGTTCATAGGTAGACTCTCTTTGAAGAAAGTAGAAATATATATATATATATATATATATATATAAATCATTTGTAAAGACATAATATTGCACTGTGGAGGTCCTGGTACTGCATAAATTGCACCCCTAAACATATGACATAGTTGCTGAGGGATTCATGTTATATTATTGTATGAGAGAGTTATAAGCTGTTTACAATTTTCTTTTCATGTTTCACTAATAGTTGTGGAGCTCAGAATGCATGGGATTGGCATAAGAGAATCTTTGGGGAAGGAAAGGGGGTAGGAAAATGGGCCAGACAACAAGCAGGATCTGCTCTGATACTGTAGGTAAGGAATAATGGGAAGACTAGGTGGGCCAAGTTGTCCTTATCTGCCAGCAAATTCTGTTTCTATGTTTCATATGTCTTAATTTGAAATGAATATGGTGACATTTTGCATCGCCCTTTTTGACCTCTTTTCCAAAAAGCAAGTGAACATTAAGCCATATCTTGTTCAAGAGTACTTGTGTAGTAATAAATGTCTATAGCTGCAGATTATCCCACCCTGGTTTTATATCTTAACCATAGATTTCAGGATGGGCAACTGTTGTGTCATTTGCTGAATTTTTAGTTTCATTAAAACAGCACTGAAGACTGTTAATATCTAAGTATTACTTTTTTTCTGGTGAGATTTTGCAAAGAATATGACATTTCATGGAGCTGTTAATGTTATTACTGTGTTTACCTTTTCTTTGGCTCTCATCTTTTATTGTTCTTTACTGGTTGTTTTTATTGCAATATTCGTCCTTATCTCTGTATATTTTACTGTATTGCATGTATCTCTTTATACTTATGTACTTCCTATACACTGTGTTTATGGTTGTTTTCATTGTCGTATGTTATATATGACAATTTTAATTAACTGTTTTAACAACAAAAACAGCAATAAAGACATTGTTTGACAATGTGAGCTCTGGAATCTGTTGCACATTTAAGTTCCAGATACACTCTGGCATAATTAAATGCTTATTTATTGCAGAACAAATTGACACAGAAGTTTTAATAGAATACGTTTCACTGTTTGTTTTAAGCACTGTCACATACAATGCATTTTGTGCACTGTTTAGTTCAGCTACAGGCAGGAATTCTCAGGTAGTGCTTCTTCTAGTTTTAGTAAGTCACGTTTTAAAGTTTCACAGGTCACTGAGTTTTTGTCTGAATTTTCTCATTTTTTCTAGAATGTCAAGGTCAGTGCCATTTCATGGCAAATGTTGACTTGAAGTGGGAACTTGATAATGTGTAAGTTGTGAACTAATAACAGATATGCTATTCTGATCAGTCTGTGGTCATGCCTCTCCCTGAGATGTCACTTCAGCTGGTTGTTTGTTGACATCGAAGAGCTCAGCAGCCTTAACTGTTTTCCTTCACTTGTTTGGCTGAAAGTTACAGCTGCAGATGAGTTTTTGGATTCACTTCTGACTTGAGGTGCAATGAGCACAATTGATTGACTGAGGGCTGCATGCTTCAGTTACTTCTATCATTTCACTGAAAGTTGACATGGTAGTCTTGGGTGACACAGATGATGGTAGAGGTGAAAACTGATCATCCCAGGGTGATTCTAACTGCAGTTACAGTATTCAGTCAGTTGTCAGTGTTTCCTTTATTGAACATATCAAAAGCAGGAACATAATCAGACATTTTTACATCATTGTCTCACAAACCATTTCTATGGAGTTAAGTATGATCAAGTTTACTTAGGTGGCAGCTGGACATAGTCTGATATGTCAGTATGTTTCATGTCATGAATGACGGCCCTTTCATTTGATTAAATTGTATGATGTTAACTCAGCTGAGTGTGATAAGCTTTGCTGGGCATTTTTAAGAGATTATCACCTAGCACAGCTGCCAATCAGCTCATTTATATTTAATTGGACTTATAATTGTGATGTCCACAGCACCAGACTTGTAGCTTGCTTCTCTAATAACCCTGCAGACCACTCACAAAGTACAGTAGCAGCACAGTTGTAGCTTGCTTTGTGAGTTAGGCCATTGATGAAACAGCAGCACAGTCGCACTGTGGCAGACTAGTACCTTGCTTCAAGAGTGGCCCTTAGGGCCACTCATGAAGCAGAAATAAGCACCTGTACTGTGCCAGACCTGTAGCTTGTTTTACAAGTGGTCTGGAGGCTGCTCTTGAAAAAGCAGCAGAGTTGGACACATGACAGACCTGTTATTTGCTTTGTAAAAAGCCATGTGGACCAGTCACAAAGTAGGTGCAGAGATACAGGTAGAGTGCCACAGCTGTTGCCTGCTTTATAAGTGGCCCTTTGGGCCACTCATAAAGCAACTGCATAGTGATGCACAGTGCACCAGACCTGTAACTTGCTTTTTGATTGGCACTGTGTGACAATCAAGAAAACTCAAGAAACAGCTGCATAGTGATGTTTACTGCAGCAGATTTGTAGATTAGTGGCATGAGAAGCAACTGTATCAGCTCACAAATTGTGCTGAACCTTTAGTGGACATTGCATGTGGCCCTGTTGGTCATATGCAAAGCAACTGAATTATCACACCAACTGCACTGAACCTGTAACAGACTTCACAAATGACCCTGTGAGCTACTTTTCTTTTACTATAATATACTTTATTGGAAAAATATTCAAGGATGCAATAAACAGACAATTATAAATCATGAACAAATCGCTTATACAGTACAGACAGTGTTAAAGTTCCTTAATCTTCCTTCTGTAGGAGCAGGTGATAGCACCTGTTGCCCCCCACTTTTGGAAATTGCTATCAGGTTACACCTCTCAGAAGTGGGGTGACTGGAGAATGTTGAGAGGAGGAGGGTTTTTTCCTCCCCAGTGACCTGAGGAGGGGTCAACCCAGTAGCAGAAGAGTTTCCAGGAACCCCCATCTGTTGCAGAACTGAGGAAGTCTGTTGTTGTGGGAGCTAATCATTTTCTCCATTCTAGGTGCTTCCAGGTTGGAGTTTTGCCACTCTCTGAAGCTGAGCATAGAGTCGTCTAGCCAGTGTTTGTGTAGTACATTTTTGGCTACTGCTGAGACAAGGGAAATGTGAAATTTGTGAGGGCCAAAGACTAAGTCCATGTCGAGGCCCAGTAGGCAGATTCGAGGTGTGAAGGAATCATCCAGCCCTAGGAGTGGGTCTAAGTGACTGTGAATGTCTTCCCATAAGGGTCTCACTTTTGGGCAGTCCCATAGGATGTGTTTTAGATTTCCTTTATCTAACTGACACTTTCTGCAGTAGGAGATGGAAGGTGACCCATCCTATGGAGCTTGGTTGGTGTGTAATACATGTTGTGAGCAATTTTGTATTGCATGTTTCTGAGCCCATCAGATTTGATGTATTTGCGCAGATTCCTCCACATGGTTGGTGACTGGGGAGTTGTTTATGTTTCAGGAATTCTTTCTCCCAGTGGGGGCACTTGTCTATGTTCTAGAGGCTGGAAACCTCCTGCAGTTTTCTATAGAGCTGGAAGGTGGCATGTGGTTGAATAGCGAGATAGGTAAGGTCCCCCATGGTAAAGCATTGGGGAAGGGCCAAGGTCTGTGACCAAGGGTAGATATGATTGCATGGCAGAGCTGTAAGAAGAAGAGTGGGGATATTTTTGTGTTGGGGAGTGACTCAGAGAAGGTGTTGAATGGGATAACTGAGCCCTTGCATCTGAGTTGGTTTAACAATGGGGGGGTAGGTTCTAGGAAGCTCTGAGGAATAAGATTGTTCTGTATTTTGAAGTTGGAGTTGCCCGAGATGTGTTGATTCAAGAGGAAAAGGGTCTGGGTATGAAGTAGCTTGTGTAATTGCTTGCTTATGAGCATGGAGGTCCCAATGGGAATGTTCTTGAGGGGTTTCGGTAGTTTAGCATGTGGTATATGGATCAACGCATTAGGACTGATATGGAATTGATTGCATAACTCTGTCTCAATTTTCAGACACTTGGGGAACTACAGTAAGTGTTGGAATGGTTTGGTGGCATCATCAGCAGCCATTTCAGGAATTTATCAGTGTGTAGAGCCAAATAGTCTAGATAAAAGTCTGGCAGTTGTAAACCCCCCATCCGCTTTGTAGAGAGAGTTTGTGGTAAGCTCTGCATGGGGATTTATCCACCCAGAGGAATGGGGTCAGAAGGGATTTGAGCCTGGCAAACCATTTGATGGGCAAAAAGGAGTTGATCATCCCCAGAGGGTAAAGTGTTCTTGGTAGGATGGTCATTTTAACCACATTGATTCTAGCCCATAGTGTCACAGGGAGGGTCATCCAACGGTGCAGATCCCATTTGATGGCTGTTAGGATGGAGTCTAGATTCATGTTAGTCATCTTGCAGGGACAAGTGATGAAATGTATCCCCAGGTATTTGGTGGAGTCTAGTGCCCAGGCTCCTCCCCAGTGGAGAACCTGGGATTTTAGGGCACAGTGATTAAGTGGCATTATGATAGTTTTCTCTGTGTTCATGTCATAACCTGACAGAGTGCTGAATTTAGTTAGTATTGAGATGGTAGCTGAAATTGATTGTTCTGGATCTTCTATGTGTAGTAGAATATATTATGTAGGGAGTTTTTATCTGTTTTGGCCTATCTTAATTCCTGTAATTGTATCACATAGAAGGATCTGTTTTGTTAGTGATTCAAGGTATAGGTTAAAAAAGTAGGGAGAAAGTGAGCAGCCCTGTCGTGTGCCTCTTTGCAGGCTGAAGAGTTCCAAGCGAACTCCATTGCAGATAATATATGTTGAGGGATTGCAGTATAGGAGCTTAATCCAATCTGGGAAAGATTCTGGGAAGCTGACGTGACCCAGTGTTTGGAACAAGAAGGGCCAAGAGACCCTATTGAAGGACTTCTTGGCATCTAGGGATATCAGCACCATAGGATTCTTCAGGTCCCTAGTGGTGGTGAGTAGATATGAGATTTTGTGCGTGTGATCAGAGGAGAGGTGGCCCTGCATGAAGCCCACCTGCTCCAGCCTAATGAGGGGACCCCACACTGCCCTGATCCTGTGAGGCAGTATCTTTGCCAAAATTTTGATGCCTGTATTAAGGTGAGAGATGGAGAGGTAGTTCTCCATGTGCTCTGGGTCTTTGCCTGGTTTTGGGAGAAGGGTGATGGTGGCCTGCTGTAGGGATGACTCTAGCAAGTTATTGTGCCATGCCATGTTAAAAAGAGTAGTTAGTGGCTTGACCAGGTGTTGTTGGAGGGCTTTATAGAAGTTGCTTGGTAGTCCGTCAGGACCTAGGGACTTGTCCAAAGGGAGGCTATTAAGTGCTTGGGCCACCTGTACTGCTGAGATGTCTGCCTACAGTTTGTCCATGTAATCCTGTGATAGTTTGGGTAATTGGGTCACTTTGATGAAGCGCTGAATGTTTGAGACTGGTGCTGACATATTCTCTGAGTATAGTTGCCAGTAGTATTCAGCAAATGCTTTGGCTATGGCTCTAGGGTTAGTAACTAGGGGCTTAGAAGGAGAAGAGCGGATACCTTTGATTAATTTTAGGGATTCTTGTTGCTTTAGTCTTAGTGCAAGAAGTTTGCCCTCCTTTTCCCCTTGATCTATATATGGGACTCTCACTCGGAATATGGCAAACTTTGTTTTTTTCCTTAAGAGTTCCTCATACTTGGCTCTGGTAGTGTTCAGCCTGAGCCAGTCAGATTCTGGGGATGATCTGGAAATAGTGTGTTCTATTGTCCTGATTTCTTGAAGTAGTTCTGTTACCTTGTGATCATCTGTATGCTTCTTAGTGGCTGCTATTCATATGCATTCTCTCTTAAGGGTGCATTTATATGCTTCCCACACTTGGGCAAAATTGTCTAATGTATTGGTATTTTCCTTAATGAAGTGCTCTGCACTAGTTTGCAGTTTCTTTAGAGTGTTTGGGTCCTTGCAGAGGGAGGGAGGGAGGTGTTAAGTCAACATGCTCTATCCCTGTCTGAGGGGTTTAGGGGTAAGAAGGAGAATTGGACTGTACATGGTGGGAGATGACTTTAGCAAGAATTTTGCATTTGGTTAAATTTGTGAGGATATCAGGGGAGGTAAGAAAGTATTCCAGATGTAAGAACAAATTATGCATCAGGGAGAGGAAGATGTAGCTTCTATCTACAGGGTGAAGAACCCTCCATGTTTCTATTAGCCCCAGTTGAATCCTGGATTTCCTGTATGGCACATTGATTTGGGGTGAGGCCCTTCCTAACAAATTGGACCTGTCCAGTGTGGCATCTTGAACTGTGTTCCAGTCCCCTGCCAAGATTGTTGGTATTGATTGGTGTGTCCCTAGTTCCGCTAGGAGGGAGGAGGAGAAGAACTGTGGGCCCTCTTTGTTAGGGCAATACACTGATGCCAGCAGGATCTCAGTCCTGTCCAGCACCCCCCCCCAAGGACAACAGAGCACCCATTAGGATCAGAGGTGTCATTAATTAACTTGAAGGGGGTGCTGCAGTGAGTTAAAATAGTCTTTCCAGATCATTTGGTATCAGCCCCTGCAGTGTAGACCTAGCCTACCCACTCCCTTTGCCATAGATTTGCCTGGTCAGGGGGTGTGTTTGATTCCTAAAGAACTGCAATGTTTGTGCCTAGGTGTTTCAGGTGTCTGAGTATTTGGTATCACGTTTCTTTCATTTGGACCCCTTTAACATTCCATGTGGTGAAATTATAGCCAGGGGGTCAGATTAGACCATACCGGAGGTGGTCTTCACCCTTGCAGCATTGCCCCTCAAAGTAAGGAACTGGAGGTGAGGCTCTGTATGTTGGGTGTGGGGGCAGAAGGGACAGCGGAGTGCTATGGGGTGTTGGGAAGCAAGTGGGTATACCGGGCAGTGATCGGGCAAACGGTGGGGGGGTGCTGTCGTTATGCAGCAAAGCATACACCATTACATGACTGGTGCTAAATCATAGCCTGGGTGAGTTATACTATGGGTTATGTGGTCAGTGTGTGGAGGAGGGGACAGTGTGTCCTGCCCCAACCCACCGGATGGGGTCTGCTTTGCATTCAGTAAGGGATTTAAAGTTGGGCTGTTTGCCTCGAGGTTTTCTGCTCCTGGGGGAATGCTCCTCCCCAAGGTGTTGTGGAGTGGAAGCTAGCAATGTCTTCGGATTGTAAAATTCAAATGCCTACAGGGGAAAGCATAGTTTTACAAAAGCATATAAAAAAAACACAACAACTAAAGGTATTAAGGCTTCTAGGAATAATAAAGTTGCTACCAAGGCTAGTACTAACACATAATGTAACTATAACATCAACTATAACTAGGGACAGAGGATAATAAGGGCAGGGCCTTTTGGAGCCTATCACCGAAGATCCTGTGGTTAGCAACTGAGCTCTTCAGTCCATGCAAGGCTGTCATCCAGTGCTGCTTTCTGTCTGTGATCCAAAGTTTAATAGCTATGTAAAAGGGCATAACATTCTTATCAATAGTTAGACATTTGTTATTCTTTTGTATTGTACCAAGAACTAACAGTGCAAGACAGAAAAATAGGCATGTTTGCAGATTACCCACTTCTTGTATACTTTGTGTAACCTGGTGCGATGCCCCCCTTAAAGCAGCTTATTGGCTTCACAATAGGTAAGGGGAGCCCAGAAACCACCAGTTAGTACTGCAAGCAATTTGGCATCCCTTCTGTTGGAACCTGCCAAGCAGCCATCATCGTGATGTACCTAGTTTGGGGCTATAGAGGGAAGACCTGTTGCTTGGCAGGGACATTTCCAATCACAGCCTTTGGATTTGCAGTAATGTTGTGGTAAGAGGCCCCAGCCATTGCATCAACCCTCCTGGTGTGGTGGATTACTCCCCCCCCCACAAGACCAACCAAAGTGTGGGCATTGTTATTTGTGCAGTGGTTGCTTACTGTTCTTTTGACATCCGGTGCCAGGTGTGCCTGGCTTGCCAGAGTGGTGCCTAGCATGCAGCACTCACAGCCGCTCTACCTGCATGGTTACTGCAACCCCATATTTGACAATCAGTTCCATAACATACAGTAATGACCAGTTCTCATAATATACAAAGAAAATGCAGCAAATATCTTACAGATCAGTGTGTGTCCATGTGTGTGTGCGTGAAGGTAGACATAATATGTTTAGTGTATTGCATTAATGTCTGACTCAGTTTTGTTGCTTCTAACTTAAATGTTTATATTTATGCACTTCTCCACTGCATATACATACATACATGAGTAGGTGTGTGTGTGTGTATATATATATATATATATTAGAGCCAAAAAATCCATTTAATGGATTAGTTAGTTGTTCCACACTGACAAAGTGAGGAAATTCAGTGTTAGAGTTGAAGACCTTAGCCCCGCTGCCCACACCCCAACGGCATCGGGGTGTGCATTATGGTTGTTGGCCATAACTCTCACCCCATCACATGTGTAAAGAAGCAGAGGTGTATGAGAATGGGGTGATAGTTAGGACTGACAGCCCTAATGCACACCCCAATGCTGGTTGGGGGTGTGGGCAGGGAGGCCAATGGGGTCTTTCAACACTAACATCAAATTTCTTCACTTTTGTTGGTGTGGAACAACCCAAACTAATGCATTAAATGGAGTTTTTTGCCTCTAATGTTCCTTCTTTTTGAGAATGATAAGAAGAAGTAGTGAATGTGGCGGCGCCGGGAGGGACCCTTGCTGCCGCCACTTAATGTAGCACTGATCTGTACATTAAACCAACAGATAAAAATAGTTTTCTACATGCTGCTAATTGCCATCCACCACATGTCATAAATAACTTACCTAGGGGACAATATATTAGGACTAAAAGAAACTGTTCAAACAATGAGGACTTCTTACAAAGATTAAATGAGCTTACTCAGAAATTGAAGGAAAGGGGATATAAGATGTCTTCGCTTGAGAATGAAGTGACAAGAATTACTGAAATTCCAAGGGAAGCTCTACTGCTTCCTAAAATTAAGAAAAAGAAACAAACATCTGAACAATTATCTTTTGTGACTTGTTAAGGAGGGGCAGTAGATAGCTTGTACAAATCATTCGCAGAAATTTGCAAAAGCTGAGGGGTGTCCAATTATTGAAAGACATCCTTGCCAAGCCTGTAAGAATCTCTTATAGAAGAGGCAGAAACCTTAGTGACACTCTAACAAATAGCTACCAAACAGCACCAAATGTTAGCAAGGAATTAAATATTCAGGGCAGTAAACCATGTGGGTTCTGTAAAACCTGCCAGTATATGGAAAACAGAAGTGTTTTCCTTAACCCTAGGACTGGTATGACAGAAAAGGTGAACGGCCAAATTGACTGCAATACAGAAAATGTTTACTTGCTTTCATGTGCTTGTGGCAGCTATTATGTTGGAAGAACCAAGAGAAAACTAAAACTTAGAGTTAATGAACATTTTGCTGTGATTAAGAAGAAAAATGTAGATTATGCCATGGCTGTACATGTGAATAGTAATACGACTAATGCACATAAAGTTTCTGCTATGGGTGTTGAGGTCATTCCCAAAAATCTAAGAGGAGATGATTTGGAGAATGTAATTAATTGGAAGGAACAACAGTGGATTTTTATATTAGGGGCTTTAAAACCCCTAGGGTTGAATGGAAAATTTGAATTAGCTCCCTTTTTGAAAAGAAAAACAATTAAAAATTAAATATATGTAGCCCTCCAATTATTATCCTTCCCTTGCTTCTTTTTCCTTCTTGTGTTTTCCCTTCTCCTCTTCTCCCTTAACCCCCCATCCAACTTTTCCTGAAATATAGATGTAGCCTTGTAGTCCAATAATAAAGTAAATGAATTGATTCCTGGGTATTCTACTTATTTAGATAACATGATATTTAATAGATGTATATCCTGTACAAACTATGGTGTAGCTTATATCTACTGTTCTTTATATCTATTGTATTTTAAAATTGCAGGTTCGAAGAAGAAAATGATCAAATGGAATTTGAACATAAAAATATAAATGTGGTTGTTGACCATTTTTAAATTTAGTAGGTGGTGGGTTGTTGTAATTGTCTGGTTATTAATAAATTGCTAAATTAATACCTGTTTATAGGAAGTTAAGGGCAAGTATAGCTTTAAAAGTAAAATAAAGATTTATTATTGAATTGTTAACACTTGCTGTTAATAAGGTAGACATTCTGATAGATTGTAGGTATTTGAATTATAAAAAATACCTTAGATAAATAAGTCTAATGGTTGGTAGGAATTTTGCACTTATAAACCTGTTTTGTTTTTGAGATTGTATGTGTTGGGATATTTTATTCTGTATATACTGTTTACCTATTTTTATCTATTTTAAAATAAATATTTATGTTTTAAAAACAGAAACTGCCTGGTGTGCCTTGAAACTTCTTTTTTATAAGTGAAGCTTAGATGGTTAAAGTTGACACTGTGCATAAGCTTATTAGGATACCAAATTGGGAAACAGGTAAGAGTTCTCGGAGGTCTTGCATAGAGTTTTAAGGGTTCATTTTGTAATACCTGGTTGGGTGCCCATGACAAAAGATATCTGGCATTTCCCCAAAGAGCAGATTATCTGAGTCTGACAATTGGGTACACTAGCAAGAGATTAACAGTTTGAATCCCTCCAGAAGTTGGGACAAAAGGTGACTCGAACCCACAAAACAGACAGGATGGTTACCCTGTTCTGCTAACTGTTCACAATACTATGCTCAGTGGTTGGCACTTTGGAAGTAGAGGGCTGACCTGCTGAGTGGGGTTGTGACAGATTGGTTGGCAGCAGTGAGATAATGTTGGTATTATAAGCTTTATTGTTCAGTGTGTCAGCCTGAGACTGTTCAGCTCACTTGGAAAAAAGAAAGGCAGAGTTTTATTTTTAAAATAAACAGAACTATATCCCTTGGCTTGCAGTCAAGTTCCTACCCATTTTATGTTTTTTCAAAAGTGCCAGTCAGAGTAGCCGTGGTTAGGGAAGAAGATGGCTTCCAACTACAGCAGGAACACTGTAGACTACTTAAAGCAGTTGTGCAGGGACAGAGGAGTCCCGTTCAAGGTGAAAGCCACCAAACAGAACCTTGTGGATGCCCTGATGGTAGCAGATATCCAGAGTATCAAGACACAGACAGTGACTGAAAAGGACCAAACCTTGAGTGTGGCAGGACTAGTGGCCAGTGTAGTGTCCAGATCCAATGAAGAGGGCAATCAGGCCACTGTCAGTGAAGGGCCACAGCAGCAGAGGGAGGTCACCAATATCCTGGATCCAGAAATACTCAAGCTACAAACTGAGTTGCACAGGATGGAGCTGGAGTTCCAGAGAGAGATAGAGCAAGAGAAGTGAGAGGCAGACTGTGAGGAGTGTGAACGCCAGAGGCAGCATGAAATGGAGAAGCTACGACTCCAACCAGTAGCACCAGAGCAGGTAAGTGGCTTGGGGCTAACTGGGACTACAGGACTGGGTTAAAAATTGAATTTCAAATTAATAGCTGAATTTAAAGAGGGGGAGAATATGGAAGCCTTTTTAAATTCTTTTGAAAAAGTTTGCATTCAGGCTAAAATTCCTGTGGAGTCATGGAGCTTCCAGCTATCCTTGCTACTTACCAGGAAATCTTGGGATGCATTGGGTCACATGGACAATGAGGACAGTGATGATTACAGCAAACTTAAAGCTGCACTGTTAAAACATTTGAATTAACTGCTGAATCATACAGAGCTAAATTCTGTAAGCTCAGGAGAAGTCCTGACATGAGCTATGAGGAGCTAGCCATGAAACAGCATCAGTTTTTAAAATGGGAAAGAATTGAGGCAAACTCTGTTGATAAAACTGAAAATGTGGTTTTGTCAGAACAGTTTTATTAGGCATGTCCAGCAGAGCTGAAAACCTGGCTGGAGGACTGAGATCCCAAAATGGTTAAGAGGCTGCTGAATTCTCGGACCACTAAGCCAAGAGCAGACCTACTCTGACAGCAAATGGAGTGGGTGTGGCAGTGCAGAAAGGGAAAAGCACGCCTTCAGGGCAGCTAAAACCCTCACTGCCTCCACCAAAACCAGTTAGCCCCAGGTTTCAGAGAAAAAATTTATCTGAAAAGAGAAATGAATGTTGGTTATGTAAAGAAACTGGGCATATTGCCAGACAGTGTCCCAAAAGAATGAGCAATAATATGCAGAATGGTACTAGAAAAGAAGTTGGTTGTTTGTGTGTTCCTGGAAGCATGCCTGTGAGCATGAGGGAACACATGCACCCAGTCATGGTGAATGGGGTACAGACACAAGGGTTAAGGGACACAGAGGCATCCCTGACATTAGTAAAAGGGTATCTGGTACAGCCTGGTTGGCTTATACCCAATAAATACATCACTGTACAAGACATTGCTGGTGGGGAGAAAACGTTGCCCTTCGCTAGTGTTCTCCTAGACTGGGGTGAAACAGGGGGAACTGTGCAACAGGTGGCTGTAACCAAAACCTTAGCAGTGGATGTGATCCTGGGTAATAACCTCAAACAGGGGATGGGATGTGCAGTTACCCATAGCCAAGCAGCAAGCTAAAATGGTAGTTCCCTGAAACCCATGGGAACAATTGTCAAGACAACTTGGAGGCTGGTTCCCAGCCTGTGTCTCCTGATATGGGGACTAATGAAGATGGGGCAGAAATTTCCCCAGTAGCAAGTAACCACACAGCTACAGAGGGTTACTCCAAAGAGGAAGGGGTGACCCATTGTCAGACGATTGGGATTGACAGTGATCCTGAGTTCCCTGATGCTGGTGCTAGGGACCCTAGTTTAGCAACTGAAGGGGACCTATCCCATGCCTTGAGAATGTGTGAGGGGTTTGTAGCTGCTCAGAGAAGTGACCCTAGCCTAGAGAAGCTGAGGGCTCAGGTAGACTCTGACAGGGCACAGGGATGTGACGGCAGACATAAGGTTTATTGAAAAAATGGACTTACAGTATGTATACTCAGGCTGTGCAGACAGAGGGAGGGATGCTAGGCAGGTAGCTTGTCATTCCCCAGGGGTATTGTGAGCAGTTGCTCAAGACTGCACATGATATTCCCTTGTCTGGTCATCTGGGAATCACTCACACTATGCAGCAGTAAGCCCAGAATTTCTATTGGCCTAACTTCACCCATCAGGTGAAGGAGTATTGCAGGTCTTGTCACCGGTGCCAAGAAACAGGGAAGGCAGGCAAGAAAACCCAAGTTGCCCTAATTTCATTGCCCAGAGTAAAGGAGCCATTCCAGAGGGTGGTAATGGATATTGTGGGGCCTTTAAATACCCCCAGCTCCTCAGGGAAGAGATTCATCTTGACTGTGGTAGATTATGCCACCTGGTTCCCAGAGGCAGTCACCCTATCCTCACTGAGGACAGACAAAGTGGCAGATGCCTTACTTGGGATTTTCTCCTGTGTTGGGTTTTTGGAGGAGGTTATCACCGATCGAGGGGGTTCCTTCATGTTGGACCAGACAAAATATTTATGGGAGAAGTGTGGGGTGGCACAGAGATGCATGACACTGTATCACCCACAAGCCAATGGGCTTGTGGAAAGATTCAATGGTACCCTGAAGTCAATGCTCCAGGCACTTGCCGAACAGCATGGAAGGGACTGGGAGAAATACCTTCCCCACCTCTTGTTTGCATACAGGAAGGTGCCCCAAGAGTCTACAGGATTTTCCCCATTCGAACACTTTTATGGACACTGGATCATGGGCCTCTAGACTTGATCTGGGAGGACTGGGATGGCAAGCACACCATCCAGGGGACTCCCATTGTGGATTATGCCCTTAGGTTTAAGGAAAGGCTGAAGAAGCTTAGGGGACAGCCCACAGCAACCTGGCCATTGCCCAACAGAAAGAAAAAGTGTGATATGACTGCAGAGCCAGAGCTTGCTTGTACATGGTGGGGCAGGAAGTCATGGTCCTTATTCTGGTCTAGAAAGACAAGCTGCAGGCTGAGTAGGCAGGATCGTACAAAGTAGTTAGGAAGGTAAATGATGTGAACTATATTGTAGAGCTACCTGACTGAAGACAGACAGAAAGGATGTACCATGTCAACATGATGAAGCCATATGCTAATAGGGCTGACATGGTGTTTGCTATGTGTAGTCCTAAGGAGGGCACAGATGAAGGAGACCCCCTTCTGGACTTGCTGGAAGAAGGCAAGTGGGAGTCCTCTGTGGAGGCAGTAAAACTGTTTCCCAAGCTGGCCCCAGATGAGATCCATGAAGTAAGGGAGGTTCTAACAGACTTTTCCCCCTTGTTTAGCTCCAAGCCAGCACTAACCCCCTTAGCAACACACGATGTGAAGACAGGGACACAGACAGCCATACAGCAGACAGCATATCGGGTGTCAGAGGCTGTCCCAAAGGACATTAGGAGGGAAGTGGTGGAGATGCTGGATTTATGGGTAATCCAGAGATCCCACAACCCCTGGGCCTCACCCGTAGTCCTTGTACCCAAGCCAGATGGCTTTACTCATTTCTGTGTAGACTATCGTAGACTGAATGCAGTCATGAAAATCAGACTCCCACCTGGTGCCCCAGACAGATGAACTCCTGGACAAATTTGGGGGCAACCTTCCTTACGACTACTGAACTGACCAAGGGGTATTGGCAGGTAGAGTTGACAGACAGAGTTATGGAGAGGTCGGCCTTCATCACTCTGATAGGCTTATTTGAATTTAAAGTAATGCCTTTCAGAAAGAAGAACGCCCCGGCCACTTTCCAAAGGTTGGTGAACTAGGTGTTAAATGGTGCTGAGGAGTACACAGTGACGTACCTGGATGACATTGCCATCTTTAGTAGCAACTGGGAGGAGCACCTGTCCCACCTTAGGGAAGTGCTGGGCAGGATACAGAGGGCCTGGCTCACTGTCAAAGCCGAGAAGTGCCAGGTGGTCATGGGAGAAGTGGCATACTTTGGGCATGTGGTAGGCTGGGGACAGCTCTGCCTTAACCAAATAAAGATAGAGGTAATCCAGGTGTGGCCCAGACCAGAAACTCAGAAGCAGGTCAGGAGTTTTCTAGGGACAGCAGGGTACTATTGGAAATGTGTACCCAATTACAGTGCCCTGGCTGCTCCTCTATCTGACTTGGTAAAGAAAAGGATGCCAAAGAAAATTACCTGGGAACCAACCTGTGAGAAAGCCTTCATCAGTTTGAAGGAGGCACTGTGCAGGGCTCCTATATTGACAAGTCCTGACTATAGAATCTGTCTTTTGGATAAGATGTTAAACCGAGGTCCCATCTGCCTGGACTGGTGGTAATTCAGGTGGATGTTAAAGATCCCATGGCACTTATCGAAAAGAGAAGGGAAATTTTCCCAGTGTTCTGGCCAAATTTCCCTCATTTACTAAAATACCACCAACAGCTTAATCTGGTTCAAGGTCAGTTGGTATTCATCTGTATCCCCTCCCCCGGGTTGTGCCTGAAAATAGGCAGGATTTGTCTAGTGCACTTTCCTGGTCAACAAAAACTAAATAAATAAAATAAATAAATAGCAAACCCTTTATAGTTCAGACTGACACCTCAGACATGGGTATTGGGGCAGTACTGAGTCAGACATCCAACCAAGGGAAGGATCACCCTGTAGCGTATCTGAGTAACAAGTTACTTCCCAGGGAGCAGGCATGCTCTACTGTGGAAAAAAGTGTCTTGCCATAGTGTGGGCCCTAAAGAAATTAGAGCCATATTTATATGGGCAACATTTTTTGGTACAGACTGACCACAACCACCTGGTTTGGCTAATGCAGATGAGCAGAAATAATGGGAGATTACTGAGATGGAGTCTTACTTTGCAAGGGTATGGCATGACAATCATACATCGGCCCAGAGCCACGAATCAGAACTCAGATGGGCTGTCTCATGTCTACGAGGAGTTAACTGATTTGGAAAGCTCATCCCATGCAGGGGATAGAGCCTCCAAATTCAGTCTAGGTGGGGAGGATTGTGACACTTGGACAGCTGGTTCTGGTTACACTATGATTTTTGCAATATAAAATATGTAGTGGGATTGTCTGTCAGGAAAAAATACTGTCTTGCTGAAATGACACATCAACCCCCCAGGTATAATTTCAAAGGACAGGACATACAGTAGGTTAAACTGCAGATATCTGGGATGCAATTAACTAATTAACTTGTCAGTTGCTTTGAAACCAGTAGCTAAACTATGCATTTTATAATGCCCTCATGAAAATCCTTTGATTGCACATGGTGTCATGACGAAGAGACATACGCATTTATTTGGGTGTCTCCTCTGGAAAAGTCCTTTGATGGCACTGGTTGTCATAAGGAATTGGCATATGCATTTGTTTGGGTGTCTTCAGAGGAAGCCAGTTAAATTCATCAAAGATTCTTTCATGTATTTGTGAAGCAAGAAACTGCTCCTGGATGAAAGGAGATGCTAGCAGATCACAGACTAGATTGGGAAGTCACATGAAGAGAGGAGGTTCACTGATGTCACCTATTTTTAAAATACCTCATTAGGATATCCAGTGTTGAAAATATGAATTTCAGTACACTGAGGAGGAGCTATGTGACCTCAGAGAGAAGGCCGGCTCAAGACTTTTTTTTAAGTATGCTGTAGCTGACCTTTAGATACTTAGAGACATTCATATACTTGGACTGAAAAAAGGAACATCTGAGAGCAATGAAAGATTATAAGAAATACCTTAGATAAATAAGTCTAATGGTTGGTAGGAATTTTGCACTTTTAAACCTGTTTTGTTTTTAAGATTGTATGCGTTGGGATATTTTGTTCTGTATTTACTGTTTACCTATTTTTATCTATTTTAAAGTAAATATATATGTTTTAAAAACAGAAACTGCCTGGTGTGCCTTTAAACTTTTTTTTTTATAAGGGACGCTTAGATGGTTAAAGTTGACAATGTGCATAAGCTTATTGGGATACCAAATTGGGAAACAGGTAAGAGTTCTTGTAGGCCTTGCATAGAGTTTTAAGGGTTCATTTTGTAATACCTGGTTGGGTGCCCATGGCAAAAGATATCTGGCATTTCCCCAAAGAGCAGATTATCTGAGCCTGTCAATTGGGTACGTTAGCAAGAGGTTAACGGTTTGAATCCCTCCAGAACTTGGGACAAAAGGTGACTCAAACCCACAAAACAGACAGGAGGGTTACCCTGTTCTGTTAACTGTTCACAATACTACACTCAGAGGTTGGCACTTTGGGAGTAGATGGCTGACCTGCTGAGTGGGGTTGTGACACCCATCACCAGAATTGGCAGCACATAATGGGAATTGTGAGCAGCTGGATTGTGCATGCAGTGGATACATATTTTAGACATGGATGGGTGCTGGGGAGAGATTCTTTAGTGGTCACAAAAATGGTAATATTCCTAATCAATATGATGTAAGTTACTCATGAAACTGACATAAGCCCACGTATGTAATTTTGAAAAGTTTGTGTAAAAAATGAACTGCCCATCTACAAAAAAAAAATTAATTAATTTAAAATCTACAAATTTCACAACAATGCCACACAGCAAGGAATTGTCCTTGATTATCGAATATCAGGATAACACCAACACTGTACTGTATGATTGTACAAACCCAGAGGAACATCTCACCACTGATTTTCCAAGGTGTCAGAGAAAACTCTAAACTAACCTAGATGTTTTCCTTTACTTTACACACTTTGTGCTTCAACTGCATTGACATGATTTCTTGCAATTAATGTCCCTATTTATTGAAAAAAGAGATCTTTAATGACTGACACCTTTAGTTTTCACATTGCTTACATCCCAAAATGATTACTGCACAGTGTTGCATGTTTTCCTTTCATGAGCACATATATCGCCTTGTATATAGGACCCAAAATGAATTTGGGAGGGGGGGCACTCAATTACACCCAGAAAAGAATCATCCTTAATAAGCAGTACTAGAGTAACATCAACACTGTGTTGTTATTTTGTATCCAGCAGGTGCCCAACTCTGGTGGCTTGCTACACATCTCTTTTGGTTCCCAACACTGAATGACCAATTCTGAAGTAGGTCACCCCCTCAGCACTCCTGCCACCTTTCCCCCATACAAATAAAATGTCCCCATCCTACTGAGCACCCATAAATTCTGGTCCAAATGTTCAGGTTGCCCAGGTTGCCACCACTCCTCATAACTAGCCAATAAATCCAAACAGAAATGCAAATCCAACCAGAAATGTATTTTTATGATTGACCCCCAAAACAAATTTGGGTGAGATTTACAAGTGAAAGAGAAAGCTGTAGTTATATGGTATAGTCTCTTCAATTTATTATTCCACCCCACATACATTTTCCAATTCATCAGTGTTTTGTGGCTGGATGCCATTTCTTTAAAAAATGGTGGTAACTAATAAAAGATGTACACACAAAATATTAAGAAGAAAAATAAAAAAATTAAAAAGTATTATAGGTAAGGTAGTAGTTCATGTGTTCACCACAATATTGTGATTGGTATTCATTCATTTACTTAGTGGTAAAGTACATCAGTAAATATATATCATTACTAAATGATTACATTCCATGCATTTATATGCATACTTTTTGTACTTTCACCAAGACGCCAAATTTATGACCAGTAGATTATTAAATCCCGCAGTGTTTTCAATATATCACTCTAAAAGGTGATATAGGTGTACAATAGGATCTAGAAACGGGAACCAGGACCCTGCTATGCGTGCTGCACCATATCAGATCTTGCAACCAACTACAGGATGCTTGGACTATAATATATGACCTCCAGTACATTGAACTCTATAGCACACCTCTTCAACCCCCCCAACCACCAGTACCAGCATGTCAGCTAGGGGCTGTGCAGGAATCAGGGGATGATACACATATAACAATACATCTTGGTATCAATGACTTGGCAAATCATACAGTTCAGGAGGCCAAGAAACACTTCAAAGACCTAGCCAACAAATTTTTTTCCCCTACCATCCAAATTAGCCTTCTCAGAAGTGCTACCAGTTTGGGGAAAAGGAAAAAGCACCATGCGAGTCAGAGAGATTGAAGTAGGTGAATTCAATTCATGGCTGCGTGATTGGTGCCAAGACAAGGCATACCACTACATAGGGAACTGGTACTACTTTTGGGAAAGAGCTTTTTTTAAATGAGATGGACTGAAGCTAAACAGAGAAGGTGTGTGAGCACACAGAAAAAAAATCAGTGTATATACAGGTAGTTTAAACTAAATAAAGGGGTGTACGATGCAGCTCACACCCTGCCATTGGTGGGCTGGTCATCACTCCCCAAAACTCCAAATGTATGCTTACATCCTCAGAAAACAAATCAGAGCCAACATCTGCCCAAACCAGCAACCTCCATAATCTCTTGGCCAGAAACAGCAAACTGGCGCAGTCCAGGAAGAGGGTACAACCTTGCACCAAAGAGGATGTACATTCCTGGAAGGCAATGGTTGCAAATACTAGGAGACTAACCCACAAACTTCCCGAACTGACAGCCATCTTGGAAACAGAAAGGTTGGACTGGGTCACTGTAAGAGAAATGTGGTTCATGGAAAACCACGGATGGGATATGGGCATTCCCAGTTACAATCTGTTCAGGAAAGATAGGCAGGGCAAAAAAAGGGGGGATAGCCATTTACTTTGGGAGGAAATAAAAGCCACATAAGAAAAAGTGCAACCTGGGGACTTCAAGTCACTGTGGCTAACAGTAGACATGGGCAAGGGAAAACCCTTCAGAATTGGTGTCGTATACAGACCCCCAAATCAAGGAGATAAAGGAGACAAAGACCTAATGTAGAAAATCCACAAAATGTCTGATTTTAGGAGGTAGTATGGTGCAGTGGGTTAAGGCTCTGAGCTGCAAATCTGGAGACCTGGGTTGGAATCCCACAGCCCCCTAGGTGCATACTGTGTGACCCTGAGCAAGTCACTTAACTTCCTTGTGCTCCCAGGTTGCACCTGCAAACAAGCTTTCAGCTTAGTGTGACTCACCTGGTAAAATAATTGGTTAAAAAAAAATAAAATAAATAAAAGTGAAGTAATACTGGTGGGGGACTTCAACCTACCAGATATTAACTGGAGCACACTATCGGCAGCAACAAGAAGAAGTAGGGACTTATTATTGTCACTACAAGGAGCTGGACTGTGCCAACTTGTTAAAACCTCATCAAGGGGAGATGCCACTCCTGATCTTTTCCTCACAAACCTGGAAAGGAACAAGGACATCGAAGTGGGATGCCATATGGGCAACAGCGACCATTGCATGGTACGCTTTAAGGTAAACATAACACAGGACACCGGTCACTCAAAGATAAAGGTGCTAGATTTCAGAAAGGTTAACTTCCAAAAAATGAAGAACAACATAAGTAGCCAGTTAATGGAAATAGAGGTTGAGGAGGTGGAGGTCAGGTGGGGGAGACTCAAGAGAGCAATAAAGACTGCTACAGATCAATGTACCAGATGGGCCAACAAAGCAAAATGAAAAAGAAAGCCTCTATGGTTTTCCAAGGAAGTGGCAACCACAGTCAAAGAAAAAAAGAAGGCTTACAGCATATACCAGGAAACCAAAACTGAGAAAGACTGGGAGTCACACAAGAAAAAAATGAGACAGTCTAACAAACAAATTAGAAAGGCAAAAGCCCAGATAGAGGAAAAGATAGGAGAAGGGGCAAAGAGAGGAGACAACTATTTTTTTTAGATCCATTAGGGAATGTAGGAAGGCAAAAGGGGGACTAATAAAGATTGCTACTGAAGAAGGGAAATGTACCAAACATGACCCAGAGAAAGCCAAAATCCTTGACAAATACTTCTGCTTGGTGTTTTCCAAAGAGGACCCAGGGGATGGCCCAGCCCTGAAAAAACACAACACCCCAGGACCAGGGGTAGACACAAGTTCCTTTACAGAAGGTGAAGTAAGGGAGGTGCTAAATAAACTAAAAGTAGACAAAGCCATAGGACCAGATGACATGCACCCCAGAATCTTCTAAGGAACTGGGGGCAGAATTAACAATCCCTCTGGACTTCTATTCACAAAATCCTTGAAGAGCAGTGTGGTACCTGAAGACTGGAAAAAGGAAATAGTGATTCCACTTTACAAATTGGACAGTTGAGAAGAGACTAGTAATTACAGACCAGTGAGCCACACATCTATACTAGGGAAACTAATGGAGACACTACTCAAACAGAGGATCATAGCATTCCTCTAAACTAGTGGCCAGCAAGACTCTAAACAGCACGGTTTCACAGCAGGTAGGTCATACCAGACAAATCTGCTCAAGTTTTTTGACTACACTACAAAAAAATAGTGGATGATGGTTGGGCAGTATATGTTGTCTACCTAGACTTTAGTGAGGCCTTCAACTCGGTTCCACACAGAAGGCTGGTAAAGAAGCTTGACCATACAGTGGTTGGTGCAGAAGTAGTCAGATGGGTACAAAACTGGTTAAAAGGCAGAACCTAGAGAGTACAGGTTAATGGAACTCAACTGACTGAAGGCAGGTTGACCAGTGGGGTGCCCCAGGGCTCAGTGCTGGGGCTTCTGCACTTCAATGTTTTCATAGCATACATCACTGATGGAATGGAATGGAAGGTGTGTCTGTTTGCAGATGACACCAAGATATGTAACAGGGTGGATACCTCACAAGAAGTGAGCAAAGTGGAAGCTGACCTCAAGAAACTAGAAAAATGGTCTGGAGTGTGGCAGCTGAGATTAAATGCCAAAAAGTGCAAGGTCATGCACATAGGAAAGAAAAATCCAAGAAAGGAGTATTACTTAGGATGCGAAAGACTGGCAGCCTCAAACCAGGAACGAGATCTGGGAATCATAATCTCAGATGACTTGAAGGTTAGTAAGCAGTGTGAGAAGGCAACATTGAAGGCCAACAGAAAGCTAGGCTGGACTGTGAGGGGAATCACAAGCAGGAGTGAAGTGGTACTACTACTGTATAAATCGCTGGTTAGGCCTCACCTGGAATACGGAGTCCAATTCTGGAGGCCCACCTCAGGAAGGACATTGACCAGGTGGAAACAGTACAGAGAAAGGTGACTAAAATGATTCAGGGTATGCAGTACCTGTCCTAAGAGGAAAGACTTAGGTAACTGAATATGTACTCCCTGGAGCAGAGAAGAGAGAGAGAGAGGGGACATGATTGAAACATTCAAGTACATAAAATGCATTAACAAGGTACAGGCACAGGAACTTTTTCATTTCAAGAAGGGCTCCAAGACCAGGGGACATGACCTAAGGTTGCAAGGAGGGAGGTTCTCTACCAACATTAGGAAGTTTTTCTTCACAGAAAGAGTGGTGGACATCTGGAACAACCTGTCCCAAGAGGTTGTGGGGGGATTCAAGACTGCATGGGATAGACACAATGGAGCCTTGACTACCAACAGCAACTAGAGTGTCAAAATAGGTCTAAAACAAATGGGCAGACTAGATGGACCTAGCAGTCTCCTTCTGCCATCAACTTCTATGTTTCTATGTTTCTAATTACTAATGCTTTATTTGTTAATAGCTTCACATAAAATAGCTGCACCCACTACTCCTTCATGTATTTCAAATGGAATTGTACATCACACTGTGTTAATAACTATGAACTTTATATGGCCATCTTGATATTATACCTGTATGTTTGTTATATTTGTAACATTTAATTAATTCAATTAATTTAGTTGTTTAACCAAGAGTAGCACTCAGGAGAAACGTGATATACTTCATCCACAGGAATATCTAAAAAAATTAGTAAAAATAATTTGAAGTATTACAATTGAAAGAAAAATATTTTGACATAGAAAAACAAACATTCCACTGAAAAATGACAAAATCTGAAACATGCCATAAAGATTATGTAGCTATACCAGACACTCTCCAGTCTTTCCAGGCCTTATATGGACATTAGATTTATTATGTTATGTTTCCATTCATGTAATTAATTCATTTAATATTACCATTTCATTCTGTTTTCATACCATATGCTAATGTAGCACTGTTTTTTAACAATCTGCTTAGGTGCTTGAACAATTGGTACAGGATGTTTAGTGTGCACCAATTTGTCCTTCAAGGACTTGTTTTGTTACAGTATATGCTATTAGTAGTGGGTCTTTAATCCTGTTGTTTATACTTTGTTGAGTTTGAAACTGATATCGATGTTTGTTTAAAAATGCAGATGTATCCGTCCCAGTGGCGCAGAGAGCTGAGGTGCCAAGTTCCTCACCTGCTGCCATATTGGTGACCTGGGTTTGAGAACAGATGCAGGACATTTGGGCTCCAGCCACAGAAGGGAGGATTGAGCATCCATATGACTGCTGTCCTACTTCAGGAGTGGGGTTAATATGGCTCACAGCTTGTCTGCCATCTGAAGGTGTCCAGGTTGCATCACAAGCAAGACCACACAAGAGGGGAAGGGACCCCATGCACATGGTTCTGGGGACATCTTCATGAAGGTGAAGGTTGCATGTGATGCCCATTGCATTTGACATGGGCTTATGGCAAAATTCAGTGGAGCCCCCCCCCAGACCACAGAATGACTACTGACTCCTTGCAGGCCCTGCATCAGCGATCAGACATGCCCCCACAGACCTGTGGTAGCAGAAGATGGAGGGTAGGTAAGTTCCTGAGAAGCCAGGTGATAGGGCTGCAGAGGTCAGTCAGAATGGGGTGGCCAGGGCAGAGAGTACAGATAAAATGTATACAGAAAAGGAAAACCTTTGATAGACCCTATGAATTTATAACATATTTGGTAGAGAAAACTATTCTTACTTGTTTTTGTCATGGGTTTGAATTAATGTTTGCTCCCTGGCTATTGCCTCAGTCTTTGTCATTGCTGTACTTGTGGGCCCAGATATTCAAAAAAGTTGCACCATGCGCAATAGGGTTGCACCAGTGCAAGTCCGAAATGCTTATCTGTGATATTCAGCTGGAGGCAATTGCTCCCCAAATCACCCTGAGCAACAGCGCAATGATAATGAATGTATGCACAACTGAAGGGGGAGGAACCATGCATAAATGACGCAGTGTGATATTCAACAACATGTGCCATGCGCAATAGGGGAGCCAGCGGAAGGTGAGCCATAGCGGAAATGAGCCAAAATAAAAAGAAGCAAGGGAGAGGCGCAAGAACGTTACAGGGAAGCCTCAGGTTGCTGAACTATAGCCAGCCACACAGGCAACACACACACAAGGCAGGACAGTGAAAGGGCACCTGAAACCCACAGGCTCAGGGGAAGGTGTGGGGAGCCACAGTGGAGAAGGAAGTACTTGCCACACAGCAGTGAGGCCAGTACAGTCAGGTGTTCCCAGTGCAGGGAAGTAGCAACCAGGACAGCGGGGGGAACACAGAAACAGCTGCTGGGGGGGTGAACACAACCCAGGGACATGGCCAGTGCCACTATCCAGATGGAGGCAGTAATGAGGGGGGAGAAGGTGGGCAGCAGGGGGGCCCGGGTGTGGAAGGGTCCATCGGCAGTATGCCCCCAACAGGCAGTACCGAGCTCACACCAGCTTCGAGCTGCATAGTGATACGGAGATCGTGGGCCAATACTGCCTGAACTGGGCAATTCTGAGGTGGCTCTGTGAGCTCTGCAGTGATGTGATGCAGGCACCCACATGACAGAGCCAAGCTCTGTCAGTGGAGACTAAAGTGACAGTTTGCATGTGCTTGCTCACCACGGGTACCTTCCAGAGACCAACTGGGGACACCATAGGCATAACCCAGTCAGCTGCATCACGTCACCTCACCCAATTACTCAGCGCACTGCTGCCACATGCTGCGGAGTACATCCATTTCCACAGCACACCAGCGGAGCGCACAGCAAACATACAGGAGTTTCACAGGGTAGCACGTATGCCTGGCATGCTAGGGGCAATAGACTGCACCCATGTGGCCATCCACACACCACCTGGCTCCGACGGGGCCACATACATGAATTGCAAGGACTATGCTAGCATCAACTGCCAGGTGGTGTGCGATGCCAGGGGGTGCATAATCAATGTCTGTGCCACGCACCTTGGGGGAGCACATGATGCCTTCATCTGGCACCAGTCGGCACTGTGCCACAGCTTCGAGAGTGTGGATATCCCCACTGGCCACCTAGTGGGTGAGTATGCAAACCACACAGACAAACATAGGGTCTGGGGGGGGCATGGTCAGAGGTGACATGGGTAGTGGCCTACATGGCCCGGGGTGGGGCGATGCTGATCACCAAACTAACCTCCACCCTCTACACACAGGGGACAGTGGATACCCACTCCGTCCCTGGCTGCTCACACCATACCGGTGGCCCACAACCCCATCACAGCAGTGTTACAATGAGGCACACGCCACCACACATAATGTCATCGAATGGGTGTTCGGGATGCTGAAGGCATGTTTCTGTTGCCTGGACACCTCCAGCGGTGCCCTACACTACAGCCCCTCAAAGGCCTGTGGGCTATTCCTGGCCTGTTGCATCCTGCACAACATGGCCAACGAATGTGGGATAGCTGTACAGGTCGAAGAGGGGGACAGCGATCAGGACAATGAGGACACCATGACAATGGTGACAGGCAGCCCCCCTTGGGTGATGGGACCCCCGACTGCTCCGGCTGGCACAGCTGCACTGGGACACCATCACAGAGGAGCACTTCAGCCAACCTAGGTAAGTCACGGGGCCATTTGCAACCACCAGTGGCTAAGACACAACCCACAAATCATGGGGCCATGTGCAACCACCAGTGGCTAAGGCACAACCCACAAACACGCATGGACACACACAAGGGGTGCATGCCGTCAAGGGAACTGGCCAGGCATGGAACCACGCACACACACACCATCAGGGATGGGTGAGGTCTAACATGGCATGTGGACAGACACACACACACACACACACACACACACACAATGCACCAGACATGCACAAAGGGTGGGAGGCACATGACCCAGAATGCCACCCCTAGCCACACACATGTCCACAGACCACCACGCCCACTGCCTGTCATTGTGCATGTGTCAGATGCTGGGCACCATTGCACATTGGTGTACAGCACAATGCAGGCATCATCATGCACACGCAACTGTGGACAGCAGCCGGGAGGGTGTGCAGATGGACTGTGTGTCTGCATGCAGGGCCGGGTACCCACCCGTGCATTGCCCGCTGAATGACACAATGCACACAGGGCAGCATCAGACAATAGCCATGTAGGGAGACAGGTCAGTCATGCACCACAGTGCCCCAGCTGCCACGGATGCATGGGCGGCCCTGCCAAGACTCACCAGCAGTGACAGGCTGACCACTGGCCTCATGGGGTGGCACCGATGGTCCCCCAGGGGTTCCACTGTGTGAACACGACTGTGCTCATGCAGAGGACTGCAGCACACTGAACATGCCTGTAACAGGCATGCTCGAGATGCCCACAGCTGAACCCAGTGTTGACAAGGATGGTGTCACACGACCCTGGGAACGGGGGGTGGACAGTGCACTGTGTGGTGTCTGCGATGCATGGGCAAATAACTGTGTGCCCATTGTGGCCATGACAGCAGTGAATGCCTGTGTCTGCCTGTCAATGGCAGCGGTCACATCCTTCCACAACCGGTACATCCCTGCCAGGAGCAGAGCAGTGTCTCTGCTGCGATGATCCTCTGCCCGCTCCAGAGCCACACTCAGTGCATCCACCACCATCGCAAGCTGCATCTGCTGATTGACTGATGCTTTCAGTATGCAGGTGTGCTCATCCAAGAGGTCATCTGCCTGATCGGCATGCTGTCCCTCAGGGTGTGCATGGCCCTGATGCTCAGCACCCCTTGAGGGTGGGCACTGCACACCAGGACCAGGCCTGGGCATGTCCACAGGTGGTGCACTGATGCTGCCCCCGACACTGTACCCCAAAGTCCATTGGCCGACTGCTGATGCTGCCCCTCCAACTGACTCTCCCCAGGACTCACTGGTGCCACTGCAGTGGCTGCAACAGTCCCACTGTCCTGTAGACACACCAGTGCTGCCCCACCGGAGCTGACAGGCACAGGCTGGGACTGTCATGACACGCAGGCCTCCACAGTGGCACCACCCACAGCCATGGCCACGATGTTACCTGCTGTGTGGCCATCCTGTGGCACACACATGTCACTGCCCATGACGTTGGCGACATCATCATTGGTGACGGACCCGGCACCAGCCCGAGTCACAGCATGCTGGCATCCATGGACACTGGCATGCTAGGACATGGCAGGGCCTCCTCCGCACCTGTTCCAACAACATCACTCTGGACATCCAGGCAGGCCCACTGTCACACTGAACCACGTATTCCTGTGGAGGTGGATGGACCCCCCTCCATCTCCATCTGACTGGCCTCAGTGGAGAGGCCCACTAATGCTGACCCATGCCGACACTCAGAAGTTATAAGGGAAAACAAAGTCGCATTACTGCATGTGACCTACCCTGCCCCCCCCAATAGACAGACCATGACCTACCATGCAGTGATGGGCTACCACCCATCTGGAATCCACCACCTGGAACACCCTCTATGGCACAAGACTGCATGCTGCCAACAACCCTCTCCTCCTGTGGGGTCAGGCATAGCACCTCCGGCTGTCCCCCACCTGTCGCAGATCATGCTGCCCTGATGGCAGCCACCTTCTCCTTAATCCTCCTCCTGTCTGTGCCCATCTTCTTCTTGCACTCCTGCACGGAGTGCTGGTGGCTGCCATGCAGGTTCACAGCACGCACCACTTCATCCCATGCAGCAGCATGGGTCTGTGGTGTTCCCTGTCGTCCACTGAGAAGCGGCTCCTGGTCCAGGTAGGCCTCAAACAGGGCATCCGTCTCGGCCTTTGTGAAATTTGGCCTCCTCCTCCCACGACTCTGTTCCTCTTTTCCCACAACTCACTCAGTCATGATTCAGCCTGTGAGAATGACAGTTGTTACCTGTGACTGTGCAGTCCCATGCATGTCCCAAAACCCACAGTCCACACTCCCAAACAGCATGCAACTCACCATAGACTGCAGTAACTGACTATGGCCAGTGCAGCCCAAAGTCACACTTTTATAGCGCAACCCATGCAAATGAGGTGAGGCACAACTTTAAGTGGATGCAAATTGCAGTGCTGTGCCATTGAATGGCTCATTAGCTGATTTGCATATGGCAGTTGAATATCGCGCATTTGTGCTTTGTGCAATTGTGTTGAATGTGCTGAGCCAAGGGTGCAGTTCTGTGACATGCGCAGTACACACCTAACTGCGCGTGCCCAGGTTGATGATGCAGGAGCCTGATATGCTGCTGATGTGCTGTGCATGGGAGGCAATGCAGGGCATGGCCACCATTGTGCCAGTGGCGCTACAGCGATGTTCACCTATATGGCGCTGTGGCACTGTTGCATCATAGGTGCACTGGGGCAACAGCACAGTAGGCCACCTACTGGAGGTGGCACACAGGAACCCAATCGCGCTACACACATTGGGTTCCAATCGCGCTGTGGCTGTCCATGTGCCAAAGACCCTTGATACTGTGCCCGACCTTTGCCCCCTAGGTGCCATGAATGAGGCATAGGTGCACCACTATCACGCTGTTCGGTGACAGCGTGATAGGGAATGGCAGCGCTGTACCAAGCAGCATCTGCACGTGGTGGAACCACACTGCAGAGCGCCATTTTGACCCTACTGAGCAAGACAGATGGCGCAGAGGAGAGCTGCCCAGTAAAGCGAGATAGAAATGGCAAACTTGGTTGCCATTGTGGAGTCACTTGTTGGCTCACTGTTTGGTGAGGCACCCCTGGATAGGTCCAGGAGTCAGGTGTAGCAGGAGGTGGCTGATGCCCTGGAGGAGGCCACAGGAATGGGGCAGACGGCAGAGCAGTGCCGCCACAGATATGGGTACCTGAGGCGGAGGGACCAGGACCTGCTTACCCACCTGCAGGCACATGCCAGGAGGGGCATGGTGCCACAGCCAGGTAGGTGTAATGTCCATACACTTTTACCTTCCATATGGGTATCATGGTTGCATGTGTCCAGAACATGGGGGGGGACTGTCCGGTGTTGACTGTGGTGGTGTTATCAGGGTGTGGGATGGGTGGGTCTGGCTGTGTGGGGTTGCACACCCATGGTGGTAGGGGGACTTTGCTAAAGGATTGTACTGATGTTCCTCTCTCCATGTTTGCACCTGAGGCCCAGAAGAGTGACGGATGGCGAGGGAGAGGAGGCACCAGCTGGAAGACCATCGCACCAGGAGGGGCGAAGGTCCACAGAGGCAGAGGTACCAGTCTGATGATGGTGAGTGCCTTACATCCATGATTACTATTGCATGCTGTGTAACAGGGTGGGCAGCGGGGCATGGCCACCAGCCATTGACACCACTGCCATGCATGCAACTTGTTATAGTCAGCACTGTTCAGTGGCACTGCCTGTCTGGGAGTGCATCAATGCTGGTCTATGCGTGTACCAGGTACATGGCTATGCCACTGCCTTCACACCACATAGCCATCTCACTAAACAGCCATGGTGGTGCTGTGCAGGACTTGGCCGGTGGATGTGTGCAGTGGTCCGCATGGCTGTGTGCACCTGGGTGGGCAGGTCTTGTGGACATGATCACTGTGGGTGGCCACACACCATCACAGAGGCATGTCCCATGGCTGTATGCCATGCACAGTGGGTGGGCTGTATGGGGCTGTGCATTCACACCTATTGACTCTGCTCCCTTGTTCTAGGTGAATGGCAGCTGCACATGATCAGGGAGGCACTGCAGGAGATACTGACTGTTGCCAGGGCATCACTGGAAATCCTGCAAAGGATGGAGAGGCTGGGGGTCAGGTGGCATCATGGCAGGAGGAGCAGCCGGAGGGGGGAGCGGGGCTCCCACTGAGCGTCACAATGTCCCTGATTTCCCCTACCCCCTGGACCCACCCTCACACCCCTGCTTCCATCTACTATTTGTTCACCCCTGCCCATAACCCACCCCACCTTGTTTGTGGCCCTCCCCCACACATTTGTAAATTTTTGTACATAGTTTTGTTTGATGTTTTTAAATACATTTCTTTTGATATGACTACTGTGGTTGCCTCTGATTTGCAATGGGCTATAGCTGCTCAGCTGCAGTGGTGTGTGTGGTGTCATTGGTGGTGCAGTCATGGGCATGTGTGCGTGTCCGTGGGGCAGTGACTATGGTGTGGGAGTAGCTATCAGTCACCGTCTGTGGTGTGTGTGTTGTTCCCTGTGCACTGGATGACTGTGTGCAGTGGTCCATGGTGCATGCTCTGTGTCCATGACGCACCTGTCAGCCTGTCCATGGCCTGTGCAGCTGACACCCTTGCATGTCTGTGACCTGCACTGTCTGCTGGCATGTCAGTAGTGGCTGTCCACGCAGGACAGCCACTGTACCCATCACAATGCTGGGTTGCCTCCTGTCACTGGTGTGGTGCATGTCTGCCTTGGGTGACACTGTGGCCTCCACTGTTGTTGTCCCACCTCCATGCTGTGGCTTGTGTGTGTTGCAGGGGATGTGCACCACTGTCTGTGACTTGTGCTCCGGGCAAATGCTGGTGGCGTACAGCTCCACAGCGCCTGTGCAGGGTGGCTGGCACTCCTGTGCCATGGATGACTGCTGGCCATATGTACATGGTTTCCATGGCCTCACGCTGGGGGCTTGGTTGCCCCGCTACTGCTTCCCTGTGTTGGTGTGCCCTTGGGTATGGGTGGGTGTTTGTCCATGCACTGTGTTGCATTCGTTGTGGTGCATGCTTCCATGCACCACTGTGGGTGTCTGCGCTGGCTGTTGTGGCCAGTGCTGGGTTGGGGTGTATCCTTGGGAGGGTGTGCAGGGTGCTGTATCACTGGTGGGAGCATGCCCTGTCACGTGTGGGGTACCTCGTGTGCCGAAGCATGGTTGACCTCTCAGCTGTACCTCGGGGGGGCTGTGCTTGGTGGCACTGTGTATGCCATCGTTACATCATTGCGTGCTGCCACCTGCTGATGGGTGCTCATGGTGGGGCTGCCTTGCACAGTTCTGTGGTGCACAGGGTTGCATTGTCACAGTGGGGGTGGTGGCATGCATGGGGTATCCTGCACTGGTGGATGCTGTTCCTGGGCAGGGTGTCACGATGCAGGGTGTGCTCTGCATTGGTGGGATGGTGTGACACGGGGTGGTCGGCCCTCCTTGTGTGCCAGTCACAGCTTGCCAGGGGGTGTGATGGGGCACCATGGCCCAGCTGTGGGTTGGTTGCTGGTCTCCATGGGCCAGTGGTTATTCTAGCCCTCCCTCAGTTGTGCAGTGCATGGGGTGTGGGGGGACGATATCTGTTCTGCTGTGTGTTCCTCTGCCCATCTGTGGCATGGGTGGTGGGCCCCTGAATCCCTGGTTGTGCTGTTGCATTGATGCCCTGTTGCTGGGGGGTATCCCTGGTTGTGCTATGGCACATCCGGACTGCTCAGCTGAACATCCCTTGTTGTGCTATGGTGCATCAGATATGCTTAGCTTCCCTTCCCTAGTTGCTCTATGGCACAGGTGGTGCGATATTCAGTTGTTGGTTGTAGGCGCATCTTGGCCAGCGCAGTTTTTGAATATCACGCCTCTTGAGCATGGGCACAATAGACTTGCGCTTGCTCCTGCTGTTGCACACTTTTTGGGCGCAGTTTGAATATCTGGGCCGTGGTGTCCATCCTACACCCTCTGCCTGCAAATCTGTTCACTAGTATGTCCCTTTCTCTCTCATAGTCCTCAACGTTGCTGTGTAACAGGCTGCGCTGGTGGAGGCCTATTTCTTCTGACTTAAAACCTATTTGGTGGGATTTGCTTGGGCCTGGTTCTTTGGCTGCTGGGCTTGGAGGGGAGACACAGGGCTGATACACTCTCTCTGAGTCGGGTGTCTGCCCAAGTCCCACCCTCCCCACCCCTCCTCCCCAGAGTTCTGCTAATTTATAGGAACACCTGCCCTGCAATTGGAGGAAAAGGCTGCAGGTGCAGCTCATGTAGTTCTACCCGCTGGGGGTTGGATTTCAAGGCTGGGAGGGAGGAACTTAGGGAGTTGTTCATTTCCCTTATAAGTTTACTGTGTTGTACTGCACCTAGTAACAAGGTTACCAGTGTACTGTGGGATTGTATCTAAGATTAGTGGGTGACCTGATTAGGCAGTAGGGGTGTATCTTGGACTGGGGGGAACCTGGTGTCTCACCCAAGGAAATCTTCTTGGAAGGGGATGGAACCACACGGCATTAGGGCTGGCATCTTTGGGAGGGTGGTGGTGTGCACAGGGTGTGGAGCAGCCATGATACTGGACTGGGCTTGGAAGTTTGGTGGTTTCCCAGTGTGCTACCAGCTGGCACAGCTTAGGAAGGAGGTTGCAGGGATTAGTATACAGCTGGGGGAAGGGGGGAGGTATGGTTGGGGAAGGGGGCAGGGGATCTCCCACGGGGTTGCACCAAGCACTGGAGGTGGCGGCATAGGGAAAGGAGTGCAGGAGAATACTCAGGGGTCACATAGGGACCCTGGCAAAGGGGGTCCAAAAGGACACTACTAAGGACTCAGGCAGGTAACTGGGGACCCTCACAAAGGAGGGACAGAGGGACAACATTCTCAGGGAAGTAGGCAGATGGCCAGGGCTGGACAGAAGGAAGCAAGGCGGGGAGGTGGATCAGACCTTACACTCAGTAACTGCTTCAGTTCTCTTCTTCTGTTCGAGGATGAGGGGGGTGATGTAGCCACGACAGGGGTGGTTAGAGATGGAAAGGGAGTGGGGGGCAGGAGGCAGGGGCCAGATAGCAGGAAGAACAGGGGGGAACCTGGAATGCAGGAAAATGGGGGGAGCAGTGAATCAGAGCAGGAGGAGCAGGGGGAAGAGGGAGGAAAGCGCAAGGAGAAGGACCAGTTGGGAGGAAAGGTAAAGGAGAAGGACCAGAAGTACAAGGAGGATTCAGTAAAGGGAGCTGAGGGTTTAGGCCAGGGGAGCACTACAAGCAAGGAGGGACTAAATGGAGACAGCAAGGAAGGGAGGATGAGCCAGGCTAGTTTAGCAGATGGGGGAGAAGGACCAGTTGCGAGTAATGAGGGGGTGTAAGGTACAGAAGGATACTCAGGAGGAGGAGGCATAGGATTGGAGGGAGGGGTGGCCAGGGTAAATAAGGAGGGGGTGGCATGTGGCACCCAGATAGGGGGAGGAACAAGGAGCCGGCTGGGTGAAGGGGCCGGTAGAAAGGATGAGGGACATGGAAGGGGGATGGAGGAAAAGGAGCCGTCAGAGTGCTCCTGTTGGGGGATTCTATGATCAGGGGTATCAAATGGGATAGGGAGGGAGAAGCCTGGCCAGTTAGAACAAAATGCTTCCCTGGACTAACGGTGCACAGGGCTAAGCACGAGGTATATCAACTGGCAAAGGATTGTGGGGGTCCCGGACATACTGGTCCACCTGGGTACAAATGACATTGAGGGAAATAGCGAGCTAGAGATACAGGCAAGATTCAGGGAGCTTGCCGGGGTCTGTCATGACATAGGATGCACAGTTTCCTTCTCAGAAATCCTACCGGTGTCAAAGGCTAGTGGGGAGCACAAAAGGAAGATTACGGAGATAAACCAGTGGCTCAGGGAGTGGTGTGAGGCCAGAGGGTATGGGTTGATGGAGAACTGGGGGGAGATCTGGGAGGATAAGGAGCTGTATGCTAGAGATAGACTCCATCTCAATTTGGAGGGGAGGGGAATCCTTAAGTTGAAAATAGAGGGGGTTCATTGGTGAAAAGTGGGGTTTAAACTTGTGAAGGGGGGAGGGATGGGAGAAAAGGCTGTCAAGGGGGTGCCGATAAAGAAGGGACTCTGTCTCCACCCCCTTGGGGAGCTGGAGGATTGTGGGAAAAGGCTGACTGGTAAAGTGTAGACCAGGGGAAAACAGAATCCCCATGGGAACACGAGCAGGGGAAATGGAAGTATAGGGAAAGGGTGGAAGGTAGTCCTGCTAAATGCCAGGAGCTTGGGAAATAAAATGCCTGAGCTCCAGGCAATGCTAACTGAGGGAGCAGTGGATGTGGCAGTGGTCACCGAGACCTGGGCTACTGCAGGACCTGACTGGGACCTGAACCTGGAGGGTTATACTATGTTCAGGAAGGACAGGGGGGAGGGAAGGGGAGGAGGGGTAGCAATGATAGTCAAAAACTGCATTGGCATAGGGGGAGTAGAGGAGGCAGAGGGAACCGTGGAAGCTATTTGGGTCACCTTGATAACAAGGGGGACAAGAGAGTAAAAATAGGAGTGGTGTCTAGACCCCCTGCCCTGGTGGAGGAGCTGGAGGAGACTCTGGTGGCAGATGTTGGGAGACACTGCAGACTGGGCAGAGGAACGGTGGTGGTGTTGGGGGACTTAAACATGCCAGGAACAGACTGGGAGACTATGACATCCTCTGTGACCAGGGAACAGAGGTTATTGGATGTCTTTCAAGACGTGTTCCTAACTCAGCAGGTGGGGGAACCGACCAGGGAGCTGCAGGTACTGGATGTGGTCCTGGAAGACAGTGACCAGATTAGGGGCCTGGAGGTAAGGGACCCATTGGCGGGGAGTGACCATGCCATGGTCTGGTTCTGCCTGGACCTAGGAGGGCTAGAAGGCTGCACAAAGACGGAGGTAACTGACTTCAGGGGAATGGATTTCAAGGAAATGGGAAGGATCCTTAAGGAGCACTTGGATGTGATTGGGTCAGACATGGACGCTGATAGTAGGTGGGAAATCTTCAGGAGAGGGGTGCAAGATGCTACCAGCACCTGTGCAAGAGTAAGACGAAAATGCTGGGTAGGGCCCAAAAACCCTGCTGGTGGATCAGGAGGTCCAGGAGGTAGTGCGGGAAAGAAGGCAGCCTCATAGGCAACCCAAGTGCTCAAGGAGTGAAAGGGATCGAGGAGAGTATGAGCTGATGGCTAGAAGGGCCACTAGGGTGGTGAGGGTGGCTAAGGCAAGGAAGGAGCAGAACCTGGCCAGGGAAATTAGGAGAGGGAACAAGGGTTTCTTTAGATACATTGGGGAAAAACAAAGGGTGAAGGGGCAGATTAGCAGGATTAAATCAGGGTAGAGATGGGCACAAGACCCGGGGGAGCAGGCTGAGGTACTAAATGAGTACTTCACCTCAGTTTTCACCAAGGAAAATGGGGTGCACGTCATACATGAGAGGAGACAGAGATACTGAGGAGGGGGGGACCCTTACCGATCGGCGGGTCTAGGGAGAGGGGGAGGCATCACTGGCAGGAAGGGGAAGGGCTAAGCAGGGAGAAGAGGTACCAGAAGTGGAAATCACAGCAGAGAGAGTGAGGGAAGCCCTCAGCTCCCTTAAGACTGAGAAAGACACTGGGGCCGGATAAATTACATCCCAGAGTGCTGAAGGAACTTGTGGATGTCTTGGCGAAACCCCTGGCGGGGCTTTTCACCATCTCTCTGAGGACAGGGTGGGTGTCCCAGGACTGGAAGGTGGCACATATGGTACCTATACAAAAGGGGGGATCAAGGGAGGTGGCAGAGAACTGCAGGCCTGTCAGCCTGACATCGGTGGTGGGCAAGGTGATGGAGGGCTTTGTCAAGGAGAGGCTAGGGGGGGACCTGGAAAAGTCAGGGTGCCTGGATGATAGAAAGCTTGGATTCGTCCCGGGGAAATCATGTCAGACAAACCTTGTGGAGTTCTATGACGGGTGACGAGTGCCTTGGACCTGGGTAGACCAGTGGACATCCTCTTTCTAGACTTCAGCAAGGCATTTGACTCTGTTCCTCATGTGGGCCTGTTGGACAAGCTGGGAGAAATGGGGTTGGGGAACCAGATGATCAGATGGATAGGCAATTGGCTCCAGGACCGGACCCAGAGGGTCATAGTTGGCGGGATAGTCTCATCCCCAAGGAGGGTCATTAGTGGGGTCCCACAGGGATCAGTCCTTAGGCCCTCCTGTTCAATGCCTATGTCTCTGACATAAGGACAGGAATCAGGGTGAGATGAGTCTTTGCAGATGACTCAAAACTGGGGGCGGTGGTGGATGGGGAGGAGGGGAGGGTGGCATACAGGGCGACGTAGAGGGTCTGGAAAGATGGTCTAGAAAGTGGAAGCTGAGGGTCAATGCAGGGAAATGCAAGGTACTCCACCTGGGGGCCAGAAACCCAGGCCAAGTGTACACCCTGGGGGGGAAATGCTACAAGTCTCGATGGCTGAGAGGGACCTGGGGATGGCAGTGGATGTCAAGATGAACAACTCTGAGTCTTGTAGGAGGGCAGCAGCCAAGGCCAACAGGATGCTGGGATGCATCACTAGGGGGATCACCTCCAGAAGGAAGGAAGTGATACTCCCTCTGTATAACTGCTTGGTGAGGCCACACCTTGAGTACTGCATGCAGTTTTGGAGGCCACACTTAAAGAGGAACATTAAACTCCTGGAGAGGGTCCAGAGGAGGGCAACCAAAATGATTTGGGGCTTGGGGGACAGGACCTATGAGGAGATGCTCGAAGAGCTAAATATGTACACATTGGAAGAGAGAAGGGACCGGGGGGACATGATAGAGGTCTTCAGGTACATGAAGAGGGTAAATAGGGGAGGAACAGTCAGGGTGCTTCGAAGGAAGGAGGAGGGGGCCACTAGAGGGCATGGGTGGAAGCTCGAGGGGGGAAGATTCAGAGGAGAAAGGAGGAGGTGCTACTTCACTGAGAGGGTGGTGGAGCCATGGAATGCACTGCCTAGAGGGCTGGTGGAGGCACAGATGGTGGAGGGGTTCAAGAGGGGGTGGGACAGGTACAGGGGAAGGGTTCTGGAAGCAAAATCCAATGCAGCAAGAATATCCGGAACTGGGAAGGGAGAAACCAGAGAAGGCGATGGGGGCAGCAAGGTCAGCACTCAGGGTGGGGGCTGACCAATCGAGCAGACTCGAAAGACCATTAGGCCTATTCTGCTGGCATTTTAGTATGTTAGTATGTTAGTATAAAGTGGTTTCTAATGTGTTATCACTTCTACATACTTGCAAGTCTAAAACAGGAACTTTTTGTTTATCTTTGTTCAGTGTGAATGTTGTGTTCTATCTCCTACCATTTAGATATTCAAAAAATTTGTAATAAACTGTTTTCTATTCCATTCCATCAAAAAATACATAATTGATGCAGCTCTTTCAGGTAACAATGTTTCCATAGAATGGATTATTAATGGTATCCAGAACATGCTTCTCTTCACACTCCCATATGTGGCACTATTTTGCTGCGCATGGCAGTCCCACATGTTTGTAAATATTGTTTTCAAACACCCAGTAGTTCTTGGTTAGAACAATTTCTGCCATCTCCAAAATCAAATGAGTAGGAGGATGTGTGTTCACAGTTCTCCACTAGCATCCCAGTTCCACGGTCCTTACACCTTCAAGATGGGGGATGCATGCATAAAAGTCTTTCACATCGAGGGCCGAATATTCAGAAATGCACCAAAGGCCGGCGCAACCCTGGCACAGCACAACCCAACTGCGCTATGGTGCAGTGACTGCAATATTCAATGGTTGCACACTGTGACATGCACCAGTGCAACACGGCTGAATATCACGGGGATGCACAATGGTGCATTCAGAGGTGCATCAGAGAACAACCCAACATGTGCCATAGTGCAACCAGGGATTTGCAAGGGGCTGAGGAAGATACGTCAAGGCACAGAAGGACCAGCCACAGGCACAGCAAGGAGCAATGCAATTGGGAAGGTGGGGGAGGGACAGCATAGGGAGGTGGTGGAACCAGGCCAGGAACAGTGGCAGGGAAGCACAGCCAGGCCACAGGAGACTACCACCCATGGAGCACTGACATTCAGCCAGCCACCCACCCCCCAGCACCGCAGCAGTGGATGCATGGAACAGGTGACACCAACGTCCAATGGTGAGTTGCCTTTGGCCTCCACCCACTGGATAGCATGCCCCCATCCACCAGGACCACAGCAACGCACACCCAGGCACATGGCACCCAACACACATGCCACACAGCCTGAACAGCCAGCCCATGGCCACCCCAACACACAGCCACCAGCTAAGGGGAAGGTCACCACCATAAATGGTCCGCACAATGACACAGGCATACCACACAGCCACCTACCACACCGCTGCAGCATGGCTTCACTCATCAGCTGCAAAGCAGACATGGATACAGATGGGTGAGCAAGGAAAAAATTTATTAAATGGATATTAACAGTATAAAACAAGGGATAGGGTAGATGAGTGAGGAATGGGGACAGGTGACAGGGTCCGTACAGTGGGACAGGGGAAGGGAGGTCAGGGGCAAGACGGGGGTCCGGTGTCCACTATGGGTGGCCATGGGCTGCCTCTACCTGTTACCTCCCCCTGCGCCAGTCCTTAAGCAGGATCCTCCTTGTCTGCTCAGCTATCTCCATGGTGGTGGAGATAATTGGGATAAATTGTCACAGGAGGTGACAGTAGAGAGGCAGGAGAGATCCCCTCCAGACACCTATGGCAAAGAAAGGGACAGGTGATCAGTGCGCGTCCATAGCACCCAAGCCCTCCCACTGTGCGCAGCGGACAGTGGGAACACATGCCCCTGGAGTGGCACCCTGGCCACCCACAGTGCGTGGGCCAATGCCTGCAGCCAATCTGGCATGCCACGACAGTGCACAGCACTGGACGTTGCTGCCCAAGGGCCACCCAACCTCAGAGTGGCAGGCAGGTGGCACAGTGCTGCAGTGGAACCACAGCAGCACTGGTGGCAGCTGGACACACATCAATCCCACCAACAGCTGCCACACATGTGCAATGGCCACCCCACAGTGCCACACAAACCACACCATGTTCTGCACACAGCTGACATGGCACAAGGCACAGGAGGCCATAGCCGTACCTCCGCCCCTGCTGACCACCCTGTACAGTGTAGAGTGACTGTACAATGCCTATCTCCCCACCATGGCACTGCGCATGCCAGTTCTGCAGCCTCTCCTCCACCACCACTGGGTCAGGCTCCCCCTGCTGAAGGGCCCACAGTAGCCTGCTGTGGCCCACCAGGTGCCCCTGCTGCCCTGGCATGCCTCCTACCTTCAGGCCCTAGGACAGGAACACAGACAGCCACACATCAGAACACAGCCACAGCATGAGCTCACCACCCCCACCCTGAAGCACAGTGTGCGCCCCAGCCTGACATGGCTGCAGGATGATGGTGCAGTGCACTCGGTGACAGACAATGCCATTCCAAAGGACACAAAGTGACAGGGCCCCCTCCCCTGGCATAGCATGCAGCATTGCCAAAACCATGGTATGGTGGTCGTGAAAAGTCACAGCATGTGCCCACTTACCTGGCCATGGCACAGCCCCCGCGAAGACATGCACCTGCAGCACCCCCAGCTGCTCCAAGTCCCTCCTCAATAGGTCTTCGTACCTGTGGAGGCACTGCTCCCTGGTGCACTGCACCCCTGTGGCCTGGACCAGGCCATCCGCTATGGCCTGCCACACCTCAGTCCTGGGCCACTGCAGGGGCTGCTGCTCGAACAAGCCAGCAGTATGAGGCTCCACCTGAGCCACCAGGTTGACCATCTTGACCTGGCTCCAATTCCTCATCCATCACACAGCATGGTGTGCCATGCTGCTAATGTATGCAGATTCAAAATGGTGCCCAGTAGGCACATACTGGCAGTCGTGGGATCTGCGCCTCATGGAAGGTTGGCAGCCTCCAGCAGTGCACACATCTCGGACATGTGCAAAGTGGGTGTGGCCACACCGTACGTGTGGCAGGGTCCCAAGGGGGCATGGGGCAGGAGGCGGGGTCAGGGGTCAGCCACGCGAATGTGCGATGTGCACCATAGGGCCCATGATGCATAGTGCACAATAGGTCCCATATAGCACCACGCTCTATGGGCCCAATAGCTCTCGAACACCATAGGCCCAATAGCGCTCGAGTGCCATGTCCCCAATAGCACTCAAGCGCCATAGACCCAATAGTGCTCGAGTGCCATAGGGTCAATAGTGCTCAAACACCAAAGTCCCAATAACACTCGAGTGCCATAGGCCCAAAAGCACTTGAGCACCATAGACCAAATAGCGCTCGAGCGCCATAGGCCCTATGATGCCTGGGCACCATAGAGTCCATGGCGCATAAGGTATCATGGCCCCCAATAGTGCTCCTAGTGCATGGTGTGCAGCAGGCAGTAGCACATGCCATGGAGCATGCGTGTTGTCGAGGGCTCACTGCACATGTCATGGCATTGTGCTACGACATGCACCGGAGCAAGTCGACTGCACAAGGTGCAAGAGCACGATATTCAGCCGTCACATGCAGATGAGTTCATCAGGCTACCTGTGGCACAATAGGGATATTTGCATGTCATTACCATTGCACAACAGCCCAATTGCATGCAATGCACTCTAAAGGTGCCACACAACAGCACAGGCCATGGACTGGTATTGCAACCATCTGAGGTAAGTTACGCCTGCTGAGGGGGCGACCAGCACATTAGGATGGATGGCTGGGATGGGCTGCTGCAGCCAGTAACCACATGTCTATGTCCACAGGTAGGAACATGTGTGAGCAGGAGGAAAGTGAGGAGCGTTGACCTACCTGCAAGCACAGGGCCAACTTTACAAAGGCAGAGGCTGGTGCCCTGTTCGAGACATATCTCGACAGGGAGGCATTGCTCAGTGGAGCCATTGGCACACCCCAAGCCAGGGCTGTGGCCTGGGTGAAGGTGGCAGTGGCCATGAACCAGGAGGGCAGCCATCAGTAGTCTGCACATGAGTGCAGAAATAAGGTGGGCACTGACAACCGTCAGATTAAGGAGAAGGTGGTGGCTATATGGGCTGCCAGGTCAGCCACTAGTGGGGGGCTGAGCTGCCGTGCTACAGCTCACAATGCAGGAGGAGCTTTTGGTGGCCACCATGTGGTGCATTGCAGTCAAGGGTGTGCCGGATGGTGGCTCCCAGGCTGGATAGAGCCCTTCACTGCATGGTAGGTATGGCGGGCGGGGGAGCGGATGGTACGGCAGCACTAAAACATCTGTGTTCCCTTACAGCACTGGCCCACCAGCATGCAGTGGCGGGGTGCCTGCGGCTGCCATGGGTGCAGGCCCAGTCCCAGAGGACCAGCCATCCACCTCCATTGGCATCTGGGGGCACGATTGGCTGCAGCACACCACTGCTGTCCAGCTGGATATCCTGAGCATGGTGGTGGTCAAGGCCCTGGCTGTGTTCTAGCAGGACACCAGCCATGGTGTGCTCTGTGTAGAGACACAGACTGGGGCAGAGTCCAGTACCAATGATGACATGACCATAATCCTGGACAGCGGGGGCCTTGTAGTGGGGGATACACCCATACCATCCACCATCACTGGCAGCATGGACAGTGGTCTGTTGGTGGTGGAACAGCTGCCCACCACTGCCCCTGTTTCCACTTTGTGCACAGGCATAGTGGCACTGGGTGGTGGTGGTGCAACCAGCTAGGCACTGGCCTGCACACAGGGTCCAGAGTTGTGGCAGCAGCAGATGGCTGAGGATGTTGGGTGGCCGGGCAGAGGGTCTGCTGCCGGTGCGCCTGACATTGACCAACCCCATGGGGACCCTGCTGTGCAGTGACCACCTGAGTGGGGGGCAATGCAGTGCAGTCATACGCCACTGGTGGGATGGTGACACACCCATGCACCCTTGAGTGCTGACCCCTTGACAGAGTACACCCAATTGCTGCAGGCCTCCATGGAGCAACAGTTGCTGCTCATAGCTGGGGTGTGTGATCTCCTCGAAGAGGTGTGCCAGGCAGCCAAGCAGTGCAAGAGGGGCACCGCTCAGGTCCTGGAGGCCGTACAGTGCCAGCAGGAGGACACAACCGCATCCCTGGACCACATAGCCATTGTGATCATGGTCGGCCTTGCACTACTGGCTGCCACAGGGCGTGGCACCTGCCACAGACACTACTGAGTGCAATGTCCACCCCACGGCCCCGGCGTCGGGTGACTCCCTCAGTTTTGATGCCAGACTCCGCTATGGGCATCCCAGGCTTGCCTGAGGTGGGCCTGTTTGGGTGCCTGCAGACTCCTGTGAGGACCCGGTCATGTTCCCACAGTTCAACCCCTGGGGGGCAGTTGCAGACCACCCCGTGGCCATTGCACAGCCTGTGGCTGCCGAGCAGCTGTGGCGTGGCTGTCCCCATGTCTGCACGGTGGACCTGATGTGCACACCACCTTGTCCATTCTCTGCTGCTACTGCCCTGTGTACACCTGGGCATTTGTGTGTGTGCATGACACAGTCATGGCATCTGTGTATCACGCCACACACTGCCCGTATGCACGCCTGCCCAGCTGCTGGCCTGTGTGGCATGTGCGCACAGCACTGGTTGCGCCTGTGCACCGGCACTCTACATCTGATCCACGCCATGTGCTAGCACCTGGGCGTATGCCTGCGGGTGCCAGAGTGTGCGTGTGTGAGCGTTTGTGTGTGTGTGTGTGTGTGTGTGTATTGCTGTACAGTGCTGCATGGTGTTGTGTGTGGCACGGTCCCCTCTACCCCTGCCCCACACCTGTGTGTGCATGACCATGGCCATGCCCTCACATGCCTGTGTGTCATGTCACTGTGTCTGTTCTGTGCATTGGGGTTTGTCCACCTATCTGAGTGTGCCGTAGTGCTCCTGTGCAATTGTGTTGTGATGCTGGCATGCCATCCTTTGGAGCTGGGGATCCCTTCACCTGGGGGGGCTGCCCACCACCTCCTGGCCCATCTCCCCTGTCATCCCCGCTGCTGTCCCTCTCTTTGGCCTTGACAGCTATTCCACAGTCAATAGCCATGTTGTGCAGCATGCAGCAGCCAGGGATAGGCCACAGGCCTTCAAGGAGCTGTACTGTAGGGCACCGCCAGACCTGTCTAGGCAATGGAATCATGCATTCAGCATCCCGAACACACGCTCAGTAATGTTCCTCATGCTGGTGTGCACCTCATTGTACTGGTCCTCTGCTGGGGATGACGGGCAGCAGTAGGGGGTGGGCAGCCAGGGCCTGAGTGGGTAGCCAGTGTCACCTTTGTATACAGAGATATGGTTAGCCTGGTGTCCTCTGTCAATGTGCCCTTTGCCCTTCTTTGGTACTTCTGCCAGCACATCTGCCCTTCCCTGCCGGCCCCCTCCCATGCCCTGCTGTACCCAGCTGCCCATGGTCTTGCCATACTCACCCACTAGGTGACCTGTGGGGATGTCCCCACTCTCAAGCCTGTGGCACAGTGCTGAGCTGTGCCAGATGAAGGAGTCATGTGCGCCCCCAGGGTGTGTGGCACAGACATTGGTTATTTACCCCATGGCATCGCACACCACCTGGCAGTGGATACTGGGGTAGCCCTTTCAGTTCACATATGCTACCCCCTCTGAGCCAGGTGGCATGCAGATGCCCACATGGGTGCAGTCAATAGCCCCTGGCACGCCAGGCATCAGTGCTACCCTGTGGAACTCCTGCATGATTGCTGTACTCTCTACCTGTGTACTGGGGAAGTGGATGTATTCCGCAGCATGTGGCAGCAGGGCGTTCAGGAATTGTGTGAGGAACCGTGATGTGGCTGACTGGGTTATGCTTGTGGTGTCCCCTGCTGGTCTCTGGAAGGTGCCCATGGCAAACAGGCACATGACAGCTCTAACCTTCATCTCCACTGTCTAGTGGGTGCCTGCATCTCCTCACTGTACAGCTCACTGAGCTGCCTCAGAATCACCCAGTTCAGGCAATACCGGCTCACGATCTCCGTGTCAGCATGGGTCTCAAAGCTGATGCAGGGTCAGTAAGGGCATACCACCGATGGGCCCTACCACAGCCACATCGCTCTGCCTCTTGCCTCCTCACACCCCTCATTACAGTCTCCATTTGGAATGCTGCACTGGCCATGGCCCCTGTTCTCCTGTCACCACCTGGGTGTCCAGCTCCACTGGACCACCTGACACAGTGGGGCAGTGCCTGTCACACAGCTGGGCTCCCTCTTGTGCCACCTGTCCCTGGCTGACTTTCACCTGTGGGCTCTGTCCCCCACCCCTGTGGGTGCATGTGCCACTCCCTTCAGGTCTGGTGGCTCCTTTTCCCTCTCACTCTCTCTCACTCACTCTGTCCACCTCCCTGTCTGTCACACACTCTCTCTCCTCTCACTCTCTCTCTTTCTCTCTCTATTACTCTCTCTGTCTCTCCTCCTGTCTCTCTCTGTCAGCCTGTCTCTCTCTCTCTCTCTCTCTCTCTCTCTGTCTTGCTCTCCTGTGGTGCAAGTGCCGTCCCCCTGCTTGCTCCCTGTTTTTATAGGCTCAAGTCTGCTCCACGGATATGGAAGTTGCTCCTCACTTGTGCCATGGGTCGGTGGTTGAATATCGCACTGTGCCACATATTCATGGGTACACCCCCTGCCTTTGTACATGCATTCATTACAGTTGCACATTGGCACACCACTACTTGCGCTGTACAGTGGGTCCCGCTGAATATTGCTCTATGGCACATCTCCACAGTTGCGCATGTGCAACCTAGTTGTGCCATGTGCAACTGCTTTGAATATCTAGGCCCCAGTGTTCAGAGCCAAAGGTCAATGTCCTATTTGTTGTTTTGTGTCGGTTCTCTGTTTGAAGTGTCCAAAGTATTACTGAAATAAGAACTGTCTTTGATGGAGGGTATCTTCTCCAACAAGAGACTGATATAGTAATTTATTCAGCCTGCAATGAGTCCAAGAAGTGAGTCGATGCTGGATACTATTGGGCTCCCCTGTGGCTGTGCTTGGTCTTTATTTTCAGAAGTGTGCAAAATTCAGGGATCTTTGGTTCTTTCTTTATCAGAATATCATACCCATTTTGATATCAATCCTGTACTAGCATAAAAGTCAGTTCTGTCCTTAATCTCTGACTTAATGTGATCGGCTGATTAGTAATGAAGTAGTGTTGAAGTAGTCTGTAGTTTCCATTGTTTTCTAGTTGTTGTATACATTCATGCTTGTTTGCCTTATAGTCCTAGATAACAATGCTTCCTCATTTATTTCTTGTGTTGTCATAATAGTGGTCTTTTTCCAGTTCTGTCAGTGATACTCATCTTGTGTTAGGTTTGTGCATCTGTAGCTCTTTCTTTCCTATGACTTAATGAAGTTAGTCCATTCTGTCTCTACCAAGTTTATGCATGTCTCTACTGCGTGTGAGGCAGTCCATGGAGTATTAAAGTCAGATTTAATGTTAAGAGCTATTTTGATACCTGATTTGACTGAGGGTATCATTCATGGGTTACTGTTCTTAAATACAGCCACAAGCCTAAGCGTTCTGTAGAATTTTTGGAGGTTGACCAGGAAGACAAATTTGTCTAAAATCCTGTTGTCAGAGAGAATGAAATACCCTTGTTTAGGAGAGATAGCTATATATCTGTTATTTTTCTTACTGTTTTTTTTTTCTTTTTGGCTCAGAACATGGGTGCTTCAATCATTGTCATTTCTCATGAAATCTTATTCGCTCTCATCATAGCCAGGCTAAATTATTCATTAGAATGTTATATTTTACCATTATATGTCAATTAAGTTAGATTATTCAAGAAGGGAAGCCAGATCTACAAATATTTTTCATATTGGTCTTCCATTTAATATAAGGCCTTATCAGCCCTACTACAGTCCAACATTTTAGTGATCCATTCCAGATAGATTGGAGGATCTAAATCTTTCCGTTTCTGAAGAATTGTTTTTTTGCCATTAAAAGACCACGATTAAACAACATTTTCTGAGTGTTACACACCTCCTGTCAGTCTTCCTGCAAACCAAATACAATTATTCCAGGATCGAACAGAAAATCTTGTCCGATTGCTCTGGCAAGGGTTAACCAGACATTAGCAAAAATTTGCATAATCTGGTGCAGGTAGCCAACATACTGTGCAAAGAACCTTTAGAGTTCATGCATCTCTGGCACAACACAGACAGAGCATTGTCCATTTTATGGAGTCTTGCTGGTGTAAAAAAAGTTATGTGTATTGTGTTAAAGTGAATTTGAAACAATTTATTATTTTTTACTGGATAGACATTTACATTGACCAATCTATCCCTTTGTACTTCAGTAATAGTTTTCCCTATATCCTTTTCCCATGCATTGCTTGTGTTTCTCGGCTGCAAAGGAGTATATTCTAAAAACAAAGTACAGAGCCTGGATATCAATTTTTTATTGGAGCAGGCATTATGGAACAGGGTTTCCAGAGGGGAATCTAATAGAGAAATTTTTTTTTTTAAACACGTAGTTCTTTAAATGTATGAACTGCCACCTCTGATTTTCTGGAATCTCATAGATTTTTTGAAATTGTATGAAGGACTTTATCTGAATATTTAGATATAAGGTGCCTATAGAATAAATAGCTCTATCAAAGTACCACTTTTTAAATGTGGCATCCTTCATTGAAGGAGAGAAAGAAGGGTTATTATAAATTGGAGAAAGCTTCAAAATCTTGTTATTCCAACCCATTAACTTAACAGCCTGTGCCCAAGCTGTGATAGTGGATTTTGTTGTATTTAGAATAGAACTTTTACTTAATTGTAGAGGGTCGAGTGATAAAGTATTGATCAAAGCTAGGCCCCCTACATTAGCTTTTTCTAAACTAAGTCCTGCAATGTAATAATCTTATGGTGAAACCAAAAATAAACAACCTCCAATTGAGCAGTTAAGTAGTAGAGCCACGCCACAAATTTGGGCAACCCAAACTTCCTTTTTCTTTATTTTGTTGAAATTTATCCAAGGCTATTCTAGGGCATTTGCCCAGCCAGAGGAAAGTTCTAATCTGCTTATCTAATTCTGTAAAAAAGTCAAAGGAATTGATTCAAATAGAAACAACAGTTTTGGAAGAATATTCATTTTGATAATATTGATTCTCCCCATTAAAGTTAGGGGAAGATGTTGCCACTTTTCTAAATATTTCTTAATTTTGTAGAGAAGGGGGTCGTAGTTCAGTTGTGTCATTCAATAGGTATCTAGTGCCAACATAATTCCTAAGTATTTCAGATGGTTCTTACAGATGTTTCTTAACTCAGGGTTGGAGATATTCTCTGAATTCCCCAGATACAGCATCTCACTTTTCCCCCAGTTAAGTCTATAACCTGACAGATTGCCAGATTCCCGCAAAATGTTATTTAAAACTGGGTATCTTCGTTCTGGTTCAACAAGTGAAATTAATATATAGTCAGCATACAACATAAGTGTGAAAAATTCATCCTCCACTTTAACACCCAGTGAATCACTCAATGATCTAATTTAACTGCCTGGGGCTCCAAAAAAAGAGCAAATAACGGGGGGGGGGCAACCCTGCCTGGTGCTTTGATGAAGTGAAAAAAAAGGATAAAATACTAACATACTAACATGCTATTTGCCAGCAGATTAGGCCTTATGGTCTATCGAGTCTGCTCGAACCTTAGATCCTTAGTTGGGTGCCGAGACCCTCCCATCCCTTGTGCTCCAGAAACCCCTATCATCCATCCCCACCCCCCTGGGACAGGCCATCATCTGATACATCCACTTTCTGTGTCTGTCCCACCCTCTCTTGAAGCCCTCCACTGTGGATCTCTGAACCAGCTCACCAGGCAGTGCATTCCAAGGGTCCACCACCCTCTCAGTGAAAAACCTCCTCCTCTTTTCCCCCCTCACCCTTCCACCTTCCAACTTCAAACCATGCCCTCTGGTGATGCCTCCCTGCTTTAGTCTAAAGATCCCCTCCATGTTTACCCTATTTATTCCCTTGAGGTACTTGAAGACCTCAATCATGTCCCCCCATCTCTCCTCTCCTCCAATGAAAACAGGCAGAGCTCCTTAAGTCTGTCCTCATCACGTCAAATCCTAGACCTCGTATCATCTTAGTTGCCTCCTCTGTACCTCTCCAGGAGCTCTTTGTCCCTCTTCAAGTGTGGTCTCCAGTACCATGCACAGTACTCAAGGTGTGGTCTAACCAGTCCATTGTACAGCGGCAGAATCACTTCCTTGCTCCGAGGTGATCCCCTTATGATGCATCCCAACATCCTGTTTGCCTTGCTAGCTCTCCTGCACTGCTCAGAGTTATTCATATATGCATCCACCATGACCCCTAGGACTTTTCCCTATTGAGGCCTCCAGCGCCTCCCCTCCCAGGGTGTACCTGTGTTTAGGGTTTCCCCGACCAGGATGCAACACCTTTCACTTGGTGATATTGAAATTTAATTTCAATGTGTGAGCCCAGCTTTCCAGGGTGTCCAGCTGATTAGTTTTAATTCTAGCTTTTGATTCTGCATATATTAATTGTATCCATTTTAAAAAGTTTCCTTCTATGCCAAATCTTTTCATAACTTCTAACAAGAAGGGCCATTGGTCCCTATCAAAGGCCTTCTAGGTGTCTAATGACAAAAGTGCTATATCAGACCCTAAGAAGGCCTGAACTATATTAATGGCCCTTCTGGTATTGTGTTGTAGCCTCCTGCCCTTAATAAAACCCACTTGGTCTGAATGCACCAAATTTGGAAGTATCCCAGACAGCCTTTCTGCTAAGAGTCTGGTAAAGATTTTATCATCGCAATTTAATAAAGATATCGGCCTATATGAGGAACAAGATTCTGGTAGCTTGTCTTTCTTTAAAATCAGAGATATGTCAGCCTCATTTGAAGGATGGAAGAGGAAGCTTACCTTGATTTAAAAAGTTGTGAAAAAGAGCCTTCAATAAAGGCACAAGAAAGCTGGCCTGGTGGCGCTGAGGGTTGAGGTACTGGACTCCTCACCTCGCACCATGCCGATGACCCAGATTCAGGAATGAGCTCGGGTCATTGGGGGTTGGAAGGACGGGAAAGATTGAGCATCCTATGGACTGCTCTCCTTCCCTGGGAAGGGGGGATTCCACTTGTCACTGCACTGATGACCTCTAGTGGAGACTGGAAGCATCACAGTGCATGGCTGCAGAATGTGGGGATTGGAACTGGGGTGGACATCTTTCAGGGGTGCACGGGTGTGTGCACCTGCTGAGCTGGACATCATTGCACATCTGAGCTTCAGGGAGAAAAAGGAAATATGTTGTCTTCAGGGATAGGCGATGGCACCACCTCCCACCAGCCACACTCCATCAGACCAGACTACCTCCTGTCCTGGGCCGAGCCCAGCCTGGCTTGAATTGTAGATGGAGTGCCCTGGGTGGATATGGTGGTCCTACCTTGGGGGACTCAGAGCTGGGAGGATAGCCAGGCTGGTGCCAGGACATAGGAGGAGTTTCAGGCTAGGAGGTAGAGTTGGGGGTAAGGTGGATGCCTGAAAGAGTTTTCCCGAAGAGGCAGTGAATAAAATAAAGTGTAAAAAAAAATAATAATAAATAAAGGTATGAGAGTAGGAGCCAGAGGTTTATAAAATTCAAATGGAAGGCCATCGGGGCCTGGACTCTTTGAAGTGGGAAGGTCACTAATTATTTGCATAATTTCTTCCGAGGTTTTATCTGCATTTAAGATATTCATATGATTGGTAGAAAGTTTTGGTAAGTTCAAAGATACTAGGTAGTCCCTAATAGAATTCTCCAATACTGCATGCTCAGGTGTGTTTAATCTTTCATAGAAAGTTTAAAAAGCTGGATTAATCTGAGTTTCCTAGGAAAGGAGTTGCCCACTCTCCCCCCTGACAGATGCTATCCTATTCTGATTAGCCTCAGAATGAAGCTGATAAGCCAATAATTTACCTGACATATCTCCTTGATAGTAACATTTTGCCCTGACTTTATACATAGCTTTATCAGCTTGGCCCTGTATAATCCCTTTTATCATGTTTCTATTTGCAGAAACCTTTATTTTTGCCTGTTCAGTACCAAGCTTTGCATGATCATCTTTCACAGAAGATAGATCCCTCTCTAGATTCGCAAGAGTCTTTGCAGACTTTTTTTTCTAATACCTACTTGAGCCATAGTCCACCCCCTTAAATGAATCTTTAAGGTTTACCACATGGTCTGAATGTCAAACTCTGTTAAACTATTGATTTTCAGAAACCAATTTATTTCCTTTATAATTTTTTCCTTAAAGTTATTATCAGCCCATAACGACTTATCCATTTTCCAAACATTTTGAGGAGGTGTCAGCTGTTGTTTAATGTCTAATTCCATAATTAAAGGGGCATGATCTGATACTCTTATGAGCTCATATAAGATTTTTATTAAGTTTCTATAAAGTTTCTGAGAAACAAGAAAGAAATTGATTCTAGAGTAGGTGTCATAAGTTTTAGAGTAATAAGAATATATTTTGAGGCTGGGAAACTTTTGTCTAAAGGGATCAACTAGATCAAAATCTAGAAGGAAACCTCTTACCAATTTTAATGTTTTTTATTTTCTTTCCTGAGCTAAGGGTACTCTGTCAATTGCTTTGAATGTGACATTGAAGTCTCCTCCAAGAATAATTATTTGACGAAACTGGGATATTCCAAACAAATTTGTAAATACTATGGTTGAGTCAGTGATGCTGTGATCTCTGGTAGCTGCCACTCTAGTTGTATCTGTTTCCCCCCACATTTGTTGTGGTTTCCTCCTCATTTGCCTCCTCCTCTTGGGCCATAATAAACCTGTTTTCTGGGTCTGACTTCATATATCTACTTTTGTTTTATAATCCTCTTTGAAACTATTAATTTCTGATGGTATTGTGTTCGTTTCTTTCAGGCAGGCATCAATTAATCTCATCATAATGTCTGGTGATGCCTTGTTCTTAAAGGGGACAGGAAATGTGTGCCAATTGGCAGCAGTTAATAATGCTCCTATTTACAGAAATGAAATTCACACTTCCAAATGATCCCACATTTAACTGCAACTGAATAAGCACTGATGTGAAAAATTGTGTTTTTAATTGTTTCCTTCTTATGGACAGCATTTTGTTACAGTTCTCTTCATGAAACTAGAAATTTGGAGTTTTTACTATGTCACGGCTTGTGTACAGAATGCTAAGTATGAACTAGTGTCCTGTCAAAACCATGTTCAGAGTTCTGAGCTTAAACCATGACATAGTTAAAATTCCAGATCACTGGTTCTGTGACCAGAACTGTAATAGAATGCTACCCAAAAACACAAAACAATGGGAAATAGTTTTCCACATCATTTTTTATTTAGGTTAACTTACATATGGATCATTTAGGGGTATGAGTATCATTTCTGAAACTAGGAATATTATAAACAGCTACTAATTAGAAATAACTCCCTGTCCCCTCTAATGCCATCCCTACTATCAATGAGTTTCTAGTTTGTAAAATGCAAATATGGCTCAGTTAAAATCCTAAGTCCCCAAGGAATTCTTTTGCATTTATAATATTGTTCAAGACTAATAGCATGCCATTCAAGTATCCTTTTTTCTGCATTGTGTTCTCTCTTATTTGCTAGCGTTTTGTTAATGCTAGTGCACATACAGTTAATGTCAAGGTTCAATTTTCCTTTTGTTTTATTTCCCTGCTCTTCAGAGAAAATAAATTGTGGTACCACAGAGATGGATATTGCACCTTGTGATATGTCATCAAATGTTGTCATAATATATGGAGCTGTACTAACCTAAAAGGAGAATATATTGTCTATAGTGGTTGGTGTCAGATTTACAAGGTGCCACCTAAGTAGTCAATGGTGCGGGGTGTTGGTTTGGGCATCTTGAAAATTTGTGCTGGAAATTATCAAAAAATGTGTCAAGCTATGAATACAAGAAAACACAAGAAAAAAGTTTAGATGCATGTTCCATTTGGTTTGATTGAGAAATATGTTATTACAAATCAGTACAATACAGCTTCACAGAAAAAGCATGATTTGTTAAAATATGTCTTATAAGAATAAAGCCATGTAAGTTTCTAGGGTTTCTGCTGCCTACTTACAATCTCTTCACAGTGTTCTATTGTTCATGGTACCAGTCTCTTAAGTCATTTAATTTTAGGCTGCTATAGTTGCAAGGTTTTATGTTTGCTATGCTGAAACACTAGCCATTATTTAATCCCTATCTTAGTCACACTGATCTTAAGCTGCAAATACCAATAGTTTGTTTAAGTTCAAAAACTCCTTTGGACTTAACTTGCATAACTCAGGCCAAAAAGTTAATTCTTGCTTACTCCCTATCTGTGTCACCTTGCCCTTGAGTTTCCTATACAAATAACTGCATAACTTGCTACTTGGTTTATTTTTCCTAGAGCTGCTTGTCAAGCATGTTATTGTTTTCTGTATGTCTAGTGCAAATTTTTTACTTTCATTGTCTGTCTTTTGCCCTGCATGTCTATGTCCACAGTTATATAGCTGCTGCATTTTCTCTCTACTGCCAAGTTATTTGCTTTTGTTCCACCTAGGTTCAGTCAAATGCATCTAATTACACCTTACTATGCCCCATTCTCTTCCTGCACACTTCAATCTCCTCTCTCTTCTATTCCTGTCCACTCCTCCTCCTCTTTACCTCATACTTGGTCCCATACCTCCCCTTCACCTCTTTCCTGCCATGCTCCATCCACACTCAACCCCCTCCTCTATATCCCCTCCTTTCATACCTTTCCACCTAACTTGCCCTCTCCATCCACCTTGGGCTCCTCCTTACTCATTGCACTCAACCTTAAAGTTCTTCACAGTGCCTTCCTCTCCCTTACACTCATTCCTCCTCCCCCTCATTCAAGTTGGGAGAAATCCCACTCGATTCTCTTTTTCATCCTTATCCTCCTCCTTCTTCCTGGCAACTTTGAACCAAACCCTGGCTTCCTGTCTTCATCCTCTCCTCCAACCCCTCATAAAGACCTTAACATTTTCCACCTTATTTACTAGAAGACTGCTCCCTAAACTTGACCCCTTAAAGCCTGGATCTCTCAGCACTCTCCTGATCTCCTGTGTATCTCTGAATTCTGGCTGTCTCCCAGGGTAACTGACTCCAGCCTGGTTGTTTCAGACTACCATCCAGATGTCAGTGAGTGCGGTGGTGGTGGTGTTGCCTTGTATGTATGGCAGAATCTATCCCTCTCCATCACCTTCAGACAGTCAGTTCTTGTGTTTCATGAACTCATTCTAGTCAAGCTATTCCTCCTTTCCACTCTCCCTCTTTGTTGCTGTTTGATTTTTGTTTTTGCTTCTCACAAAATCTCCTTCACCTCCCTGGTAGAATCCCTTTCATCTCTCACTCCTCATGCTGCTTTCGGTGAGCTCATCCTACTTGGGACTTCAACTTAAATGTGCTCTTCCACTCCACAAGTCTGAGTCCTTAAACCTCTCCCAACTAGACAATGAGCCCCCCTGACACAATCCTCATTCCCATAATCACTGCCTCCTTGATTGGATGCTCTACTCCCACTGCTACTGTATCACTGGATCACTGCAGCTGACATTCTACTGTATGCCTTCTGTGACCACTGTTTGACCTACTGTGTCAGGAAAGTGAGGCATTTATTCCCCCCAAATATATTTGGAATAGATCACTCTGGTGCCTTGACACCTGTGGCCTTCCAAGTGACCTGACTGCCTCCAAAGAGTTTCCTGTTTGTTCTGTCCTGGACATTTATACTACCCTATCCCTCTTCCATGTCATATTTATCCACACCTGAAACATTTGTGCCCACCGCAGAAAGTTCAGGGTTAAACACTATCAACACCCTAGGATTACACCTGACCTTAATTTGTGCAAGTTGTGGGACCTACCATAGACATTTCACAAACCCTTCCAATCCCTGCCTGACCTCCAATCCTACAGATCACTCAGTAATTCCTGCACAAAGGCTATCCATACTGCAAAGGCTCATTACTTCAGATCAAACCTCCAGTCTAATCAAAACTGTTCCTAACATTCTGTCAAGTTATACACTCCCTCTTTGATCCCATGGCCTAGTCCACTATCCCTGTCCTTCTGGTAGATGGCTCATTAGTCTCTGACCCTCCCTCAGTAGCCACTCACTTTAGTATATTTTCCACCACCTGTGGTCTACTCTCTCCTCTGTCTCCCGGTTACCCTTCCTGTCCTCTGTTATCTCTTCCAGTCTCAACCTCCTTAAGGCTTCCAATTCCCTCCAGTCTCTCCCTATGAAGTCAGCCTTGCCCACACCTCACTCAAACCTTCTATGTCTAACCCTCATATGTTGGACCCCAAACTTCTACAGTACATATTTCTGCTCCAGCAATCACTTTTTCACTTGCTCACATTCAGAACCTCTCCTTCTCCCTCAGTGCTGTCCCTAAGGCCTGGAAGGTTGCAAAGGTTCTACCACAGCACAAAGGGGTGACACCTCCTACCCTGGCAACTTCTGGCTGATCTCTCTTCTTCCTTCTCTTGCAGAGCTTAAGGGGACTGTAGTCTACTCTCAGTTTGCTGACTTCCTGCACTCCTCTAACTTCCTGTCCCCCTTCCAGTCTGGCTTTAGGAAGCACCCCTCCACCATCTTATCCCTGCTACGAGTAACTGACTCTGTCCTCACTGGGATGAATCAGGAACATATCACCAGAGCAAAATTTATTGGTCTGGCCAAAGCCTTTGACTCAGTGTCCCACCCTCTCCTGCTCAACAAACTTTGCTCTGCCAGTCTCTCAGCACCCACTGTAGACTTGTTCTGTTCATACTTCACAGGCCATCAACAGTCAGTAAAAGTGGGTGGCATCCTGACCCTCCTCTCCACATCCCAGCAGTGGTCCCACAAGGCTCCATCCTGGGCTCTATCCTATTTTCAGTCTTCCAACATGCCTTCCCCTCTTCATGTGTCTCCTCACATATCAATGTGAATGTGGATGGCATTATCTATTATGCCTCTGGACCTTCAGCCTCAGCTGTGGAGGGTCTGCTCCAGCACAATTTCCACAATGTACTGCACTGGTTCCACACCAACCACCTCTGGGTCAACACAAAGAAAACTGTTGTCCATTACCTTTGGCACCAGCCAGAAACTGGCCAGGCTATAGCACTCTCTTATCTTCTACATGTTAAAAGGCACCCAGCTGGAGATTGTCCCTGCCTTCAAGTACCTTGGTATGTGGCTTAAAGCAAGCTTTTTTTTTTAAATTCATGTTTATTGTCAACAAATGGATACACAATCAAAGTACACACAGTAGCAGTATAGGTACAATTAGACCATTTTCATCCAATAATACAGTGGCAGTTAACTGCCTCTACCAAGAAGAATCTAGGAATGTCCAGCCTTTTCATTAGAATCAAGCTCCCCAACATCTCATTGAGCCAGGTCGTGAAGCTACGACCTTCTTCTTCCCCTATAGGCCCAGTCCCCTTTAACATCTTGCCCTCACTCCCCTATATTAGATAAACATCTTATTTCAGCTAGCCACTGTCCCAGAACCTGGGTTTTCATGTTCATCTATCCAGGTGAACCATCTCGTCCACCTACGGGTAAAAACATGTGTCTGCAGGTTGATTTTAATGGTTAATTCTTCCAAGTCTGAGATTTCTTGTATGATTTGAATCCAAGTTCTGATAACAGGTGGCTCTGGCTTCAGCCAGGCACAGATAATGGTTTTATGTGCTGCTGCCAGTACTATAGCCCAGAGGTACGTTGAGTCAGCCCCCCTAACTGCATAAGGTGGAAAGCCCAAAATTGCCTCTGGCCACTCCAGTGGGCATTCAAGCATGAAAAGGGTGCCCAGTGTAGTTGCTACCTCAGACCAGAAAGGTCGTATCTTAGGGCATGCCCAAAAAATGTGTAAATGATGTACATTGTCATCCCCACAGAGTCTCCAGCATGCATGAGGGCAGGTTGGGTCTCTCCTATGGAGAAGTGTTGGGGTAAGAAAGTAGTGGACCCTTATTTTCCAGTTAAATTCTTGCCAGAGTGGAGATCTGGTTGTTTTAATAGCCGTATAGAATACTTTGTCCCAATCCACCTCCCTGCCATCCATACCGGACTCCCTTTGCCAATTTATTTTAATTTTTTCCAGGGGGTCTTTCTTCAGTGTTGCCAATGCTTTATATAATGCAGATATGTGTCCTCTCTGGACTTGGCCAGCCATCACGCCCTTCATGCATTCAAGGAGAGGGGAAGCCCGGCCTGGGTCTGGATCTGTGCCCTGACACTTATTAATATAAGTTCTAACCTGTAAATATCTGAAATAGTCAGAGCGCCGGAGTTCATATTTATTCTGGAGTGTTTCAAAGTCCAGGACCACATTCCCCTGCATGAATTTTCCAAAGCTGTACAAACCTTGCCTGCTCCAGGCCTTAAAAGTATGGTCTAACCGGGCTGGTGTAAAGTTTGGAGTCCATGAGAGTCCGCTCAGAGGCCAAACGGACCTTCCAATTCTATATTTCTGCCACACCCTTCACATGGCCATCAGTGTGCTATTAACCACCATCAGCAAGGGGGGAGTCGATTATGGAACCCCAGGGGAGCATGATCCTAGCGCCTAATGGGGGTCCACATCCATCCTCTTTGCCCTGTTCCATTATCTTCCAACTGGAAACATAGGTTGGGTTTGACCAATGTAGGGCCCTCTTCAGTTGTGTGGCCAGGTAATAATCCTCCAAGTCAGGGAGGGATCGGCCACCTTTTTTCCTATGTGTTTGCAAGATGCACAAATTGACTCTTGCTTTTTTACCATTCCAGATGAATCTTGCAATCTTCCTATGCCAATTCTGAAATTGCATTTTATTTATTGAGATCGGGAGGCACTGGAACAAGTATAAGAACCTTGGGAGAATGTTCATAGTGATTGATTGTATCTTGGCATAGATGGGAAGATTTATTAGTGACCATCTCTCAAAATCCTTTGTTATCTGATTTAACAGGGGGCTATAATTCGCCTTGAACAACTGGGATATGTGTTTAGTGATATACGTGCCCAAGTATTTCATCTCATGTGCTGCCCAGTCTAATGGGAGCATTCCCCTTATCTTGTTTGTAGGTGTGTAATAAAAGCTAAAGACCTCTGTCTTTGTTCTATTAAGCATATAGCCCGCATGCCTACTGAACTCCCCCAACAATGACCACACTTGGGGTATCGATTCCTCTGGGTTTGATAGGGCCAACAGAACATCATCGGCATACAGTGAAATTTTTCGGTCCATCCCCCCCACATCAATCCCCTGAATCCACTCTGATTGGCATATAGCTAATGCTAGTGGTTCTATGTAAAGGGCAAATAGGAGGGGAGAAAGGGGACAACCCTGTCTGGTGCCCCGTCTGAGTCTGAAATGTGAGGAGATGCCTCCGTTCACCCTGATGTAAGCTTGGGGACCAGTGTATAATACCTTCAGGCTGTCAATGAAGGGTTGCAGAAAGGCCATGGTCTCCAGGACTAAGAATAGAAAACTCCAAGAGACCTTATCAAAGGCCTTTTCGGCATCCAGACTCATTAAACAGGATGGAATATGGTGACGGTGTATGACATCTATCACATTTAAGGCTGCTCGGACACTATCTGGGGCCTGTCGGCCTGAGACGAAGCCCGTCTGGTCCAAGGTCACCAGGTCTGGTAGAAGGGAGTTTAATCTAGAGGCTATAATAGCTGTGAAAATGTTGTAGTCTGAGTTAAGCAGGGAGATGGGTCTATACAACTCACACCTAGTGGGGTCTTTATTCTCTTTTGGTATTAAAGAGATGGTCGCGTACTGCCCCGAGGGTGGCGCCAGGTTTCCATCTTGCCAAATCCCAGAAAAGACTTCTGACAGGAGGGGGACCACCTCCTTCCCAAAGACTTCATAGAATTTGGCACTGAAGCCATCTGGCCCCGGGCATTTACCTGTTTTGAGGGTTTTAATGGTTCACAATATTTCAGTTTACGTTATTGGCTGGACCAGGGCTTGGCCCTTAGTTGGGGAAAGAGTGGGAATGGATAGAGAACTCAGAAATTTCAATTTCTCTTCCCTTGTCGTCTCTTTCTGAGACATATATAAGTTAGTGTAATAGGAGACAAAGGCCTCCTCGATCTGGGTCTGCCTATTAACTAGGCAGCCTGAGGTAGGGGATATTATTTTAGTAATTGTGGCCTTAGCTTTGTATTGCCTCAGGCGGAAGGTCAGCAAACGAGAGCGCCTCGCTCCCCCCTCATAATATTTCTGCTTTAAAAAGGGACCTCTCTATTTCTACCTGTTGTATACACTTCAATTCTTTCTTAATCTCTTTCAAGGTTAGGTCCCTAGACTGTTCCCACCTAACCTTCTGGGCGTCCTCAAGAGTTTTAAGTTGTGTATTAAGTTCTTGGAGCCTTTGTGTTGCCAGTCTTTTTTTGGCAGAAGCAAAGGCAATTATTTTCCTGTGCACTGTGGCCTTCAGGGTGTCCCAGAGAATTTGTGGTGTGACCCCTCCCACATTGTTCTCCTCTATTGTGGTGGCAATATGTTGTTTAAGGTCTTCAACCAGGGCTTGGTCTCGAAGTAGGGAGCAGTTCAGCCTCCACTGTGTATTTCAGCGTGGGAGGGAAAGGCCCACCTCCAGAAAGAGGGGATTATGATCTGACAAGGGGGAGTTCCCCACCCACATCGAAGGGAATTGCATAAGATCTCTGGAAAAGGTGAAGAAGGTGTCTAGCCTAGAGAATATTTTAAAGCGGGGAGAGTAATACGTGTACTCTCTGGCTGCAGGATACCTTTCTCGCCAGACGTCCACCAGAGCCACCTGCTCAAAAATCTTTTCAACTGCTCTTGCCTTTCTATAGTCTGGATTTGGTATCGTTGATGTAGTATCTAGGGTCCTGTTAAATACCAGGTTCCAATCCCGGCCCATGATCAAAACTCCCATCGTTTTTCCTGCTACCAACTGGGTGAGAGAGGAGTAGAAGGACATGGGGGATCCCAGAGGGGCATAGACATTTACCAAAGTAATCAGCGTGTCTTGAACCCGTCCCACCACCAAGACAAACCACGCCCCCGGGTCCTCCATGACCTCCTCCACCTCAAAAGGGAAAGAAGATGCCACAAGAATGGTGACTCCCCTCTTCCTACCCGCTGCCAGGGCAGAATGGAAAACATGCGGGTATCTCTTAGACCTCAACTTTATGGCCTCAGAAGGTGAAAGGTGGGTCTCCTGTAGGAAACACACGTCACACCCCTGTGCTGTCAGATATTTTAGCATCTGCTTTCTCTTTACCAGATTTGTACTCCCATTGATGTTATAAGAAAGAAATTTAGAGTTGTGACTAGCCATCTCTAATTTTCGGAACCGGACCCCATGACCATATCTTCTGACAGACCCAGATTTGCAATTGTACAAAGGATAACTCTTTACATTCTGATGTGTACCCAATTACAACAAAAAAAGGTAACTGTAACTTTGCAGGTTTAAACTGAGAAACCCAACAATGAGAACATTTAGAACTCAGTGCCCTAGTCCATACCCTGGGGGTTATCCAACAGGGCACGGGTGGTCCCTCGAGATGAGAACTGAAGGGACCTCCCAGCGCATGTAAGAGTGAACGACTTCCATGGTTAAGCTGGGGAAACTCCTGCTTATGGGTCGCCATGTGTGTGACGGAAGGTAGGAGGCTCAGCCAAAGGGTGAAGCCCCACATTAGCCCAAGGGAAGAGACCCTATCTGGGCTAAGCCTTCTGACGTCAGAGAGAGTAATTTGTGCCAGGAGCTCTTAACTTGCCCATCCTCCCTTCCCCCCCCGCAGCCCTATGATCTCATACCTTGTGAACATCGCTTAGGTTATTAGTATTTATTCTTTTGTCCATTCTTCAATCTTGGGAGCCCTCTGTAATATATAAATCAGGTCAGCTCCTATTTTAATTGCCCATTTGTTCCCCAGGCTCCTGGGGATCCTCCTTTTGTTAAAAGGCCCCTGTACTTCATAGTCAGAGGGACAAGCCCATCGGACACTTAAACAACCATCAGAGAGAGGCCCCAGGTTTTTCCCACAAGTGGCAGTGCTGCCTGGAGATAACACTCTCTCTGATAACACTTACGCAATAAGACACCTAATGTAAGTGTCTATGTAGGAATCAGAGGTCTCATATTGCCTACCCACCCAAGCAGGACCATCCGTCTGTGTGAACCAGTTCAAGGCATCTGTTCCGGTCCTGGCCCCCCCATCCCCTGGCCCCCATGCTTCCTTTTCCATTATCAGGCTCATCAAGGGGGATTCATGCAGGGGGTAGACAAGGTAGAGGAGGAGAGAGAGAAAGACAAAAAAAAAGGGGGGGAAGATTTTTCCTTTCCATCCCTGTCTTTATCCTTCAGTTGTAGGAATTAGGCACCGAGAGGGAGGCCTGAGCCAAGCGCAGTTCACAGTTCACACTGGGTGTCAGGCAGGCAATCGGGAGATGAAAAACACAGTTCCAGTACAGGTAACACATTCTTTCAAGTCTCCAGGGCATTCTGTTGGTTGGGATCCTCTTCGTCTTCTTCCAGGTGTGCTGCCTTCCTGTTCACCGTTGAGGCCTCTCCGTATCTTCTCAGGAGAGTCGCTATGTCCGCTCTTATATTTGAGTGAGGGAGCCTTTTAGTCGATCCCAGATGTACAGCGCCTCTTTGAGCTACCGACCAGGCCAAGGCGATCAGGTCCTGCTCCAGCTTTTCTTTACCTAATGGCGGAACGGAGATACCCATATCAGTGAGGTACTGCATGGTTGCCAGGAGGTCCGGGAACATTTTTATACCTTCTACAGTTTCCACTTTCAATCTGGCTGGGTGCAGGAGCTGCGCTTTTACCCCCTTCGTCTTTAGTTGTTTTAATATTGGCCACAATGCTCGTATGGCCTCCTGCACTGCAGTAGTGTGGTCATTATCCAGCGTGATTCTCTGCCCCCTATACTGCATGATACCCCTCTGCCAGACCTGACGTAGGAGCTCCTCCTTTGAGCGGTAGGAGGTCAGGCACACGGTCAGAGACCTGGGCCTTGCTTCAGGGTTATGGGGCTTGGGTCCCAGCAATCTATGGGCCAAGTCCATTGCCAGGTCGAAGTCTTCCAGGAGTGACAGGAGCTCTTGGAGCATTTCTTGTAAAAAGGCTATAGTGTCCTTATGGTTCGCCTCAGCACCCTCTGGGACCCCATATATTCTAATGTTTTGGCGTCGGCTTCCTTCCAAGTCATCGACTCGTCTGGTTAGTTCTCTGTCTCTTGCCATTAAATATAGTATCAGGCAATCCTGTCTGTTTGTCTGTTCGGCAGTTTGCGTTAGGCAGAGTTCCATCTGGTCTGTTCTGTGTTCTATGCGATTGATATCTGATCGAAGCTCTGAGAGGTCGCGGTCAATTTTTTGGACCATTTGGGCCATTTGTATTATTGTAGTGACCAGGTCCGTTTTAGACTTTGTTTCGCGAGGGTACCCTGCTTGTAGGCCCTCCGCGGGGTCTGAAGTCTCCGAAGTCTCCTGCTGCTCCAGCTGCAGCATTTCTCTCAATTTCTGGACTGGGGTGCTCTGTAGCTTCTCCATTTTCATTCTCGTTGCCTTTGCTGGAGAGGACATGCTTTCAGTAGGCGATGTTGTCCGATGTTGTAGCTGCGAGGACGGAGCTGAGAACTTAGGCAGCCATTTGTCCTCTGACGTCACCGGAAGTCTCCACTTAAAGCAAGCTTGACTTCTCTGCCCACACTGACATCATCCATGTCAAACTTCAACCTAGACTTGTTGCCCTGTACCTCAGTAAGGACTGGCTGTCCCTCAAGGTCCACTGGGAGCTGGTTACCAAAGTGGCTATCTTGGTCTAGGATAAGGTCTATGGCACCACCCCTTTTTCCTGCCTTGCAAGACTGGATACTCTCAGCAATGCCTTCTCTTATTTTGCTACCAAAACTACCCCCTGCACTCATCATTGCTCTATGTATTCCTCCCTCTCCATCCTCCTGCTACCAGTTCATTGCCAGTACCATTGTGCCTCACTCATTAACAAATACTGCTTTGATTTCCTTCCCTCATATCTTTTCTCACTCATCTCTCCTGCACCATTCTCTTCTTACTCTGTCTGTTCTAGGATTTCCTGTACCATCTCCATCCCCCACCCTCACTGCTTTGCAGGTCAAGCTGCTTTCTCCTACCACCTCCCTGCCCACTGGAACCAGCTCCCCCTCTCCCCTATGCTTCTCCCCATCACTTCTGCTTTTAGATGCCAACTAAGACATCTTTCTGCTCCCCTTATTCCTGCCAACCACCCTTGACTCTTCACCCTCTCTCCTCTCACCTCCTCTCACTTGGTCCCCCCACTGCTGTCACTACTGTGGCTCTATCCTCAGTCTATCTTCACACATTACTAGTACTGTTACCTAACCCATCAGGCACTAAGCACTTTTACTGACTCTCTCATGAGTATCATTTATTATGGTGTTACACAATACTGCTGTTTTTTACATGTGGTATCCACATTATCCTACATCTCTAATGCTGCTTATGTAACACCATTTATCTTAATTCTTAAACTCTCTGTATTCCCCCTCCCCCGGATCACACCTGGAAATTAGTCTTGGCTCAGTGTGTCTTTCCCAGTTATGAATTTTTATATAAATAAATACATTTTAGTATACAGTTCCAATAAAAGTTAGAGCAGTTTTAAAACACCTTGGTTCAGAAAAAATGCTGAGAAGTGTATTACATTTAGCTAATCCTGTATCCAGGATATAAACTGGAAGTTTTGGGGTTTGGGCCTGGATATGTACATGGCCTGACATATAGCATAACCAGTAATCAGTTTTAAAAAGAAGAAAGACTACCCACCTCTGAGCAATAAAAGTGTAGTTCATGAGGGGGGGCACTAGTGAGCATGTTGCTTTGAGGACATGTTTTCCCCAGGCTCTGAACCTCAGCAATTAAATCCATAAAAATCAGTGGCATCCTGCAATAACCTATGCTTCAGCCTGTATATCCTTACAGTGTAAATTGCCATGGATGAATATCTCACACAAAATGCTGGCAAGTCTCAGTGATCAATGACTGAAACTGTGAAGAAGCAGACTTTGGGAGTGCAGAACGAAAGCTTGGGCCTAGTCTCTCTGTCTGTGGCCGAAATGGCCATTCTGGGCTGAGAAGTCACCTCACAAGTGCTGAAAGCATTGAATCCTTGCTTTGAAAAGAAGTCTGATGCAAAATTGCAAGAACTCCTGGACTTTAATGCCTCACATGCTTCTCATACCACTGAAGCTGAGGTGCATATCTCTTGGTTAGAGGACACAGTGAACCCACTACTGGAGAGACTCACCATGCTGGAAAGAGACTTGAGGATTTTAAGGATCAATTCAACTACCAAGAAAACTACCATTGGACACTAAATTTGCATTTCTGAGGCCTGCCAGAGGGTAAGGAAGGCTTTGACATACTTGGCTTCTGCACTGCTACCCTCCCAATGTTGCTTGGCCTCATGCCTAAAGGGGGCATATTTAAGTTAAAAAGAGTGCACCGTTCCATTATGCCTAGGCCACAAGATGGGCAACTGCCTAGGCAAGTGATCATTAGATTCCATAATTTCCAGGACACTCAAATGGTCCTTAATGCCTACCATTCCTCAGAAGGGCTCAGCTACGAGGCTGCATGGCTGTTTATTTCACAGGATTACTCAGCACAACTTCTCAAGAAGTGTGGGATGTTGGCTGGAGTGATGGCTAAACTACGGGAGCTCAAGATCAAAACCTGCATGATGTATCTTGCTATTTTAAAAATCAAGTATGAAGGCACTACATTCTTTTTCTGGGAGCTGGCAAAAACAGAGGCATTTGTGGCAGATCTACAGAAGAAGCTGGGGTGATCTCAACTATTAATATCGGCTCTGGTAACTTTACCCATATGTGCGTGGGTTGGGAGGGTGCCCCGTTTCTTAATGCTTCCTCTGAGTTTAAGTAACACTCTCTCCTCTTTAAAGACTCTCTCCCTGGATGTGTGTCCAATGGCATGTTCTAAAGGGCCGTGATTTCTACATGTATAAAATATAACAGGGCAGGGGTAACAAAATTTTAACTGAATAAACCCAGCCACCTCCCACAATCTGGATGGGACCAGCACACTCTCTGTGCAACTACCGTATTAAAATGTACTTTCTTGATATAGGCTGGGTAGTCAACAATGGTGTAACAGGAAAAGGGTAAGCAAATTAAACTGAATAACAGGCCTTCCACAATGCAGAGAAAAGCTACCCCATTAAAAGAAATTCAGAGATCAGCATGGTAGTGTCTCTGGACAACTACTCAACTAGAAGTTACAATACAAAAAATATACATAATTTATTTTCCCAGAAAAATTAATAAACAACTGGGGTAACACAGCATGGTTAAGATGTTTTAACTGACACAAGTGAACAGCAGACAGAACTGACCATGAACCAAAAGAAGCCAGGGATCAGCACAGTGTCTTCAAAACTTGTGATTTTTAAACAGAAGGACAGGAATGATATACTAACAATGGTAACAGGACAGATGACTCATGAGGAGTAACTTTTAAGATAAAGTGACCAAAAAATTGTCAATATATAAGTAAATAATACAAATAAGCAGAACAGCAACATAAATATAATGTTACATGTACAGTACACCACTTAATAATCACACCAAACCATTGAAATGAAAATGAAAAATCACTGACAAAGACTTAAAAGAAATAACAGTAACTCACTGAGAATTTACTTGATTAGTTTAGTTGTCATCACGAAGAATTTGTAAGAAATCTATTTTACATGTAAAAGATTAAGAACTTGCCTGCCCTGCTTTTACACACCTACCCTTCTCCACTCAGCTCCTTCATAGACACAAACAAAACTGAAAGCACTTCTTAAACCAAATATTATGCAAAGATCTAAACAGAAACAAATGTTTCCTAGCAGCACTAGGGCAAACTGACTATTTTGAGAGCAATTAGATCTCAAAAAGATAGTTTATAAGGGGTTTAAAGATTTTTTGGGCTGTGATGCACAACACAAGACTGCTCTCTGACTCTCTAGATGATAGACTGTGCGAGAAACTGCCCTCACATGATATTTGACCTATTTACCCATAATACATTGCAAATTTGCCTTTTGAGACAAACTTTGCTGAAGAAGTTCAAAAACATGCATTCCATGAAGTTTCCGCATACTGGTGAAATTTGTGCCAATGGCAAAGTTGTACTTTTGGGACTGCATCCACAAAGTTTTTGTGAAATCCATAAAAATGCCATCAGTGACAATGTTGAACTTTGCACTGGTGGAAAACTTTGTGGATTGCTAAAACTCACAGAGTGAAGTTTTCACATTTTGCACATCACTAGTTAAAGAAATGACATGTTATCAGTAAAGATCAGGTAACAGTGTGAAAATACCAGACTTAAAGATCAATTGCAAATGTAATGTTTTCATTGTTATGCTTCTTTTATGTCCATTATTAAAATAGGTCTGTTGATCATAAAACTACATGTCTAATGTTATTATTACCAATTAAAATGCTGCTATGTTTCACTCAGCTTGTGAGGTTAATGAAGGAGCGATGAGTTATTGGTAAAGATTGGGTAACAGTGAGAGAATTTTTTCATTGTGTTTTTTCTACATCCAGTGTCGACCGGCCTCCCCCCCACTGGACCCCAGCCCCATCACCCCAGTGTCCACTGAGACCTAGCTTGATGGCACAGAGATGCCCAGCTGGCCAGGGCAGAGCCTGCAGAGGATTGGTGTCATCCTGTCTGGTCGACACCATTATCCACCAGTTTTCCTATTGGGCTGCACATCCGTGCATAGAGGCACATTCATGCTTTAGCGTGGAGCTAAGTGGTTTGCCCGGTGCAAACAAGTTAGCCCGGTGCTAAACTTTGCCATATTCAAAGGTGACATGTAAATGAGCCTACTTAGATAGTCTCTGGGCAAACAGCCACATTAACATCTCATCATGCCCTGATTTGCATGCAGTTTGCCCAGCGTTACTGCAGGGTCCCACAGCTCCACCTCTAGGTCATTCTGGAAGTTCAGGGGCTGGCCAGGTCTGACTGCAGCTCCACGTGTAGGTCAGTCAGGCAGTGCATGATGATAGCTGCAGGCTACATGTGAACAGTACAGCATACCACAGCATATCGTACCCCAGGGGACAACACAGCATAGGCACAGGTGGTGGTGGTGCTGCATGCCACCGTCACACTGGAGGTCATACTACAGTGCACAGCAGACACTACAGTGGCAAGGGGTTGGTAGAGTGAGGGACACAGCAATGCCTAGGATATGTAGGGCAGTGCTGACCACTGCACTGTACACAGTGACAAGCCCAGCTTGTAGGTAATTACTGACAGTGGACAGTACTATTTCACTGTTGTGTGATCCACAGATGCTGCACCTGGGGCATGGGATACACACAGTGTCATGTACATGGCCGGCTGTGTGTGCTGTGGCATCTGTACAGTTGTGTGGTGAGTGGGTGGCTGGGGGGCCTGTAAGATCTGACAGGCACACAGGTGGTGGTGTATTCCCACTACTGGCCCATGTGCACTGTGTGATGTGTCCCAGCCTTGTGGCCACACCTGGGCTGTGGTGAGGTCAGGCCACCCATACACCCTTCCGTTCACTGGCCACCATGCCCACAGTGCTGCATGTGTGTGCCGGCATCTGTTAGGTACCACAGACGTATGGTCTGTAGGTGTGTGCTATATGGCCACACTACCATGCTGTCCCCTGTCGGTTGGATCACCCCTTACTGTCTGTGCTTGGCTTGGACTGGTGGCAGCTGCTGGCATCATGGTGGTGCTAGCAGTGAGCAGCAGGTGTCCTCCAGGTATAGCATTTTCTAAGTGTCATACTCCTATGTTAGAGTAGCACAAGCCACACAAATCCTGCACAAACACCGCACAATGCACCAATGATGTGAAAAGCTGTTTGCCCAGGGTTAAGACCAGCTTTTCCTGGGTGTAAATTGTACCGTGCTAAGGGTCATGCAATGTCATGCTAAACACCTTAGTGTGGCGCTAGCCACTGAATTTCTCATAGTGCCTTTATTCATGTTCACTATGCCCCTTGCATATCATTATGCTTTGCCCAGTGCTACTGCTGTTTGCCCGTGGTGGTTGGCCTTTTGAATATAGCAGAACCACACTAAACTTGCACAAACTGTTTGTGAACTATGCAAAGCTTTGAATATTTGGCCCTGTGTCAGGTTAGCAGTATATATTTCATCATTGAAAATGAAGGACAGGTAGGATGGGTACATTTTTCCACACTGATTATAATAACAGCACTAAGTAAAATCTGTCATCAGATAATATGTGTCTCCCTTTACACTGCCATCCTAAATAGCATAGCTCTACAAAACTAAGTATGAACTCTAAAACAGTATAAAAAAAACATAAAGCAAACAAAACAAAACAAACCAACCTTGATCTACACTTTGCAACTTAATATTGACAGGTATGATATAAATGTTGCAACGCTGAGATCAAAGTGATTTTTTTCCTGACCTGTGCAATCAGGTCACCGATTCACAAAAAAGCATATGGTTACAGTTCTCAGGGACAAAAGATAAATGAGCAAAATTGTAAGGATGTTTGAAATAAGATTACAAAAACACACACTGTTTCACAAATAATAACAGACACAGTTTAGTGCATACAAAATATTTATTAGTCAACAAACATTTAGTAGTTTTCTTGAGAGTGAAAAAAGGCACTTGGCAGGAGAGCAGTACAGAGGACACTGAGCCAGTTTGCAGGCGACATTCCTCATTTCATGGGCAGAATTTTGCACTTTGCACCCACTGAATATTTCATGAATTGAGCAAACTTTGAGAAATATTTTGTGAAGCAAAGTTTGCAGACTTTGCCCATCTCTACCCCCAGCCAATCCCTGATGGCCCTGGCTCATTCCTGAACCTGGGTCACTGATGTGGCACAAGGATTGGCATCCATTATCTCAACCCTCAGTGGCACTGGGCCTGCCTAATAGTGAGAAAATTAAAAATATTCAATAAGTATATAATAATTATTTGTGTAATGTTCATTCTCCAATAAGATAGTGTACTTATACTGTACAGCAAATTCCAGCCATTAAATTGTATTTCATTTTTGTGTTTTTGTCATTGTATCTCACCAGGAAATGAACTTAGCTCTTTTTCACTCAGCTTGTGAGGTTAATGAAGGAGTGACATATTATTTGTAAAGATCAGGTAGTAGTGAGAAAATCAAAAGTGTTCAATAAGAAAATCAAAAATGTACAATAAGTATATAGATCCAAGTGTAGAAATGAAAAGAACAGTATGATTTTCACTGGGATTTGAACACAGGACCTCAGCAATCCGTGCTTTAACTCTTAACCAACTGAGCTATGAAAGTTCAGCCAATTAAAGCATCTGAATTTTCCCATGTTAATCATACATACATTCCTTTCTGGCATTGCAATGAGAAAATCAGGAAGTCTTTTTTACAGACTCAAATAACTCCTTCTCAATCTCTTCTAAGTGCAGTATATGCCATTGCGAGGCAAATTTAGAAATCCAGTTGTAGCAATGAAAGGAAAAGTGTGACCCTCACTGAGATTTGAACCCAGAACTTCAGCAATCCATGCTTTAGCTCTTAAACAACTGAGATATGAGAGTTCAGCCAATTAAGCCCCCTGAGTTTTCTCATGTGAATCACACATACATTCCTTTCTGGTATTGCAATGAGCAACCAGGAAGTTTTTTTACAGTCTCAAATAACTCCTCCTCAATCTCTCCCAAGTGCAGTATATAGTATATAGTAATTATTGGTATGATGTCCATGTACTTGTACTGTATAGCAAATTCTAGCCACTAAATTGTATTTTTGTTTGTATTTTCTCATTGTATTTCACTTGAAAACAAACTTAGGCTCAACCTGCTTTTCGGTTGCCAACATTTTAAATGAATACATCAAAATAATTATTAGTCTCTTACTCCAAAATTCAAACGGCTATCATGTATGGCATGTTTAGCATTTTTTTAACAGGTTCTTTTCCTGTGAGCACTGAACCATGTTTTTCATTTGCCCGGCTTGACTTACCGAGTCTCTTGGTGTGCACACTGCAATTCACAGCATTGAACATGAAAAGGTGGGTATGCTGCAAGACAGATTTGTATCTGTTCTGATTTGATCACATAGATCATATAGAGGCATTTGGAACAAAGACACTGCTGTTTCTGTAAGCAATTAAGGTCTTGTTCTTTTATGCCAGAAAGTAATTTAGAAATACAACATATTTTGGCATATGAACAGTGCAAACGTGGGATGGATGCACAAGTGAAGGGCCCTCTGGACCCACATATAAAATTTATTTAAAATCCTTGGCAAAGGCATTGATAGCATAATGAAAGTAGACTTTTCAATTTCGGAAAAATCAACTTTAACAAATTACTGAAACTCAGCGAGCTAGGTGACTTGACTTTGAAGTTATTAACAAAAAACCATGACAGCTGTCAACCTGACAGGATTCGTCAAAATGACTACTGCTCCCACATACCCACCACTCAGCGAAACTGACAAAATAAAGGGCATTTTACAAAAAGTTCTGAGAGAAAGTACTGTCTTCAACTCAGTAGTCTCTTCTTTAGAAGACAAAGTCCAAGCTCTCTCTCCGAAAGAGCATGACACAAAAACTTTGCTCTCATACATAGATGAGAAAGACACCATCATGAGGGGAGGAAACAAGAGCTAGAAAGAATGGTGCAGCTATTGTGGGATAGGGCAGAAGATGCAGAAAACTGTGATAGAAAAAAAAACAACCTTCTATTTGTAGGATTTCCAGAAGGGGTGGAAAAAAAGACATCTCGTTTTTTTATAAAAAGAACTCCCACACCTCCTCAGGCACAACTAGTCCCACATCCTCAAGATTGACAGGGCACAAAGAGCTCTCATCTCAACACCAAAGCAAGGGGGTTGGCCACATCCATCGTCACAACATTTCTTTGATACTCTGACAAAATGAAAATGCTGTCCCTGGCGAGGGATAGGGGGCCACTGCAATGGAAGGGTCATAGGATTAACATCTTAAATGATTTCTCAAGTGAACTGGCCTGGAAAAGGAAAAGCTTCACAGAGGTATGAAAGCAATTCCAGATTCTGGAAATTCCCTATCAACTCCAATATCCATCCACTTTAAAAATGACACAAAATGGGATTGCCAGTTAATTCTATACCCCAGAAGAAGTGGCCCAGCTACATTCAAAGACACTGACCAGAGAAAATCAAAGACCTCAGCTAATTATGTAAATTCCTCGGCAAAGTCTCTTACCACCCTTAAGGACCCTCAGCAACAGCTTAGGTGTGGCCTGAACCTTCCACAAGCCAATGACATGGAGTGGCAAAGCACAAAAAGTAAAAGATCCATTAAGGGCAGCAGAAAAAAGCACCAGAGTGCACAGCACCATCATAGCCTATGGAATACAGCCAGAAATCGAAGATAGGTCTCAGGGAGCTCAGAAATTAGCATGGACTATGTTGAACAATAGGCCACTAAAAGAATAAAGCCCAGCCCCCCACCAGAGAGGCATCCTTCACAAACATCTGCATCCCTGGACTCAGTGCAGCCAGCCCCATGAACTGCCAGACCAGCGGAGCCAGAAAAGCAGCAGACATCATGGGCTGATATCACAGACTTTCAAGCTGAATGATAAACACAGAGGGAAGAGTTTTCTGCAATCAGTTCACCAGCTACAGTATTTGACTTTATTACCGCATACGTTACATGTAGAAATGACCGAACAATCTGTCTCTCTATTTACACTGGTGAACTTTTACAGTACAGGAGGGGTAACCCCCCCCCTACTCAGCTTGGCAAGGTATATCTAATATTAGTTTATTTCACTGTGGTGTACAGCTGATGTGGGTGGCTGTGTTCATATTAAAGCCCTGTGGTGGACTTTCAGACTGCTGCTCAGAACTGTTATTGGACTGTGTCTTTTCTTTGCTAAACCTTTTTTTTGTCCCCTACACTGATGGGGTGAAAACTGGAGTGGGCCACTCACAGCCTGTCACAGCAAAATTGATGAACAATCAGCTGGGAAGGCAGAAATGTACCCAAACAACCAGGGATGGACACACATGATATCACCTTGATAACTGATTGGCATATTAGCTCTCTTCTTGAACACGCACGTGTTTGAGAAGCAGCTACATAAGTGAACTTGAATGACAATATCCCTGCTGCAGGAGATGATTGAGTAACACCACATTACCCTTTCTTTGACTTGACAGAGTTCCCTAGTCCAGCTGATCCCTGGTACTACTCTGGGACATGTATGCTGCTGAGTTTTCTCCCCCCCCCCACATGTTCACAAACCAGTGGGGCACAGAACCTTGGCCACCTTTGCTATATTATCTAGATTTTCCCCTGAGGGCTGTAGTACTGACAGAACCTGAGTGCTGTCACTGGCCAATCTTGGCAACCACCCCTCCTCCTCCTCCTCCTCCTCCCAGAACTGCTATCCTGACAAAAATAGATGAGCTGCTCACAACCTGACAGTAAAGCTTACTCATAAACTACAGGGCAGGAAAGTATGTGTTCAGCTAATAAAGAATAGATATGCTCAGTGTTCAAAATGAGGGAACAACTCTCTAAAACCCGACTAGTTCACAGGCTGTCTGCACAAATGTGCATATGTTCAAGAAATGGCTGCATATTTTTGAGAAGTTGCTCCACAAATTAACTGGTTAAATAGTCCTGGTGAGAGTGATTGGAGGGGCTGAATCATGGAGGCCAAAATACCCACTAGTACCTTGTCTGCTCAACCGCATCTGAATACAGCAGGAGGAGAATAAAGTAAGGGTCCGAATGAAGACATAGAGCTACATGTAGTCTTTCCCAGCCACTTAACATCACTCAACAGTGGGAATTTCTGCACGCTTCTTTTGTTTTTAACAGTGGAGGGGAATGCAGCAGCCGCTCCAGATATCAATTTTCATTAACTTGCTCACACTGGTACTCATGTATCTGTGCTATTTAAGGTTGAGTGACTCCCCCTCCACCCAGTTCGGGACATACAGCCATGTAGCATCATGCAGCTAGATATACTGAATGCCCACTTCACTCTCGCTTCTATGTGTAATAGAAGCTTATTACAACTTTAACCCATTTAGGTTGCCAGACAACCTCCCCTATCCCCCTTCATCTTCCCTGACCCACCAGTATTGCTTGCATGTAAAAGCAAGCAGTACCCAATCTGATCACTGTAAGGGAAACCTAATCACCAACCTGGGTGGCATTTTTTTTCCTTGTAGTCTGCCTCCTGCTATCCCTAACATTCAAGTAATTTCCTTTCCCAGAATTTGTGGCGGCTTTAGCAATCTACTCTATTCATTGGACAGTAAGCCTACTAAAGACATCTTCTCAATTAAATACAAACCCAATACATAAGGCATTCCCACTTTCCTACGTTAGCCATCTTCTCCCATGACAACCTTCTCCACTCTCTGAATAGTGACACATGTGACAGTATGGTGGTGTTTTCTCTCGGGAAGATAAATCTTCTCCTCATTCTTGGGAAACAGGTGAACCTACATATAGATACTGGTCATGTGGGTACGTTCATGAAAATGTTGTACCAAAATGTGACATGAAAGTTCAGTTTTCAGTTCCAGAGCAGATTTTTTTTTCATGAATTTCAATATGATATGATCCAACAGTGAAAAGTGCACTGTGTTGTGAGATAACTCACTTTGAAATGCACAGGATAAGCAATTTTCAAAGTTCTGAATGTAATGGTGGAACACCAAATGTGTGCTCTTAATGTAAAATGAAAAAGTAACAAAAATGTGAAGTAATTTCAACATTTTCTGTGCAACAACTCTGGGAAAGGAAATTACTTGAATTTTTGGAAGGGTGGCAATCATAGTGGACTCCTTAATAAGAGGTATTCACTGGGGGAAGGAAGGGAGACCCAAATGCAAGCAGGAATGTGGTTTGTGTGCCAAGGAGGACAGCGGGGAAGGTGGGCCCAAGAATAAGGGAAATAGTAGGGGAGGTTGGAGGAAAACCTAATTTAGTTATACATTTGGGAACCAATGACCTAGCTGGGGAGGAGGTAGAGGTAGTGCAAAGTAGGTTCAGAGAGTTAAGGAAGATCTTCAGGGAGGAAGAAAGTTCACTGGCATTTTCAGAGGTGATACTAGTACCAAGGGCCAGCACAGCCAGGAAAAGAAGAATAGAGGATTTCAATGACTGGCTGAGGAAATGGTGCAGGGAGGAGATGTTCATCTGTATTGGGGACTGGGAGGAGACCTGGTCAAACAAAGCACTCTTTTCACCAGACAGGCTACAAATCAGTAGAGAGGGTCTGAGGGTACTAGGGGACAAACTGGTGGCATACATAATCACTATACTTAATTTAAACTACTGAGGGGGAGGGGCAGAGAGCATGTAGGCCCAATAATTCAGAGAGGAGGAGGTCAGTGAACTTTTCCCACACAGTGATGGAAGAGGTCTGGAGGAAGTAGGTGGAAGGGCCAAAAACACAGTTAGCAAAGGGTGGAGGGTTGAGAAACACGTAACAAGGGTATGTGGAGGGGTGCACACAGAGGGGATAAATGTGAATAGAGGAATAGAGGGAAGAGAAGAAAGGTCATATTCTAGGTGGAGGGTGATGTCTCTGAATGTACAGAGTCTTGGAAACAAGATGGAAGACCTGCAGGCACTATTAGATGACAGGAGGGTGGACATAGCTGCAGTAACTGAGACTTGGGCAATATCACACCATGACTGGGACTTTGCACACCCTCGATATAAACTGTACAGGAGGGACAGGGTAGTTGAGAAGGGGGAGGGGTGGCAGTTTATATCAGGGAGGGAATAACTTGCACAAAGGAGGAGTCAGAGGAAGGGGACATGAAGGCATTATGGGTTCAGTTAAGGTCCAATAGAGGGAGAAAGGTGAGGTTGGGGGTAGTTTATAGACCACCCAGTCAGGATGAGGAGAGGGACAGGGAACTGAGCTCACAAATATCAGAAGCTGTGGGGAAAGGAGAGGTGGAAATTGTGGGGGACTTCAACCTGCCCAAGGTGGACTGAAGCATACCATTTATGACATGTGCTACGAGTCAGGTGATCCTGGAAGGACTACAGAGTGGGTTCCTGACTCAGGGGGTCATTGAACCAACAACAGCTCAGGAGATTCATGACCTTGTGCTCACAAATGTGTAGAATGTACAGCAAATAATGGTCAGGGAGTCACTGGGAGGAAGTCATCTTTGCATAGTGTGGTTCCAGTTGGATATGGGCAGGGAAAGTATCCCGACTAAGACCAAAATCTTGGATTTCAGGAGAGTGGACTTCAGGAAAATGGATGAAGTGCTAAGAAGCCATCTGGTGGGCATCAGAGCAAATATGGGGGTGGACCAAAGGTGGTCCATCATTAAGGAAAGAATACTGGTTGCCACAGATGAGTGCGTTAGGCTCAGGGGTAAGAACAGTAGGGCCAAAGCACCCAGCTGGTTCAGTTCTGGGGTTGTCCAGGCAGTATGAGAAAAGAGGCTGGCCTATAGAAAATTCAGGAAGACCAAGAGTGAGAGGTGGATAGGGAAAATTACCTAAGGTTGGCTAGTGAGGCAAGTAAGAAAGTCAGGCAAGCAAAGGAACAAAAGGAGCTGCAGATAGCTGAAGGAATTAAGAAGGGGGAGAAGGCTTTCCTTCACTATATAAGTGAAAAATGGCACAAGAAGAAAGGGATTGTTAGGCTTAAGAAAGGGGTGGAGTGGGTTTAGGATAATTGGGGAAAAGCAGAGCTACTAAATGAATACTTCTGTTCCATCTTCACCAGGGAGAAGGATGGACAAGTGCCTTCAGGAGGGAAAAGAGGAACGGGGGGTGGGGAGTATAGATGTAGTGATAAAGCAGGATAGAGTGAGTGAAGAGCTGCTTGCATTGAAGGTGGACAAATCACCAGGCCCAGATGGAGTACATCCAAGGGTACTAAAGGAACTTGCTGAGGAGCTGGCAGGGCCACTGACAGACCTATTTAATACTTCACTAGAGACAGGCATAGTACCGCAGGACTGGAGAACAGCACACATAGTGCCACTCCACAAAAGTGGTCCCAAGGGTGACTTAAGGAATTACAGACCAGTCAGTCTGACCTCCATTGCGGGCAAGCTCATGGAGACCATACTAAAGGAAAGGTTGGTGGAATATCTAGAAAAGCATGGTCTCCAGGATGCGAGGCAGCATGGGTTCATGGGGGGATTGTGTCAAACAAATTGATTGACTTTTTTGACTGTGTCACTAAGACAGTAGACAGAGGCCAAGCGGTAGACATCCTCTATCTTGATTTCAGCAAGGCCTTTGACTCTGTGCCCCACAAAAGATTGATCAGAAAGTTGGTGGATCTTGGGGTTAGGGAATAGATAGCCAGATGGGTGGAAAACTGGCTGAAGAACAGAACCCAGAGGGTGGTTATGGGGGGAGAGTTATCTGGCACAAGACAGGGAACCAGTGGGGTCCTGCAGGGTTCGGTGCTGGGGCCAGTGTTGTTCAATGTCTTCATCAATGACATTGGAGATGGCATTAAGGACAAAATGTGCCTATTCATGGATGACACCAGCACTGTGGGAGAGTGGACACAGCTGAAGGGATACATGACCTACAGGAAGATCTGGTAAAGCTAGAAAGGTGGTCCAATATCTGGCAGCTTGGCTTCAATCCAAGAAATGCAAAGTTATGCATAGTAGAGCCAAGAATCCTAGGACAGAGTACTACCAGGGTGATCGCTTGTAACCTTTGATGACCTTAACTCTCTGAGCTTCTTATGCCTTAAACATTTTTCTCCTCTAGAAATCCCTGTAGGGTTATTTTCTCTTCATGGCTTCATGGCCACTAGTCACATTACTCACCCTGCTCTCTTTTACATATTACTTAATCTGTAGCTCTTATTCCCCTACCCTATACCATTTAACTGCCCTATTTCATCTTCATATTCCATTTCCACTGCATTCCACTCTTACTATCTGTTTCCTCTGTCCCCTAACTCTCTTCCCTGCCATAGACTAGCCCTTCAGGGGCTCCTTGCCCCTCAGGTGGGAGAAATGTGGATACCGGGCAGTTGTCACTTCCATAGCCACCGTCTGAACATAGAGACATAGAAACATAGAAATTGATGGCATACGAGGACCATTTAGCCCACCTAGTCTGTCCATTTCCCTACCTAATGGATAAATTGCAGATCCTAGTTAACCAATAGCCTACTTCCTCCTACCCCCCACTAGAATTGCCTTATGCCTTTCCCATGCATTCTTGAATTCCCCCACTGTTTTTGACTCTATGACCTCCTCAGGAAGGATGTTCCATGCATCTACAACCCTCTCTGTGAAGAAATACTTCCTCACATTACATCTGAGCCACCCCCCATCTTCAGATTGTGCCCCCTTGTTCTTGCACATCCATTTTTCTTAAGGATGCTTCCCTCTTGGACTTTGTCGATTCCCTTGAGGTATTTTAAAGTTTCTATCATGTCCCCCCTCTCACTCCTTTCCTCGAGGCTATACATCTTAAGCTCCTTTAGTCTTTCTTCATATGTCTTCTGGTGCAGACCCTGCACCATTTTGGTTGCCCTCCTCTGGACAGCCTCCACCCCGTCTATGTCTTTGCAGAGATGGGGTCTCCAGAACTCTACACAGTACTCCAGATTTGGTCTTACCAGCTGTCTGTACAGAGGGCCAACAACTTCCTGTTTTCTACTGGTGATGCCTCTCCCTATGCATCCCAGTATCCCCCCAGCCCTTCTTACTGCCTTCTCACACTGCTGGCCCACCTTTAGGTTATCTGATGTGACTACCCCCAGGTCCCTTTCCATTTTTGTTGTTGTCAGTATCTCACCCCCCATTGTGTACTCTTGCCCTGGGTTTTTGTTTCCCAGGTGCATTATTTTGCACTTCTTTGCTGAATCTAAGCTGCCATACATTTGACCATTCCTTCAACCTTGCCAAGTCCATTTTCATCCTTTCCACCCCACCTTGCTTATCAACTCCTGTTGCAGATCTTTGTGTCATCTGCAAATAGACATACTTTCCCTTCCAGTCCCTCTGCAATGTCACTTATAAAGACATTAAAAAGGACTGGCCCCCAGTACTGAACCCTGCAGTACCCCACTAGTAACCCTCCTTTCTTCACTGTGGACTCCATTTACTACTACCCACTGTGTCCTGTTGTCCAGCCAGTGTTTTACCCAGGTTACCACCCCGGGACCCACTCCCAAGCTGGCTAATTTGTTTATCAATCTTTCATGTGGGACTGTGTCAAATGCCTTGCTAAAGTCTAGGTAGGCCATGTCCACAGCCCCTTCCTGGTCTATTACTTTGGTCACCCAGTCAAAGAAATCAATTAGATTTCTTTGACATGACCTTTCTGCTGTGAATTCATGCTGCCTTGGGTCCTGTGCCCCACTGGCCTCTAGGTACTCAGCAATTCTTTCCTTCAGAAGTGATTCCATCATTTTTCCTACCACTGAGGTCAAACTGACAGGTCTGTAGTTTCCTGCCTCTGTCTTGCTCCCACGTTTGTGAAGGGGAATCACATCCACCCTTCTCCAGTCCTCAGGCACCACACCATCCTCCCATGATTTATTAAAAAGGGTAGTCAGTGGTGTTACTAGTTCTTCCCTTAGTTCTTTAAGAATTCTGGGGTGAGTCCCATCAGGCCCCATTGCTTTATCCACCTTCAGTTTTAAGAGTTCTTTCAGAACTCTTTCTTCTATGAAAGGACTTTAACCCCCCTATCCAGAGTGCTTCTATTGACTAGATTAGGTATCTCCCCCTGCTTTTCCATTGTGAATACTGAACAGAAGTACTCATTCAGTATCCCTGCTTTTTCACTGTCGCTCTCTGGCCAACCACCTTCCTGTTTATTCAGCCTCAGTGTCCCTGTCTTCATCTTTCTTTGCTCCCTAATGTACCTATAAAAGGTTTTATCCCCCTTCTTAACCAAGTTGGCTATCTTTTCCTCTGTTTGGGCCTTTGCTATTCTGACAGCCTTCCCTGCTTCCCTCTCCTTTAACTGGTAGAGTTCTCTATCCTGCTTCTTCTGTGTTTCCTTATACTTCCTGAATGCTAACTTTTTCTCCCTTACCTTCCCCGCCACTTCTTTTGAGAACCATAGTGTTTTTTTTGCTTTAATTTTGATTTGTTTATTTGCTTCACACAAAGGCTTGTTGCCTCTGTGATGACAGTTTTGATGTTTCCCCATTGTTGCTCCACCCCACCTTCTTGCCTGTTTGCTAGTGCTTTTCTGAGGCACTCTCCCATTTTGACAAAATCAGCCCTCCAGAAGTCCAGTACCTTCACTTTTATGTGGCTTGACTCTACAGCTAAGTTTATTGTGAACCACACTGTTTGGTGGTCACTTGTTCCCAGATCGCTACCCACTTCAAGATCAGAGACCTTCTCTCCATCCCCATTTGAGAGTACTAGGTCTATGGTTGCTCCTTCATGAGTGGGTTTAAAAACTAGCTGTCTGAGGCATGCCCCCTGTAGGGCATCGAGAATAGCCCTGCTCTTAGATGTGGCTGCAGCAAAGGTGCTCCAGTTAACATCTGGCATATTCAGGTCCCCTATCAGCAATATCTCCCATTTCTCTGCCATCCCAAGGATGCCTTCTATCAGTCCCTTGTCCATCTCCTCCTCTGAGATGGGGGTCTGTGTACAACCCCTGTGCGGATTGTGAAGCCATTTCCAGTCTCCAGGGTGACCCACAGTGCCTCCTCTCCTCCCTGTGTATCCTTTAATTCTGTTGTTTTGATCCCTTCCTTTACATAGAGAGCTACTACTCCTCCTCTTCTTCCCTTCCTGTCTCTCCCATAGATTGTGTACCCTGGTATGTTAACATCCCAGTCATGGTTCTCTGTGTACATTCTTTCTGTGACTGCCATGATATCCAGGCACCCCTCTTCCATCAAGGACAAGATTTCGGGGAGCTTTTTACCTAGACTACGGGCATTAGTACTCATTACCCTCCATTTTTTCATGGCTTTATTTCTTTTTGCCCCATCCCTGTCCTTACTGCCTTTGTCTTTTTCTCCATTTTCCCCTGCCCTTATCCCTACTGACTGCTCTATCTTTATGTTTACCTCACTAACTACCCTGATTTCTTTGGGCAGGTAGTATTTCCCTTCCCCTTTTCAGTGCTTCCCCCTTGGCTAGTTTAAATGCTTGCCAATGAAGCATTTAAACCTATCGCCTAGGATCCTGGTTCCCCTCCTGGATGGATGCAGACCATCGCGCCTGTATAGGCCTGCATCCCTCCAGCTGGAGCCCCAGTCCCCAATGAAGCCAAATCCCTGAGCTCTACACCAGTTTTTCAACATCTAGACCAGACTCCTTACTAGCGAGGTGTGGCATTGCCGATACCCAATTGGAACATGAGTGATTTTCTGCTCTGGCATCTGATTGTCTCCTGCAGTCTGCGCCTGTGTTTCCCTCAATACTAAGCTAAAGTCTGATTTTCAGTCTAAAACTCGCACAAAAAAGAGCTGTACTTACTTACTGCCTAACATTTATGACCTCTATTTTTTCCTGTTTAGAATGTTAAGAGTTGGGACTCTGTTTGATTATACTCCTTTCTGAATTTCTGTGGTTGGGCCAGTCTTCAAGCACCAAGGAATACCCAGTTCTGTTGTCCTGCTGTTTTGGTCCTCCCACTGGTTCAGATGTTCCAATGTCTGTGACCCAGTACTTAATACTGACCCCTTTTTCTATCCCCTGCCAAGGATATGCTCTCCATGGGCCCCCTGTTCTTAGGCATGGGAAACCCGGGCACTGGGCAGTTGGCGTTGCCTCTACTGCTGCCTGAGAACCTAAGCTTGGAGTCCCCATTAGCAAAGCATGGCATTAGCAGCCATCCAATCGGAACATGAGCACTCTTTGGCATTGGCTTCTGATTGGTTCCTGCAGTCTGATTCTGTGTCCATTCTAAATAAGCATAAATCTGATTTCCATGCTGAATTTTGCCAAAAAAGAGCGTAATTACTTTTCTCCTTGACTGTTAAGACCCTTATCCTTTTGTTTAAAGTGTTACATTTAATGATGCTGTGTGATTACACTACTTTTGAAATTCTGTGCTTGCATCAGCTCCCTACACGAGCAGCCGATCACTTCTCCTTACTGAAGTTCCTACTAAGCCTCATCTTATGTCCTCCTTAAATATTACAGAAGCACTCTGACCTGAATCACTCCACGCTATGCAAGAAAGCAGCAGCAAAGGCAAACAAGATGCTGGGATGCATATCTGGGGGATCAGTGTTAGGAGAGAGGAGGTTATACTGCCCTTGTACAGGTCACTGGTAAGGCTGCATCTAGAGTATGGAGTTCAGTACTGGTGCCCACACTTCAAAAAGGACATCAACCTGCTGGAGAAGGTCCAGAGGAGGGCTACAAAGATGATAGCTGGTCAGCAGGGTAAGGCATGCAAGGAGAGGTTGAGGGCACTGAACATGTACTCCCTGGAAGACAGGAGAGAGAGAGGGGGGACATGATTGGGACCTTCAAATACTTGAAAGGGCTAAATAAGGTTGATAAGGAGAGTTTCTTTAAGATGAGTGGCAACCATAACAAGAGGGGGCACAGTCTTAAGTTGGAGGGTGGAAGGTTTAGGAGGGAGGTCAGGAAGCACTTCTTCACATAGATGGTGGTGGACACTTTGAATGTGCTGCCAGAAGAGATAATCTCATTGCAGACAGTGGGCAGCTTTAAGAGAGGCTCGGACAGGTTTACAGGGAGGGTAAGGGTCATGGGTAGGGAGGATGGGAGGAGTGGGGAGAGGGGGCAGGGACAGTAGCTCAAGCTGTGGACCCTGCAACATGAGCAGACTTGATAGACCAAATGGCCTTCTTCTGCTGGCTTCTTCATTTGTTCGTATATGAAAATTGTGCATTTATAGCAACTGGCAATATTGTCCAACATTAAAAAGACATCACTTCCAGTGCTTCTGGAGCTTTTCAAATCTTATTGCAATCGTTTTCAGTTAGTCAGGTGCAATTTCAAAAATGCCATTTCCAGATAGATTTACAGGTCCATGGAGAAGTCTCTTTCATCTGACTATATTAGTGTCCGGGAACAGTGGCCATGTGAAACACTCATTTACACACTGATGAAGGAATTTCACAGTGAAAGTACATTGCAATTTGTTGAATGTAAGCACTTATCCAATATAAATTTGTTTTGAATATTACACAGTGTAGAATTTATCCAGCTGTATAATATCAGGGTTTAATTTTTTTTTATAGTTGCTGGACAGACAGTGTGCACATTGGGTACAGAAGCATTGGTGAGGTTCATTGCAGAGGTGCCAAAAGAAGCAGAGGGGTCCATCACAGGAGTACTGGAAGCAGTAGAAGGTTCTGTCACTAAAGTACCAGGAGCAGCAGTAGGTTCTATTGGTGAAGTGACCGGAGTAGAAAAGCGGTCTGTCACTGAAGTGCTGAGAACAGCAGGGGTGTCCATTTGTGGAGTGCCAGGATCAGCCTAGTGGTCCCTCATAGTGCTGTGCAGAAGGTGGAATTCTGCAGGCAAAATTATGGTTGAATGACTATTCCATTAGCAGAATTTCAGCTTGGAATTTTGCTGGTTCCTTGTGAAATTCCACCTGCTGTGATCCGTGCGATAGTATTCTGCGGACAATTATATTTTTCTACAGAAAATCATTCCATAACCTTTCCCATGTAAAATATGGGGAAAAATAATTCCCTGGTGTCTAGTGGTGCTTGCCCCTATGATCAATGCCCAACTTGGTGTCTAGTGCCCCCCTCCTCTGATTACTGGCCCAATCTTTCCTTGGTGTGTAGTTGTTCCCCCAGTCAAATGCCAGCATAGCACAAAGTAAAATACTGTTCCCTGGTGTCTGGTGGCTCCCTCACCAATTGCTGGCTGATGTAGAATTAAATGTCCCTGGTGTATAGTGTCTCCCCTGCCCACCAATCACAGGTCAATGCCTGATGTAAAATATAATTCCTTGGTCTAGTGCACCCCCCGGTGTCAAACAAATACATTAATAATTCCCTGATGTCTAGTGGACCTACCCATTCCCAATCCCCTGTGATAAAAAAGGTGTCCCCAATATTCCCTGGTGTCTAGCAGACCCATCACCCTCCCACCTCAGCAGGTACTACCACCTACCCCTCTCCTCCTCCACTCTCCACCATGGACAGCCATCCAATTGCACTGATAATGACTGAGCGGGTACTTGTAAAAGCATGTACTCATTCACTGACAACCAACTAGATTGTGCTCATTCACTGAGGTGTTTGGGTGCAGCAGCAATGAGTGGAGGGCTGTTTCAGTCACTGACAGGGGGCAGAATGGGGGAAACAGCATTGTGTACCCCCTTGGAGGGCCACAACACAGTTCCTCCATCCTGCACCCCATCAGCGACAGAAACAGTCCTCCACTCATTTCTACTGTGCCCAAAGAGCTCAGTGAATGAGCAGGAGCTAGCATTGAATGAGTCCGTGCTTTTACAAGTATGAGCTCGTTCATTGTCAGCTCAGTCAGGCAGGCAGTAAGTCGTGGTGGAGAGATGAGGGCTGTGCCAGTTGTCTGCTTGGGGTCAGGGTTAAAGGAGTGGGGTGGGGGCAGCACATGCTGGGGGCGTGACTCCACTAGACACTAGGGAATATTGGGGACACCTTTTTTTATCACAGGAGTTCAGGGATAGGAAGGGAGTCCGCTAGACACCAGGGAAATTGAATAACCTAAGCTTTTTTTTATTACAGGGGCTCAATTCTAGATAGGAAGGGGGGTCAGCTAGACACCAGGGAATTATTAATTTATTTGTTCAACATTGGGGCACTAGACAACAAGGAATTACATTTTGCTTTGGGCAGTGGCCCGTGATCTGCAGGCAGAGAGGATGCTAGACACCAGGGACAGTTTATTCTACATAGTCCAGTGATCGGTGAGGGGGCCATTAGACCCCAGGGAATTGTACTTTATGTGGTGCTGTGCTGGCGATTGGCTGGAGGGAACAAGTAGACACCAGTGAAAGATCAGGCTGGTGATTGCAGAGGCACTAGACACCAAGATGGGCGAAGATCGTGGGGGGGGGGTTTGAATTAAAACATCATTCTTCCTTGGCTGCACTTGCACTGCAGCTCTGTTCTGCCAGCAACCATTTCCAAAGAAAACATCAATCCGCAGAATAGAATTCCATGGAAAGATTGCAGAAAAACTCATTCTGCATTTTTCTGCAGTGGAATTTCACCATTCCATTTCCAGTGAAATTTGGTGGAATTTTGGTGGAATTTGAAAAATGTCTGCGAAATTTCGTTCCACCAGAATTTGAAAATTCCACAATGCACTAGTCCCTCACTTTGGTGCACAGAGAAAGAGAAGCAGAGGGGTCGGTCACTGACGTGCCTGGAACAGTGTCAGAGCACGTTCTGTGGTCAGACATCTGAGCGCTCTGAGATGTGCTTTTCATATAGTTCTGTAAGATTGTAAGCCTCTTTGTCTATGGTTCCACATGTTCAAGGCTCACACATGGGCCATCATCTTGTTGGCAATGTGTGCTGAAGCAATTTATATCTCTGGTGCTAACCACACAAGCTACCGCAGACCTCACACTCTGGATGTGTCTGATCCCAAGAACAGCTCTAGCATCCAGTTCTTTTGGCCTTCTTATGCATTTGTCAGGTACCCAAAAAAAATGTTCTTTGGAAGTTGCTGCACCCCTCCATTGGAGGCACTCATGTAAGGGTATTCTAATAGTATATGAACAGCTCTTCCTGTGTGGAAATGACTGCAAGATTGGACTGCACGGCCCTCATTGCCATAGATTTAACCACAGCATTCTCCCCATCTGAGGGGCCTTTCCCATGCCTTGATCCAAAGTACACCCTTTCAATTGAAAATCCAAATTCTTTAGGAACCACTGAAATTGCATGGAATGACCGCTTTGATTTATATTAGCTCCCACAGCTATCTGTAAAATGCACCTCCTTTTCTATGGTTAGGTGCCGGGCCTTTGTGAGATGTGTGTTGGCCATGTTCACAAAATGCAGAACCGCATGGTGGTCATGTGTGAGGTCCTGTGGAATGAAAACCAGTGACTCTAATGGTACATTCACAATGAGCACATCTGTAGTATGTAACAATGGGGTGCACTGTAGCCTGTTCATAATGCCAGTCGCAGGACTGGATCTCATCCTGGTCCTTGCAGGCATAGCTTTCAGCAAAGTCTAGCACCATGAGAACTCACCCCTGAGGAATTTTCTCCATCAGTGCACTGAACTGGTGCTGCTACCATGCAGCCACATGCAGGTTGTGACCCAAAAACAGATCTTCCCTAAGCATGTCAACCAGTTGTTGTACTGTTGTACTCTTGCTGTTCAGCACTTTTTGGGATGTTTTTCTTTCCAACCCATCTATCCTTCTGGTCACAGTGATGCTTTCTCACTGATACCATCTCAGCAGTTCTGCCCCATGTTACCTCAATAGTTCCTCTGTCTTCTTTTCTACTACATGTGCTGTACAGTTGTCACACACCATTTCCATACATTCTCTTCAGAAGAACCTGTGATCTCCTGCCTTCAGATACATTGTCAGTTCCACGGCTTTGAAAATATTCAAGGCTTTTCACTCAGTCATTTTGTGAAGGTCATCCATGCAGTTTATTGTGTTTAGTTTTAATGAGGCATTGGTGCAATACTCACATAGGCATTGGTCAAGTTTATGTTCTTTGCAAATTTAATGTGTTTTGGTTGCAGACTGTTAAATTTTGCTGCACCAATATTTTGCTCTGGATTTTCCTTTAGAAATTGTGCATTGAGGGGTTTTGAAATGAAAGCGTGACACATTCATGAGGATTGTCCAGCTGATCCCAAGGGTTGTGCTTGTCTTGTGTAGCATCTTGCTCTGGCACATTTGCGTTTTTGTTTTGGTCCACTTTTGATCTTTTCCTTCACGAACTCCACCGGTTTCTTCTCCTAATTTCCACAGCACACCATGTTTTGTCCTCTTTTTGCCAGTGCTGCTTTCTTTGCTGGTGAGCATAAGGATATCAATTTATCGACTGTGAATACAAAACGGTTGTGTTACTGTGGTAGGACAGACAGTGCCCTTTGAAGTGCATTCCAGATGGCGCTGTCAAATCAGTGGTCCACAATTGTAGCTGTATTAGGATTATCTGTTAAATTTACTTGCACTGATGCTGTGGTGGCAGTCTGTGCTTTTCATTGTTGCTGGGCCTCCTTGTAGTTGTTGGTGTCTTTTTTTCATTAATTTTCCTTCTCTTCTTCTGTGCTGACATCACTGCATGTTACTGTCTTTTATGTTCCTTCCATATTTTTCTTCTCTGCTGCTTTTTTTTGTTTATCTCCTATTGTGGTCAGTTTGATTGGCACTGTACATGCAACATTCATGGCATGCTCTAGTTTCCTCTGCTTTTGACAGTCTCTGTACTGCTGCATTTGCTGCCTAGACTTGTGTATGTAGTCACAGCACATTTCCTCATCCAAGTTACCATGGTAAGCCTGTGATTGAGCTCTGTAGTTTTCCATATATGCTGTATAACATTCAGGGTAATTTTTAATCCTATGTCTGAAGCGTTTACTTCTCTCCTTTCCAGACATTGGCGTGAACAAGATTTTCTGCCCACGCTGAACAAGGATTCCACAGACACTCATGGTATTCATCTACAATGATGTTCCATTATTCAGAGAACCTTAAGAAACATAATTTTTCAGGTATTAGTCCACAATAAATTCCTCTTTCAGAGCTGATGTGGCCTGCATGATGGTAGCTAGTGATGATAGCAATTAAAAATGAGCGACTGTTAAAACAGTGATTCATTTTAAGCACTATCATTATGAGCTACCTTGCAAGGGTAGTGATGAAACAGCTATGACAGCAGCTGGAAGGGAGGGATAGGGAGGTGGAGGAGAGGAATAGGAATGAGTGTTTTAGTAGGGAGGAGAGCTTGCTGCAGCTGAGCCAGCCCAGTGGTGTGGTGGTGAGAGTGGCTGGCTATGATGAAGTAGGCATTGGGTTCAATCTGGACCAGGGGAGAATATTTTCCTGATGCTTGTGGCTGCCATTTTTTTCCCAGGACTGAGTTTTTCCCCCTCCTCAACATGCACCCCCCCCGGAGTTGGTAATCCAAAAGCAGGGGGGTGTAGGGGGTGTGGGCTGGAACAGCCCCCCCTGCAAAAACATTAAGTGTTCTTGGAAGTGGGGTCACCAAGAATTGTATATCGCCGATTGCTTTTTGGCAATATACACACCCCATAATAGTGGTCGCTGTTTTGCGATCGCAATTATGACATGGAACCCTGCATGACAGAGGGCACCATTTCCTCACTACAGAGAAGACCAAAAAAGGAAAGCAAGCATCAAGTTGCTTCACAACACATGATACAACATAATGAAGGAGAAGCACACATCAGTTGTTTAACAGATGAAGCGATGGATGAAGGAGAGCACACATTATTTGTTTAACAGATGAAGTGATGGAACAAAGGACAACACATATCAGTTGTTTTACAACATATGAAAGAAAAATGAGAATGTACAATGTGATAAGGAAGAGTTTTGCACTGCAACAGTGACCAATATCGAGCTCCTGCTGTTATCATGTTAAACACTAATTCCTGTCTCTGTCAGTAAAAGTCTTAAAACATTATCTAAATAATAGCATATTCAAAAATTTAAAAACAAAACACTATAAAACAATGACAGTCACCATGTCTTAAAAAAGTAGGAGGGATGCCAAACAAAATGGAGGTAGTGGAAACAATCTGGAGGTAGTGGAAACAAAATGGATGGATGAAAACAAAATGGAGGTAGTAGAAACAAAATGGAGGGATAAAAAATGTAGGTAGTACAAACAAAATGGTGGGTAAAAAACAAAATGGTAGTAGTCGAAACAAGATGGAGGGGGTGGAAACAAAACAGAGTGAGTGGACAAAGGTTCACAGTGTAATGCATGAGGGAGGACAAAGAACAGGTATGCCATTTGCACAGCTAACGCACAGTTGTGAAATTCCTCACAGCGACAATCTCAACAGGTTTTGAGATTGTCACTGTGAGGGACCCAAGGGCAAAATTTTGCCCTTTTGCTGTCTTTTGCCCCCCCTTCAAAACAACTCATACTTGGAGTTAGATATTTTAAGGCGTGTTGCAGGAGGTGCACCTCCTGATAGAAAACACACAATGTCTGACAAGCGAAATGTAACCTTTCAACATTGGGGATTTTGCCCTGCTGAACTTCGACAACACTGTTGTCATTTTGGCATGGTAGAACCTAAAGAACAACTGCATGGTCTCAACATGACTGAAGGTCGAGCACCAAACAAAAGGCTGCTCAGCCTCCAGCTATGTTAACACCATGTGGTGGGTTAAAAAAAAACTCATCCATGATTAAGAAAACCACAGAAAGCAAACAATCATTTATAGTGCACCAAAACAAAACCTTGAAGACCTCCCAGCACATACTGCATGGTCTCAACACGTCTGAAGATCTGGCATGAAACAAAGGCCTGCTTAGAATCCAGCCATGTTAACACAATGTGGTTGTGGGTTTTAAAACTCGACTGTGATTAAGCAAACCAAAGAAAGCAAACAAACATTTATTTTATAGTGCAAGCCAAACAATACCTCAGAGATATTATCCCAACTTACACCGCATGGTCTCAACATGGCTGAAGATTAAGCACTAAATGGCATCCAGCCACGTTAACACCATGTGGTGGTGGGTTGAAAAACTTGGCTGAGATTAAGCAAACCACAGAAAGCAAACAAACATTTAAAGTGCAAGCCAAACAATACTTCGGAGACCCCCCAGCTCAACATGGCTGAAGGTCGAACATAAAACAAAGGCCAGCTCTGAATCCAGCCATGTTAACACTGTGTGGTGGCGAGTTTAAAAACTCAGCCATGATTAAGCAAACCAGGGAAAGCAAACAGACATGAACAGTGCAAGCCAAGCAATACTTCAGAGACTCCCCAACACACGCCAGATCGTTTCAACATGGGTGAAAGTCCAGCACCAAACAAAGGGGCTCTCAGCATCCAGCCACGGTAAAGCCATGTGGTGCTGGATTTAAGGTCCCAGGCCTTAATAACAAGGTATGGCACAAAGAAAAGCAAACATTTACAGTGCCTGTGAAACAATGAATTGTGCCCACCACCTGGTCTCAAAATGGCTAAACGTCGAGCACCAAGCAAAGGGGTCTTCAGCATCCAGTCATGTTAAGGCTATGCAGTGCAGGGTTTTAAGTCCACCACATTACCCTGCAAAACAGACAAAATATTGTAAGCAGAATTATGATTTGGAGCCCAAAAGTACTCCCAGCTCACTCCCACCACCACAAGCCACATGATCTCAAAATGACTGATTGTCGAGCACCTAAAAAAAAAGGCTGTTCAACATCTAGCCATGTTATGACCATGCGGTGTGTGGTGGTGCCCTCTAAACAAATCCCATGTCCACCACACACTCAAATCCCTTGGACTGGACAACCTCTCAGTGCAGTGGTTCACCGACTGCCTGCATGGTAGATCTCAAATAGTCAGATGGCTAGGGGTGAAGTCTGACAAATGCCCCATTTTGGATGGAGTCACTCAAGGTTCAATATTGGGCCCCTTTTGTTTTCCCTATTTATCAAAAACTTGCTCAAGCACTGTGGGGGTGCCAAGTTGACCGTTTACGCTGAAGACGCCATGCTCTATATTTCATCTCAGGATGCAGCCCACCTAAATCAACTTCTCAGCCAGACCTTTCTGTATTAGAGAATTGGTTCCTGACCAATCAGCTAGTTTTCAACTGGGAAAAAGCAAAAAACAAAGCTATCTTATTTGGACCCAAAAGCCTGGGCCTTGATAGGTCATGCTTATTGTCCCCCTATCTTATTTTTTTTTTTATTTATTTAGAGTCTAGGATTACAAGTACGTTTGATCCAAGGCTCTTTTACAAAGGTTCCACATCAATTGAGGTACAATACAAACATTACATAGAGTTGAGTAACAATGCAGAAATGATGCACAGACATTTTTAAGCAGCTGAAATACATTACATTGAGGGAAAGTGAGTACCAGGGGGCAGGGTAGCCAGAGGTAACTGAGGCTTGGAATGGACACAAAAAGAGTAGATCAGCCATGGGCATTTTTCAGACCTCAAAAAAGTGCTTGGGGGTAGGGGCCAAAAACAGGAGGGGAGGGTAGGCTGTAGGAAGAGGAAGAGGGGGTAGGAGTAAAAGTGCTAAGAGGGAGATTAAATTATGAGGGACAGTCTCAGGAGCTTGAGACAGCTAGGTGGAGATGACGGTTGGCTTTGAACAGGCCTAGGTTTTGCAGAGAGAAGATTTTTTTTATTTTTTATTTTAGTCTTTGGTAACCAGGTAAGGCCCACTAGGCACAGGTGCCTGTTTTCAGGGGTGACCTGGGAACAGTGGGCAGTTAATCGGCTTACTCAGAGTCACACAGTATGCAAGTGGAGGTTGTGAGAATCAAACTCAGGTCTGGTCTGCTGGATGCACCAAACTCGTTCACACCTCGTTCCTTTAACCTCTTGGCAATACTGCCAGCCGATGTCTTTGTTAAGTCCATTAATCCAGCTAGGAGCTCGGTATGCAAAGATCTTTGGCTCTGTGTGGTGCGGCACCAAGGAATGTGCAGCATTTCATTTTCTGAAGCCCTGGTGAGGTGGGAGTTGCGTACTGTATGGAGAAGACTTTGGACTCTAGGAGGAACAAGATGTAGCATAATTTTCTTAGCCATTAGACAAGTTTGGTACTTGATACAGTTTGATAGCTGGAGCCACCCTGATTGCACAAAGAGGTCACACATATGGGTGAGTTGGTGGGATCCTGTGATGAGTCAGCAAGCTTTATTTAGGGTCAAGGATAAGCGCCTGAGGGCTGTGTCAGTTGCAGAGCCAAAACTGGTATTTTTTTTTTAGTTCTTTAACCAGGAGTAACACACTAAGCTGAAAGCTTTTTGACAGGTGCGACCTGGGAGCATAGGGAAGTTAAGTGACTTGCTCAGGGTCACACAGTATGCAAGTGGAAGCTGTGGGATTCAAACCCAGGTCTGGTCTGCTGGATGTCACCAGATTTGCAGCTCAGAGCCTTAAGCCACTGTGCTATACTGCCTCGTGTGGGCATGATTGATGAACTGCATGGTGTTAAAGTGAAGCATTGACCCTATTTGATATGTCCTGGAGATCCTGGGGTTTCTCTCTGATGGTCCCCAGCCACATGGTGAATCCACTTGGGTGACAGATACAACTGAGGAGGAAATACCTATGACTATACAAGCTATCCTCCCCAATAATGGGACAATCTTCAAACAGGATCAAACGTAGCTGGCACTTGCATGCCCAGAGCTGGGATGTGTCGATTACTACCTTACACCTCTCTATCACTCCACAACCTATTTAACAATAACACTGACAAGATGCAGGGGCCAAAAGGAGGGCCTTGAACATCCTTTTAAATTGTGTGAGGGTAGAACTAGTACAGACTTCTAGAGGTAGGGAATTCCATAGAGTAGGTGCTGCTGTAAAGAAGGATCTACTACCAGCGACCGATTGGACCTTAGGGATGTCCAAAACAGAGCAAGCATTTGCCCCCAGTGGCCTAGTAGGCCATCTATGCTGAAGTAAGGCAGCAAGGTTGGGAGGAGTGGTGGATTTCAGTAATTTAAAGGATCCCCTATACTGCTTGTTCTTTAAATTACCAAAATCCACTGCTCCTCCCAGCCTTGCTACCCTACTTCAGTATGGATGGCCTACTGGCCCTGAGGACAGATGCTAGCCTCTGAAGCACCCAGGGTCTGATCAGTCGCCGTAGTAAATTATTTTGCAGTAGCACTACGCTATGGAATTCTACCTTGGAAGTCCATACTAATTCTACCCTCACACACTTTAAAAAGAGGCTCATGGCTCTCCTTTGGGCCCCTGCACCTTATCAGTCTCATTGTTGACACTGAATTTTGCTAGATGCTAGCTGACTGATCAGCATGCTTGTTTTTCCTCTCCTGTGTAAATACTACAGTGCTACTCTCTGGCAGCTGCCTCTGTCTGATCAAGTATGTCTGTAAGTACTGTGAAACTCCCCTACAAACTTGTACTCTTGCACTGTAGGTACTCACTATACTGTCTCCTCGATGTATATAAAATTTATGTAACTAGTATCATTGATCACTGATTGTATCATAATTGTTATTGTTCATCAATCATGCGCTCTGTGTGTGATATGTACTGCATTGCAATTGTTCTATTTCTATGTTATGTAACTAAATCCTGCTTGTCCCTGAAAAAGGGACTCCATTTTCTCAGTGGGCTTACCTGGTTACCAAAATTCAATAAAAAAAAAAAAAAAACTACTAATTATGTGTGTTATGATTAGGATCTACAATTACTGCACTATAGCTACTCAAACAAAGCCACCCCCCACCCCCCGGAATGTCCCTGCCACTCTCTCCTGTAACCACCCTCCCCATACATTATCATCTCCCTATATGTGTTTAGAGGTAGAGACCCACATATTTGATAATGATGCACAAAGAATGAGGAGGCTTGAGCTTTGCTAACATAATAGGGTCAGGGATACCCACCCCTATGTGGCGCACAGCTGCATGAACTTGAGTGAGCAAGTGTTTCGGGTGTTCACAACTTTGCCTCACAGAGGCTCACACCAGACAAAAAGTTATTTACTCATGTTAATGGTTTATACTTTTTTGTTTATGTTTAATGACTGTTCTTTTCAACTGGTTGTTTTTTTCATTTACAGTGTGTACTTAGCATTTAATGCAGCTATGACCTACTAGTTGAGTGCAAAAGGTTTGATAAAGGTACCAGACAAATTTCATTATGTATACTTGCAACAAGGAGCCAAATGGAATACCCCCACAAGCAAAACCCCTACTAATATATTGTCTATACCCCTAAAATCGTCTCTCATGTGGGAAAATGTCTAGCAGTCCAAATGTGAAAGGAATGCATTCCCCAATCAAAAGAAGGAAAATAGTTTCACATTTCAACTGGCTTGGAGCCAGCCTAGCATTCCTACAGGAGCCTAACCTGCTACAGAAAGAAGTTGATAAATGAAAGGGAAACATCCATGTAGTTACATCCAACACCTCCATGTGGGACACTTCCAGATTAACAGTTTCGCACAGTGTATGTATTTGTGTTACTTACTGTGATGTTGTTTTATTTACATCTGATCTGGTTGATCCTGCCATCCTCCCAACTGGCATTTAGAGTATTGCACCTCTAGCAGCGCATCCCACAATTTCTCACAGATGACCTCAGAGCTGGGAGCAGCCGTGGGAGTGTGTATAGTGTTACCTTATGGATGGAGCTAGTAAAAGCTCCAGTTTGCTAGTTATAGGTCTCGGTGCCATACCATGACCAAGCATGCCAGACTGCCAGTTTATACTTGGTCTTAGTATGGCACCAAGACCTCTAACTTGCAAACTGGAACTATTAATAGCTGTGTCCATAGGGCAACACTATAAACACTCCTGCAGCTGCTTCCTGGCTCTGATGTCAGCCACTGGAGATTGTGGGATGTGCCATTAGAGCTACGATACATGAAATGCCTGTGGGGGGGGGGAAGAAGGATCAACCAGATCAGATGTAAATAAAACAGCACAGTAAGTAAAAAATACAATACATACACTGTGCAAGACTGTTAATCAGGCTGTGTCTCACATGGAGGTGTGGGATGTAACTACATGGACATTTCCCTTTAAAAAAAAGTTGGGTCTCCAAAGTATATTGCAGCCCATATAACACCAAAGGCAGGGAGGGTAGCTATTTTGTTTCTAAAAGGGATAGACTTCCAAGAAAGTGAAGTAGTGTGGGACAGAGAAGGTCACTACCTTATTCTGAAGAGTACACTGGCAAAAGAGAATGTTACCCTCTGCAATATGTACCCCTGTAAAATACAAAAAGCAGCATTCTATCATATCCTAGCTCAAACTCTAATGGAAAAGACCAAAGGTAAACTCATGATAGGAGGAGACAAGAATGCAGTACTAGACCAGTTTCTTAATAGGAATAAACCCACACAGGATCCCAACCCGCCAGCATCCCTAGCATACATTCACTAGCTGATGAGCTAGGCCTGATGGATATTTAGAGACTGACAAACCCCAAAGGGACAGAATATACTTTCTTTATTCACCTTCACCAAACTTACACCTGAAATGACATCTGATTACTACCACAGACTATGATGAACGATGTTATGACAACTGAAATGCAGTGTAGGTCAAATCCTAATTTCAGATTATGCCTTAATTAGTTTCACATGGCTTCCTTTAGTACTACAATCCCGATGCTGGGGACAATGGAGACTAAATGTCTCATTCCTAAGGGACACTGACGTCAAGCAGCAGATGTCAACAGACATTCACCTCATTCATTCTAGCACAGAATAGTGCTGGGCACACATCTGAAATGATCAGGTGGGACGCACTTAAAGCCTTCTTTAGGGGCAGATTCATTGTCAATGCAACATTCCTTAAAAAATCCAGGAAAGTAGAAGAGAGACCTTTCAAGGCAAACTGAGGAAGTTAGAAGAAACATACTGGGCAGATGCTGTTGCCCAAGCCACGTTGTTGCCTCAAATCACAGGTCTCAGATACTATAGAAATACTTACCTAAATCTAAAGGCAGCATATGCCCTATTTAGTTTGAACCAGACATTCTGGTTGGTGGGAAAAAATCTGGGTAGGCTCTCGGTATATCGGCTGAGGAAGCGCCAAGAGAAGTTGTGAATAACTGCGATCCAAACAACTGATGGCAACTTGAGTAAAGACAACATGGGCATTAACAAAGCCTTTCTGAGCTATTTTACCAATCTTTATTTGGCTGAAATGCATGCACCAATGCAAGATAGAGATACCTTCATATCCAGATTACACCTTCCCACAGTGTTGGATGCACAAAAGAGACCGTTATATGCTCCTTGTCAGCACTTGGAACTGCAGATGGCAAGTCCTTCAATGACAAAGGGAAAGGCGTCCAGCTAGCAGAGTTTTCCCAGGCCTTGCAGGATGAGTGACCTTCTGGATATTTTGATGTGCTGTTTTTCTGAGGCTCAAAGCAAAGGTGAGTTACATCAATCGATGAGCACAGCCCTTATTAGTTTGATCCCTAAACCTGGTAAAGACCACACCACATGTCACAACTATCACTCTATTTCATTAATCAACACAAATTAAAACAATGTATTCTAAAGTGTGGGCATACAGATTAAAACAAGTTCTCCAAACATTATCAAAACAGACCAAGTTGGATTCAAGCCAGAACAGAAAGGTTCTGACAAGACTCAAAGGTTGATCAGCCTTTTATGGCACTCAGAAGTCAGTGGTCAGTCTTGGCTTTGGTGGCACTTGATGCCAAAAAAACCTTTGAAAGAGTGGATTGGCCTTACCTTTTTCAAGTGCTAAAACACCTGGGTTTTGGGGGGGGGGGGTTCATCCTGGGAACAAGCACATTTTATAAAACAGTAAGAGCCACAGTGACTACAAATGGCCTCACCTCAGAGACCTTCTTGCTAGGCAGAGGTAATCGACATTGATGCCCACTTTCATCCTTGCTGTTCATCCTAGCCCTGGAACCCCTACTGCAAGCCATATAATGGCATCTACACATTCATTGCCTGATGTTAGATAAGGAACATAAGGTCCAAGATTATTCTGATGATAACTTCCTGACTCTGAGCCAGCCACGCCAATCTGTACCAGCCCTTTTGCTAACGGTGGAGGACTATGGGCATACATTCAGATACAAGCTCAACATGGTCAAGTCACTGATACTGCCCTCATATCCTGAGATAGTCTGGTTCCCCTCAACACCCCTGGGGCTTAGCATCACACATCAGCATGTTAAATATTTGGGAATGAATACCAAGAGGTACCTAAACCAATTAGGTCCACTTGACATAAACCGCATTCTGGAAAGTTTAGAGGCAGACGTAGCACACTGGAGCCATCTCCACCTCTCACACTGGGGTAGAGTTCAATCCTATAAAATGATGGCTGCACCTATGATCCACTATGTGTTAGATAATCTCCCAATAGCCCTCTCACAGAGACTGTTCAAGCAGATCTAATTGCAAATGCTAAATTTCTTTTGGGACAAAGATTTTTGAAGGTTGCATTTTCAAATACTGTAGCTGCCCATGCTGAAATGGGACCTAAAACTACCAGATTTTGGCTTAAAGCATGAGGCACAGGAACTCCTGTAGCTTAGTCTTACTCACTCTGCAACACCCCCTTCTAACTGGCTAAAATGGGCAGATTGTGACTCTCACATGATATGGAGTTTCCTCTATTGAAGTACTCTGTTTGCAACACAGCACCCTCAACTGTGCCAGCACCCCACTATTCAACACACAATGCAGGTGTAGAAGTGGGTGGCCAAACAAGATGGTCTGCATGGTGCTCTAACACCTTACTCTACAGAGTAATGATAGGCTCAAATCAGATGCCAAAGCACTCTGTTGGCCATCCTGGGCAAATAAAGGGCTAGTATCCTTTGGGGATCTCCTAGATAACAAAACACAGGTCCTCAAATCATTTGCCAACTGCAAGCTGAATTCAACATACCTAGCAACCAACATTGGCATTACCTACAATTGAGACATGCAATACAGTCACAATTAGGGTAGTCATATCAGTTAGAACACCAGAATCTCTTATATGCTCTTCTAGATAATGAGTGAGACACCCCACCATCCTCCAGTAAAATCTATGCCTTTTTAATTGCCACTGCTCAGGATCCCAGTGAGGCAATGAGGGCAAATGGGTGGATGAGCTTGGTATCCCAATAACAGTGCAACAATGGCACAAGTTTTGGCCCCTACTTAAGAGGAATGTAAAGGATACCAAGAACTAATTCACTCATTTCAAGCTGCTCCACAGATGGCAAAGAATTCCTCAGAAATTGTGTAAGTGGGGCCTGATACCCTCAGATGAGTGTTGGAGATGTCGTACTAAAACAGGCTCAATTTCTCATTTTCTGTGGAACTGCCCAGTGTTCAGAGAATACTGGACAGAAATACTAAAGATCGATACTGCTATATGCGTGTGCTTATGAAAATGTTGTACAAAACTGTGACATGAAGCGTCACTTTTCAAATATAGAGCAGATCATTTTTTTCTACCATTTCTAGCATGTTTACTATTTGTGATCTATGCTGTGAACAGCTAATAACAGATTAGTGCATTTAGAGAATAAGCAATAAAAAATAAAAAGTAATAAAAAAGTGAAAAATGTGCATAGAAACTGGTGTTATTGCATATTGTCCAACAGTTTAAAAGACCTCAGTTGCTATGCTTCTGGAACTTTTCATATTTGGTTGCAATCATTTGTAATTCATCCTGTGCAATTTAAAAAATTCCATTTCCCGACAGATATACAGGTCCATGAAAAAGTCTCTGCTGTCTGACCATATCAGTGTCCTCATATTGTGTCCATGTGAAACACCCCTTTGCACACTGGTGAAGGAATCTCACTTTGAAAGTATAGTGCAGTTCATTGAATGCAAGCACTTGTCTGAGAAAAATTGTCTTGAGTAGTTAACTGAGTAGAATTTGTTTAGCTGTACATTGGCAGAGTTTATTTTTTTTTCTTACAGGTGGACAGCCAGCATGCACACTGGGGGCAGAAGCGGTGGAGGCCATTGCTGAAGTGCAGAAAGCAGAAGAAGGGACCATTATAGCAGTACCTGGAGCAGAAACCAGGTTCGTTGCTGAACTACTGGGAGCAGAAGAGGGATCTGTCACTACAGCACTGGGAGCAGAAGCTGGATCAGTCACCGGAGTGCTGTGAACAGTGGGGGTGTCCATATCTGCAGTGCTGTAATCAGCAGATTCACTCATTTTTGTGCATGGAGCAGCAGAGGGGTCATCACTGGCATTCCTGGAACACTGTCACTGTCATTCCTGTGGGCAGGGATCTGATTAGTCTGATCAGTGCAGCTGTTTGAGAATTTGATCTATTTGTTGTCCACAGTTCCACATGCTCAATGTTCACACATGGGCCATCAAAATTTGGGCAATGTACACAGATACAAGACAATTATCTGGTGGCAACAACACCATCCACCACAGGTCTTATGCTCTGGATGCATCTTGTTCCCAGAACAGCTCTAACATCTGGTCCTTTTGAGATTCATATGCTTCTAGCATGTTCCCAGAAAAATTTTCTTTTTGTGTGTATGCATCCATTGCTTTGAGCCTCTCATGCAAGATTATTGTGGCAGTACATGAAAAGCTCTTGGGCTGTCGAAATTACTGTGATTCGTGATTGTATGGCCCTTGCTGCCATAGATTTGACTACAACACTCTCTCCATCTGAGGGCCTTTCCCATTATAAAATCCAAAGTAGGCAGGCTCAGTTGGAAAGCTGAACTCGGATGGAGTAATTGAGAATCCATAGAATGACCATATGGATTTATACTGGCTTGCACAGCCATCAGAAAAATGTACCTCCTTCATTATGCTTAAGTATTGAGTGTTCATGATGTGTGCATTAGCCATCTTCATGAAGTGCCGAACAGCATGGTGGTCAGGTGTAAGGTCCTCAGAGATAAATGCAAGGGATTCTGTGATAGTGTTGGTACAATGAAAATATTTGTAATATATCACTATTGGGTGCCCTGCAGCCTGCTCATAGCACCAGTGGTAGGACTGGATCTTATCTTGGTCCTTGCAGGCATAGCTTTCTGAAAAGAAAAAATATAGGAAATGTTGGGGGGCCCTTCGAAGTAAACACTCATCGCTCAAGTTATTGTTCTTCAATCTTTCTTTTTATTTCTCTTCCCCCTACGTTTCGCTGAACTTAGAGCTTGTTCATGGGGTTTATTCTTTGTTACACATCTGTAAATACATTTATTTTATGTCATTCATCAGCATTTTTTTAATATGATATTGTTACATTTTTAATTATTCGGTGTATATACATACCATTCAATAAAGATTATTGCTTGTGCACCCTTGTATATATTCTTAATTTTTCACAGGGTTAATTTATTTGTACTTGTTTAGATCCTAAGTTGCATCCTTAAAAGGCATACACAGTATGTTAGTGAACGCAGCACTGCTAACAACTTGGAACAAGGTTTAACTACTGCCTGTAAGGCTTGTTCCCCATATTTCTTGGTTTGCAGCATACCTTATATATTACTTAAAACTTCTTGTCTTTCTTGTAAAGAATAATTTTGGGCCTGTAATGTCATAAACATAATTTTTTGTAAAGCTTTGCTATTATTATGTATTTAAACCAAAGAACTAAAAATGTAACAATATCATATTAAAAAAATACTGATCAATGGCATAAAATAAATGTATTTACAGATGTGTAACAGAGAATAAACCCCGTGAACAAGCTCCAAGTTGAGCGAAATGTAGGGGAAAGAGAAATAAAAAGAAAGATTGAAGAACAATAACTTGAGAGAAGAGTGTTTACTTCAAAGGGTCCCTCAACATTTCCTATATTTTTCTTGAATTTGAAAGCCTAGATTGGGGGGCTGAAGAACCTAAAAGAGAACCATTACCCACTAAACAATATTTACGTAGTTTTCTGAAAAGTCTGGCATCATGGTCCATGATGACCCAGCCTTGTGGTGTATTTGCTTTAATTGAACTGAACTGATGTTTTTGCCATTACGCCGCATGTAGGTGATGATCCAGAAACTGTACATCTTCCTTGGGGCTCTCAACCAGTTGTATTAAGGTTGTCTTCTTTCTGTTCAGCACTTTTCTTGATGTTTTTGTTTCAATGCCATCAGTAGTTTTCTTCAAAGTGACACTTTTGCACTGGTACCTTCTCACCAGTTCTGCTTCATGTTGCCTCAACAGTTCCTCTGCCTTCCTTTCTTCTGCGTTTAATGTGCTGTTCTCACACACATTATTCACAAGGTCCCTCCTGAAGAACTTTTATATACTCAGCCATTCCGTTTATTGTGTATATTTTTAAAGTGGCATTGGCAAAGTACTCGCAAAGATACTGGACAAGTTTTTGTTCTTTGGCCAATTTAATGTGGGCTAGTCTCAGACAGTTATATTTAGTTACCTTGATGCTGCAGTCTGGATTTTCATTCGGAAATTCTGCATGCAGTGCATTTTTGATGGTTTTTTAAAGGAAGGCTTTGGCACGCTGATTTAGTTTCAAATATGCTTTCTTTTGAGGCAGGGAGTGGTTGACTCTTTAAAAAAACTTTTTACTATGGTGACAGTTTCCATAGACAGTGCTGATTTGCGTGTGGTTTTCATACATTTATTGTTCCTGTGTGACACATTTTTGATGGATGTCCAGCTGATCCCAAGAGCTGTGCTTGCCTGGCATAGCGTCTTATATTTTTTCAAAACAAGAATTGCTCTAACCCATTCATGTTTTGGCTTTTGACCACTCTTAATTTTCCTTTGTGACTTCCACCAGTTTCTGCTCCAAATTTCCAAGGCACATTAAGTTTTGTTATCTTTTTGCAAGTGCTGCCTGCTTTGCTGGTAAGCATGACAAAACCAGATTATCAACAGTACATGCAAAATGAGTGGGTGACCATGGTATGGTGTATTGTGCCCTCTGAATTGCTTTCTGCGTAGTGCTGTTGAAGTATGGGTCTGCAACTGTGGTTGTATCAGGACTAGCACTTATGTTTACTTGCACTGATGTAGTGACAGTTGTCTAAATGTTTTGTTGTTGCTTGTTCTCCTTATATTGTTGGCATCTCTTTTCATTAATTCTCCTCTTCTCTTGTGCCAACATCACTGCACATTGCTGTCTTTTTTGTTCCCTCCACACATCTCTTTTCTTCTGCTTTTTTATCTTCTCTTGACATTGGTTTGCTGTGTGCTGTACAGTTATTATTGTTTGTCTTCTTTAATTTCTTCAGCTTCTGGTATTCTTTGTACTGCTGCATTCACCATAGACTTTGTTCTATATTCTTGGCACATCTCATCCAGATTATCACTGTAAGCCTCTGTAGGTTTCAAAATAAGCTGCATATTGTTTGGGGTCTTTTTTAACCCTATCTCTGAAGTGTTTATTTCTCTCCTTTCCAGACATTGGAGTGGACAAGAGTCTCTGTCTAGCACTGATCAAAGATGCAGCAGACACACATGGTCTTCATCTACTGTGATGTTCCAGTCTCCAGAAAACCATAAGAAACAGAAAAATAATTTTTCAGATATTAGTCACTCACACAATGATGTCCTTGTTTGAGTGGATATGGCCTGTGTGACAGCTGGCACCATTTCCTCACTTCAGAGAAGACAGAACAAAGGAAAGCATGCATCAGTTGCTTGACAACACATGAAACAACAAAATGAAGGTGCATGCACATCTGTTGTTTAACAGATAAAGTAACGGAACAAATGAGAGCACTCATCAGTTGTTTAACAGATAAAACAATGAAATGAAGGATAGCACAAATCTGTTGTTTGCAAGACGAAGTGATGGAACAAAAGTGAGCACACATCAGTTGATTAACAGATAAAGCAACAGAACAAAGTAGAGAAGACATGAGTTCAGATGAAGTGATGTAAAGAAGGAGCACATATCATTTTACAGCTTACTAAAGAAAAAATGAGTACCAAGATGAGGAAGCATGCTGTACTGCAACAATAACCAATATTGAGCTCCTGCTGCTAAGTTAAAGCAGCAGTGCAATGAAAATGGGCTAAAATTTGACCCCACCTTTTTTTCTTCCTAATTGATGCCAGATGTCTTCCAGTTTATTTTGGTGGTAACATTTTCAGTTTTTGTTATCATTTAAGAATTTTATGAGAGCTTTAAGTTAATTATTTCTCAAGAACAAAGATGGCCACCTGATTTTTACATAGAAATAATATTGAGGACCCAAGGAGAGTATGAATGCAGACAAAAATGCCAATGTACAGAACACAGCATAGGAAGCATCCAGAAAACCCAAATCAACAGTTTTGCCAATATTTTTCATAACCATAGCAGAAAATTAGCTTTTTGGAATAACTTTTTTTATTGCACTGCAGCTTTAAGCACTAATCCCTGTTTCTGTCACTAAAAGTCATAAAACAGTATGTAAATAGCATCTTCAAAAAATGTGCAAATAAAACACTATACAGCAATGTCAGTAACCTGTCTTCAAAAAAGATGAGTGGTGCAAATCAAAATAGAGGTACTGGTAACTGGCAGTACTGCAAACAAAATGGAAGCGTGAAAACAAAATGGAGGAAGCAGAAACAAAATGGAGGTAACAGAAAGAAAATGGTTATCCCCAAACACACACCGCATCGTCTCAACATGGCCAAAGATGCAGCAGCAAACAAAGGCCTGCTCACCATCCAGCCATCTTAACACCATGCAGTGGTCGGTTGGTGGCTTTAAAAATTCTGAAGTGATCAAGCAAAGCTGATAAATCAAAAACAAACATAAACCCACATAAATCAAGCAAGTATTTACATTGCAAACCAAACAATAGGTACAACTCCCCCACCAAACACAAACTGCATGGTCTCAACATGGCCAAAGTTGCAACATCAAACAAAGGCCTGCTCACCATCCAGCCATGTCAACACCATGTAGTGGTGGGCTAATGAAAATTCGGCCATTATTAAACAATATTTAATATGAGCCACTGCTTGAAAATATCAAAGACTGCAACCAATGCTGTACTAATTGATTTCCTTGTTGTCCCCCCCCCTCCAAATCTGGCCTTTCTGCCACTAAACTGTAAGGATTTTAAGCATTAAATATTTCCTGACATTACTGGGTACTAAGCTCCACAACATAGCAGGCTTGCTCTTCTGTTATTCCCTTGAAATTGTCTCCCTTATTTATATCATATGTCCTGATATTTTGAAGAAAGCACTGTCCCAAATGCAAGATTGCAGAGTTTCACTCATTCTCCATTACTAGTTTTCTTCTTTTTGTTTTCTGCTACTGTAAAATCAATCCACTTTGTTGCCTAATTTTTTTTGCCATTTCTAATTCCACATGTGCATCATCATCCATGATGGAGTGTTTCCAATTTCAGAAAATTAGGACCAAATCCAGCTGTGCTGTGTTTGCTTACCTTTATTTACAGTACAATTGAAGACACATTTTGAATCTTTGTAATGCATTTGTAAATTGCCCCAAAGCTAAGGTGCTCATAAGGATCTCCATTTTTTTAGGGGCAGACAGCTTAAGTTTAAGTTAAAACACTGGTTGGGCTGCTAGTAACAGACCATGGATGGCACACATGCCTGGATCTGAATGTACTAGGACACATCATGCTGCAGTAACTGTGAAGTGCAAAAACCTCCCCCAGAGCTGAAAACCTCAACAAACACAGTAATCCCTCATAAAATCACAATTACCATATTCACACTTGGGTAGCACACCAATGTCCTGTTTTCCCACCGCACTGGAGAAAAAGGGCTGCTTGCATGTGATGATCTGTGGTGTTCCGACCATACTGAGCTTGAACTCGGTATAGTCTTTGTTCATAGCACACTGGGTTGCTGACTGTGACATGAGTGCTCCTTTCATTTAGAGTAATGAAAGAAAGCAGGCCTGCTGCTGAAATCACCTGTATTTATACCCCCACCTGGCCATACTCACCATGTTCATTCTGTGACTCTCGAGGGGGTCGGTCTACCAATTGGGAGGTGAGGGGGGTTCTGAACATATGGCCACAAACTGCAGACTTGATTGGAGAACAGAGATCAAAGAGCTGGCAACACGGCAATGTCAGAAATCCAGGGAAGGTGAAATGTATGGTGTTACAAAAAGGGCAACAGTGACAAAAAGGAGGAGACTAAATAAAGACACTGAATAATCACAAAATGTAATTAAAGGACTATGTTCTGAATGTACCAGCAGCAGACACTATCCTGTACATTTAGAACAAGTTACTGAAGTGCATCATGCATCATAAAAAATAGGAAAACTAGCATAAGGAGGGAGGAAAAAAAACAATGCAACAGCATCTGAATGGTAGAAAGCAACCTTTATTTAAACATACATCATGTAAAATTTGTTTTTTAACACACCACTAAAAACTATGTCTTTCCATATTGCAATTTTGGCTGAAAAAAAATACTTAGAAATTCGAATTGGACAAAAATTAATAATTTACTTACAGCTGAGGACAACATTTTTATTATATGTATATCTACACATATCAAGGCTTGGAACACAATTTTACAAATCAATGATTTCATCTGGGATTACTTTATAGTTCGCTGAACATATTTCTATGCCACTGGTACAAGGTTTCCATGAATACACCCATACTCCACACAGGTACACCTCAATGCTCCCAGTGTCATGCTAGGCCTTGATCCCACTGTAGAACTGGATTTTCATTGTAATCCCAGGTGGCTCATGGGTGCATTCATAACAGACAAGAGTAATCATGAGATTCTGGAAACAGGAAAACTCATACACAGTATAGGAATGGCTACTAGAAGTGGGAAAAACTACATGTTATGAATGGGTACAATTTCATAACATGGATAAGATGGAACAGTTCTGGTGTTTTTGGGGTGAATATCTTACATTATACAATGGCAATGAAATTTCCTGGACTCTGATTGGTCAGTGTGTGCCTCTGACAGTGATGATATTAAGCTATAACATCACTGTATTAAGTCCAGGCACACACATATGACCGCATAACACAAATCATGCTACCAGTCCTAGAGACACTGCTGCTGTGAAGCCTCATTAATCCGTGACACTTTTGGCGCCAGGCCCCCCATTTTCTTAGGCTCTCACATTAACAACAACCACCACAATTGAGTCGCAGAATTGAATCAACAGATTTCCTGCCAGCATTCTCGTTGAAACCAAGCGGCTTGAGTAACTCATGTGACCGGGCCCAAGCAGTTTAAACATTCCCGCTTCTGCCTCGCTTCATCGCAACTAAAAGACAATGCAAATCACATAAAACTACCAGCCTCCAGTGACATTCGCAACTGTTAGTTGCTTACCATGCTCCACAGCTACTTTCAAGACATTCAAACTGAAACAAAGCTGTGACGCAAACGGCATTTCAACGCCCCTCGCACATAAGAGAACCTCAATGACAAGCGCTCAGCACTGTTCACACACCATCAGCCAAGCAACAGCGCCACCCAGTGGTACAAAATAAAGGGATTTCTTTTTGAAATGTGTACTTACCACAGAAAAATCTAATAAAATAAATAAAAACATACTTTTTTTTTTTTTTTTAACACGAACCATTATATAATAGCAATAAGGCACTCCAGGATGTGTGTTATCGTGTAATAACGTCACTCCTGGGGTGGTGGAAGCTTGCCTAAACCGCCGTTGCTTCAACCACCCCAGGAGTGGCGTATGTACGATAACACACACCTGTCGTGCCTTATTGCTAATCTCAATACTATGTACTCCTATAAGTATAGTTTGCCTGAATAAAAACAAGTGGGTAAGTAATGGATAGGGTTCAGCATATAAGATTTTATATTCACTGGTGATTTTAATGTTAGCTGGAATCAAAAAAGGAGAAGAAGATTGAAAGATAGTGTAGATGTTCTATGATTTAAAAGGTCATACACAGACCAAGTAGATGTACAAGAAGTATTGAACAAGGTTCTATTTTAGATCTCATGGTTGTATCCACCAGTTTACTGGTTAAACTTGTTGAAATAATGTCAATAAATCTGGGGGATCATTATCCAACTAAATGTACTATTGAGATGGTGACTGTAAAAAGCCAGAAGGAACATGTTGTTGGATAACAGACTGGCAACATTTTAATACAAATGCATTTAGGGAGAGCTTCAATAGTGTAAACTGGAATTGCTGTACCTAATACTGGACCTGGATATAGCTGTGCAGGACTTTAACAATACATTCATTTTGATTCTTAATAAACATGCTTCTAAGGAACAAAGGACTTTAAGTAAAAGGCAATTACCATAGATCACCGAAAAAATGTAAAAGTTTATAAGAATAAAAAAAATGATTATGGAAGAAATCCAAAAATCAAAAGATTTAGGGCACTGGAATATATTTTAAAAATGGTGTAATAATTATTTAAATATGATATGGAAGGCCAAACCACAATATCTTAACAATAAGATTGTAGAAGGGATCAGCCCACCAAAATTCTGGTTTTATATTAAGAAACTGCAAAACCCAGTAAATTCCAGGACTCCCATACAGTTGATTGAAAACAATTTGATAATAGAGGATGAGAAAAAAATTACAAATATGTTCAATAAGTACATTATTAAACTCCCCGACATGGGGTTGCAAAACCCTGAGATGGCTAGTTCTGAAATATTACTACAAGAAATTAGTCAAACTGCTACAACCACAGGGATTGGAGTGTATCATTCCTAGTTTAGATTTAAATCAATTAAAGTAAAATAAGTAGAAAAAGAACAAAATAGATTAAAAATTAATACATCTGGTGGCCTGGATTGAGTGGAATCAAAATTTTTACAGTTAGGAGCTGATATTCTGACACTGGTAATAGCACACTTATTTAACTGGAGTCTCAATACAGCATAATTTTCAAATGTTTGGAAAATAGGAAAAGATGTTCCTATTTTCAAAGGTGGGGACTCCCAGGCTGCCTCGAATTACTGACTGAATGCTCTGCTCCCTGTATTGTTGAAGCTGATGAAGAAATTTGTGGATAAACAACTTAGCCAATATATGGACCAGTGAAGATTAATAACAAACTGTCAACATGGCTTTAGGGTGTGGAGGTCCATGGACACAGCCCTTGTAGATTTTAATAATCTTGTAGCAACATCTGTAAATTCAGGATATGACATTAGGGCGCTGTTCATGGACCTCAGTGAGGCCTTTGATTTACTGCAGCATAGGATTCTGTTATTAAGATTTTATGAAATGGGGGTCCATAAATAAACTTTGAATTGGTTTACACATTTTTTAACAAATAGGATGCAGTGTGTTTCTGTGGGAGCAGTAACATCTTCATTGGGAGAAATAAAAAGAGGGGTTCCACAGGGCTCAATTTTGGTCTTTTGCTCTTTAATGTGTATGTTAATAGATTACCAGAAATTGTAAAAAATAGTGAGGTCCGACTGTACGTGGATGACATAGTATCAGTGATGTCCGCAGACAGCCACACCTCACTTGAACAAGAATTACAGGAGGATGTTATCAGAATGGAAACTTGGTTCTTTGAATCTTAATTATTGATGAATCAAAAAAAGATCCAATGGATGAGTTTTAAAATAGGAAACAAATCTAAAACTGATACAGATTTAAACATATTATTCAAAAATCATCAGAAAATTATAAATGCAAACACATATAAATATTTACTGTAGGTGTGCTAATATATCATTAACTTACTTATAAAGAACATATAACTTTAATAATAAGGAAGTCTATTCAAAAACTTAGAGCATTAAGAAGGATTTCTTCTTGCCTTGTTAAAACAACAAGAGTAAAGCTTGTCCAACAGTTGATAATACCTTTTTTGGAGTATGAGGGGCTAGTCTATATGAGCACCCCCAAAATATGCTAAGAAAGTGGACCAAGCATACTATAAGCTAACCAAATTTGCTAGCTGTACTATATTCAGAACACATCATTGTAAAGCTTATGATGATCTGGGTTGTATGGATCCTGAACATAGATTAGATTTTAGATAGCTGGTCTGGTGTTACAAATAATTCAACACCAAAAATGTACACCCACTAACATATCTGATATACATTGAAAACAAACATGAAAATAAATACGTGCTGAGGAGAAATACAGCAACCATGTCTTGGCCAATATCCCTCAGTAGATTTGGCGATTACATTACAAAGTTTGGTGGCAAAAACATGGGACTATATACCTTTAGAGTTAAAGGCCAAAAATGAATTATGTGAATACCAGACAGCTCTTAGAACACATCTTAATTAGAATTGTTTACACTGCACTTGATTTTAATTCATTATTATGTGTGACAGTTTTCTAATATTAAATAATATTGTACCTGTGTACTTGCCTGCATTATAATTGTTTTATTATATACAATAGTTTCTCTGTTTTGTCGTAATGAGAATTGGGTTTAAACAGAGTATTTTGCAAAGCACAGGGAGAGCGGTTAGGTAGAGCACAATTTACTTGCTGGACTCCTGTTTTGGATTGGATGTGGTATTTATCACCCCAGCCCTGCGGTTAAACAGTCACTGAGGGGAAGCAGCAGTATTCCATTCCCAACAGAAACTTTGGCGGTTCTAAAGATACCAAACCAGTCAGCTACTGTATTTGCTGTGAAACATTGCTGCTGCTAGGGAGTGTGACCTTAGAGAACCCTGGAAGAAAACAGGGCACTCTTTTGTTCCTGGATCTCTTCAGCCTCCCCTATGGGACATCAACTCAAACTATTTTGTAGTCCAAGCTGGCTAGGGACTTGGGAGGGTGAATTGGGTTCTCTCTCTCTCTTTTTTTCCTTTGGGTGATGTGGCGGGTAATGAGACAGGCTCTATATACCAAGCAAATCCACAAGGAATAGGGAGAGGTTATTATCAGGTAGCTGGCATTGTTTTAATTTTTTTTAGTATAAATTTTACTGAAATATTTATATAGAGTACAACAGAGTTTGGTAAAATAAAACAAAAGAAAAATATAACCATCCCCCCCAACTAGGAATTCATTTACCACTTCATTAATTGAGTGAATAAGTTCATTAATTCTTTCCATGAAGAGCCTGTCAAATCAACCTGATTTGAGAAACATAGAAACATAGAATTTGACAGGAGATAAGGACTGCTTGGCCCACACAGTCTGCCTATTTTCCTACCTAATAGATAAGCTGCAGATTCTAGTTAACCAACAACCTACTTTTTCCTACACCCACCCACTAGAATTGCCTCATGACTGTCCCATGCATTCTTGAAATACACCACTGTTTTTGACTCCACAACCTCCTCAGGAAGGTTGCTTCATGCATCCACAACCCTCTCCATGAAAAAATACTTCCTCACATTACCTCTGAGCTGTCCCCTCTCAATCTTCAAATTGTGTCCCCTTGTTCTTGCACACCTCTTTTTCTGAAAGATGTTACCCTCTTGGACTTTGTTGATTCCCTTGAGGTACTTGAAAGTTTCTATCATGTTTCCCTTCTTCCTCCTTTCCTCGAGGCTATACATATTAAGCTCCTTAAGTCTCTCTTCATATGTCATCTGGTGCAGACACTGCACCATCTTAGTTGCCCTCCTCTGTACTGCCTCCATCCTGTCTATGTCTTTGCAGAGATTGGGTCTCCAGAACTGCAGGCAGTACTCCAGATGGGGTCTCACCAGCTGTATGTACAGAGGGATAACAACTTCCTGTTTTCTACTGGTGATGCCTCTCCGTATGCATCTCAGTATCACCCAGCCTTCCTTACTGTCCTCTCACATTGCTTGCCCACCTTCAGGTCATCAGATATGACTACCCCCAGGTCCCTTTCCATTTTTGTTGTTGTTAGTATCTCACCCCCCATTGTGTACTCTTCCTCTGGGTTTTTGTTTTCCAGGTGCATTACTTTGCACTTCTTAGCATTGAATCTAAGCTGCCATACATTCGACCATTCCTCCAGCCTTGCCTAGTCCCTTCTCATCCTTTCCACCCCACCTTGTGTATCAACTCTATTACAGGTCTTTTTGTCATCTGCAACGAGACATAATTTTCCTTCTAGTCCCTCTGCAATGTCACTTATAAAGACATTAAAGAGGACCAGACCTAGTACTGAAACCTGCAGTACCCCACTAGTAATCACTCTTTCTTCAGAATGGACTCCATGTACTATTACCCTCTGTGTCCTGTTCTCCAGCCAATTCTTTACCCATGCTACCAACTTGTGACCCACTCCCAGGCTGGCCAACTTGTATATTAATTTTTGTGTGGGACTGTGTCAAATGCCTTGCTAAAGTCTAGGTAGATTTTCATAATTATTTCACAGTTTTTTTAAATATCAACGTATCTTTAAGCATATACCACCATTTTTCTCAAACATGACCAGGACGGTCTTGTTCCAGTATTCTAAAATAAGTCTTTTAGTAGCCATAATACCCAAGCACAAGGTTTTAGCTTGGTTCTTGGATAGAGCTAAGGTTTCTATTTCATTAAATAAAAGGACAATAAGAGTGCATGGGATAGTAACTCTTAAGAAGGAAGATATTAATTTGTCAGTTAACTCAGACCATTTCAATATCTGTGGGCAATTTCAAAAGCAATTATATAAGTTAGCAACCATTCCACATTGATGCCAGCATCTGGGGTTATTTTTATTTAAGAGGGTTGGTGTTATATAAGCTCTATTTATCATTTTAATTTCAATAGATTTATTCTTAGCAGAAATTTTACATATGTATATATATATATATGTATATATATATATATATACATATATACATATATATATATATATATATATATATATATATATATATTTTACCTTTTTCCTCTGGTCACTGAGCCTGGAAAACCTCTCAGATGTCCCTCAGCTGCTCCCACCCTGCCTGAGACTCCCCCACCCAGGGTCCTCTCCCAGAGCTCCACTTCAAAACCCTTACCTGACAGTGACCTCCTGGCTTGTACCACCCAAGGTGGGGCCACCTCCACTACTATGGTGCTCCTTGAAATCCAATTGCTGTGGCACCAAGGATCAGGACCCTGGTGAGCTGAGTCTGAGAGTGGGTGTGAGGCCTAGGGCATCATCCACCTCCCAAGGCTTGGGGTGTTTCCTTATTCATAATTGTGAGGTATGCCCAACCTTCTTATTACGAGTGCAAATGTGCAATGAGGTCTGGGTAGGAATGTGCACACTCCCATGCTTGCTCCAGCAAACATCTGCCACACTCTGCCTCTCCATTTGCTAGTCAGGAGCCACATCTCTCCCTCCGCAAGAGAACGTGAGCTGCCTTTGGACGCTTCAACCTTCTCCTCCCATGCCAACCCCCAATGTCCCGAGCTTGCTCCTGAACCCAGGTTGCCAGCATGGCATGAGGTGTGGTGTCTGGTGTCTCAACCCTCAGTGCCACTGGGCTGGCCCCAGCAATAATATTTTAGTTAGCTTGGGTTTGAATTTTATACCATTGATAGTCAGATTAATACCCATCTCATGTTCCCATCTATTATTGATAGAAGTACAACCATCCAGGTAAAAACACATTCATTTTGCAAACATTATTGCTTGAATCCTCTTGAAAGAGGTACCAATTATTTTTTTACCCTCATAGTTTTACTCAAGAGATCGGTTCCTCATACATTCTTAGACTGAATTCAAGTATTAAAATTTTTAGATAATGCCAAATAGTTTATAAAAAATCATTTTGACCCTTCTAATCTCTTTTTGAGATCATTGCTAGATATAAATTTCCCCTCAACCAACAGGTCAGTGATTTGTTTCTAACTCTACTTTCTAATTAGTTCAAAAAATTCTGAGTTTTTGGTATCACCACAAGTTAAAAAACAGCTTCTCGTGCAGCCAGGGGATATTATTAATTCCTAATTTAGCTTTCGTTTGGCAAAAATGTTTAGTATAAGAAGTGAACAATGTCTTGCCTTGCAATATTCTATAGTTGGACATAAATAGCATTTTCTGTAAATCAGATCTTTACTATTTTTATTCAAAATATTTTGGAAAATACTATGCTGTGACTTGGAGAAAAAAGGACTACTCCCATAATTTATTTTATTTTATTTGTAAAGGTTTCACCAGGAAAAAACATGATCTGGAAATAGCATGTTTCCAGAAGCATCCTGGGGGGAGAGGTTACATAAGTGGGGAGTGCAAGTAAAAACATAACCAGGCAATATACAACCAGACTAATATACAGGCTATAAAACAGGCTAATATACATAAAGTGCAACACACAGTACAATTTATTATAATCCAAGGCAACAAAAACAGTTGAAACATAAAGTACTGTAAAGATATTCCATACAGGGTATCAACACAATAAGCACACACAATAGTAATAACAAGTAACTAGGTAAGGTATAGACCAGCAGAAGGAGTACACCTTAAAAAAGTTCTAGGAGAGGAAGGCTGAGTACAGGGATTGACAAGTGCTTAGGTTGCCTATTAGAATGGCAGAAAAACAATTGAAGTGGATTGGGGAAGGGAGAGGGCAGGGGTAGGTAGGGAGGGAGGGAAGAGAGACATGTCAAGAACTACACCCCTTCAGGATTCTGAGAACCCTGCAAGGGGACAAGGACCCAGTAAATATGGTGGAGAGGGAGAGGGACTAGAGAGATTAATGCAGAGTGGGGGGTTGGGGGTTAAAGAGAAGCAGCAACTAAAGGTAATGTTGAAATTAGGGTGGAGTAGAGAGGGGATGCTGAGGAAAGGGAGTTTGGTAGGCAGGGAAGATTAGGTGTAGCTGCAACAGTGAACAGTATGCTTCTGGAGGAGGAGCAATAGTGAGGGACAGGATTTAGTTAAGTGAATGTCTAGCTGGAGGGAATTCCAGATGCTAGGAACTTGTATGAAAAGCTGACACAACAAGATGAAGTTTGCTGTGGGGAGTCCAAGAGTTCTATGTGTGGATGTGTGGAGGTATAGCGGGGGGGGGGGCTTGATAAGAGGGAGGATAGGTAAGGAAGTAGAGATCCAAGCCAGAACTTCATAATTAAATTAGTGCTGTGTGATAGGTGTCTGGCACCAAGGGAGGAAAAGGTGAGTGATATATAAAGATCACAGTGTGACTAAGTGTAGGGCATCCAAGTACATAGTGACAGAAGGAATTGAAGAGAGTCTCCATTCTGGAAACGGTGGATTTAGGGGCAGAACTGTAGACTATATCCCCAAAATTAAGGACAGGTGAATCATCTTTTGGAAGATTTCTCTCCTGGCTTGCAGTGATAGGCAGATGTGGTGTCTGTACAGAGCATCAAGTTTAGGGAGTAATTTTTTTATGGATAGCATCAACATGGACTCCAAAGCCTAATTGCTTGTCTAGACATAGCCCAAGGTACTTAAAGGAGGGGACATCATCCAGTATTGCATCAGTGAGGGTATTAAAGGTAGGGGTGGAATCAAGTAGAGACAGTTTTTGTCTGGAGCCAAAGGGCATAGAGACCATTTTTTGACATTCATTGAGAGTTGGTTTGTGTTAAACCAGCACTAGACATTGTTAAAGTCCTGCTGAAGGCTTGTTACCACCTCAGAGGGTGAATTGCTGGTGAGAATAACAGTGTCATCTGCATACATGTGGATGCATGAAGATGAGCAGGCACTAGGGAGGTAATTCAAAAAAACGGAAAATAATATTGGTTCAGGTACTGAATTTTGGGGCACACCTGTGTTGATAGAGAGGGGAGGTGGAGTTACTGATTCTGACAGACTGGAACCAGCCTAGGAGGTAGGACTGGAACCAGCTGGTGGTGGATTCAGAGAGGCCAGCCATAGTTAGCTTACTCAAGAGAAGGGAGCGGGAGACAATATCAAAGGCTTTGGCCAGGTCAACAAAGATGGCAGAGGTGATGCATCCCTGATCCATGCCTGTGCGAATGGAGTCAGTGAGCCAATGGAGGGTGGTGGTGGACTGGTCCTTATGGAACCCAGACTGGAAAGGGGTGAGAAAGAAGAAGGAGTCAAGTAAGGAAGAGAGTTGCTCCAGAGACAGGTGCTCTTGGAGCTTGGCCAGAGTGGGGAGTAAAGTGATGAGGTGGAAGTTGCCAGGGTTGGAGGGATCCCCACCTTTAGGAGGTGGGATTACAGAAGCAGACTTCCAGGCATCAGGTACAGTCATGTGTAAGAAGGAGAGATTCAATAGACATGTCAAGTGATGAGCAATGGAGTAAGCTGTAAGGTAGAGTAGTTTAGTTTTACTAAATTAACATCAACTAGACAGTATCTGGTTTAAAAAAATAATTATAGGGTTCTGGACAATCAAATCCTCTTGATCTCCTTGGGTCAGTCATATGAGACCAAGTTATATGAGGTTTGCCCCTTGCCACAGAATATTTTTTTAAGATAAACATTTTATGTCAGAAAACCACTTTGAAGTCATCCCCCCCAATTGATTGTATTGTAAAGATTAAATGAGGGAGAAGCATCATTTTTATGACCTCAACTCTTCACCAGAAAGACAAGGGCAAATTTTTCCAAATCTTCAATTTGTTTGCAATTTTGTTTTTTTGCAATGGTGTCATTAAACCTTATATTAGCATCCACATTGTTAGTTAAAATCATTCTGAGTTATTTTATCTGGTCTTCCATAGTAAAATTATTAGTTTGTAAATGGTCCATGCCCTTCTCTCTCTGGGAAATGTGATAAATAATTTATTTTGAATTATGTTATACCAAGCAAACTGGGAACATTTATGAATATTCTCCAAAATAACAGGAATCAACAATTTCAAATATTCAAACAATATCAAAGTATAATCAGCAAAAATGCTTAATTTGATTTTATCATTTCCAGCTTTAATTCCCCTAATTTGTAGGTCATCTCCCAATGTTGAAAGAAATGGCTCTAAGCACAAAGCAAACAAAATAGAGTAGAAGGGGCAGCCTTGCTGAACTCCATTTGTCATATTTAATTTAGACATCAAAGTCCCTTTAACCAGTAAGTTAGCCATTAGATTTTTGTGTAATAGGGTAATTAGTCTCATAACAGTGTCTGGGATTTCTCAAACTCTTACAATAGCCTCCGTATAGGGTCTGTTAACTAAGTCAAATGCCTTTGCTGCATCCAAGGCTAGGGCGAAACATGTTTTTCATCAAAATCTTGTACATAAGCAAATAAACATTGTACTTTCTTAAAGCTCCTGTAGTAGTTCTCCTCGGGATAACACCTTGTTGGTCACAGTGGATGATCTGTGGAAGAACTGGCAAGAGTATAGTGGCACTTAATTTACCAATAATGTTATAATCTGCATTTAACAATGCAATAGGAATATAGCTATCAGGTAATCCCTTAGGTTTCTCTTCTTTCAAAATAAGCATGATTATTGCCTCATTTATAGACTGTGGTGGTTCCACCAGTCCAGCCACCACTTCCTGTTTCACTCTATGTAGTGATGAAACAAGTTCTTCTTTAAAAACATAAATTAATTAATTTTTGAAACCGTCTATACCTGGGCTCTTTTTTTTGGCAGCATATTAATATAATCTGAGCTCTCGGTTACAGTAAAATCTTTTTCCTTAAGATGTAATTTGCTGATATCAATCTGTTGAAGAACTAATTGCACATCCATATCATTAAACATGGTATTAGTGTGATATAATGTTTTAAAATAATCTGGTATTAGTTTGATATATTGTTCTAAAGTAATCATTTACAATGTTCTTAATGTCCTCAGTCCCTAACACCAAGTGCCCCTCACTGTTTTTTAGTGAGGTAATCATATTTTGTTGTTTTTACTTCTTCAATTGGTTACCTAGTCATATGCCTGATATATCTCCTTGTAAGTAGTGAACACATTTAACCCTTTTTATATTCCTCTATGTTTCATTATTGATTTGTGTTGAACATGCAGTCTATGGATCATCCATTCATGATAATATATTGGAGGGTCTGTTAATACTAATTGGTCTATTTTTTTTATTTAAGGGAAGATTCTTTCTCCTTCCTTTTCCTTGTGTAACCAGGCTTGATATGATATTATTGCCCCACTTAAGACAGCTTTCAAAGAATCCTACAAAGCTGATATGTCCTTAATATTTATAATACAAATATTCTGGTACTACTTGTTTTATTTTTTCTTGAAAATCATCTCTTGTTAATAAAGCATTATCGAAGGACAACTGTTTGCTATGGGTTTTTGCTTTACTCCCTCCGTTGTAGCAAACGTTCCACTACTGCATGGTCGGATATTATAATTGAATGAATAGAGGATCTGTTATAGTAAGGTGCTAGTGTTGTTGATATAGAAATATAGTCTATTCTAGTGAAATTATTGTTTTTTTTACCAAAATATGTAAATTATTTCTCTGCAGGATTGGTAAATTGCCAGGGATCAAAAAGATCATGGGAATCAAAAAATATATTATGATTCTGGATATTTTCTTGTTATCAGAAGATATGGATGTTGTTTTATGAAAAATAGTGTTGAGCAAAGTATTGAAACCCCCCATTAAGACTATATTTCAGCTTTGCACTTAATTAAGCCTACTCTAATGTGTGCTAAATAGGCTGTATCATTTAAAATGGTGCATGTTTTACCCTGAAAGTAAATGGAGTATCTTGAATTAGTCCATTAACTAGGATAATTCTTTCTTCCTAATCTGACTACTTTGCACTAAATCGAAAGCCCCAGTTTTTTTTTTTAATTAATATAGTTGCCTCAGCCTTTTTTTTTTGGAGCCTGGTGAGGAATATGAAACTTGAATACAGAACCTAGTCAATTTCTTGGATTCTACCACATTTAAATGTATTTCCTGTAAGCCAAGTATGTCTACTTTAATCTTGTTCATATAAGTCAAACATCTAGACCTGTTTGTGGGGCTGTTATTGCCATTGAATGTGGAAAATTTAAGCAACCTATGAGTAGCCATCATATAAGACCACATCAGTCCTAATGAATCCTTTAATAATACATTAAGTGATTAACCTTTCCTCTCCAAACCTATTCCCAGAAATTAGCTTCCTTCCAACATCCCCATCATTTCCTATACTCCTGTATTACAGGCATAAGGAAAAGGGTTCTAGGTCACAACCACTAAACAATTAGAGCATGGTCGATAATAGTGAATTCAAGAGCATGTAAATGAAAATAGTGCTCAGAAAAAAACATCAACAATGCAAATAGAGGGCATAAAGCCATGGGCATGCAGATGGAATCAGAAAGTAGAACCCCGACTTGGGGAACCTGAAACTTCAGGAGTGTACACCAGGACAATGCAAGTGGAAGGGGTCAGAACTACAGATGAGTGAACTTATAAAACTTTTCTCTGGGAATCCCAAAGGTCCACCCACAAAGTGAGGAATTTTGTCCCACTTTGTGGTGAAATTCTGCAGACAAAACAGCAAAGTTAGGTAGGCGGTAGTTTTGTATGCGGGAGCTATGCTCCCTCACCACCCTTAAATATATATAATAATTTCTGGTGGGGACAAATTGGGAAGGATTTAATATTACTGGGGTAGCCGACAGCAAAAAAAATTAACCAAGGACTCAAACCCCGGTCAGCTGGATGCAGTGAGGTACTTCACTGCCCATGACTCTACTCTGCATGCCACAGTGTCTGTACAGCCAAGCAGCACATAGTCATGCACTTGTACTGCTCAGCATCGGTAAGAACAGCTGGGTGTACTGTGCTGTAATAACTGCACTATTATTGACACCTAACAGTTTCCACTTATGCTCTTTTCTCTGTGCAGTTATTACCGGGCTATTACTGAAATGTGCTTTTGACTGGCTACCAAGGAAATGACAGATTATTAGTCACAGCTCAAGTCAAAAATGATGCTTTGCTTGTACATTTTCTTTGTTCTCATAACCACCCTATTTCAATGCAAAAAAGAAACACACCCCTTACCCCCCAAACAATATAATATTCCATAACTGTGATATGCTTGATACAAAATTTATAACATTACACAAATTGGTCAAGGATTTTAAGAGTTAAGTCAGACTTTGCCTCCTTCACTGTGGAATAAATAAACCATTGACCTCCAATAATATCTTTAAGTTTGGCTTGCAGAATCATTGTAGTTTTATAACCTTTAGACAACAATTTGTTTTAAACGGTGTTGACGTTCTTTCTTTCTGACAGTGTCTGGTGGGAGGTCTTGGTAAATTGATATATTAACTTCCATAAGTTGTTTTTTTTCTTTTTTTTTTTTTGTAAATTTGTAACATTATAGATTCTTTGCCAATGGATTTTATTAGTTTAACTACAATTGGACAAGGTGAACCACAAACATTGGGTTTAGCTCAGAATGATCTGTGGATTTTGTCTTCTTCAATTAAAACATTGCCCAGGTCTGTGTCTAGATAAGACACTGTAATTTTTTAAAGGTGTTTCTCAATAGTAAATTAGAATCCCAAGCTTCTGGGACTCCCACAATTCTTAAATTATTTTGTCTCACTTTTGCTTCAAAATCAAGTAACTTTTCCTGTAGCTCTTTTTGTTGTTGTTCTAAATTGTGAAATTTGTCATAAGGACAGAGTTTGTTGCTCCGTAATCTCAGAATCCTTTTTTTGTATACCATGCATTTGTTGCCTTAATGGTTGGTTTTTAGTGGTTAACTGACTTAGGGATTATTGAAGTATATCATTTTTTTCATCCAGGCTCGTTATTTTAGTGAGCCAGGTGTCTATTAGCTGAATTTTGTTTAAAAGAAAACAAGCCCAGAAAGGCATTCATTTAGCAGGCCAGTCTTCCTCCTCAGCATCTGTGTCCATACCAGATGAAGGAACTGATGAGGAGCTACTAACATAATGTTGTTGTTTTAAATGGTCTTGCTGGACTAGGACATGTTTGAAACTAGTCACAACTTCCTTCATTGCATTAGCTAATGGGAGCTCTGTTCCATTTGACTGTACACGTGTGTTCTCCTCCATATTATTTTCATTTCTAATCAATGTAGTTACAAAGTTAGAATGGGCTTCGGGTAAATTTACTTTCTGTGGCTGAGTAGAAGCACCACACATTTGGCCAGCCACAATAAGTTTTAAATTAACTGGATTATCTTCACAAGCTAAGTTCAAAAAACTTACCTGTTCCAGAGGTGCATCTGTGCTAAAGGAAGCATGCTTTACCAAAGTCTCTCTCATGTCCGTTTGCTCCTCGTGACCTTGTCCTGCACTCCTCAGTTCAAGTTGAAGCACACTGCATTGCCCCTCACCCAAAGTATCAACCAGAATAGTCAAAGAAGAAAGCTTTGCCAAACCCTCAGTCCTGTCTTTGACCAGCTGCAGTACCTCCTGTAGTTCCTCTTATCTCATTGCTGAGCATACTTCCGAAGGCTCACCAGTTTGTCTGTCCTGCTCAGCATCGACACCAGCTCTCCCACATATCAGATAAGGCTCTGAGATATTCAAATGGAGAGACATGGAGGTTGAGGAGCAAGAGCTGTTTCTTTTAGACTCATTATTGACTGGGGGATTATTGAATGCAAACAATTTAACTATCATCAGGTTTCTGAATACTGCAACAACTGGGTCTGGTTCATTTGAATTCTGTTTGTCAGAAGACTTGACGGAATGCAATACTCGGTTCACCTTTTTTTGCTCATTTTCCTCTGGACTTTCTGGGGAGGTTTCACCCAACTCTGATTCAAGTGCCTTGTTTTTCCTGACAGTACAGTTAGTTTTCTCTGAAGCTGTAGTGGGTTTTTCAAAGAGTTTTCCCATTGTTTTTCCGGTAGCAGATTTCTTTGCTTCATGTTTGGCTGGTGGCATTATAGTAAGTCCAATGAATGTCTTGATAACACTGAAAATTTATTTCAAAACTAATCACAAAATCCAACTTGGGAGGAGCAATTTAAGTGCACAGTAAATTAAATAGGGTTGTTATGGCAGAACAAAAATAATCAAAACCAGCATTGTGATACCATCGGTATCCAGTGTGATGAGACAGCAGCTACTCAGTGTCTACTCACCTTCGCCATCTGGCTTCCGCCCAAGGCATTGTTTTAATCTGTCAGTTGCTTTATTCCTGAAAACAATATGCTTTAAAAAAATCCAAAACTTGTCTGTAAAACAAATACATTTTTGTTTACTGAAACAACCATGAGTATACCCCTCACCATATAGCCATCAACTGCATATCTGACATGCACCCAAACAGGTACATAAACTGAACAGTTGACTCTTGATTAGCTGCAAATGATTCATTCTAATGCTGTGCAAATCTGTGGTGCAGCATTGCTACTCTTTTCAAATTCAGCTGTGTAGGCACTACATCAAGTGACAGTACTGGAAAAATAGCATTTTAGAGGACTAATGTTAATTATTTCACGCTTTGCTATAAAGTGTTCAATTGCTTCACATATCTGAGAGTAGTGAACAAAAAGTAATTGAAAACCTTGCCATGCATGCCATATACAGCTTGCCTTTTTTTGTGGGTGGGAGACATAAATCAAGCATGTGAAGGTGGACAACAGCAGCTTACTACAATATAATGGGGTTGTGAACACCCAGATCACTAAAGCTCAATGCATTTCTATGGCAGTGTGATCTTAGGGGTGACTATCTACAGTAACACTGTTTTGCTAATGTTTTATAAACTTGTGCAAGCTTTACTTTCCACCCATTCCAAAAGAGCGACTCGTATCAGAGAATACTCTTGGAGGATGGGAAATTGAACTGATCATTGTTATTAGCAAATAATTGCTTTGTTCAATGCAGACTGATCCAGCTGGGAATAAAATTGTGTAATGGTGCTGTCTCAAACCACGTACTAACAACTGAGTACTTAACTCCCATCTAATAACTACATCTCGAAAACTTAGTTCTTTTCTCAAAGGAGACTTGCCCTCCTTCAAGGGCAGAGGCATTTGTCCTTGGCAGCCCTCCCTCAAGGTGCTAACAGTTGGGACTAGGAACTGGGAGATGGGGGGAAGGGGGCAGGGCAAAATGATAGACAAGCTGGGAGTGGTTGCTCACCAGGCAATTGGAAGGCAGGGACTGGACAGAGGGAAGGAGAGAGAGAGAGAGAGAGAGAGAAGGGGGGCAATAAAAGGGGGCTTCCAGTGCAGCAAGCCCTCTGTCACTTGCTGGACATTCACACTGCCTAGAGCTTTGTAGCCTATGCTCAAAGCTCCAGAGGCCAGCACTTTTCAGTCAGCATTTTTCTCTTTGCAGCATGTTAATTTTCATGTGCAGTTTCCTCCCAGCTGCTCCACCAAGGTCTGTGGCAGTACTAAGCCCAATTTGTTGTGATTTGTGATCTGCGTGTGACTCACAGTTATGAATTTTTTGCATGCTGAGGGCTGTGTTTTGCGATTTGTGATTTTCAATTACCGCTGCAGACTGTGAGGGAGTTGTGAGTGTGTGATTTGCATTTTGCACTTCCTGAGTGCAAATCGCCTTCGTGGATTTTGGAGGAGCTACACTAAAATACCAGGAGCTGGGAAAGGAAGAGCAAATGGGGTAAGGAGGAGGTAAAAGGGCTGCAGGGTCCATTTCAGGGAATCTGGGTGAGTTTTTTTATGGGCAGCCTGCTTGTCATACCCGCAAGGTGGGCTAGATAGATATCTAAGATCAGACACCTGCTCTGCATGGTTTGGCCTGGTCAGTGGTAGCTAGATACGGCAGGTGGGCATTTTACTGTAGCAGGAATGTAAAAAAAAAATGCTGGGCAAGAGTGGGCAGCACAGCTTTCTGGGCATCTCTTTTCAGCTCCCATCCCTCTTGGTGAGGCCTGGTGGTTGGCAGCCATGAGTGCAGTTTGCAAATGGAGTCAGGGGAACAAGGGACACCATGTTGACACTACATGGCTGCGGCCATCGTGTGCAGGCATTCAACTGGGGAATAGGGACCGAGATAGGATTTGGCTTTTCTCCGGTGTTTGCTCCAGATCCCTTGGTTGGGGGGATTTAAATATGTGCTGCTCTACATCAAGTCAAAAAAAAAAAAAAAAAGAGAAGCAAATTTCAGGAGCGGCGTGGTTTGTTCAGAGCAGCAGATGCCCGGCCAAGCATGGACTGGCCATCGTGATCCATATGGCATAGTGGAGGAAATTGGCCAGTGCAAAGAGATAACTGCAGATGCGACTAAAGTTGGATGTTTCTCCCTCTATTTCAGGCATTGGGGCAAGCTAGGAGAAATTGACCAAAAAAAATACTATGCACTAGAGAGTACTGCATTTTAGGATGTAAGAATTTAAGAGAGCACAGGACTCAGGGTAAAAATATCCGAGGGTGGTGGGTTCAAAACCAGCTTCTCCATATTTGGTAATAATATTTTCTATTCAGTAAACTCTGGGCTCCCTATGTAGATTGGTGGTCACAATAGGATGTGCTAAGCCATCCCACTGTTCAGCACAATCCAGGAAAAAAAATAAAATAAAAAATAAAATAGATAAGACAGATGATTTAAAAAAAAAAAAAGGTAGAAACAAGTGCCACACAGGCCATTTTGCCTATGGTTCTAACCAGTTTTTTTGTGTTATTCACAGAATTTTCTTACAGATCATCAGGATGGTAGCAAGGAAGAAGATGTCCAAAGAGGAGGCCACGAGACAATGGATGTAGATGATGGCACAAGCTAAGAAACTCCTGGATGTCATGGAAGAGGAGCAAGTGGGGCCAGAGCCTGGTAAATGGGGGAGAAAGAGGAAAGAAAGGAGGATGGCTGGATCAGGGAGGGGGCAAGGGGAGGTAAGTAGCCAGCCCATGGTGAATTGGCACCAACAGCACCAAGTGAGCTATGGCCTGCTCCTCCCCCAGCCCCAGTCCTTCCACCAGCCGATCCTCTTGGGGGCACCTCCCTGCTGGCACTATCAGCTTCACTGCCAGACCTATCCATGGTACCACAGCCCACACCACCTTCTGAACCACCTTTGCCAATGACTACAGCAGTGGCAGAGGCACAAGGCCCTTCCCAAGCAGGTACATTGGAAAAAATGATGGAGGGGCGTGCAAAGGAGTATGTAGAGCAGATACTAGGTGCCATGGGGGAGAGCAGGGTGGCACAGATTGAGAAGGTTCTTGGGGAAATGAAGAAAGGAAAAGGGGGTTAGGACAGGTGAAGCCTGTAGCCAGGCACGCCACTACCCAGAGCAACCTGGAAATGAGCCCCCCCGGGAGTACGCCAAGACAGCCATGTTCCTCTGGCTACTAGAGAGAAGATTTGAAGGGGGAATATGTAGACATGTTTTCCTTGGCAACCAAGGAGAGCTTCAAGAAACATGAAGAAGGGAAGAATGTTGGGGAAAAAGGCATGGCCGTGGTGGTCATGCTGTTGAGGAAGAAAGAAGGGGACAAAGGGGAGAAGGGGAAAACATGGGATGCAGGGACAGTGGGTTTTACCCATAAAAGTGCGATAGTGCAGGAAAAGAATCCAGAGTTACTGAGACCATTGCTGGCCTACTTGCTGATCGAGTGGAGTGCATACAAGATGTGGGGGAGGGGCAAATTTGATCCACTATGATGAAATGTTCCGAACCCACATGGCAACGTATGGGGATTCCGTTGAGATACACGGCAGTTGGATATTTGGTTTGAGACCATGACAGTACCTGGGGGAGCAGAGGGAGACTGGAGCAGGTCTTCGAACCTGGCCCAGAAATGCTCTTGGGGTTTTAATAGGGTGTACTGCTCTTGGCCCAACTGCCGATTCCGACATGCACACTCGAAATGCGATGGGAGCAATCTGGCATTGAAGTGTAGGACCTACCCGGCAAGCGCTAGGGAATCAATGTACACACAGTAGCCCTTGGGGAGGCCCTTGGGGCAGATGAGATCATGGGGGATGGCTAGTCGAGGAAGGGGTTTCAACGGAGGTTGATGGAGGGGCCAAGTTTTTAGCTAGGCAGGTTACAAGAAGAGGAGAGGGGACAGGGGTTGGGATGGGGGGATGGGGAAACTTCAACCAGGGATTTACCCCAGTAAAACTGGTGGTATTGGAAGCCTGGCTAACAGGCTACCTGGACAAGAGGGCAGCAAAAACCTTGGAAGAAGGTTTCAGTAAAGGGTTTAACCACTGCTATATGGGGCAATGGGTAGCAACACAGGCAAAGAACCTGAAGTCGGTAAGGGGGCGGGAGGAACTCCTCCACCAAAAAATTGACAAAGAGGTATGGGCTGGTCGAGTTGAGGACCCTTTCATGGAACCAGCTTTGCCCAAGCTCAGGGTCTCCCCACTGAGGCTGGTAAACAGCCAGGTGAATTCAGAATGATCCATCACCTATCCTACCTGTCGTGGGAGTTAGTGAATGACCATATTAGTGAGAGTAGTAAGGTATCATATGCGACGTTGGATAAGGCAGTAAGGTTGATCAGGGTCCAGAATACACCATGGATAGTGAAGACAGCTATTAAGTCGGCCTTTCGCTTGCTTCCTGTAAGACTGAAGGACAGGGATTTTCTAGGATTCTGGGTAAGGGGCTACTACTACTTTGATAAATCTATGCTGATGGGTTGTTTGATTGCATGCATAGCTTTTGAGACCTTCAGCACCTGGTTGTAGCAGGTATTCCAGACAAAATGGGGAACCGGAGCAGTCCTACACTATTTGGATAATTTCCTACTGATTGGGAAGGGAAGTCTGGGGGTGAAGGAAATGTTAAATCAATTTGGAGTCATGTGCCATTCCTTGGGGGTGCTGCTGGTGCCCAACAAAACTGAGGGGCCTAGCCAATGCCTTGAGTTTTTGGGAATATAAATCAATGCAGCAGTGGGGAAGGGGGATTTGGCTGCCTCATGACAAACTTTCACACTTGCCAGAGTTGCTAAAGGTGGTCAGAGGTCACAAAGGGTCCCCCTTTGCACGTGAAAACAGCTGATAGGGCACTTGGATTTTGCATTTCGGGCCATAGTGCTGGGGGGGGGGCATTTATAAGCCATCTTGCTCAGGCAACGAGGGGAGTGACCAGCCCACACCATTGGGTTGATATCAAAAAAGGAACAAAGGACAACCTACAGGTTTGGGAACATTTTCTGGACCAGCACAATGGCATCACATTTTGGCAATACAACTGGGTCTTCAGCACAGACCTGGAACTCTACACTGACGCATCTGGGAGCCTGGGGATGGGGGCCTATTTCAAAGGAAAATGGATGTCAGAAGCCTGGCCAGAATGGTGGATCACCCAGGGCCTGGGAAAGGATATCACATTCCTGGAAATATTCCCAATCTTAGTGGCTGTGCTGGTGTGGGGGGAGGCCTTGAGAAACCAAAAGGTCACATTTTGGTGTGACAATCGGGCAGTGGTGAAGGTCTTAAACAAGAAAACGGCTAGATCAGAGATGGTCATGAGGGTAATATGGCAACTGGTATTGCAGGACTTAAAGCTAAATTTATCCTTTAGGGCAAAGCACATTGAGAGGGCACACAACACAATAGCTGATAGCCTTCTTGCCTACAGGTGGAATGCTTCCGGGCTGTTGACCCAGAGGTGGAGCAATGGGAAACCAAGGTCCCTCAGTGGTCATGGGAAATTTGGTAGAAGGAGCCAAGCTTCTATTTTAAAGTTCCTGGGCACCAAGGACCCTGAAAGCATATGAGTCATTCTTGCAGATTTTCCAGGCCTTCCAAGAGAGGCTGAATTCGAGGAAAGTAGGCCAGTAACCAAGGAACAATTAGCTAAGTTCATCATGGAAAGCTAGGAGGAGGGGAGAACTGTCTCAACCATGGGGGGGTTCACTTAGCCGCCATAGGCACCATTTGTACCCTGAAAGGCTGGAGGGACCTGGGGAAAGGTAATTTAATCAGGAGAATGATGCAAGGCTGGCAGAGGGTTCAAGGAAGGGAGCCAGACAAGAGGCAGACAATATCTGAGCCCCTGTTGGGGTGACTGATTGAGGCACTGCTGTTGGTGTGCCATTCCTCACTGGAGGCAGCAGTATTTGCTGAAATTTCTACCATGATGTATCACGGAGCTTTCAGGGTAAGTGAGGTCTTAGAGTCAGGGAGGGCTTAAGAGGGGGGATTTCAGTAGAGTGATATCCAATGGGTAGAGAACGCAGTCAGCTTAATGATTAGGTGATCCAAGACAGACCAGACAGGCAGAGGTGAGACAGTGAAGCTGGTAGGTCAGGAGCAGTCTAGGGTATGCCCAGTTAGGACATTACGAGTGTACACAGTGGTATGCCTGAATGGCTGGGGCCCCCTGTTCATGCACGGGAACGGGTCATGGGTCACCAATACCCAGATGCAGCAGTATTACAGAAGTGTTTGCTTTTCCTCGGAGAGGACCCTATCGGGTACTCATCCCACTCATTTAGAATAGGAATGGCATCTCAGGCCACCCGGGGTGTGGCAGCGGAAGACATCAAGAAACTAGGTAGATGGAGGTCAGGATGCTACAAAATGTATATTAGAGAACTGTCTGGCTGATACGAAAGCTGTTCTTTTTGTTCCCTGCAGGCAAAGTGATCAAAGTGCCTTTTTCTTAAGCAAGGACACACACAAAAAAAAAGAGGGAGGAGTTGGGGGGGGCGGGGAGAGGGATACAGCCAGGATATGTATCTCTCGTGTTTCAGTTTAGTCACCTAGGTAAGGCCAGCAAGCTAGAGGTGTGGATCTATGGCCACTCATTCATTTACTGGGGGAGCAGAGAGCAGTGTTGAGAGCAGGGGGGTGCCAGCTGTACCATGATTGAAACAAGGTGTGGCTACAGTGGCGCAACATAAGAGGAATGTGGTGGGGACAGCTGCTGTCATCACTGCAGCATATGAGGAGAATGAGGCCCACTTCAGATTTGCTGGTTATATGCTTAGGGGGCAATGACCTTGGCACCTGACCATGGCTGGACATTTATCTGAAAATCAAATGTTACATTGATACCATAAAGGAATGGTAGCCAGGCTCCACCTTGGTGTCATCTGAGATGCTTCCTAGGAGGGTCTGGAGACAGACCCAGGACATAGAAACATAGACTTTGACAGCAGAAAAGGACCACTTGGCCCACCCAGTCTGCCCATTTCCCTACCTACTGGATAAGCTGCAGATTCTAGTTAACCAACAGCCTGCTTCCTGCAACCCCGCACTATAATTGCTTTGTGTCTGTCCCAAGCATGTTTGAATTCCCCCACTGTTTTAGACCCAACGACCTCCTCAGGAAGGCTGTTCCATGTATCCACCACTCTCTCCATGAAAAAGAATTTCCTCACATTACCCCTGAGCCATCCCCCCTCTATCTTTAAACTGTGCCCTCTTGTTCTTACACATCTCTTTTTCTGAAAGATGCTACCCTCCTGGACTTTGTTGATTCCCTTGAGGTACTTGAATGTTTCTATCATGTCCCCCGTCCCTCCTTTCATCAAGGGTATACATATTAAGCTCTCTCAGTCTCTCTTCATATGGTTTCTGATGTAGACCCTGCACCATTTTAGTTGCCCTCCTCTGGACTGCTTCCATCCTGTCTGTGTCCTTGCATAGATGGGGTCTCCAAAACTGCACATAGCACTCCAGATGGGGTCTCACCAACTGTCTGTATAGAGGGATAATCATTCCTTTTTCTACTTTGTGATGCCCTTCCATGCATCTCCGTATCCCCTGGCTCTCCTACTGACTTCTCACATTGCTTACCCACCTTTAGGTCATCTGATATGACTACCCCCAGGTCCCTTTCCATTTTTGTTGTTGTTAGTACCTCCCCTGCTACTGTGTACTCTTCTCCTGGGTTTTTGTTTCCCAGGTGCATTACTTTTCACTTCTTTGCATTGAATCTAAGTTACCATATGTCTGACCATTCCTCCAACCTTGTCAAGTCCCTTCTCATCTTTTCTACCCCCTCTTGTGTATCAACTCTGTTACAGATCTTTGTGTCATCTGCAAAGAGGCATACCTTTCCCTCCAGACCCTCTGCAATGTCACTTATAAAGATGTTAAAGAGGATTGGACCCAGTACTGAGCCCTGAGGTACTCCACTAGTAACCCTCTTTCTTCGGAATGTGTTCCATTCACTATTACCTTCTGTGTCCTGTTGTGCAGCCAGTTCGCTACCCAGGCTACCACCCTGGGACCCACTCCCAGGCTGGCTAACGTGATTATTAATCTTTTGTGCGGGACTGTGTCAAATGCCTTGCTAAAGTCTAGGTAGGCCATATCCACAGCCCCTCCCTGGTCTATTACTTTGGTCACCCAGTCAAAGAAATCAATTAGATTAGTCTGACATGACCTTCCTGCTGTAAATCCATGTTGCTTGGGTCCTGTGCCCTGCTGCCTCTAGGTGCTCAACAATTCTTTTTTTCAGAAGTGATTCCATCATTTTCCCTACCACTGAGGTCAAACTTACAGGTCTGTAGTTTCCTGCTTCTGCCTTGCTCCCACTTTTGTAAAGGGGAATCACATCTGCCCTCCTCCAGTCCTCAGGTACCACCCCATCCTGCCATGATTTGTTAAAAAGTGTGGTCAGTGGTGTCACTAGGTCCCCCCTTAGTTCTTTTAGGATTCTGGGATGAATCCCGTCAGGCCCCATTGCTTTGTCCACCTTGAGTTTTAGGAGTTCTTTCAGGACTCTTTCTTCTGTGAATGGACTGGTATCAACCCCCCTACCCAGAGTGCTTCTATTGTCTGGTTTAGGTAACTGCTCCTCATCTTCTTTTGTGAATACTGAGCAAAAGTATTCATTCAGTATCTCTGCCTTTTCACTGTCTCCTCTGCCCACCTCCCTCTCCTTTATTAATCTTCACTATCCTCCCTTAACCTTTCTATGCTCCCTAATGTACCTATAAAAGGTTTTATCCCCCTTTTTGACCGAGTTGGCTATTTTTTCCTCGGTTTGTGCCTTTGCTATTCTGACTGCCTTTCCTACTTCTTTCTGCTTTAATTGATACAGTACCCTGTTGTGCTCCCTCTGTGATTCCTTATACTTTTTGAATGCAGCCTTTTTCTCCTTAACCTTCCCTGCCACCTCTTTTGAGAACCATAGTGGTTTTTTACTCCTCTTTGTTTTCTTTATTTGTTTTACACAGATTTGTTGCCTCTATGATGGCAGTTTTGATTTTTCTCCATTGTTCTTCCAACCCTCCTATTTGGCCATTTGCTAGTGCATTCTTCAGGTGTTCACCCATTTTGCCAAAGTCAGCCCTTCTAAAGTCCAGTATCCTTGTTTTTGTATGGCTTATCTCCATGGTTGTGCTCATTGTGAAGCACACTGTGCAGTGGTCGCTTGTTCCCAGATGTCTACTGACTTCTAAATTTGTGATCCTCCTCTCCATTTGGGAGTACCAGGTCTAGTGTTGCTCCCTCCCAAGTGGGTTCCAGCACTAGCTGTCTAAGTCTGCCCCTGCAGGCATCGAGAATGACTCCTGCTCTTGGATGGCTGCAGTACATGTCCTCCAGTTAACATCTGGTATATTCAGGTCCCCATCAACAGTATCTCCCCTTTTCAGCCATTTTGAGAATGTCCTCTATCATTTTCTTGTCCATTTCTCCCTTGAGACGGGGTCTGTATACAACCTGTGCGGATTGATGCCATTCCCATCTCCAAGGTAACCTAGAGTGCCTCTTGTCCTCCCCTTTACTTTTTAGTTCTGTAGCTTTGATCCCTTCCTTATGTATAGAGCTACTCCACCTCCTCTTTGCCTTCCTGTCCCTTCTGTAGATTGTGTACCCTGGTATGTTGACACCCCATTCATGGTTCTTGGTGTACCATGTTTCTGTGACTGCCACAATATCCAATTGTTCATCTTCCATCAAAGCTACTAGCTCAGAAAGCTTGTTTCCCAGACTACGGGCATTAGTAGTCATTGCCCTCCATTTAATGTTGGCTTGATCCTTTTTCCCCCATCCCTGCTCTTATTGCTCTTATCTATTTTACCATTTACCCCCATCCTGCCCTGTGTTGGCTCTGTACCTCAGTGTTTACCCTACTACCTGCCCTGTTTTGTGGGGGGAGGCTTGACTTTTCCTGTCTTTTCCTGCCTTTAGGACCATAAGACCCTGGAAAAAAAGCCAGGAGGAGAATGAACCATAGAGTTGCAGGCCTGTTCATCAAACTGGGGGGAGGGAGCATAAGGCATGAGAGTATAAGGGAGACCGATGCGGAATATTATTGGTCTGATGGGGTACACCTCTCGGACACAGGACTGGACTTATTTAGTGCAAAAATCAGCCTAGTGATAGATGGGTGGAGGCACACAAGAGGGGTAGAGAGTTCTAGGGACAGACTGTGGGGCTGAGTAGGGGAAGAGCAGAGGATAGAAGGGGTAAGACTACCATCCAACGCAAGCTGGAGGTGGTCTAGTGGACAGAAAATGGAGGGAGAACCTGGCCTAGGGTTTAGACCAGGGTCAGGAGAGATTATGGGGGGGGGCCTCCAGACACCCAGAGGCCCCCTGAAGAGGGCATGATGTATACACATGTGCGCAGACTCAGAAAAAGGCAAAAGGAAGAGGCTGGGATTTACATCTGGTTTCATATAGAGACTTGGTGGGGGCCGAGGTTTACACCTTGTCCCAAGGGGATGAAAAAATTGAATGACCAAATTGTATGTTGAATGGCACTGATTATAATGATGTGATATGGTATGATTTGTACAGTATAAGACATTTGAAATGGAAGGATATAATTTAATAAAACCTAAGCTGACTGAGCGCCATCAGTCAGAGTGTGGGACTCTTATTCTGGGGAGAGGCTGATCTGAGGACAAGCAACTAAGTACAGTACTTAATTGGTCTGTAGAAAAGTACATAAGAGACACAAATTTGAAGTGCAGTCATATTTAGAAATGCATTACATCTACATATTTGGTCTCAAGGCTTGGCACTGTGCTGCAAATTCCTGCATTTGAGTTCTGTTGAGAATATGGTTTATTCCCTGATATCTCTGGAGACTGATCCATACACAGAAAAAGAGATCTGTGAGCACAGAACTGAAAGATTCCCAGAGCAAGATGAGGATTGTCATCATATTTACAAGCCTACCTGGTTAGAGTAGTGCAGCTAGAAGACCACAGTCTAAAGCATGCTTCCTAACCTGCATTTACCTTTAAGAGTGACGGGTGGAATAGAGAACATTTGTAACTGCTACCCCTCGGGCTGTAAAGGCAAGGCAGGAAGTGGAAAAGTAGAAAAAAAGTGCAGAGGCTGGCAAAACTGCTCCAGTGGTGGAGAGGTCTAAGGCACAAGCAGCTTAACCAGTATGGTTTGAGAGACCAGAGTTCTGTTCCGGGTCTCCTGACCCCTACAGCTTTACTTTTCTCCCCACCCCAAGTGTTGTTATTTTTTATAACAGTATCAAAACAGATATACCCCTCCAACATTCTACCCCTCCCCATGGAGTTAATTACATTAGTTATGGGGGGTGTGGGGCAAAGCCCCCCCCCCACGTCAGGGGGTGTGGGGGAAGAACACCACTGAAAACCAAAGTGTGCATTTGTTTTTTTAGCTATTGTAATGGTCATCGGTATGGATTTGGACTACTATCATTTGCTCTGTTGTTATCTGGTGATGTTTTATCCTGGCGATGTTGTTGACAGTGCTGTTTATACAGCGCTATTCTTGGCAGCACTTCTGTTATCGGCGCTGTTGTAACCTAGTGCCTTTATAAGTAATGCAAATCAGAAACCATTTCGGCATGATGATAGCATCTATCTGGGTAGACTGATACAAAAATTAGGATTAGGATACCACAAAATAATTAAAATTAGTAAAGGGACACCACATCATAAATAAAACTATCAGCACTTCTGTATTGCAAACTCCAGTTATATATTCTCTCTTTCATAACTTAAATGACAGTGACTGAGACTGACATTATACAGTTCTGCAAGCAGCTTTTTCAGTGAACAGAGTCTTTCAAACTCCTGTAATAAATGAGTGAAACAATTGTAGTGGACAGATTGAGTGGATAAGACTATCAGCATTTAAGCATTTTTGAGATCAGGAGTGAGGGGTGTCCAGCAGTAAGATTATTAGAGAGTGCATTTGCCAAAGGTCAATGTTTTCAGATGTCATCTACTGACCTTACATGAGACACAGAGAAAAAAATCACTTTGTCCATCAATTAATAACCTATACTGGAAGGGTACCACTGCCGATGCACACAACCTCCATTAAGATTTCCAAGACTCTCCCTCCTTATCTAACCTGAAAACATATTGCAATTTGTTGTGTGTCCAATCGGATTATCAGTTCACCTCCATCTCAATCTCCAAAGTAATTCAAGCTCTGTTTGGAATCACACAGCTTGATGCTCCCCTACTCCTAGTCTTCAAAATAATTATAGTCAAATAAGCATTGTCACTTCCATGGCATTTCAAGTTACACCCACAAAAAATAAATAACATTTTTAACAAAATGCTAAGCAATTTATTGGTTCTTAAACAAACCAAACTTCAGATGAATAACCACAGCTGTCTGTTGTCCACGTGAAACTGGCAGCAGCTCCAGTTCCAGTATGGACACTATGTTGTTACACACTAACACAATTAAAAGTGGGTAGTAACAGGTGTCTTGCAATTGTTTTCTGCAACAGCAGTGGATAACACTCTGTACATATCCAAGTAATGAGCTACTAGAGACAAAAAGGCCATGAATTGATGAACAGTGATTTTGTTCTATTATTGTTTCTCAGGTGAGGTGAACAGATGCCATATAAAAACCCCCATCTTTGGCAAATACACTATCTACTATTATCAGGATTAATCATATCGATGGTGTACGCTCAGTCCCACCACTCAATCCACATTCACTACCAAGCACAACAATGCTTGAAATATAAGACACAGAAACATAAAAATTGCCAGCAGATAAGGAACACTAGACCCATCCAGTCTGCCCTTATGCCCCTTACTTGATTACTGCTTCTGACTTGAATACTGATGGGCCACCAGTCAGTCTCTTCACTACGATTCCACTAATTTAGTAGAGGATAGTGAGAGTAGTTGTTCTCTTGAAAAGCTGTCTGCAGGACTGTATAATGTTAATATGAGCCACAGTATTTAAGTTATGAAACGGACAACACATAATAACTGGAGAGTGCAGCACAGAAGTGTTGATAATTTTAGTTATTATTTGGTGTCCATTTCCTAACTAATGTATCATTCTACCCAAATAGGTAGTATCCTCATTCCTCCAACCCATCAGGATACTAATGTCTTACATGCACCCATTATAGTTGATATTATACCTGGCTCCTGCATACTGTTTCCTCTTGCTGTTTCCATGTCCCATTTCTCACTCAACCCCCCCCCATGCTCAGTCCAGTTTCTGTCCCCCTTTGCAGGCACTTTTTCCTTCCCCCTCCCCATTCTTATTTCTCTCTTTAATCACCCTACCCCAGTCACCGGCTCCTGCTATCCACCAATCCATCATGAAATGCATCTCACATAACAAGCGCATCCTGGTTGATACTGGCTCATGACTTATCTATGGGAGTTGGGGACTGCAAAGTGTTCAACTCATAGCTGCCTTTCCACTGTGATCTGCTACATCTGGCTTTCAGATATCCCCCACATATTCAGGAATATAGTTTGTAGAGTGCTGCTACCAACATTGAAACAGCAGTATAAATTTATTACATACCATGGCTACTGCATTATTGATTTTTTTTTTTAAGATTTTTACTTTCTGTACTGTGGACTGTATATAATAAGATAGATTTAGGTGAAGTTTGAGAGCTGCTGCTGCCAAGAACACGTTGACTTCTTATTAAAAATTGTTATCAGAGCTGGATGTCTCATACACTATAAATACAGGCTATGGGGGCTCAGAATGCTACACTATTTGTTACATACTTGACATTTCCTCATACAAATACTGTGAGACACTAAGGAACAAATAAACTAAGGGTCATACAGCCCTCTTGATGTCATGGTAAAGGGAAACAAATATGCGAGTAAAAATTTTTTGCCAGGTCTGTGATTCTGCTAGATCCAGCACACTTGAAGCCCTGGTAAAACAAAAATCACTTCTCAACTCAGGAAATAGCTCAGCTGCCAAACCCTGTGTGTTCTTGCTCTGTGCTGTTGAGCTCCAAGGGCTGCTTGAAAATTTGAGGGCTGATCGATGATCATGGAGAAAAGTGGGTTCAGAGACTCCATTGCTCTCACATATCCCTCCCTCCCTCCCTGGTTTCATCTCTGTCCCCCTTTACTGGCACTTTTTCTTTCTCCCAGCTCCATTTATGCATTCTTTCTCTCTCAGCCCCCCTCCATAGTGCTCCTGTGGACTCCTTCTCTAGTTCAACTTAGTATAAAAAAGTTGAGAGGTACCTGCTCCTCCATACTCTTCCCCACCTCCCCCCCACACTATGCAGTCACCATTCTGAAGCCTCACTTGTCTCTCAAATCCCCATTCTACCAGCTGTCTCCTGGTCCAGGCTCCCTATGCCTTTCTGACACATTTTTTCTTCCCTTTACCAGTTGCCATTTCTTTCAAATCTCTGATGCTGCAGCTCCTTGTGACCTCTAACCCATTAGGGTAAGCATCTCATATGCCAATCCCATCCTGGTAGATACTGATAGCCCTCTCCTGCATACTTTTTCTCCCCCATTCTCCCTTTTTGTTTCCAAGTCACATTTGCTGCTCAGATCCCTGCCTCCCTTTCACTCTCAGGCATTCACTTCACAGTCTAATTAATGATCACAGTCCAAAGCATTAAAATAAGATGCTAACCTATGGGAATCAAAAATTATAAGAAAATAATGCTAAAGTACTGCATGTTTTGTGTTCTGTTGATTTGGCTAGCCATTTTAACATTTGGGCAATATAGACAAACTGACTGACCAAGTAAATTGTTATTTACTAGAGGGCTATATCTCTATCTCTTTATCTAGTACATAAGCCATGTGGGCTCTCTCTGCCTTTCTCTCACTTCTCCTCCTCCTTCTTGCCCTGGCCCCCCTCTTCTCTCTCCCTGGTCCTATCCACTCCCATCCCCACCCCACTCCCGCCACCCTCTACTCTGGTTTCCACTGTTACTCCAAGGGAACTCTCCACTTCCACTCAAGACTTGTGCTTGGTGCACTGTTTGGATATTCCTGGTTACTTAACCTGACCACTACTCTCAAAAAGTGTGGCCACCTCTCTGCACTGTACCATCCTGCAGTCCATATGGGACACCCCCTGGAACCTTGCAACTTCTACTCCAGGAAACAACAATCAAAACTATCTCTCAAACAGCTGCGACTCTGCTTCTTAAAACTCCTACTCCTCCTCCTTCTCATCTCAGGCAGCGTCCATCCCAATCCTGGCCCTAGAAGCTCAGGCCACACACAAACTCCAGGTGCCCTTATCCTTGCAACCATTAATATCTGCAGCCTACTACCAAAGCTGGATGCACTCCAAGCCTTCATATGCCCATAAAACCCTGACATCCTTGCAGTGGTGGAAACTTGGCTGACACCTAAAGTTTCTGACTCAGCAGTAACAATACAGGGCTACAATGTCCACAGGCTGGACCGGATATCCAAAAAAAGGTGGTGGTTGCACAATCTATATCAAAGACTCCCTGTCTTGGCACCCTGTAGCAACTCCATCACTTTCTGCCTCAGCTCAGATTCTGCCAATAAAAAATGTCCTAGGTCCCAACCATAAAGCCCTGACTATTGTCTCCATATACATCCCGCCCAGGGACCCTAAACATGGATTCAACGATGTCCTAAACTTTATCAACTCTCATCCTCCTGAAGCTGAACTTATTCTACTAGGGGATTTCAACATAAACTGGTTAGCATCGAGTGCCAGTGCCTATAAAGACTCCATCTCAGCTGCTAACCTCACACAAATGGTAAACTCCCCTACTAGGATTAACTACAAGACTGGCACCAGTACCCTCTTGGATTGGGTCCTCACCATTCACCCCACAAGGATTTCTCGTATGACCATTCTCCCAGACTCACTCAGTACCACTCTCCAGTCATGTGTGCATGGTCTAACAAATTCCTTAAGCCCCCTCCCAAAATTATCACTAGCAGAGTCCTTCCTCGTGGAAAACTTCCACATCTCAAACAACACCTGCTTCTACAAGATTGGCTGCCATCTATGAAGCAACAGATGTTAACTTGGCTCTTGATCACTTCTATCTCAATTTTCAACAAAGCTCAGGACCCTTTGCCCTGCTAAAAGGCGAAAACAAAACTCTCTCTTAACCCATGGGTACACGTCTCTTCTCTCACAGCTGAAACTAAGGAATCACCTCTGGGCAGTTGCCAGGGCCACTGGCAAGCAACTGGACATCCAAAATTGCAAACAAGCACAAAATGCCTGCACCAAAGCCATACAGCTAATGAAATCCACCTATTACAAAGACGCTGTCACCAATACATGGGGAAATGGTCGTGCTTTCTGGGACAATATCAAGGATGTCACAGGGAAGCAGCCAAAAATCTCTCCGGCCATGTTAATGGTTGATGGATCCTCAACCCTTGACCCCAAGGTGATCTCAAACATCTTTAACATGGCTTTTTCAGACCTTAGTGCTGTTCTACCCTATGACTTTTTCAAAAACAGGGCCTACTCCCCAAATACCTCAGCCCCTCAGTCTAACCATCCCCTCTTCTACTTCACGAAGGTAAGGCTGAATGAAGCTCACCACTATATTACTGCTGCTATCTCTAAATCTAGATCTAGTAGAGACACCATGGACCTTAAGCTTCTGTTGCTCACCCTCGATGAGGTAATTCATCCATTAACAAAAATCCTAAACCTCTCTCTCAGCTGTGGAATATTCCTGGAACTATGGAAAACAGACACCATGACACCTGTCCATAAAAGTGGGGACAAGATGATTCACTCAAATTATCGCCCTATCTCCATACTGCACCCACTCTCTAAGGCACTTGAGTGCATCGTGGCTGATCAACTTACCGACTACTTGGATAAATACAATATACCTTGTCCACAACAACACAGCTTCTGGAAAGGTCACAGCACCACCACAGCCCTTCTTGAGTTCACTGCAGCTTTGCACAAATCCTTTGACAACGGCCTTCTCACAGGGGACGTTTTAGTCGACCTCTCCAAGGCCTTCGATGCAGTTCACTATGGACTACTAATACACCAACTACTGAATGCCGGGCTATCACCTGACTCTTCTCTCTGGTTTAAAAGCTACTTAGAAAACCGGTCACAGAGAGTAAAAATTGCGAATGGTCTTTCTAACACCCTGCCTGTTCGCCCGGGTGTCCCACAGGGATCAATACTGGGACCCTTCCTTTTTAACCTTTTCTTAAACTCCCTCCCTTACCACTGCTCTGAGCAGATCATACTATATGCTGATGATGCTATTGTATTCTCCACTCACAAAGATCCTGCAACTCTTCAACACAACCTTCAACTTGGTTTCAGTTCTGTACAGACATGGTTTCTTAATCATAAACTGGTCCTGAATGACAAGAAAACCAAATCTATGCTCTTCTGCAGCTCTCTTAACCCACACAAGCTACACCACTTGGCTATCTCCACCACCCAGGGGAACACTCTAGATCAGGTGGGGTCCTTCAAATACTTAGGGATACAGCTTGACCCTAATCTCTCCTATGGACTTCATGTAGATAATGTAGCTAGAGGTGCTATTACACGGCTTGGTCTCCTCTACAAACACAGACCACACCTCATGCCAGAAGCTTTGAAGGTTGCAGTCCTGAGCTCTGTGATCTCTGTAATAGACTATGGTCTCATCATTTATGGCTTGGCCACAACCACAACCCTTAGATGCCTCTCAACTGCCTTAAATGAAGCATGTCGGCTCATCACTGGTGATCACTGTCTCACCCACACATGTGACCTGTACACTCAGACCGGCTGGCTCCAACTATTAAACCGCATAAAGTTTCTCACCTGCTCCATGGTGAAAAAAATCTACCTTGGCCTTGCACCTTCTGGGGTCTCATCTCTGTTACAACACCGAATTAACAAATGGTGCCTTAGGAGATCCACGCTACAGCTACTGAAAGTCCCCCACTGTCACACTTCACAGGGACAATGCTCTTTTGCTTATTGAGCACCACTCTGGTTCAATGGCCTCAGCCCAACCATCTCCTCTGACCCAACTATTGGTATGTTTAAACTAGGCCCGGACTATCTCACTACCAACAGCCCTGTGACTGCCCAACTTAACCTTGTTTCTCCACTTCCCTTTCTGCTCTAGTTGTCCCTCCTCCCTCCTCACTGGATTCTACCTCACATTTTGGTATACCCAATGCTGCACTTTTCACCCTCTTGACACCCTTCCTACATTCCTTCTCCCCTCTACCCTCTTCCTCTCCCTATGACTCTGGCACTTCTTGTCTGTTGTCTGTTTTCTCTGACAAATGCCACTGGCTGCCTTGTTACAATGCTACCCTTGAACTGTATTAATCTGTACTCTGTTTGCAATGTCCACATTGTTGTAATGCCTGTCTTGATGTTCCCCATAATTTGTATTTCTCTGACGTGGAACCTTTGTAAAAGAGCCATGGTTCAAAGGTATTTGTAATCCTAGACTTCATAAATAAATAAATAAATTTATATACTCCTGTCAGTGTGGAAGAAGTAGCTCACATTATAATTTCTACATTTATATTACTTTTATGTTTTACACACATTATATTGTATGAATGGATAATAGTATAACACTTATTTAAGATCCAAAGGACTCCAGGACTATTATATCCATTCTCCCTGCTTCATGAGGAGGGATGAAAAAATTATATTTTGTGCACATAGGATATGTAATTCAGAGAGATGGCCAATTAACTATGAAAACAATTAAATTGTTTTTCCTTCAGCGGAGCTTATTTAAAACTTAATGAAGGAAACTCAATCAATGTGCTCCCTGGTCTAAACAAAAGAATACATCTGGCAACCATTATATCATTCATAAGTGTACCTGGTGGGGTTGTCCTTTTGCAATCTTCTTTGATATTGCTTTGAAGAATTTGGAATGTTTGCAAAATTGTATGTAATGCATCTAATACTGCTTGTCTGTTCTGCGATTCTGGTCTGACAATTCCTTGCAGCCTTGACATGGTAATCAATACAATCTCCACATATGTTATGGAGAACTGGTTCTGAGAACTGTTCCTGATGTCTGCAATCATATATCATATCGGAGTAATCATTCAGTGACTCTGTTTATCATGCTTCTGTTTTTTTTTTTTGTTTTGTTCTGTTGCCTGGTCCCTCAGAAACTCAAGCCAGTTCCATCCACCATCTTCCCCATGCCCAGGATTACCCCTCTGGGCAGGATCACTGGATGAGCACCCCCCCAATAGATATTGGGTGGCGAGACCCAGATTAAACCCTGGGTCAGGGCCACAGGAGTGGGACCCCCTAGTGGACATGGGTTGGCAGCAGGCATGGCGGTGAAGCCAGCATCATATGTTGGGGCTGGCATTTTTCCTTTTGCTGCAATGATCCCCGAGGGTGCGGACATGCAATGATGATCAGCATCCGTCTCACCCCCCTAACATGTGACGCCAGCCATGGTGGTACCCCAAGCCTCTGCTAGAAGTCTACAGTGCACCAGTCAGTCAACCTCCCTCCTCTTGGAGAAGGAGAGCAGTGCCTGAGATGCTCAGTCCTTCCCCCTTCAAGCCATCCATCGGCACTGCAAGCGGACACCTTGCTGCTGCACCAGCGGGCTGGCATCATGTTTCTATTTTCAACATGAAACTCAGATTGTCCTGTGTATATTTTGTTCTTTCCAGCCAGGTCTTGGGGATTATTGGCAATAAACTCAATAGCATTATCATTATGGTTCTGTACGTTTACATGAAAATAGGATCCCAGTTCATGTGTCTGATGTTTGTGCCCATTTACTTTTCTCAGTTTAGAAGCATTCAAGCAGAGAAAGTAATCTTGTATTTATGATTTTTTATAGTCACACATGCTGTTATTACCTAACTGAATCCCTGCATAGAAGCTGTACTTCACGTGGAAAGTTGTTCAGAATGTTGTATTAGATATACCATGCTTATTCAAACATGAAATAAAGTATGTGCACTTGTTATTTGCTAGAGTACCTGCTGTCTTAGCTTTTAGTACAGGAATCTTGTTTTCAGGATTACAGAACTCCATCTGTCACCTGATCTTGTACTAGTAAATTCACAGAGGTTACAGACATACAGTATGGCTCATTACTGAAGCTCTTAATCTTGATGATTTAAATGTGTTTGTATTTGTGCATATCTTACACGAACATTTGTGTGTAAGTGCCATATTATTTGTTTCACCAAGCAGGAGATTATCTGTTATATTTCTGCCTGGGTCAGCAGAGTTGTGAGTCCAAGAATACATTGGAACAGCTGATCCTTCATTAGCTCACTCTATCAGTTTCACAGTTTACCAGGGTTGCACCATGGCAGGGTACCAGCGGTAGTGCACTGGGTCATTACAGTGCCAAGATGTAATTTCACAGGCATCTCATTATGCAGGGGGCTGCAGATCCAGCCCCTGCCCCCTTACTAATTATTCTTAGTTTGCGGGCCTAACCTCAGGGAGAGGGTGGCAATTCCACAAATTGGCACTGTAATGACCTGGCACACTACAGCCGGTGCCCTAATACTGTGTAAGAGTTTACCAGTTGCCTCTCATCCTGTGTACATGGCATGGAATAACAAAAAAAGTGAGACTTCTTGCTGACATGAAAATGTATACTGGATGAGAGGCAACTGGTAAACTGTGAAACAAATGGAGTGAATTAATAAATGTTCCTATTGTCTCATGACATTGCAGTCTGCAGTTTTCTGTGCTTGAGTGCACCACATATGGAACTGTGTTGGCGTTTTGGGCTAGTCACCCCAATAGTGGCGGGGTGGTGAGATAGAGAGGACATTAGAGAGGACGCACAGCTAGTGAAAAAGGTATTAAAAACTATGGCCACTTCAACAGGTTCTGTGACGATGGAACAAGACATATTGAGGCCAGGATTGGGGGCTGGGTGGGTAGAGAGAGATGAGGGATTTGATTGTTTTCCAGAACTTAGCTGGGTGATTTAGATTTAAGTGGAAGGTGGCTTTAAAGTATTTGGCTTTGGCCTGTCAGAGAAGCCTCGTGCAGGAATTGCGAAGGGTGCGGTAGAGTTAAAGTGCCACTGGGGTGCCGGTTGCCTTGTAGGATTTCCACGTCTGGTCCCTGGTGCAGAGTTGATCTATGATTTTGGTGGTGACCAAGGGCAGGTGGGCACCCCTTGCCCTAGTCCTTCAGACAGGTGTGTAGTAGTCCCAGATGGAGAGGAATCTGACCTTGAAAAATTCTAGTGCTGAGTTGATGGAGGGTGCTCATGGGATGAAGGACCAGTCAATGATTGACAGGGCTGTTAAGAGTGTAGCAGGGTCGAGGGATTTATATGACCTGGTGAGCAGCGTGCATGGGGGAGATGCTTTGGGCCAGAAGATTTTCCTTATCACATAGATCATGTGGTGAACGTTAGAGAGTCTGGAAGAAGTCCGGCCTCAAGTATCCAATGGGGATGTGAAATGAAGGCCCAGTCCAGTAGAGAGTGATTCTGAGATTTGTGGTTTAGGCATGTAGGTTCTGATATTTGTTGTGCCAGGTTTAGAGCATTCACTAGGCTACGTAGTTTAGAGCTTGCATTTGAGAGCAAGTTAAAATTGAAATTCCCAAGGATATGTAGTTCACCCCCCCTCTCTGAGGGCCTTTAGGTTGCCTAGATGGTCCAGCACAAGGGGCAGAGGGGTGTCAGGGGGTGCATTAGGACCCTGCTACATATAGTGGGATTGAGTAAGGGAGTGAGAGTTTGATCAGCGGGGAGTCAATGGGTATCATGTGTGTGGAGAGTGGGACAGGGGAGTACTGTAGCTTAGAGGAGACAAACATGGTGATGCCTCTACCCCTCTTACTGCCTAGGCAGTCATGCCAGATGAGGGAATAGCCTGGGATAGATACTTCTGAGTCCAGGTTGTGGGGCTTCAGCCAAGTCTCGGATATAATCAGAATGTCAGGACGTAGCACTAGAACACTAGGTTGTAGAACAGTGAATTTGTTTAAGATGCTGCATATGTTTTGGTGCATTATTGTGAGGCCCCTAGGTAGTTTGAGAGAATGGGAGGGGATGGGGCTGACTGGAACAGGATTTAGTGCTACATCCCGGGCCAGGAGGAGCAGTAGTGTAAGCAGCTGTTTAGTTCTGAGCATGGCCTAAATGGGCTTATGGTGGGCAGGAGTTTGCTGGGGGTTTAGCTGAAGTATGCTTGTTGAGGTTATATTTATTGCTGTTAGACCAGCGTGAAAGGAAGGTGGCAGGATGGAAGCTCCAAAAAACAATTGTTCAGGGGGCTTAGCCTGCCAATGGGAGGTGGAGGCATGGTGAGAGGAGGATCTGCTCCGGAGTATATAGTAGGGGCAGTTGACTGTGGAAGAGGGTCACTGGAAGGTGGGAGAGAGACTAGGGGTGTTAGCAGGCATATTGTTGACAGATAACCAGGCAGCATATTGTATACAGGGCAACTGGTAGATGGGGATGCATTTAGGTGGGCCACTAGTGGTGAGCTCTAATAACCTGCTGAAAGTGGGCTGATTGGTCGTGTTTCACACATGACACGGCCTATATAACTCTCTGCTCACCTAGGGTGGTAGCGGGGGAGGTGAGGCAGCTGGCGCATAGTGCCGGCAGGGTCCTCACGTACACACATGCAGTTGAAATTAGATGGCAATGGAGCAATAAGCTGGCTCCCTGAGCAGCTCTGCAGCATATCCGGATCACCTGGATGAATTTGGAGGGGCTCCGTCTTGGGAGAGGGCAGGATGCATGATGGCCCTCATGACCTCAGAGTCTGCAAAGACAGGAAAAAGAGGAGCTGGGTTAAATAACAGGTAGGCAGGAGGAGGAGGAGCAAGAAGTTAATTCAGATTGGCTAGCGAATTGAGTCCGAAGCTATCATTTTATATTTAACAGACAATTCCAGATGCAGGGTAATTGGTGGCTAGCTGGACTAATTTTTTTTTTTAATTTTTAATTTTTATAACTAACAGCTGAGGTTAAATTTAGTTACAGTGTAGTAATTATTTAATACTTACAACAAACGCCCATGACTCAGGCTATCCCAACAGCAGTGTTAAAACTTAATTTCTACAGATTAGGTATTATAGCACTACTGCAACTAATCACTGTGAGGACACACTAGGCTCCCAGAAGTAGGCAAGATACCCCTAAAGCATCACAGGGCAGAGTAAATTTAAATCAAAATTAAGGCTCCTAATAAATGGCATTTAAAATACTGTAGACATTAGAAAGATGCTTAAGTACAGACTGGGTAGACAACTTTAAATCAATTAAAGCTCCTAGTAAATGGAGTTAAAATACTGTAGATAATAGAAGGAGGCTTGAACAAAAAAAAAATATCTCCTTTACTCTGCTGACTGTTCTTAAGGGACACTTTAAAAATGGTGCCAAGATCTCAGTCTATTGTCCTCTCACATACACACATGCAGTTGAAATTACGTGGCAGTGGAGAAATAAGCTGGCTCCCTGAGTGGATCTGTGGCATACCTGGATCACCTGGGACAAATTCGGCAGAGATCTATCTTGGGGAAGGGCAGGATACATGATGGCCCTCACGACCACCGAGTCTGGATCACCGGGGAAAAATTCGGTGGGGGTCCATCTTGGGGGAGGTCAGGATGTACGATGGCCCTCACGACCACTGAGTCTGCGGTTTGATATGCAGGTAGAGGGAAGGGTTTTACTATGATTATGAACAGCTACCTATTTAGTCCAATGGGTTCTCAGGACACTAAGGCTTGCACTGCTGTATTTAAGTGCCAACTGAGTTGCACTATCCTGTGGCGTTCCAGGACAGCCATGCTATATCAGTGCAGTAGTGACCCTTTTGTAAATAAGTGGCATTGCATGGAATAGCATAGAAGCATAGAAACATAAAAAACCATGATGCCTAAGATCCCAGCCTTTTCTACATTCCCTTATGCTGGAGAAGTGCCAAATCTGCATCATAACTGTGTGGCAAGGGATGTGCTTCAATCACTGCATGGGCACTCACAATTTGATAATTCACATGGAATCCTTAAATTTGTCCCCATCCCCCAATGAGTTCTTGCTGCTGAAGATCCCTCTGGTATCCTGTTAGTTTTTATAGAAATATCTCAGTTACAGATGATCCTGGGATTGTAAGACAGCTTACAGTAACACCATGCCACCTAATACATGGTCATGGGGGGGGGCATGACTTTTGACTGAAACATTTGGGCTCTAAATAAAAAAAGAGTAGTGAAAGATGGATGCCATTGATCTTCCTGCTGTCTCGGGGGATAAGAAATGGGGCTACTACTGCATTCCAAGGTTGTTGTTTGGGAGAGGGTGGGAAGCGGGTACCATTGTACTTCAAGGATTTTCTTTGGGACAGGATGAGGGAGGAGGTATCACTGGACCCCACAGATTTTCTTTGAGATACAAAAGAATGTTCCTTTTTAAACAGTAAGGATATGGGGGTGTGGTTAGCCTCATACAATATGGTTGCTTAAATCTGTATCTCTGCAACCCTCAAGGTGTATCATCCATCATCTTCTTTTAATATCCAAAGACAGATATCTGTAATCATGCTTGCAGGTAGATAATGTCTCATTCTACAAAATGATATAAACATTTTCTCTGAAAACTGCAGCTCCACTTACCAAGACTGTGAGGACTGTCTATCATTTCCTACTGGCAGCATGACTGAGGAAGGCAAAAATAAATGGGACCCATCAGCAGTGGAAGAGATGCTTGCCCAACTGCTTGGATAAATATCTAAAGTAACCATTTAATTCCAGCAGATTACTCAGGCCATCAGCAAAGTTGTAACCAGGTTATTTCAAACTGAAAGAAAGGTCACCTTGCACGATTTGGCAATCCAAGAACAGACGGCTAAAGTTTGCGAACAAGGCCGTATCACTCAACTAATTCAAGACAAGGTCAACAACCTTGAAAACCACCGCAGGAGAAATAACCTCTGCATACTGGGCTTCCCAGATGGTGTGGAGCTCTGAGGCACTATATCCTTTCTCCAGCATACATTGCTGACAGTGCTTCAGATGAAGGGGAATCATCAGTTCGATATCAAAAGGGTTCATTGCACCCCTAGCATCAGTGCCCAGAAGTGGAGAAAAACTGAGGCCCATACTGGTAAAATTTCTAAGTCACACCAGGCGAGATATTCTGGCAAGATCTAGGGAACTGGGTCAGCTACACTGGCAGGACCATCATATTTATGTCTACCAAGCATTTTCCAAATAACTGTTGTACAGAAGGCAGGCATACACAGAGGCCCGCAATACAATGCACCGCATTGGACTACAATTTTCTCTCAGATACCCAGTGAATCTGCATGTGCTTCATAACGGGGTAGCATTTAGGATGGCTACTCCAGAAGCCTTAATGGATTTCTTGCACAAATTCTGGCCTCAAGACATGTGAAGTAAAAGGCAGTGTCCTCTCAGACTAGGCCTCTCCCCCCACACTGGCCCCATGGAGACAAGGCCCCACTGCAACAAGAGGATGGAATTGAATACTGAGAGAACTGCACAGACAATGGCTCTGCCCTTCCACCATGGAGTCATAAAAGAAACCAACACTACGAGCACAATAAAATGGATCATCCGTCTCCCAGATGCTGTTCATGCACTCATAACAGAAACAGAAGCACTGAGAACCGGCCGGATGACTTGGGCCCACTTCTGTCCCACAAAAGGTATGCTACGCTTTGACCATCTCCCCGAACCCACAGAACACTTCTTCCACAGGCACAGAAGGAATGACCATGTGAAACTGTGGGTGAATGTTGTCTCAAATAGCACTGGGGAAGCAAGCACCAGCAGCTACTGTACAAACCAACCATCTTCAGTCCAGTCAAAGGGACAGCCAGCTGCCGCTACGCAGGATTGAACTTAGGATGGACACTTGACTGAACAAGGATGTTGAACAGAAAAGTGGAGTCTTTTTTGCTGATTGTGGGAGAGAGGGGAATGGAGATGGGGGGGGTGCAGCAACCCTTACAAAGAAGAGTGGGATATACCCCAAGTAGTAGCGGTGTTAAGGGGTAGAAACCAGGGTGATATTGCAACCTTCTTCCTCCTGAATAACTGAATGCTCAGTGGACAAGTGTAAGGAGATGTGTCTCCTCTCCAGTCACTCTACCTATTCTGCTATTCTACTTAACAGTCCATTTGGTGTTAGAGGTCGTTCCAGATATTGCTGCTTCTTGTTTTATTTTAAATCTACAAAAGTAACACTGTTAAAATGTTCTGACAAGCTGTATTAATAGCAGCTGCAGGAAAAGTAAGATGGCACTGATCGCATGGCCAGGCAGCACTTCTCCTTTCCCCTTACACTACAGTAACGCACTTGGCAGGGAGGGCTCTGAGCTGAATGACATTAATTGCTTTGCACTCCACTATGTTATGGAGGTGTAGATTCAACCCTGCAAATAAAATATGTAATAATAAGTTTCTTTCTGAGAAGCTGTCTGAATTCAAGCATTATCCAGTCCCTGCATTCTCAAGACTTTTCTTACAGGTTCAGCTGGAGTCTGCACATGAGTTTTTTTCTCCTTTGCAACATGATGATCCCAAGGAACATTGAATAGCTAGATTATGTCACTGATATCCCCTCCCTCACCCTTCTTCTTATCTGGTGACTTTGCTTATGGGGGGTACTGACTTGAATACACTGTGACTCTGCCAGTATGGTTGCTGCTGACATAGTGATTCTGAATCCCATAGATGTACCCTTGTATGTGATTAATTCTGCAATAATGATAGACTGTATAATCAATGTGTCTTATTAACAGCATATGATCTGCTGGCACACACACTTAGTCAGACTGGACAATTTGGGAACAGTCCCACTTGCCCAGTCATAAAGCCTCCCCTGCTTTACCTCACCTCACCTAGGCAGAGGCCCTGGAAGATGATTTGTATAGGGGGTGGTAGGGTTTTAAAGGTTGCATATCCCAGCTAAGGTGGCTTCTCAGGGTTTTAAATAATTGATTAGCAGTTTTTTTCTTGGGATGATACTAACTGTACAGAAAGTATTTATATAGATTTTCTAGAAATGATGTGTATGTTAAACATAGTGAGGCAAGATCTATTAATTTTCACAAAGGTTTAGCACTTTTATGAGCAAAACGCTAATCAATTTTTAGAGTTAAATAAAACCCTGCTTCTGATAATTCCCATGTAACCTGTGGGGCAAGACCTATTCTTGAACCTCCAGATACACTGGCAGGTGATGAATGCCCCTAACAAGCACAGCACCTTCTTTTCCACTGGAAAGAGGTGCTGTATACTGTCTGCAAGAAATGCTTTCAGGATTGCTGTAACTCTAACAGCAATAGCAGGGGCCTACCTGCAACACGGCTTACCTTTTTTGGAAGGAAGATAGCCTCAAGGAGTAGCAGACCTGTCTGGGCAATAAAGGTTGTTGCTCTGAATTTCTAAGACTAGCCCTAATATGGTCACACCCTCAACTGGTACATGTCTATATAACACACTCTCAGGGCTGAAAAAGGTGGGCCTTGGTCAGCTTATTACTGCTGGGACACAGCCTTTTCTGGCCCCATAAGAACTACTCATTAAAATCTGTAACTAGTGATGTTAATAAGTTTGTAGTAGGTTGTTTTGCCCTCCACAGAGATAGGAATGTAGTTTGCAAACTCTCTCATCCAAATTTGCAATTTTAGTACAAAGCCCCTGGCAGGGCCATAATCCTCTAGTGTTCAATGCTCTAGTGTTCAATGTTTCAGTGGCCATATTTCTGGTATTACATATCGAGATAAACAATACTATGCCTAGGTTTTGACCTATAGCCTAGTTGTTAAAGGAGTTACAAAAGGAGATCATAAAAGTCTCAATGCAGGAGGGTGTGAAAACTACAGTAACCCCACCAAGGCACAAGGCCTGGTACTGCATAGTACCTCCCTGTAACTATGTATGTTCCTGTTATTGGTACTGACTTCTTCATTTGGCCAATATTTATCGAACCATTGCACACCCTTTGAGTGACAATGGATGAAATTATATGTCACCCATGGAATTACGGGGAGAAAACACTCCAGTAAAGCAGAAAAAGGTACTCTCCCACTTGAAACATCTAACTCATAGCTGATCTTCTTCCAAGAAATTAAACTAACTCCAGCAGATCATGCAAAACTGGTAAGGGGCTGGGTGGGACGAAAATGCCATTCTTCTGTTCCCACTTGTAAATGGGGTGTGGTGATCCTGGTGCATAAAGCTCTTGGATGGACTCATACCCACATGGAATGTGACCCTCAAGGCAGATGGACAATCACTTTAATGACTACCCCTTCCCCCAAAGCCCATTCTTTTGGGTAATATTTATGTGTCTAATGAGGATGATCCTAATTTATTTCACACTGTAGCTCATACACTGGGGCAACAGGTATTGGTAAACACCTACCAGGTCAATATAGTGCAGCTCGAACAGTGCCTGGAAAACAGCGCATGCACAATAGTGCATGTTAATAATAGTGCATGGTGCACAATAGCTCAGGAGGGAATAACACATGTGAGGGAGTCATAACTGCACTTGGCATCAATACGTAGGGTGCTGGAACAATGCATCCCACAACATCACATGGCAGGATAGTGTTGGGCAACACAGCACATGAAGGAATAGCACCTGGCAAAATCAAACATAGCTGATACAGGCAGGAAACCAGCCCCTGTCAGTATACAGCTCCAACCCCTGTGCCTTCTATTCAGGAGGGGTCCCCACCACACATGAGAGAGACAGCAGCAAACAGAACCAATGGAGATGTGGACAACGCTAAGCAGCATCCATAGTACAGAGGGTGTGGACAAGCCTCTCACACACTGGCAGCCAATGTCATCATTCAGGGTTCAAATCCACAGCCTTCAAACAATGGAGACACAGACAGCATCATATGCCGACCGCATACCCGTACCACCCGACGTTTGAGGGACAGACCACCATCATCCACAGGACACACCACAGACCTGGTCACAGAAATCGTACTGCAGACCACACTGCTGTGCACTCTAAACTGCACACAGCCTGGCCAGTGGTTGGGTCTGCAAGGTAGGTACACCCACTGTAGCCCACAACCAAGACTGCACTCACTCAACCCCCTTACATATTTTTTCCTGCAGCAGCCATTGGAAAACAAAGCGACATGTGCACAGTGTGGTAGATAGTGTGTGGACCGCTGCCCAACTGACTGGGGAGGCATACCGTAACTGATGGCAGGGTATGTGTTGGAGATTGCAGCCCCATCGATGTCATACCCCCCAGGCTGATGTGCTGGGCCCCAGTCCAGCAGCAGGAGCACACACATATGGTGGCCACCAGCAATAGAATGCCCGATGCCAGTCCAGGTGCAAGCCTGGCCATGGAGGTGCGCAGTATGTGGCCAGCGGAGAGCACCCCAACACTTGATGCAGCAACATTCCCTACCCCCGTCCCCACAGCATTTGCAGAAGGGCCATGTCCACATGGGGGACTTGGGGTAGGCATATCAATGGCCATGTCACCCCTGCAATGAGACTACTTAGGCTGCGGCTGCCTACACCTGCTGTGGAGTGCCACATCCCTGGCCCTCCCCACTGGTGATGCACTATGTGGCAGACATACTCCATGCTGCTTGCCAGCCCACACCCTCAGGAAACAGTGGCATACCAGGAATGCAGCATCTGTACCTGTGACCAGCATGTGTGTGGGTAGGCCTGCGGCCTGGCAGGGGCACAGGCTGGGTACACAGTGCACCAATGAGTGGAGCTGAGGATGAATTGGGTAAGCATGCCCATGCATAGGTGTGGGGGGGGGACCATGTATCACACAGGCCTGTGGTCACTGTTACACCCATGAGAGGCTATGGCAATGTCCAGCTCCCCCCTTGCAGAGACAGAGGCTGAGTGGGCTGGAGGAACATCCCACAGGCACCACGGACCTGGTTCCCTGTTACAGACCCACAGTGACAGGAGTACTATAGATGCCCAGCTGGTGTCAGGGGCCACAGTGTGAAAGCCCACCAGGCCATATGCACACCCCACAAACACAGACATGCAGGGCCGACCCCTCCAGCTGCATACGTGCCACACACCACACACCTGGGAAGGGGGGGCATGATCCATTGCAGCCCTCCATGTACTGTGGTCCCTGTGGGCCAGGCCCCTCCCCACTTCCCACTCAATGAGCCATGGTAACAGAATGCAGCTGCACCTTGTTGGGGACTGACTCCCGGCCCCAGTGCCACAGTGCACACAGCCAGGACCAACAAGTGATAGGTGCAACACGAGGCTGGGGTTGCCACCCAGCTATAGGTGTGTCCACTTAGGCCCACATCAAGGCCCCATAAAGGGCGGCCACAATGTAGGCTGGGTACCCATACTGTGGAGGTTGGCTGTAGCATGAGGATGCCTCTGTCCTTTGTACAGAGCTAGAAGAGTGTATCCCTACTGCACCACATGAGGTACCTGTATTGCCTCAAAAGGATGCACATTGACTGTACCTGCTGGAAATGCATGGACTATGACAAGGCAAGATGCCCGGCCTGAGTGCATATGCAAGGTGAGGAGGTCATGCATGACATGGGCGGCCACAATCACATCCTGAACTCCACCATGGAGGTGCTGGCATTGGTGAAAGACCATGCCCAATGGACAAATGAGTACTGGAGTGCAATGGTGGTGGCCTGCTCATCTGTGGTTCCACCATCCATCACATGGAGACTACCTGAGCTGCCCCTCATAAAGCAGACATGTGCCAGGGCAAGGACAGTGGCACACAGGCTGCCATCACAGCCATCAACCCTGCAGCAGTTGGTGATACTTCCAGAATAAACAACAGCGGAGACAGTGGTCACCTTCCTCCAGTTTGACAGCTGCTCCAGGGACCACAGACTGCTGGTATTTGCCACACAGCCCACACTGGCACAGTTGGAGGGATGTAGCACAATACTCACACATGACACCGTCAGTGATACACCACCGCTGTTCCAGCAGTTATACACCATCCATGGATTTCTGGGGGGTACTACATTCCCTACTGCCAATATACTGATGAGTGCCTGGTCCAATGCTGTGGTCATGACTGCATTCCATAAGGTCAAATCATTTTGCTCTGGCCTCGCTCCAACTGCACTCCTGACTAACTTTGAACTCATGGCCATGCGGGCCTTTTCCACCATCTTCCCTGGCTGTCAACTGCAGGTCTACTTATTCCACCTTGCCCAGGAGGTGTGTCACCATTGCCATTGCATTGCAAGGAGTGTGGCCCACTACATGAATGATCCAGAAATTTCCCTGCATGCATGAATAGTTTTGGCAGTGGCATTCATCCTACTGGGTGATGTTGCTGATGCATTCACTGCGCTGCATGACCTGGAGTACATCAAGGCAAGCGGTGAACTGTTGTCTGAATTGTTGGACTACTTTGAGGACACCTGGGTGGGTAGGCCTCTGCGCAATATGGCATGGAGAAGACTTCTCTTTGACATCACCACCTGGAATGGTTACAAGACCACACAGGATGGTGTACCCTATACAACTAATGCTGTGGAGGCATGACACAGGGGTTTAACTGCATACCTCGGGGCACGTCATCTGATCCTGTGATGATTCATATAGGCACTGGGAGCTGAGAACTGGAGCAGCTCACAGGTGTGAAACTTGTGCAGCTTACCACTGGGATCACCATGCTGATTTCTAAATGGCAGTATAAGGATGCTAGTAAGAGGACTGCTGCCATTGTTGGGGCCTATGGTCAGCAGTTCACATAGAAGTACCTGTGGGGGGATTACGTTCAAAATGTCCCTCCAGGTCTGATGTGACTGTGTATGTGTTTGGGGGCTTTTGGCAGGGCTGTTTGGGGGTTGCTTTTGTTCACTGTCACTATAGCACTGTGTGTTTTGCCTGTACTGCACCAGTAAACGCGAATTGCACACATGTCCGTTCTCCTGCCTCTTTCTTCCTGGCCACATCATATGGGCTTGCTTGCACTGTTTCAGTGTGCAACCTTCTGTCTGTTAACTATTTTTGTATTAGCTGTTTTGTATGCACTGTTTTGTCTTTAGCTTCTTTTTGCTTGAGAACACTATGACCCCGTGCCCAGGCAACACACCCATACTTTTGGGAGAGTACTTTAACCTTACTCAGACCCCCATTGGACATGAGCTCCAATAGTACAGAATCTGATATCAGAGGACTGCAAGCAATCTGGCAAATGATGCAAGACCAGGGACAGATAGAACCCCTTGGACTACCTATAGTGTCTGGAATAGAGAGTCTGTTAGAACCATTGCCTGTTTATTAATGCCCATATCAAGGGGCTGATTAGCCAGTTGCCTTCATATCTTAAAGATACCACCCAGCTTTTAGGAATTTTTGAGGACTTGCAATTAGAGAAGGACTAGCTGCTGGTATCCCTTGATATAGAGGAACTCTATACTAACAGTCCCCATGACAGAGGGTTACAAACACTGAAGCTTTAGTTACAAACCAGTACTACCTATACTCCAGAGTTGATTGACTTCTTGAGTGAAAGTGCTGGAATGGTCCTGTAGCTCAATATTTTCTTGTTTCAGGAAACTGTATACATGAAAACTAAAGGTATGGCTATGGGGGCGACATTTGCAAATCTGTATCTGGGGAATTGGTAGAAAGCAATCGTCTGCTGCCCCAAGACCAATGCTTTTTACTATAGATTGAATCTCTGGAGGCATTTTATTAATGACATCCTTCTCATGCGGAGGGGCATGGAGGCAGAGCTGTGTGAGTTTATAACTTGGTTGGAGAGTACCAACCCCAACTTGAAATTCACATCACATGTAAGCCCAGTAAAGATGTGTTTCCTGGCTCTGGAAATAATGAAAAAGGATGATGGTACAATTAAAATAGATTTGTATAGAAAATCCATAGACCGGAACACCCTTCTGTATGCCACCAGCTGCCACCCCAAACATATTATCAAGAATATAGCAAAATCACAATACATGAGAGTAAAATGAAATTGTAGCAGTGAGAAAGATTGCGATAGAAACAAAAGAGAACTATGAGCTAGGTTCCTGAGTAGGGGCTATAAACCAGAGTGTCCCAGCAAAGTAGAGGAGGCAGTAGGTTCAATGAGCTGAAGTGATTTGCTTTCCCCTAAAGAGCTGAATCAGGATACAGTTAGGACAATGAATTTTGTCAGCACCTATAATAGGAAATCTGCAGCCATTAGGCAGATTGTACTCTAGCATTGGAGAATAGTGGGTTGGGATCCAGTACTTAAACAAGAAGGCTCCACTTCTCCTAGATTTAGCTATAATAGAGGCAGAAATTTGTCAGACCTCCTTACACATAGCTCTCTACCATCTATTGAAACTCCTAGGACCTGGTTACTTCAGCTACTGTACCCAAGGTGAAACCACAAATGTGATCATTGCAAGCATTGCATAGTGATGGAAAGACCACTGCCTTCACTAGCAAAAATGCAACAAAACTTTTTGAAATCCAAAATTTCATTCCTTGTGACTGTATAAATATGGTGTACCTTGCATGGTGTAGTTGCTGTAGTTTGTATGTTGGAAAAACAGTCAGACACTTTAAACTCAGGGCCAGGGAAAATGTAAGGGTTATAATCAAGGGAGATGTCATGAATGCTTTAGCAGTTAACTTTAGGTTAGCCTCATTAAGTGAAAAACATGAATTAACAACCCAGATACAGTCATAATAAATTATAAACACATTGAATGGAAGAGGAAGGTGTCTGTCCTGGTTTGAGGGATAAAAGTGTGCTTTCCAGATGGTTCAAACCTTGCAATGGTTTAAAACTTGAATTGAAGGTTCTTTGTAATGGGTCCCTAAGGAGGAAAATCAGAGTGAGGTACATTATCTTCCACTACTACTATATACACCAACTACCAAGGGGCTAGCAAGGGGCTAGCAATACACACTACTATTGGGCCTACCTTCAAGTACTGGGTCAAACTACACTGCAAATTTGGCACAAATCCAACCCCTCTACACCTTAGCCCCCTGTTGGGTAACTCAGCAATAACAATGGATCATAAACTCCCCTCCTGGCCCCATTGGGCAGCCAAAGGGATTTGCAATTTGGGTGATTTGCTGGTGCCCAAGACATTGCTGGTAGACACCTTCCAGGGCTTGCAAACTTGCTTGGGGGTTTCAGCAGAAGATTTCTGGAGATATCTTCAACTCCAAAGTGTGGCTCAGTACTTTTCTTGTAAGAGTTTTCAAAATTGCAGACCTACAATATTACCCACTTGGCTGTCCCTTTCAAAAGGACAGGCTAGTAAAATGTATTCGGCTATTCAAGATATATTGTCTAATCAAACCATGTATTCCAAGATCAATTGGAAGGTTGCCCTACCATTAATTATCTCTGACCACCAATGGCATGGATGCTGGACCTTTGGGCATAGTGCCTTCAAGGACAGTAGAAGCAGGTTGCTGCAAAACAAGATCATTCATTTTTGGTATAGGACCTCAGCAGTGCTCCACATCATGGGGATCCTTAATACAGACAAGTGCTGGTGATCTAAAAAATGCAGGGGAGATCTACTGCATATTGTATGTGCCTGTCCTAGGCTCTAATCCTTTTGGAGGCAGGTATGCCACCTGGGGACCAAAGGGTTACATAAGCTGATACTTCAGTCTGCAGCTCTGCTGGTACTAGCTTTGTTATCAGAGGCATCCCACTTGCCTGCATAGGACCATAGATGGTTGGCACTTCTGAGTATGCAGGCCAAATGACTCCTTCTTTGCAACTGGCACAAGATGAAGATGCTAACAACTTGGGAATTGCTGTCCTCTCTTACCCAGCTGCCAACACTAGATCATTTAACCCACCTAGTGGCTAACACTCTCCCTATCTATGATAGTTTCTGACACACCTTTCTCAGTTATGTATGACCTATGACAGGAACTGGGTGATGGATTCCTTTCGGCACTCCTGCACTACTGAAACTGAACTACTGTATTACTGAACATCCCCTAGCTTTTCCATCATATCTCTGTGGTGTATAGAATTATGTTGGTTGTTCTAGCTCTCAGTGGTTGATTTTTTATTTTTATTTTATGGCAGGAGGTCCCCTTCGCATTACATGCCCTTGAATTGATGATTCACAAATCATCATCTGGTTAAACAAGTGAGTCATGTATAATCCTGTTGTTCTATTTCTCTTTTCTCTGTGTTCTTCACCTGTAAATGATATGTATCAAAATCAACCAGAATGTCCTGTTGCTGTTGTAAACTGTAGTAATCTTAATAAAATGTTTAACTGCAAAAAAGTAAAAAATAAGGAAATCCTTTTCAAAAACTATGTTAAGATAATGTTAGGGTTATTGGTAAGCCTCAAAAATTCCAGAAATGCTGAGCTAAAATGACCACAATTCAGCATGGTCTCTGTAAGCAAGATGGTAGGATTTCATATATCTGGTATCTGGATCACTGGCACCACAGTTCTATGCAGAACCCAATTAAGAGCACTATGAAACTCTACTACCTTGCTTACACAGACTTCATGTGCATTTATGTAATAATGGAATTAAGACACTCTATCAGGGGAGGATGGCTGGGCATCCCACTGATGCTTGCTCGTTGGGAGTGGGAGGGAGCTGGACTCTACTGTAAATCTACTGCAATACCGCCACCTGGCTGACCACAGGTGGCAATGCAAGCTGCAGCCATTGCATTGATTGAGGGAGGGGGAATGTCAGCAGCATGATGAACTGCATCGGCCAGGGTCTTTCTGACATGTGGGGTCAGAAAACATAAACACCTCCTGACTGTGCAGGATGCTGTCCACCACCAACCACCCCACACCACCAGCTGGGTCCTTCACTCCAAGACTGACACTGCAATTCTGATTATGGAAGTAAGGACTTGGCCCCCAGGCAACCCTTCCCATGGGGGGGGGGGCATCTATTTGGGACTGTGGAGTGAGGTGAAGTAGAATGAAGTCCCAAAGATTGTGGGTGGCAGGGCTGATTGGAGCCAGTCAGACTGCCAAGGGAAAAAGTGCAGTAAATTAAAAGGAAAAACAATTACGGCACTCCAAGGGTTGGGGTTAACCAACCATAAATAACATAAACATAGATTGACCACTGGGTGGTAACCCCACAGACTCACTAGTTCCCCCCAAGTGAAGCCACCTTGAGGCCATTCCAGTGGCACTGTGTTCCCTCCCCCATTCCTCCCGTTCTGACATTTATATGCTTGTACTTTTAACATATCTGCTTTAACCAACATAGTGTATTTTGCCTGTTTATAAGTGTCACTACTGTAACTAATGCACTATACTTTAACACAGGACACTTTCGAAATAGGACCACTATGGCCCTAATGGTTTTAGCCTGTCAAAAAATAAAGATGTTTACTACTACTACTACTATATCTCTGACCTGCGCTGTTTTGATGAAATATTGCACTTTGACATGATCACATTTGACCCATCACATTGCTTGACTTTTCTTAACCTTTATATAATGCATCTTATAAAATGGGCTTTAAAAATAAAGAAATCTGATTTGCTAATAGCCCTCCAGAGCTGTGCTTTTATCAGCAGATATTATACCAGCCTGCACTAATCTTCTCCCTATTGCCCCATAACAACAACATATCACTGCCTCTCCCCACTGTAAACAAAAACATAAGTGAGTAAAGCTTCCTGCTATGTTTCTATGGGATGCCTACCCCCCTCATTCTCCTGACCGTACTGTCACTAACACCCCTTCTATACCTCCACATGGCAAAGTGTTGCTATTCAAAATCCTCACACATGATTAAAAATGTAATCCAGTTATTTTTTTTCTCTCATATTCAGCAGATGAGAAATACCTCAGTGACAAGCAACTGCTGAAATGGGAATCAGTCTTACAAATGACTTTCAGTTCATGCTTTCTGTCTCATTCCCCCATCCCCTGCACTCTTGCATCCTCAAATATAACACAGTTAAACTTTTAAAGTAAACAATTGTGACCTGCATTTCAATCAATCAAAATCTTTCTTTATCCAGGCTAACATTGTTGAGAAAGCTCATTTACAAGATGGACCTGGTTAGCTCTGGGTCAAATGGTACAATGCATATAGAGATATTTACAATACAGCCAAATAACACAAGTAAAAAAACAATTAATGCAATGAATGCAAGTAAGTACTCAATGTTACATCAGTCATATCATTTCAGAGTGCTTCTGTAATATTTAAGGAGGACATAAGATGAGTCTTAGTAGGAACTTCAGTAGGGAGAAGTCATCAGCTGCTCATGTAGGGAGCTGACACAAGCACCAAATTTCAAAAGTAGTATAATCACACAGTATCCCTAAGTGTAACACTCTAAACAGAAGGATAAGGGTCTTAACAGTCAAAGAGAAAAGTAATTACAGCTGTTTTCTGGTAAATTTCAGCATGAAAGTCAGAGTTATGCTTAGTTTAGAATGGACATGGAAGCAGACTGCAGGAACCAAACAGAAACCTACACCGAAGAGCACTCAAGTTCAGATTGGATGGCTGCTAATGCTGTGATTTGCTAATGGAGAGTCCAAGCTTTGGTTCTCAGGTGGCAGCAGAGGCAGCACCAACCACCCAGTGGCCAGGTTTCCCGCGTATGGGCAGGGAGCCTGTGGAAAGCATATCTTTGGCAGGGGATAGAAGAAGGGGTCAGTATTAAGTACTGATCCATGGACAATGGAACATTTGAACAAGCAGGAGGACCAAAACAGCAGGACTACAGAGCTGGGTATTCCTTGATGCCTAAAGACTGTCCCAACCACAGAAATTCAGAAAGGAGTGTAATCAAACAGAGTCCCAACTCTTGACATTTTAAACAGGAAAAAGTAGAGGTCATAAGTGTTAGGCAATAAGTAAGTACAGCTCTTTTTTGTCCAAGTTTTAGACAGATCAGACTTCTGCTTAGTATTGAGGGAGACACAGGAGCAGACTGCAGGAGTCAGTCAGACACCAGAGCAGAAAATTGTTCACATTCCAATTGGGTATCAGCAATGCCACACTTCACTAGTAAGAAGTCCAGTCTAGGTGTCTTAGGTGGTGGCTATGGAAGTGAAAACTGCCCAGTATCTGCATTTCTCCCACTTGAGGGGTAGGGAGCCCCTGAAGGGCTAGTCTACAGCAGGGAGGAGAGTTAGGGGACAAAGGAAAGAGATAGTAGGAGTGGAATGCAGTGGAAAGAGAATATGAAGATGAAATAGGGCAGTTAAATGGTACAGGGTAAGGGAATAAGAGCCGCAGACTAAGCAATATTTAAAAGACAGAAGAGTGAATAGGGTGCAGCAGCCATGAAAGCCATGAAGAGATAATAACCCTACAGGGATTTCTAGAGGGGAAAAACATTTAAGGCATAAGATGCTCACAGAGTTAAGGTCCCCAAAGGTTACAAGTGATCATAAATTCAACTACACACAGAAAGCAGCAGCCTGATATTTTGGACTAAAATTAGGGGCTAGGGTAGCAATTGCATGGCTCACACCCATACCTAGTATATAGAGATTTAAAGGCATTCATGCTGCAGAGGCAGCTTAATTTCAATCATTTTTATACTTGGTTCCATAATGTTGGCAACAGGAAACTAATGGCCACTCTGCCATAGTGAGAAGAAGCCTTGGGGATACATAATGTGATGTAAGATGCACTTCTTAGGGCATACATCCCTAGTTCACTTAGTGGGAGACAGTCTATTATATATTGTGGAAGCCACTTCAAGAAGACTCTATAAGTCCAAAGGACTGTGTTTCTAGTATGCCTAAACATAAGAGAGAACCACCCTTTGGCTTTGTACAAGGAACAATGATGGGTAGAGATGGGAAACCAGTAATAAACTGGATGGCCCTGTTGTAAAACATATCCAACTTTGCAAGTGAGGCTTTGGGACATTGACTATAAAGGAAATCTGCATAATTGATCAGCAAAAGAAAAGTAGTTTGGACAAGGAACACTTTTGCATCTCTAGTAAGAAACTGGTTAATTCTAAAGAATAGCCCCAGCCTCTGCCTTAACTTCTTTACAAGGTCCTCAATGTGCCCAGTGAATGATAGTCTAACCACACACCTAGGTATTTATACTTTGAGACAAACTCCAGTTTCTCTCCAAGAACTGTGATAATCTGAGGTAGTGCTCCAGAGCTGGCCAGATTCAGCACATGACTATAGGGTGAGAACAACGTTGCTTTTGTTCTTTTAACATTTAGAAGAAGTTTTTTATGGAGGAGCTGGTCCTGGAGCTGGTTAAATTCCTCCTGGAGGTCAGTACAAGCGGCTTCAGGTGTCGGGTGACATATATATAACCATGTCATCTGCAAATAGGTGTATGTTGGCCTTGTTAACATGCTCATCAGTGTTATTAACATAGATAACAAATAGTTAGGAACCCAGTATGGATCCTAGTGGTACTCCCCCCAGTTGAGGTTTGAGTGGGGATAGCTCACCCTCAGCCTTAATTTGTTGACGCCATTCTACAAGGTACTAAGCAAACTAATGCAAAGAAACTGAGTCCAGGCCTATAATCTTCAGAGAAAAGAGAAGCAGGCTATGATCCACTGTGTGAAAAGCCTTACTAAGGTCTAGAAATACAGCACAGACAAAGTTTCTGCTGTTCACTTCTCAGTAGCAATCATTTTATTTATTTATTCATTTATTTTGCTTTTGGTGACCGGGTAAGTGCACTAGGCAAACAATGCCTATTTTTAGGCACGACCTGGGAGAAAACAGTTTACAGACATAACAATAAACATGTGATGCAGCACATGAAACAGTACAAATGGGTAAAAGCAGTGTATAGTAAGTACATTGACATACTGAATGGTGAAGGATAAGATACCATGAATACAGAAGGAGAAAACAGGATTGGTATCAAAGAAGAAAACAACGTGGAAGGTAATAAGTTACAGTGCAGTAAGTGCCATAAAAGGTAGAGAGGGAGAGAGGAGGAGGAAAGAGGGGATGAAAGAGCATGGCAGGTAAAGATCATAAGTAGAGGAAGGGAAAAAAAGGGGGTAGATAGGATGAAGATAAGGGAGAGAGCAAACATTAGTAAGGGTTCAAGGTGGGTTCAAACAAGTGCAGGGATGTAGAGTGTGAAGGTGTTCATGATGTAGTTTCTTGAAGATAGCATGGGTGTTTGTTGGACGGATGGGGAGGAGTAAAGAGTTCCAGTATTTTGGGGCAGTGTAGGAAAACGTGCGAGTGCCAATTTTTGTTCTACATCTTGGCACACGCAGAAGGGCTTTATCAGTAGATCGTAATTCATGAATAGGAGGTTGAGTTTCCAGTGCAGAAGAAAGGGATAGGGGGAGACCTGTTCTGATGACAGAATCAATTAATGATCCAAAGGTCTGAAGACGATAGGCAGACGGACTGAGCCATTTTAGGTCCCGATAAAGGTGGCAGTGGTGCTTGAAGCGTGGTGAGGCCGCGGCATAGCAACAAATGTTATTCTAGGGCAGAAAGCTGACAGCGATCTCCTTTTTCTGCATCCCCACAGCTCTGTACCATGGCCACAAAGGGACATTCTCAATCTAAGTGAACCGAGACTCTAAAGCAGGACTCGGAAACTAAATCAAAGAAAGGAAGATAAAAAAACATAGAAGAAAAATAATGATTTACTTATGTTTGTGGGGCTGAAGCGACACAAGAAGCATCACAATGCACCTGAAGTCAGAAAGAATCACTGGGCAATCAGTGTCAGTCAGTCCTCAGACATATACTGTAGACAAACTAATAAATGCAAAGAAAAAAAATGAAAACGTTAAATGTTTAGGGCTTTTGCAGGAAGGGGGACCTTATATGCACTGTCTGCCATTTTTCTGCTTTCAATGTTAGGAATAGTTGGGAAGCCCTGTGCTGCCAATAAACACCACTTTTAATAGTGTGACTATTTTTTTTTACTATTTAACCCACTGAAGCCCCATTTTTATATTTCTGACTTTTTTCTGCTTTTTAAATAATTACTTGGGTTCCATTTTAAGTACAATAACACGCCTGAGATGGGTTGTATCCGATAAGAAAGACGCCCAGTGCATAAAGCACTCGACACAAACACCTCATGCCGTAGTACACACCTGGGTGTTCTCTTATCAGGACATAACCCATAACCTCATTTTGTGTGATTGCTTGCATAAGGAAGAGGGTGTAATCAGCTTGGTAATGACATTTCAGGGAAGAATTTCCACTAAATATATGACCATTGGATAGCCAACAGACAAATGTTAAGTGCTTATGTGCAAGTTAATAGTACAACTGAACAAACTTGTTTGGCAACATAACAGAATAGCTTGCTCAATTATTATACTGCAAACAAAAGTTAAAGAAATCATAATAATGCAGGTTGGTTCAATAACAGATGTAGACAGGAAAAAGGGCTTTATCAAAATTAATAAGCTACACAAGAATCGGTAAGGCTTTCTGAACAGTAAATCAAAAAAGAAAACAATATAATCAATTATTAGCAGAAGAAAAATTAACATTTCAAAAATTATTGTGGTCTCAATTACATAAGATAGTAACTGACACAAATAAAAAAGTCTGATTATTGTTCGTAAAAGGAAATAATAATCATGCCAATTCTTTTGAAATGTTTATGCAACCAACTATTTGGGAGGAATATTTTAGTAATGTTTACTATCAGAAACAGGAAGAACTTCAACCTTCTGTCTTCTATGAATTGCAGGAAGGAATCAAATTATATCATAAACTAATATCAGTTTACTTTTCCAAATCAAAAAATCTGGAAGCTGTTGTTCAAACTAAACTAAACTAAACTAAAAAAAGGCACCAGGACCTGCTGATACCATTAGGCCCTTTTAAGATTGGTGGTTAACTCTTTTGCATATTGTATGCAATCATATAATTAAAGTTTAGACTTTCCAAACTCTTGGGTAGGAAATATTATTTTCTCCATTCACAAGAATGGTTCTTTATCAGATTCAAAAATGTATAGACCAATACACTTAATAGAGACCTCCCAAAAGATTACTGCAATGAGTTCCTAGTACACACAAAAGCCAAAGTAGGAAGCCACACTCAACAACAGTGACTTACATTTTATTACAGAAAAATGACCAACAAAGTACCTGACATGTTTCGGATTTTCGTCCTTTATCACATAGTCACTTTCATTCGAAATGACACCTAATAAATAGTGACATACTATCTGGTATAACTGCACCTTGTGAACAAGTAATTTAAAAAAGCTTTTAATCCAGACTGTTGAAAAAGAATCAATGGTTCAACATTACTTGGCTAAGTGACTAACTCATCCTATCAATAGCACAAGTGCATAAGTAACCCTGTTGCATACTCATAATAAAACAGTATATATAAAACATCAAATGTTCATTTTTATAAAACATGTCTTTCAAACAGATATTGGGAAGAATGGTAAGGAGGGCAAAATAGAACCAAAATCTGAACAAATAAATTCTCATAATTACTTTAACCTTATTTAATATTTAAAAATTAAAGATTAAAAACGGTTGGCTTCAAGGGAAGAAGGGGGGAGGGAACAGTGAGTGGGAGAGGAATTCAAAATGCTTATCTTTTTCTTTTTAAATATGAGCGAATATTTAGTTGTGTATTTAGACCTGGTTTCTGATTTGCCTTTAATGTCAAAATCCAAAAGTTTTCCCTAATGGATAGCACATTTTCAAAATCATCTCCACTAGGGTTCCAATTGATTTTATCAATGACAATGAAGCTAAAGCCATGTTGGCTCAAGTCTAGATTCTCCACAATATGTGTCGATGTGGCAAAGGTTAAATCATGTTTCCCTATGTCTCTAACATGTTCCCCAAGTCTGTTGTTACATTTTCTTTTTGTTTTACCAACATAGAATGGGCCACACAAGCAGGTAGCCAAGTAAACAATGCCCTCAGTGTCACAAGTCGCACATTGTTGAATTTCATAGGGATGAGAGACATTAACTGTGGAAAAATGTTTGGTTTGCTGTATGAGTTTACACATTACACACCTTTTAAAGGTGGGCAAGCAATGTGAGAGGGCAGCAAGGAGGGCTGGGGGGATACTGGAATGCATAGGGAGAGGCATCACCAGTAGAAAACAGGAAGTTATTATCCCTCTGTACAGACAGTTGGTGAGACCCCATCTGGAGTACTGCATGCAGTTCTGGAGACCCAGTCTCCGCAAAGACATAGACAGGATGGAAGCTGTCCAGAGCAGGGCAACTAAAATGGTGCAGGGTCTGCACCGGAAGACATTTGAAAAGAGACTTAAGGAGTGAAATATGTATAGCATCGAGGAAAGGAGGGAGAGGGGGGACATGATAGAAACTTCCAAGTACCTCAAGGGAATCAACAAAGTCCAATAGGGTAGCATCTTTCAAAAAAAGAGATGTGCAAGAACAAGGGGGCACAATTTGAAGACAGAAGGTGGCGGATCAGAGGTAATTTAAGGAAGTATTTTTTCACAGAGAGGGTTGTGGATGCATGGAATGGCCTTCCGGAGGAGGTTGTGGAGTCAAAAACTGTGGTGGAATTCAAGCATGCATAGGACAGTCATAAGGCAATTCTAGGGGTTGGGGGTAGGAAGAAGTAGGCTGCTGGTTAACTAGGATCTGCAGCTTATCCATTAGGTAGGGAAATGGGCAGACTGGGTGGGCCAAGCGATCCTTATCTGCTGTCAAAATCTATGTTTCTATGTTACATGTAAAACACCCTCTGAGTTTATTAAGCCATGTATTATTGGACTTCTCTGTAGAGTGACTAAGGGTCAATAAATGTCTTTAAATAGGTGCTCTTCCGTAGTACATCCTGGGTGGACTATGGCATAACTCTCTCAGTTTTGGTTCTGCCATGAGTGTATGCCAATGGCATCTAAGGATAATCTCCAGTTCTTTTGCTTGGGCTGAATAGGTAGTAATATAGTTAAACTTATTATCTGTAGTGTTACTGACTTCCCTGTCTTTTAGAAGTTCATTTCTTTCTGTGAGTTCAGCTATAAGTCTAGCTTGTGCTATTTTATACATGTTATAGCCCCTCTGCGTGAATCTTTCTGTCAAATAATTCACTCCCTCATTAAAAGATGACTCCAGAGAACAATTCCTTTTCATACTTAAAAATTGACCCAGGGAAATATTCTGTGCTACATGGGATGGATGGCAACTACTTGTCAAAAGCAAAGTGTTGCCATCCATTGCTTTCTTGCAGAGGTTACTGTTCAAAGGCCCTGTCTCATCTTTAGTTATAAACAAATCCAAATATGTGGCATTAATTTTGCTGCTCTGATAAGTGAATCTTAGAGGGTGGGGTAGAACTGTGAAGAAATAACACAAATTCTTGAGAACTACACAGGTCACCATTCCATACCACAAAAATATCATCAATGTATCATTTCCAAACCTGTTCCTCCCAGTGACCTACAAAAAGGTTTGCTAAGGAGAGAGTGCAGGCGACCCCCCTAGCGGTTTCCTTTATTTGCGGGAACAATTTCATGTCGAATAGAAGAGCATTCTGGGTTAAAACAAATGATTGCATGATTCTTGATCTGAAATAGGTTCTGAACCTGGACCTTGTTTAGTTCCTTAAAGTACTTGAAGGTTTCAATCATGTCCCCCCTTTTCTCTGTGTTTTTCTAGGGAGTACATGTTTAGGTCATGCAGATATTCCTCATATGTCTTGTAGTGGAGTCCAAGTATCATTTTTGTAGCTCTCTTTTGCACTGTCTCCAGTCTGTCTATGTCTTTTCTGAGGTGAGATCTCCCGAACTGCATACTGTACTCCACATGAGGCCTTACCATTGATCTGTACAGTGGAGTAATCACCTCCCTCTTTCTACTTGTAATTAATCTTCCTATGCAACCTAACATACTGTTCCCCTTTAATCCTGCTTTTCCACACTGCTTGGATGTTTTCAGGTCATTTGTTATAATCACCCCCAGATATCTTTCCTGCTTTATGGCTTCCAATTTCACTCCTCAGAAGGATATTTCCTCCCTAGTTGCACAACCTTGCACTTTTTGGCATTGAAATTTAATTGCCAAGTTTTTGTCCACCTTTCTAGTTTTTGAAGATCAGCCCTCATCCTTTCCACTCCTGCCGGAATGTCTACCCTATTACATATCTTTGTGTCATCTGCGAATAGACATACCTTGCCTTCTAGGCCCACAGATATGTCACTGCTAAAAATATTGAAGAAGATTGACCCCAGCACCGATCCCTGTGGCACACCACTAATTGTCTCTCTCTCCTCTGATAGTAGGCTGTTTATCAGTACCCCCTGAGTCCTTCCACTAAGCCACCTCCATACCCAGTTTACCACTTTATGCCCAACTCCAGTATTGACAAGGTTGTTCAGTAGTCTTCTATGTGGGACCAAGTCAAAGGCTTTGCTGAAGTCTAAGTATATTACATCCACAGTGCTGCCCTGATCTACTGTCTTTGTTACCCAATTGAAGAAATCTATTAGGTTTGCCTGGCATGATCTTCCCGTGGTGAAGCCATGCTGTCTTGGGTCCATTATATCATTTTCTTTGAGAAAGGATATATTTCTTTCTTTAATTAGAGTTCCCATCATTTTGCCAACAGTTGAGGTCAGGCTTACTGGGTGGTAACTGCCAGCACTTTCCTTACTGCCATTTTTAGGAAGAGGGACAAATGTGGCCTTCTTCCAGTCTGCAGAAACGTACATAACCTCAAGCGAGAGGTTGAACAGTTCAGTCAGCAGTGCTGCCAGGTCTTCCCTAAGCTCCTTCAGTATCCTGGGGTGTATTTCATCAGGACCCATGGCCTTGTCAACTCTAAGTTTTTCTAGCTGCTTCAGGACACTATCTCTTGTGAAAGTTGCTGAATTCATATTGCTGCTGTATTTAATTTTTCCTGTCAAGGCTGGACCACAACCTTCTTTTTTCTTAGTAAATACTGAGCAAAAGTATCTGTTAAGGATTTCTGCTTTGTTCTTGTCATCCTCTAGGCATTCTCTATATTCCCCTTTAAGTCTGACCATACCTCCACTGGTTTTCCTTTTCTCCTTGATATATCTAAAGATGGTCTTGTCTCCCTTTTTGATCTCTGAGGTGATCCTTTCCTGTTTGCTTGTATCTTTTGAAGGCCATCTGTTTCTCCCCAACCTTGGCAGCCACTTCCTTGGAGAACCATAGGGGTGTTCTTCTCTTTTTGGTTTTACTCACACATTTTGTAAATTGTTTTTATGCTCCTATGATGGCTTCCTTTAGAGATGCCCAATACGTATCTATTCCCTCTGTCTGTGTTAATTTAGCCAGGTTAAGTCTGAGCTTTTCCATATTTTATCGAAATCTGCGCATCTGAAGTCCAAGATTTTCATTGTAGTGTGCTTGACTTCTTTTTCCATTTTAACCTGGAACAACACCATTAGGTGGTTGCTAGATCCTAAGTTGCTCTCTACTTCTACCCTTGATATGATGTCAATGTTGGTGAGTAACAGGTCAAGGATGGCTTCCCCCCTTGTGGGTTCCTTGATAAGTTGTCTTAGGCCTGATAGGTGCAGAATGTCAAGGAAGTCTTTGTTTTTTGTTGTAGCAGTGGATTGGTTTCCCCAATTTATGCCTGGTAAATTGAAGTCACCCACCAATACTGCATCCCCCTTAATACTCATGTTGTAAATGGATTCTAGTATTTCTATGTCCCACTGCAAGCTGATCACTGGGGGGTCTGTACAATACTGCTATTCTAGCAACTACACCTGTTCCAGCTTCAAGAGTAACCAAAGAGCCTCAGCTTCAGTGTGAGTGTCCTGGGCCATGGTAGTTTTCATTGCCACCCCACCCCTTTTCACCAGGTCTGCCCCTTCAAAAAAGGCAGTATCCTGGAATAGTTGCCTCCAAGTCATGGTTGTCCTTAAACCATGTCTCCATGATGGTGACCCAGTTTGGAACAGCCCATGCAAAAATAACTGTAAGGTCAGCAATTTTGTTTGCTAGGCTACTTACGTTTGTGTACATGGTTTTCCAGGCCTGGTTTTCCCCTCTTTTGGGGTCCTGTTTCAATATTGAACCTTTTTCAGTACTGTTCCCTGAATGCAACCTATCCCATTTCCTGCTTCATTCTTTGTTTGTCCCCTCTGATAGGGTGAATTTATGGGGAAGGGTTGTGAACTGTGTTTGTGTTTCTACCCTCTCCCCAGTGTCTAGTTTAAATAGTCCACAAAGACATCAAATTTCTGCCCTAGAGCTGTTACATCTTCCTTGATCAGGTGCAGGTCATCATAATGGAAGAGACTTCTATCCCAGAAGTCCCTCCAGTTCCCAATAAAGAGGTATTCTTTTTCCAGGCACACATTTTGGAGCCAAACATTCATCTACCTGATTTCCTCTTTGTGTATTTCCTGCATGCTGCCTCCTCTGTCTCACACTGGTAGGACCTCTGAGAAGGCTATGATCAGCGATTGTGATGATACTATTTCCCCTAGATAAAATAAATGTTTTTTTGACTCCTCAACTGACTAATCTGCCAGGTTGTTTGTGCCTAGATGGATGAAAATGCCTGTACACTTTCCTTCTCTGCATATGAGACTGTCAACACTGTCAGTATCTCTCTTTGCGGATGACCCGGGTAGGCACCTTGTAGTTACTTGACTATCAGGGTGCTGAGTTAGGTGGTATTCTACTCCTCAAGTCATGGAATCCCTGACGATAACAATTGCCCTATTTTCCCTGATGTTTTGCTCCCTTGGGGTGCCTCCAGTGCTTACTTTTGTTTTGAACTTGTACATCGGTTAACTGGACTAGGTTTGCCCACCCTTGTTAATTGTACTGGCCAAGGGTGGAAATCTGTTCAACATTGGGATGCATGTATTCTGATTTGGGACCTGCTGCTGAGATCTATGGAACCTGCCCATGCTCCTTCTTACCATCTGCTATTCTCCAGTACAAGATGCCTGAGGATGGCATGGGCTACTTTCATGGTGGGGGTGGTGTGGTGAATGAGGGCCAGTGGGTTGGCTGTTCCTTAAGAAGTGATGGAGATATGTTATGTGGTTCCAGGCCTCTGTGAGATTTTTTTAGTTCCTCTATTGTCCAGCATGTTGGACAGTGCCCTAGTGCCAGTATACATGCCTTATGGAAGGAAGAGCTGCACCACTGGCAAATCAATTTATGATACTCATTTACTTTGGGGGCTGAGATGTGGACAAAAGAGAAAAAAACATACAAACAAATATATCAGATTTTTGTGTTATTGTATTTTGCAGGAGGAGTGGACGGATGGTCCCTCCTTTGAAAGAGATGTGGACAAAAGGAAACAGATTTTTTTAAATAGATACTCTATCTGCTCTGGGGCAGGAAGTGCTGGTGATGGATAGTTGTGGTACTGTGCAATCGTATGTGCCACAGGAAGATGCTGTGCCCGAGAGAGTAGTACCTTTTTTTTTTTATTTCTTATTTGTTTTGTCCCTGTAAAGATGCTTTTGTTGTATTAGGCTGGAACTGTGGATGAGTGGAATGAAATTAAGATGCGCCTGGGAAAAAGATTGAAGGAAATGATGGTGTTTTATGAGATGGAATTAGTGACTCTACAAGCTCCCCTTCCTGTCATGGAGATGGGTGGTCCCATTAGTGTATAGCAGTAGATGACCCAGGGGAGGGTGGGAATAGAGGAAGGAAGGAAGGGGGGGTGTGCACATTTTTGCTTACCCATCCACAGGAGTAACAAAAAAAAAATCAGTTCAGCCTGCAATGCTCCTTGCAAGCATCTCCAATGTGAAGGTTCTGGGCCACTCCCCTGAGACTTTCAACTGCACCTGGAACAAGCACCAAAGTCACCGCCTAGATGATAGGAGTGTGCAGCTTCCAGCAGGGTTTGGAGTATCGGCAACAGTGTCTCCAAGTCTGATCCCTTCTCTAGCACAGTGGACAAGAGATCTCAATTTAAGCCCCCTTCTCCTTTGATGTGCTTGGCATTCTTTCCCTGGAATTTCCCGATTGGGCAATCTGGTGGATGTTACTGCTTGACGACAACCCTTTTACCCCTCACTGGGACTGAAGATTCTGTGCTTCCCCACCAACGGGAGTAAAAGAAAAAAACAATCAGTTCAGCCTGCGATGTTCCTCACAAGTGCTGCTGATGTGGATGTTCTGGGCTGCTGTCCTGAAACTTTCAACTACTCCCAGTATGAGCACCAAAGGCCCCACCGAAACATTAGGAGTGTATAACTTCCAGCAGAATTCGAAGCATCGGCAGCAGTGTCTCTAAGAGAGAGACAGAACAGGTGCCCTAGTCTGAGCACTTCTCCCTTCTCTGCTGTCTTCCTAGTTTACTGGCTCTGTCAGAATTTAAAGGTTTTGTGGGTGGGCAAGTCTGGGCAAGTCCTATTTGCAGCTGCTACTTTCTTGCTTTCCTTTGCTTCTCTGCTGTCTTCTTTTGAAAGCAGTTCTGTAACAGAGCCAGTACCACTGACTATTGGTCTGCCTGGTGGATTCATGGCATTTTTGTGTACCTTGGGGAGTACATAGAAAGTTGCTTTGACCGGATGAGATGTAATCAAGAGCTCTTTAGTTGTCTTATTAAGAATACCTTGTTCAAAAACATTCATAACATATTCATCTATACTGTGTTTATAGTCCCAAGTAGGATCTTGTTTCAGATTTTTATAAAACCTTTGATCTCCCAATTGACGTTTGACCTCTTGTACATACACAGATTTGTCTAACAGGACTTCGGCTCCTCCCTTGTCTGCCTCTTTAATAATCAGAATAGTGTGTTTGGAGGGTGAAAACTGCTTCTTTTTCAGCTCAACTTATATTGTTGAAAACGTTAAAATGCTGTGTCCCAAAAAAATGTTCTAGATCCTTTTCTACCAAAACTGTAAACACAGTTACTGTTGCACACGGAGGAGCACAAAACAGAGATGGATTTTTAAATTGGTTAAAGGCATCAGTCATATTATTTACTTTATCAGCAAAAAAGGCTTTCAGATGTTATTTCCAACAGTTCAAATCCAAATCTAACAATGTATCTATTCTGTCCATTAGCATCATAGGAGTAAAAGCAAGACCTTTCTTAAATAAATTGCTCTCCACAAGGGTATGGGAAGATAAACTTATAATTTGTTTTGGACTTACCTCCTCTATGGTCTCCTCCCCCGTAAGATCTCCTCTGTTGGAATTTCCCTCAGCTGTGATGGTAGTATTCTCTGGTGGTGTACATGTCATCTTTTTTCCTCATCAAACTTTCTTCTTCTTCCTTGTTTGCTGTAGTTTTTCTGCGTCTCTTGCAGTCTGGGACACCTCCGAGATGGGAGGGGTGGAGTTGGAGGATTGTAATAGGAAGAAGTGTACTGTGCTCCTACTGGTTGTGGATACATAGAATGTCCTTCTCTGTGAGAAGAATACCCTCTATTGGATTCTTCTCTCTCTGACTCACTCCCCTCGGTCATGTATTCAAAGGACACATTTTTCACATTTTTTAAAATCCCTTTAAGTTTTGATTGATTATTCCATTTAAAAATAGTGTCTCATTCCTAATCACCTCCATCTCTGGTGAACTTTGTAGTTTTTTATCATTTTTAATTCTTGATCAAGTTTCAAAATAGAAGCTTTAAGTTTGTGATTAACGCTGTCAAATTTCCCCAAATCCTTGAACCTGAGAACTTCTTGCTCTTGTTTTTAAGTTCTGCCTTTAAGAGAGTCTCTTTTTCTTTGCCATATTTTACAATCAGTTTAATTAGTCTGAAACTAGTGTCTATAAGCATTTCTTCCCATTCTTTTAAAAATGCATCACTTTCTGTCCCACAAGCAAGGTGTTTAATCAATCTTAGACCCCTTGGCACTCTCTTTACATCCATATATGCTTCAAGGTTTGTATTATTCCAAAAAAGTCTCCACAATTGATGTGTAAGTTTCTCCAGTTTTCTAAAAGCTTCTGTTAAAGATTATGTTTCTGCAGTCTGAATATGCACGTCCACATTTTCTTGTAGAAAAGGATTGGCTGCAACAGCTGTTATTAAAAGCTGTTTCTTGTAGGTTAAGGGATTTTATGATAGTGGCTTGCTATTTTCAGAAAAATTAAGGTTGGGGGAAACCTCCAAAGTGTCGTTCCATTGGATATTCATTTCTAGGTCATTTTAATCTCCCCTTCTAAGCAAAGGTGTACACCTACAGGCTTTTATGTGTATATCAGACTCAAGGCAAAAAAGAGTTACTGCCCCTGTTTTATAGCTGAATTGCAGAGTCTTGCTAAAACACAAGCAGTGCATTAAAACTCTAACTGAAATACAAAAGGCACCCAATAGATATTTGTTAGAATCTTACTTAAAAATCTTGATGACTGTGTAGAAAAGTAACATCTTAGATGAGTCACAAAATGGATTCAGATGGAAAATGTCAATGACAGATGCATTATTTTGTTGTATCCCATTTAATAAATAAATATGTGGCTGTAAGAAAGGGTAGATTATTTGTCTGTTTCATTGACCTTTGAATGGCATTCAGTCACATTTTCCGCTAAACTCTTTGATCTGTTTTATATAAATATGAATATTTATAAATTCCTTCTGGACCTACTAATCAGATTGCATGAAGATATCTGGTATAAGATACAATAGCCTGCTTCTGGTGCTCTTACTAATAAAATACCAACTAACCTAAGAGTTAGACAAGGATGCATAATAAGAGGAAATTGTTTAACCAGGAAAGGCACACTGAGCAGAAGCTTGTTTCCAGGTGTGACCTCGGAGCACAAGAAAGTTGAGTGACTTGCTCAGGGTCACACAGTATGCAAGTGGGGACTGTAGGATGCAAACTCCAGTCTTCCTTATTATTCCCTAATAGCACTCTTATTATTCAACTTATATAATAAAACTATTGCTGAAAAACTTTATGACTTTAATTTTCATTCTCTAAATATTAAAAATTGAACTGTTTCATTATTAGCATATGCTGATGATATAGTTTAATTTTCAACCTCTTTGCTTGGTTTGCAGAGGATGCTTGACAAATTCCCCCACTCATGTGATGAAAAATATCTAGAAATTAGTATTCAAAAAAAACCCACAAATGGTAGTCTTCAGAGCTGCAAAGAGAAATACATATTTGTACCTTAAAGGAAAACCTTTAACTACTGTAGATAATTATTTGTTTTGGGCAGTAAAATTATTAAACATTTATACATGAATTATGGTAATCATAAACTATCCACCTATATAGCAGGCATTAAACTATTTATTAGATATTATGGAAGGCACTCAGTAGAAGGATGTATATTGGTTATTAATGCTACAATAAACACTGTTTAATCTATGCAGTAGAGGTTTGGGGTCTTGATGGTCTAGTGCCTTTGGTGATAATTATGAACAAAATATTTTGCTTTCTATTAGGTGTCACTGATTGTGTACCAGATGACATAATAAGAAACAAGCTCAGCCAAAATCCATGAAAATATCTTGCATTATCTAGAATTATAACATTTATTATGGATCTTCAAATACTAAATGAAAATAGACTTCCCAGTCTTTGCTGGGAAGAGCAAGTGGATTACTCACAAAGGGGATTTAAAATGCAATATATGGATTTTAGCAAAGCCTATATTATTTCCAGCAGGTTTGCAGTACATCTTAATAATCATATATTGGATCCATAGACAACAACTGGTTATAAACATTACACAGAGATGTAAGGATATCTCTGCACAAAGGGGTTTGGAAAACATATGCAGTTCTAAAATTAATGTTGCATATAAGGTTATCCAAAAAATTTTCATTAGAGAAGGATATTTAATTAAAATTCTAGATAAAGACTCATGTAATTTGCATATGATATTCAGATTGGAATTATATAAAAGCAAATAACGTTTTTATAAACAGAGAAGAAACAATGTATAATACCCATTTTGTAACTGTGATTTTGGGGATATAGATGACTTAGAACATATAGTCCTATTTTGCCTTTCTTATGGCAAACAAAGAAAGTGATTATAGTTGCAGGGTAGCACCACTATGTTTAGGGTTGAGTAGACACTTTAATGTTAAACCTGAAATTTTGAACTTTCATATCTCTGCAGCCATTAAACAAATTTGCATGAAATTATACATGCATGGTCTTGAGAAGTACATCTGTTGACGAGCCAAGTCTCATTCTGGTCAGATGTGCAGATTATGAGATACACATATCAAACAAATGTAAAAACATCAATGTTTTTTGTCTTTTTTTTTTTTTTGCCACCCACTAGTGCCCAGACTATTTGGAATTTTAGTCTGAAATTTTCAGGATAGAAAGGGCATTGCTCAGAAGGATTTCCTATGGTGGTTTGATGAAAAATATTAGTCTGTTCCAAAGTTATAAAATTAAAAAATTGTGGGTTCTGAGCATGCTCTGCCTATCCCCCCCGACCTCCATAGCGCCCTTATAGCCTGTCTTCCTCCTCCACCATCCTCCCCCCCCTTCATAACCTAATGGTGCCTATTGAAATCTACTGATTTGTTAACATCATGTATTGTACATTTGCTTTAATGTTGCTCTGACAAATGCTTACATGAGCTGCTAGAATTCGAAGTAATGAATGTATTGACAAATACTCATTTTTCAGCCTGTATACAAATTTGTTTCTTACAACATTTGACTTGGTACCTTTGCAAATGAGCAAATAGCTCAAAGGTATTCTGTTGTACAAATAAATAAATAAGTACTTCAAAATAGCTGTATAATGTTTTTGCACAAGAAGGTCATTTTTCATGAGGAAAATAATCTTTTTTCATGTGCCACCATCTTGTTTTTCCATTTTTTCCCCTAAAAATTCATATTTGCAAAACCACAAAAATTACATTGTGTAGAGAGACCAACACATGTGTCTTGCTTATCAGGACTATTTTAGCTGGATTCTGCACTTAACTGTTGTAGAAATGTCCTTCAAATGTTGTTCTACTAGGATTATAAATCTTTTTTTATGATTTGTGATACCAAAAAAGATTATTTTTTGTATGATGACTCACAAAAAAGATTATTGTCACTGCATACCCTGTAATAAAGAAAACTATCCCTTGACTTTTTTCAATCTGTAAACAAAAATGATCCCTCTCCAAGCCAACCAACATTTTTGCACAAGAGGGTCATTTTGCATGAGGAAAATAATCTTTTTTTATGTGCTACCATCTTATTTTCCATTTTTTCCCCTAAAAATTTAAATTTGCAAAACCACAAAAAAGATTATTTTTTTGTGAGGGAAGATCATTAATGCCTTTGCAAGCATATTTTCCCTTGTGTCCAGTGGCACTCCCCACCCTCCAATTGGTGTCCCCATAAATAAATTATATTTCCTTGGTGTCTATTGGCACCCCACTCTCAAATTGCCATTCCTGTATATAAATTATATTTCCCAGGTGTGTAATGACACCCCCACCCTAAAGATCATGGTCCCAAAATTATGTAGTTTTTTCTTGTGTCTAGTGGCACCCCCGCTCAACTGATCACCATCCCTGATTATTGCAATCTTTCCCTGGTGTCCAGTGAAACCCCCTATCCTTCAATCATTATCCCCATTTAGTATGATGTATCCCTGGTGTCTAGTGGCACACCCACCCTCTAATGCCCTCCTTGTAACACTTTTGTCATTTCCTTGATATCTAATGGTAAACCCCCACCCTCCTATCATTGTCACTGCATACCCTATAATAAAGAAAACTATCCCTTGACTTTTTTCAATCTGTAAACAAAAATGATCCCTCTCCAAGCCAACCAACATTTTTGCACAAGAGGGTCATTTTGCATGAGGAAAATAATCTTTTTTTATGTGCTACCATCTTATTTTCCATTTTTTCCCCTAAAAATTTAAATTTGCAAAACCACAAAAATAACATTGTGTAGAGAGACCAACGCATATGTCTTACTTGTTGGGACTCTCTTAGCTGGATTCTGCACTTAACTGTTGCAGAAATATCCTTAAAATGTTGTTTTATTAGGATTATAAATTTGGTTCATGACTTGTGATACAAAAAAGATTCTTTTTCTTATGATGACTGACAAAAACCATACTTTTTTGTGAGGGAAAATCATTTTTGCCTTTGCAACCACATTTTCCCTTGTGTCCAGTGCCCCCCCCACCCTCTGATTAGTGTCCCCATAAATAAATGATATTTCCTTGGTATCTAGTGGCACTCCCCCAAATTGCTGTTCCTGTATATAAATTATATTTCCCAGGTGTGTAGTGGTATCCCCACCCTAAAAATCATGGTCCCAAAATTCTGTAGTTTTTTTCCTGTGTCATGTGGCACACCCTGCTCAACTGATCACCATCCCTGTTTATTGCAATCTTTCCATGGTGTATAGTGGAACCCCCATTCTCCGATGCCCTCCATGTAATACCTTTGTCATTTCCTTGGTATCTAATGGCACCCCCCGATCTCTGTCACTGAACACCCTATAATAAACTGTCCCTTGACATTTTTCAACCTGTAAAAAAATAACCCTTTTCCCAAGCCAACCCCCCCATCCTGACCTCCCATTGAGCACTTAACCCCCCGGAACCCCAACCCCCCACACAGCCCACATACTCCACACACCTTCACTCATCTGAACAGGACCCAGAATCAAGAGCCACTCTCTGATCCAAGACACATCTTGCTGCTGGAACCGCTGACTTGAATATGAAAAACCTAGGTCACGTAACGGTTTTCTTTATTACAGAATATACAAGGGCAGCGATCAGAGGGTGGGGGCTGCTCACTCCCTATCTTTGCTCACTTAGCAAAAACTAGTTATATTAAGATCTAGGCTTTGTACCTTCAGGCCAGCATTTTTTGTAAGAGTTTTGAATAGCCCATTACAGCCTTTCCCCTATTGCTGGTTTCTGATTTTGCAGTCATGTACCCATTTTCATCAGCACATCTGAATTTCTATTTTGCCCTAGTTATTTCTCTGACTGCAGTTCTTCCTAAGGCACAGGTCTCCTTTTCACTAACCTCATGACCTGCAGTGGCAAGGTTCATATTGGAGCTTTGCAATCTACTGTTCTTGCTTCAGATAGCTATAGGACTCATCTATTGGTTGTCTTTCAATCCATCTGTGTGATCACAGGTCCACATTAACAATGAACCAGTCAACCTATTGCCTTGTCCCATGTTTACTGGAACTTGCATTGCTGTGGGCATAGCTCATCAAAATTCTCCCTGCCAGATTAGTGACCAGTCCTTATGAGCATAATTCAGGCTGTACAGCCTGCAATAACTCTTTTCTTCCTCCTCTTGGGTTTCTCATAAATAAACAACTCCAGTGCCCTCATTCTGGCCAGAGACAGAGCATCTCAACATTCCTATTCCTCCTCTGTCCTGATAAGTTACCTCCCAGACCCCTACTCCCTGCTTGGTCACCCTCTATCTCTCTTCACTTGCCTTGAGAATTTGCAGTGCTGCTCCCTGAGTGTATTTATCTTTCCCTTGGCCACTCACAATGACCACTGTTTAGGATACCTAATAAGATTACTATCCCCCTTATTATTTATTTTACTAAGTGCTGATGTTGAAACCAACTCTGGTCCTAACATTGCCCTGTTACACCACAAAGACCCACCTAGACTAATAGCCGCAAGCTAAAGATTGCCCACATTAACATTTGCAACCTCCTCACTAAATTGCATGAACTAGAGGTGTGGTAAGCCCTATGTAACCCCCAATGTCCTAGGTGTTACTGAAACATAGGTAAAGCCGTCCACTCCTGACTAACTCTGTCATTTTAGGAGTTATACCCTTTTCTTGCATGACAGACCTGGAAAGAAAAAAGGGGGTGGGTTGTTGTTTCTTATCAAAGGTCACCTAACAGTTTCTATTATTTCTACCAGCACCCCAGTGGCTTCAGCTCCTGAATGAATTATTTCTGACCTGACCTTTGCGGCATCTAAGAAACTGCATTTGGAATGTGCTTATAATCTGTCCAATGAAGGTTTGACTGGATTCACTCAAATCATCCGCAGGATTGGCCACCTCTCCACTTCAAGGGATCTCATTACGGTAGGGAACTTTAATCTCAATTGGCTTAATGACCAGCAGTCTGAGTATGCTGAATTGCTCAAGCAACTAATCATCACAGAGATTATCTCCTCCTATACACTGAACAACCATAGGTCATTCATCTAATCACACACACCTTGATTGGATGCTAGCAAACCAAGAGGACAGGTTCCTATCAACTGGGGTGTTGGCTGATTTTATCAGTGATCACTCTCCCATCTTCTATACATGGATATGCTTGAGGCCCCCTCCTCCACTGAAACTAATATCTATCAGGGACCTCTCCAAACTTAATGTTGACAGATTTTCTGCAGATATCATGGCTGTCAACTGGTTCACTTTTTACTTGTTAACGGATGTTGATTCTGTCTTCAGCTTCCTCACTGCTGCCTTGTCCTCTATACAAGACAATCACTTTCCCATCACAACCCACAGAATCAAGATGGATCATCAGGCAGCTTATTAACAGAATGAAATAGAGGGATGCAGCATAGGCTTTCTTAAAATCTGCCCCATCCCCCACAACCTGGAGCAACTAACAGAGACTTCCAGAACTTGTGTAAGTAGGAGTCCATGCTACTCAATGCCTCTTTCCTCAAAAATCAGCAGACCCACAGCCGGAGTGATCCTCACAAGCTCTGGTCCTTGATTAACTCTCTCACTTAACCAGACTGGCACTACAAGCAGAGCAGCATCAACCTGCTCACAGATACTGGTCTGATAACAGCCTGCTCATGTAGTGGATGAATTGATCCTTAAATTCACCAACCTACAAGCTTCCATGCCTAAACTCCCACCCAAGATCAAGTCCTCCACCTCTGGTACCAAGGAGCCTGGCTGTCCCCCTTTCTGCAACAAAGTCAGTACCCCAGGGGAAGTCAGTCACCTCACCAGAGCTGTCACAGACTCTGGCAGTGTAGGGAGAGATGGCCTCTGTCACTGGTTTCTGAAACTGTCTGCTGCCTTTATTGTGAAACCCCTAGACTTTCTATTTAATCTATCCCTGTCCTCCTACTCCTTCCCCCTGCTCTGGAAACAGGCCAGAGTAGTTCCTGTCTTTAAATCTGGTGATCCTAAACTCATGGATAACTACAGACCTGTATCCATTCACAGACCAGTATCCATCCTCTTGCACCTGAGCAAAATCCTGGAAAAACTAACCTTCTTGCAAATAACAGACAACATAACTAAACATGGGTTGCTGTCTCCCAATGGTTCAGATTTTGCAAGGGCTTAAGTACTACCTCAACAATAGCCTTCTTCACTGACCACGTACTTAGAGCAGCCAATGATGGCAAGCTCACAGGGGCAATTTTCATTGACCTCGCTAAGGCATTTGACCTCTTATAGGCTATGATTTCTTCCTACACAAACTCGACTCCTATGGTTTTTCAATGAGCACAATTGGCTGGTTTAGACACCACCTCTCAAACAGATCCCACAGGGTCTGCATTGGAGGGACAGCATCCAGCTTTCTAGAAGTTCATAGTGGTGTCCCACGGGGTCCATACAGAGTCTCATTCTTTTCTACCTGTTTCTGAAAAATTTACTCAGTGTCCATCAAGAATGCCATAAGATTATGTATGCATATGACCTAATAATTTTCAGGAGTGATTACAGCCAGCATAATCTATCCCTTTCCCTTGCTAATAGGTTTATTCTTACCCATGATTGATTCACAGCTAATAAACTCCTTGCCAATGTAAAAAAATCCATGCTTTTTGGGTCCAAACACAAGCTTGCATAAAGCCCCAGGAGCCAAACCAACTCCATTCGCATCCAGGCCCTGGACAGATCCACCCTTGAACAAGTCTCTTGTTGTAAATACTTAGGAGTCAGCTTGAACCCCTCCCTAAAATTCCAGGATCACATTGGAATGATGGTAAAATGAATAAACCAACAGCTGGGTGTCTACTATTGCCTGAGACACCTAATGACTCCTTGTACTACTAGCTCCACTTAATACTCATCACTGCTGTTTATATGCCTCACTTGGGTGGCTCTCCCCCCCAGGCCTGATGGGATCACTTCATGGGTAGTCTTGTCTAAATATCCCTTAATACTGGTGCTTCATCCCCATTAGCTACTGTAGATTTCTCACTTTTAAACAAGGCACAAGGGAACTTAGGTCCCCCTCCAATGGCTGCTTAACCACTCCTGGACCTCTATGGACATAGGACAGAGAGTCTTCTCTATAGCTGCCCCAAAACTCTGGAATAGCCTTCCCATCTTTTTACACTCATTAGGCTCTCCACTTGCTTTTAGGAATAACCTGACAAGTACCTTGCTATTAGCTTCAGCCTGTAAATGCCCCCTCTGATTCCAAGCCTAACAGCTGATCTGGTAGTTATCTTACCTCTGCAGTTTGCCTATTACCCCTGTAAATTATGCACCTACTCCTGAGTTTGGTATTGCTATACTGGTCCCCAGTTTTAAGAGTCTGTGCTTATCTGAGTTGATGGATCAACATATAATGTAGTTGCATATTTTTCTTTGCTCTAGCCCTGTATTGTTTATAATTGCTCCAATTTTGTTTTTTCTCCTTTTATACCTTAATTACATTCTTCATCTCCTGGGCTGTACCTGGAACAGTCTGCAGGACCAGAATACTGTTAACACCTTGTAAGTGATGCAGATAGTATTTGGTTACTGTAATTTTCTCTCATTTGTTCAATCTCTGTTACACTGCATCTTGCTGGACTGATCTCAGATATTTTATTCTATGTCTGGATGAACCCTCATGTTTAGCACTAGATCACCATTTTGCATTTCTTAAAAATGATATGTTTGCACTGTATGTGCCATTGATATGGTCCAGGTCATACCTGAAAATGGTCCTTGGGACCAGTGTACCTACCAGGTTCACCCAAATAATAAATAAATAAATAAATAAAGTAAATGTGGTTCAGTGTATTTCAATGTGTTTTTTTTTTAATTTGATGCATAACTTTGTCATTTTAAAAGATTTCAACACCATATTTTCAGCATACCCTTTTGAGACCCCTCCTCATGAACAATGTTGGTGGCATTTCACAAATCTAACCAAAAGGCAATTTTGAGTTTGATTGGTAAAATCTTCTTTGGGACCGGATTTCAAATTTTTCTCCGTACTTGTTCATGAGGTGGGGTCATGAGAAGGGTATGTTTAAGATTTGAGGTCAAAATATTTGTCAAATTTGTATGCATCCATTGACATTTCACTTTGCTCACTTGTAATTTTCATAATTTTTAATATATTCACTCCAAATTTAAAACATATCCATTTCTTTAAACCCGTCATGAATATGTCAGCTGTCATTTTTCAAATCTTGACCAAAATGTATCTTCATGCCTGTCACATGGAATGATGCTGTGGTGGTGTAGAAGGATATTTCAGCAGGGATTTGAAAATTTTTATTACTGGATTCATAAAATAGAAACATAGGCATAGAAACATAGTAATTGTTGGCAGATAAGGACCACTAGGCTCATCCAGTCTGCCCAAAAACTCTACACTTATTTGCAGCCTATGACCCTTCCTGATCTATGGCTTTATGCCCCTCATTCCCACCTCTAAGATTCCCTTATGCCAGTCTCAGGCATGTTTACATCCCTCCACTGTACTTGCTCCCACCACCTCCTGTGGTAGGCTATTCCAAGCATCCACTATCCTCTCCATGAAGAAAAACTTCCTGATCTTGACCCTCAACCTCACCCTTCCTATTTCATATCATGCCCCCTCATTCCTGTATTCCTCCTCAATTGGAAGATGCCTCCCTCTGCACCTTGTATATGCTCTTAAGGTACTTGAATGTTTCTGTCATGTCCCCCGATCTCTCCTACCTCCAGTGAGTACATATTGAGGTCCTTTAATCTCTCCTCAAACATTTTCTGGTCAAGCCTGGTACCATCTTTGTCGCCTTTCTCTGGGCTGCCTCCATCCTGTCAAAGTCCTTATGAAAGTGTGGCCTCTTGAATTGCACACAGTACTTTAGGTGAGGTCTCACCAATGTTTTATACAATGACATCACCATCTCCCTTCTTCTACTAGTGATCCATCTGCCTACTTTATTTATTTATTGAAAATGTTTCACCAGGAGAGGCACACTGAGCAAAAAGATGCTCATCTCATGGTGCGACCTCGGGAGGGGGGTACATGGGAGGAGTATACATAAAACAAACAATGAGTTGAACTTAGAGTCAAGCAATTCAAACAATTGTTACATAGGTAAGTGTGGCTATATAAACTTGTTACATGCGGAGATACTACATACTTGTGCCACAAGGAGGGTGGCATAACATATTTGATTACACATCTAGAACTATACATGGTTATATAAGTGCCTATATCTAGAGACTGAAGTGAAGTAAGATGAATCAAGTTGGCAGAGAGAAATGGGAGCCTGAGCTTGGGGCCAGAGTGAGGTGACAGGTCTGGGTAGTCAAACACTGGGAAAGATAAGGGGGTTGACTTAGGGAAGACATTGACGGGAATAAGAAGGGAGGAGCAGAAGTATCATGAGTGGGTAAGTGCATGGGTTGCTAGGGCATTATATAAGCCAGTCATTTGGGTGAACAGCCAGCCACTGGTCAGACATGTAAGGAGGAGGGGGATCGGGGGGAGGTCAGGGGCAGGTACAATTGGGTATGAAGAAGTTAGCAAGGGCAAAGAATAGAGAGTGTTTGGAGGAAGAATGGCAGGTTTGGGCCGGCAGGTCATTCCAGAGCTTAGGGAGGAGGTAAGAGAAAGCTGATTGGCCTGTGGAGGTCCCTCAGTGAGGGACTGCTAATAGCATGGAGTCAGTCAACCTGAGGATGTGAGCGGGGGGTGGAGGGGAAGATAGGGTGGAAATGAGGTAGGGCAGAAGGGAACCAAGCAAGAAGTTAGAAACAAATTTAGCACTGTGAAGTAGGCACCGGTTGCTCAGTAATGGGAGGGCCAGTGAATGGAAGAGCTCGCAGTGAATGGGTGCAGGGGGGCATCGAGGGTGAAGTGGCAGAAAGGATTGAAGAGGGGGGCAGTCTGGATAAGGTGGACTTGGAGGCAGACAACATTGCAGTAGTAAAAGGAAGGTAGAATCATTTTCTTGACTATTTTGCATCTCACAGGAAGTGGGAGACTAGTGAGGTTTCTACAGAGTGTGCTGAGCTTAGGGTGCAATTCTGATAGGATGGCATCCACATGGATGGAAAAGAAGAGGTGGCTATCAAGCCAAACTCCTAGTTGCCTAAAGGAGGGCATGTCTTCAAGGATGATGTTATTTAGGGTACGGAAGATCAGAAGGGATGTAAGTTTGGATAGTCTCTGTCTAGTGCTGAAAGACAGAGACTGTTTTCTTGGCATTTAGGGAGAGTTGGTTGGAGTTGAATCAGTGTTGTACTTTGTTGAAATTGGTCTGAAGATTAGAGGTGATTTCTTCATGGGTATGGCCAGAAGTAAAGAGGACTGTATCATCAGTATACATGTGTATTGAGGTAGTGGAGCAAGCCTTTGGCAGATCATTTAGTAGGATAAATAAATAAATACAATGACATCACCATCTCCATTCTTCTACTAGTGATCCCTCTGCCTACGTACCCCAGCATGCCACTGGCCCTCCCTACAGCCTTTGTACTCTTCTTATTCACCTTTCAGTCATCTGTAATAACAACCCCTAGGTCCCTTTCTTCCCTGGTGATCATCGGCATCTCAATCCTGTCCCGTAGCTCTCCCCAGGGTTTTCTCATCCCAGGTGCATTATTTTGTACTTCTTTGAATTGAACCTTAGTTGCCACACCTCAGACCATTTGTCAATTTTCCCCAGGTCACGTCTCATTTTTTCCACACCATCTGGAGAATCCACCACGTTGCAAATCTTAGTGTCATCTGCAAACAGGCAGACCTTCCCCTCCAGTCTTTCTGCAGTGCCATTAATGAAGCCATTAAACAAAACTTGCCTAAGGACCGATCTCTTAGATACCCCACTGGTCACCTACCCTCTCCCGAGATTGGATCTCATTTATCACCACTCTGCCTCCTGTCTGTTAGCCAGTTCCTAATCCAGTTTACCACCTTGTGCCCAATGCCTAGACCACTCATCTTGTTAACCAGCCTTTTATGTGGGATGGTGTTGAAGGCCTTACTGAAATCAAGGTAGGCAACATCCACTGCCCCCCTGATTTACTTTCATCTCCTAGTCAAAAAAATCTATCAGGTGTGTCTGACATGACCTTCCTTCTCTTTTGGATCCTGGACACCACTGGATTCCAAGTGTGAAACTATTCTTTCTGAAAGCAGTGCCTCCATGACCTTACCCACTACTGAGGTGAGGCTCACCAGTCTATAGCTCCCTGCCTCCTCCCTACTACCACTCTTCTGCAGGGTGACTACATGCACCATCTTTCAGTCCACTGTAGCCACTTCTGTGCTGAGTGACTCAAGTGAACATGGCAGCCAGAAGTGGTGCTAGCTCCCTTTGCAGTTCCATTAATATACTCTGTCGTATGCCATCTGGCTCCATTGCTTTGTCCACCTTCAGTTTTGTGAGCTCCTCTGGGACTCTTTCCACTGTCAAGGTGCTTGTGTTTATCTCCACTCCCTTCATGTTTGTTCCCCAGCTGTGGTCCTTGACCCTCCCCCTCTTTTTGTGTATACTGAACAGGAGTATTTATTCAATATTTCTGCCTTTTCCAGGTCTCCCTCCTTGCACTCCACTGTATCCCCTCTGAGTCTTACAACCCACCCCATTTTTCTTCTTTCACTGATGTACCTAAAGAATGTCTTGTCCCCCTGCTTCACCATATGCAGTAATCTTTCCTCAGTCTATGCCTTCACGCTTCTTTCAGTCTTCCCCTCTTTCCTTAGATTATTTAGGTACATGTCCCTGTCTTCCTCCCTCTGAGTTTCTTTACATTTCCTGAAACCAAGCCTTTTGACCCTTACTTTTTCTGACACTTCTCCTGAGAACCATGGTGGTTTCCTCCTTCTCTTGCCCTTGTTAACTATCCTAATGCATTGGCTTGTTACCTCCTCTATGGCTCCTTTCAGATGTTACCACTGCTCCCCAACTCCCCCCTCCTATCCCCTCCTCTCCTCCAGGGCCTTCCTGATACCCCCTCCCCTTTTAGTAAAATCCACCCACCTAAAATCTAAGACCTTTGCCTTTGTGTGACTAGTCTGTGTCTCTGTGCCCATATTAAAATACACTGTGTGGTGGTCACTGGATCCCAGCTGACCTTCCACTAGGACGTCTGTGATTCTGTTCCCATTGGTAAGTACTAGGTCCAGAATCACCCTTTCTCTGGTAGGATCACTTACTAGTCGTTTGAGGCCTGCCCTTGTAGGGAATCCAGGATGTCTCTGCTCCTGATTGAAGCAGCTGCTGGAATGGTCCAATCCATATCTGGGATATTGAAATCTCACAGCAATAATACCTCACCTTTCAATGCCTTCTCATGGATTTGATCCCTTACCTCCCTATACACCTCCTGATCCCTGTGCTGGAGGTTTGTAGATCACCCCTTTGTGAACTGCTGTGCCATTACCTGGCTCAAGGTGACCCATAGGGCCTCAGTGTCCCATCCCCCCGTGCTTCTGTTGCTTTTATTACTTCTGTTATGTACAGGGTCCCCCTTTTTTACTCTCCCTGTCTCTCCTAAATAGATTATAACCCAGAATATTTTCATCCCAGTCATGATTAGTGGTATACAAGGTCTCCATTACTGCTACTATGTCCAGGTCTGCCTCTATCTATCAAGGCCTCCAGGCCTGGTATTTTATTTTCCAGGCTGTGGGTGTTTGTAACCATGGCCTTCCACATTTTGCATTCTGTCCTCCCTCTAATCCTGTGTTTGCCCACTTGCCTCTGTCTCTCACCTCCCTTTTCCTTATTATGTTGCCCTCCTCCCCCTGCTTCCCCCTTTGTATACAGTATTGGTGTCCCTGTTTTCAGCCTATATTCTTATTCCTCATTTCTGGCTACTCTAGCCTGTAGGGGTGGGCCCTTGATTCTCCCTACTCCTGTTGACCCCCCCAATGGCTAGTTTATATGATCATCCAGGAAGCATTTAAACCATTCACTGAGGGCTACCATCCCCTTCATGGAAGGATGCAGTCCCCCCCACACCCCTTGTCACTGAACCAGCCCTTCAACCACCTATTGAAGCTGCTGATCTGGAGCTTCCTATCCTCCCCCATACCATGGACCAGCAGCACCTCTGAAAAAGTCATAGAGGCTGCTATCCTCTCTAGGCACCCTCCCAGCTCCCTGAAGTCCTTCTGTACTTACTCTATGCTTGTCCTGGCCTTGGAAAGGTCATTCATTCCCAGGTACACAATGACATTATGTCCCTTGCTCCTAGCAACTACTTTAGTGATCCTCAGTATCCACTCCCTCTCCCTCTGAGCAGTGCCTCCTGGATGGCACTGTACCTCTCTCTCCTTTCTGCTACTCAGATGCATTGGATCTGATGCATTGGATGCGGATCTAGATGTGGTCAGAGCCATTTCCTTGACAACTGAGTCCCCCAGCAGAAGTACCTTCTCCTCCTTTGTGGTCTTCTTCCTCCCACTGGTGGGTCTCCCTTTTGGAGGACCCTCACCTTCTCCAAGGTCTCAGTCTTGGGTTCACTTTTGGGGTGCTCCTGTTCCTCCAGAACATTATAGTAGTTCTTAAGCTGGACCAGATGGGGGATGTGCCTCTGGCCACCCTCCTTGAACCTCCCTGAGCTCAATGTAGTCCATCCCACCCTCTGCCTGGGCAGCCATTGTGGCAGTGGCTGTGGACTAGGTGGCCTCTGGATGGAGGCGAAGGTTCCCAGTACTCCTGCCAGCTTGGCCTGGAGACTGTCAGTCTCTTCCCTCAGCCCAGACTGGCACCTGCAAATCAGGCAGAACTGCAGTACCCAGAAAGATCTCCTGAAGATTGTTGCCCCTTCACCCAGTGCACTGTAACGCTCCCTGCATCTTCCTGTTCTGGTTTCTTACTGTGCCTTTTACCCTGTTCCCTGTGGCTAGTACATTCTCCTAAGATTTTTATTTTTAACCCCTTTCTGTCTACCTCATGCTCCTCTTGTTTCTTTAATCTGCCCTTCCTTGTATGCTGCACAGACAAATAAGGATACAATTATTCAATGTCAAAAAGTGAGCAAATTCTTTCAAAAAAACTGCATTCATGCAACATTTAGGGTTAAGGCTAAAGTGGCAAAAGTAGGGAAATGTGGCTTTAGGGTTTCCAATCCTAAAATCCAACCCCCACCCCTAAAACAAATCAAGGGCAGACTCTTCCTAGGGGTTGTCAACCCTAAAGCTCACCCCATTAGGTATGTATGCTTCTGGGGTGTATAGAATGGGGTGAGCTATATAGCTGACCACCCTAGGAAGAGTACACCTCTGATTTGCTTTAGGGTTGGGGGTTAGGTTTTAGTGTTGGAAACTCTAAGGCCACATTTCCCTACTTTTGTCACTTTAGCCTTAAACCTAAATGTTCTATTGATGTAGGTTTTAGCAAAGATATTTGCAAAACGTCCTAGGGAAATTACATGGCTCCTCATCCCAAATGAAGTTGGCCTTATTTACATCTCAGAATCTGGCTGTCCATGAACCTCTGATTAAATTATTAAGGTTTCTCAAGCTTAGTTAGGATCTATGTACTAGGATTGTTTATTTTTCAGCACTCACATACAGTAGGTGAAAAACTGAATGTTTTTATTGGAGTAAATTCTCTGGCTATCAAAAACCCATTAGAATTTTGGGCTCATAAATTTATATCTACCTCTCATGATGGAATATTTCATGTTTTAATGCTGAGAGCTGGAAAGTGCTGAATGTTTAATGTTAACATAAATAAAGGTGAACTATATTCCCGTAAGATAATATAATGACACTAGGAATTTAAAAATCTCCTTTACTGTATATCAAGAGTGGGAGTGAAATTTTACAACTTATTTTATTGTTTTAAAATATTTTTTTTCAATTTTTAAAATTGGGGATTATGGACTATATTACACCATATAGGGAGTGTAGGTAACTAGACCTGAGTCATTCAGTATGTCCAATTAACATTCTAATTTTGTTAGAATTTTCTAAAGTATGTCACAACATTCCATTTACACATTTTACATAAACTGAAGCTCTAATAGAATGTTGGATGGGCAGACATATCACCCAGAGGGTATAAACTAATTTTAGAAACAAAACTTTTTTATTAAAGTTTTCCTTATTATAAGATCATTCAATTCATTTTTATATGATGCAAAGGTGACTAAAAATGGCACCCCATGAAATGTCATTTGTTTGCTTTGTTACTAATAGCACTACTATATATTTTAAAGAGTTTTTTTAATCTAATGACCGAAGAATCAAGCCAAGTTTGAAACTGAAACTGCAAACTGACTAGTCTGAGAAACAACAACAATTTTAAATCAGTTGCATTTGCAAGGATTTTTGGCCTTGATGAAATGTGGCCATCTATGAAACGTCAGTGAGGCTGATAAATCAAATATCTAGCCAGTAGGTGTCCAGATAGAGCAAACAGAAATAAAATAGACATTATATATTTATTGGGTGAGTTGTTGCAGTTCTTTGACTGGTCCCAATATTCTGATAATACAATATACACCCAAAAAGTGCTGGCATGTTTCAATATTAATGAATTAAACAAGACTCAAAACTGACCACCTGCCAGTGCAGCAGTTGGATTTCTGCTTGTGATGCAGATGACCCAGGTTTGTGAATAAATCCAGATGTCAGAGGGCCAGTGGGGGGGGAGATAGCTTGAGCATCCCACCAAACCTCTCCATCTCTCAGAGGAAGGGGATACATGGCCCGGTGTTTGCCAACCTCTGTCAAAGGCTGGAGGCATAGCAGCATGTTGGGTTCTGCTGCATAGGGAGTGTGACAGATGTCAACTCATGCCTTGATGTCCTGGCATGTTTTGCTCCTAGTCAGAAAACCAGGGAAAAGGCTCCCTGACTGGTTGGAAGACAGTTGCCAATCCTCTGCCTACACAAAGCCCTGGAGAGCCCAGAACAATCCCAACAGCACCTAAACCAAGTAAGTTGTGCTGGCTGGCTGCCTTCTTCCACAGAGGGGGGACCCATCTGATGAAGGGAAACATAGGGTTACCTGAGGACTGTAATGTGGGGTGATGGTTAGTGGCGGGGACAGAATAGTGATGGGGTGCACCTAGGTAACCTAAAGGAGTGGCCAGTTGGGAAGCATGGGAGGCACACAAAATAAAAATACTCAAAATCTGCCAGTTTTATGGTAGCTACATATAAAGGGCTCAGCAGTATGCATTATCTTACTTTGCCTCTATTAGACAAACACATAATGCATTAATCTAAATGAAAATATTAGAGATGCTATATGTATTACTCTTAAAAATATTGAATATACTGTACTACAGAAAATATTCATGCCCCGTAATGTTCAGTATGTCAGAGGTGGCAACACATTTGCAGCTGATAAAGTTTGTGCTTTGACCCAAAGGAAGTTTGAGAGCTACAGTGTAGCAGTAAATTAGCTGTCAAATGCTTGCACCAGCACCTAAACATAGTTAAACAGCTGTTAACTGCTGCAATGTAATCACAGTGTTCGACTGAAAGTAACCTCAGTGTGTAATTAGAGCAAGCAGATACCAATTGCATCCCGATTAAGACCTGTAGTAAACCTCACTTTGAATTTTGGTGATCCACTCGTCTAGCCTGCCAAACACCAGCTGCAAAACATTGCTTGTCTGCTGGTCTGCTTACCTTACTGACTGATGTTCAATCTGAAGAAGAATGTCCATCCTAAAGTGGGTGAATGCTAACAAATGGGGAAAGCATGAATACGCCGTAGATGTTACTGACATTGCTGCTTCACAAATAGCAAGCTGCTCTGGTGTTGATACTGGCATTGCATCCTCCATGGTTAAGAAGCTGGCAGCCAGTAACCCACCCCCATTCAAGAAACAGCATCCTTCATTTTATGCTTCATATTCAGGTGAGGGTCATTATGAACTGGGGCGCTTTGCCACTGAGCACATACCAATGAAACAGCAAAAAAATTACAGCGACAAATTCAAGATTACTACTGTAATGGTTCTACTGTACACCAACACCAGTTTCACTGGTGTTTTTTTGCTCTGGTTCAAATCAGCTCCACCTCAGAGTTGATTATTAAAAAATCAAGAGGTTTGGGGGAAGAACTGTGATTTTCTGATAGGTGAAACTTCAATAGTCAATGTTTTGACCATTGATTTTGGTGATTTTGACAACCAAGTTGTCAAAACAACTTGGTGTAACCGCCATCGAGAACAGTGTGATGCCTGCTGTAAGTATCACAACATAATTAATGAGTCCACTGTAAGGAAATGTAAAGCGGACTATAAAGCCAGTTTAAGGCTACTTCATAATCTTATTCTGATAGCCTCCTGTTTGCCCACAAAACCCCAAGGTATTCCAACCTTACTATTTGAGGAAGTGGAGGAAAAACTACAGCAGATCATCAGTAGTTCATGACTAGAGGGAGCAGTGATAAATGCCAGGGTTGTTCATGCAGTAGCTGTTGGCATTGTGTTATTGAACATCCCCCAAATGCTGCTGGAGAATGGTGATACTGTCAGTATAACAACTAAATAAGCATGGAGTTCAGGTGTCAAAAAGTAACTAAAGCTGCATGCAAGACACCACCAGATGTTGTTGCTCTGAAGAAGGGGTTCTAGTCAAGAATTGCAACAGCTGCTGTGCAGGAACTGATCCTGCTCCAGTTAGTGGTAAATCTATATAAATCTGAATAGACCATGGCTGAACGAGGATCAAGACAAGTGACTGTTACCAGATTGTGGGACAAACAACAGGTGCTTGTTGTGCTGGCTTGCACCTTTTCAAGTGATTTGTTGATGATGCAAGTGACCTACAAGAGAAAATCTCCCACATCCCACCCACTCTAATTCCCCAAAGACTGGTCCATCACACAGTTGCCCAAGCATTGGGCAAATGACATGACAATGTGCCACTGCATCTCTGTGTATGTTCCCTACCTTGCATCAGTCAAGGTGCAGATGTGTTTGCCAGCTGAACAGAAGGGACTTCTGATTCTTGACTTGTTTAGAGCATGTACCACCACACAAGTGCTTGACCTGTTGGAAAATGCTGGGTATATCCCAGTCTTTGTCCCTGCATCCTGCACAGATTTACTGCAGCCGCTGGATATATCAATAAATAAGCTTTTTAAAGATGAGTTAAAAAAAACTGTTCACTGAGTGGTATGTCGGAGTCCTAGCCAAACAGCTGTCTGAGGGGGTTACAAATGTCAAGGTGGATTTGAAACTGACACACTCAAGGAAAAACATGCTCAGTGGCTTGAATCTAGTTTCAACTGTTTAACAGACCAAGAAGTGCAAGAATAGTTGAGCACCAGGTGAAACACTATGGTGCTAAGCAAAAAAGTCACAAGTCAAATCAGCAGAAAGAAGCACTCGTAGGAATAGGAACTCACTTGGACTTACTTGTATGTTTATAGAAAAAGTACATTTAATTGTAGTAGTGCTAAACACACACACACACACACACACACACACACACTGATGATGCCAGAATCCAAAACAGGTCACTGAGCAGTGGAAAGCTGCTCTCTATCTCTCTCTCTCTCTCACCATTTGATCGCTCACACAAACCCGCTCTCCAGCTCCCTTTTAAATGTCTACATCATTATACAACCTAACTGAAAATACCATCGATTAAATAAACACACAACTGTTTTTTTTTGGGGGGGGTGGATATTAAACAAAAAAAAAACATATTAAAAATAGAAAAAGAAAAACATATACAGTATCAAAGCAGAAACAGGAACTACTTATTTAATTTTTTGCTAAAAAAATCTAATTTTTGTATCTTTTTATAAATGTGTTAATTTTTTTATCTTCAAATTCCTTTGCAGGATAACCTAATTTATATGCAGAGAAAGACGTTCTGGGCTGGTGTTTGTTATGGGAAAAATACCCTTCCAGATGCTGAATACACTCTGTGCAGGGGCCGTGGGCCTCACTACACACACTATCAGGTGTTTATCTCATGACAACTATCTCTGATCATGTCTTATTGCTTCTTGAAATACCTTTGTTTCCTGCAGTAACTCTGCTGCAGAATGCTGCAGTATTATGTTACATGTTGATGGGCCCCACAATGTACTAAACCTCGATGAAGAGGGGGTTGAGTTTTTTGGCAGCCCTTCATAGAGGGCTGTGTTTTTCCTTTTTAAGGCAGCATGGGTATAGCCATGCTGTCTTACTGCTATAAAGTAGAAGAGAAGAGGGGACAGGAAAGCTATCATGTGTCCCTCCACAGTGCTACTGTCATGTCACCAGCATTGGTTTTCCACTGGTCCTCCCATCCACAGATGTGACAACCCCCTCTCCTCCCCCTCCTGCTGGGGCACTGAATAAATAGTTCTCTACAGTTTTTTTAAACACACAGGGTTTGCTCACCCTTTCCAAGCATATTCTGCTGTCAGCTTCTTATCAGGCTGGCACTAGGACCTTGAGGAATTTGAGTCTCACAGGCTGAAATACATGTAGTTCATTGCAGTTCAGAGTCATAGAGCAGCAGACTAAGTGGAATTTAACATGAAGTAAACAGAGCTGCAGGATTTTTAAAAACACATCTAGGTAAGAAAAGCTGCAAGTTCTTTGTGGGTACACAGCACCTAAGAGACTGTAAATGCTTCTTCTTTAAATACCTTACTTCAACAGCTGTGACATTATACATTCCAGAAGCCTGTTTAACAAACAATGTAAGCTCAATGGCAACTGATTTGTAGTGTTTTGCTGTATCGTGCCTTTTTCCAGTTTTGTTCTTGATATCTAGCAGTACTGTAGCTGTTTGGGGGCATTGATTTTATTGTAAACACTTTATTTTCTCCTTCCTGGAGTTTCAGTATCTCAAAAGGTCTGTTCTACCTTCAGCATGTCTTTCTAAGCTGCTTGGTCAAACAGTGCTGTAAGACCCTCATATGGATGCTAATTTGCATAATTGTCTCTATGGAGACCATTTGACCCCCACAGAAACTCTGAGTAGCATTCCAGCAGGTTAGTTCAGTAAACAACAAAGTATGCCTGCAGCTTGTTCATAGTTGAATAACACCATGACTGCCATGTGTCCAGCCAAGCACACCAAAGGTTAAACAGTTTATCAGCCCCCTCATAAAATACTAGTACACTACTCACATGCAGGAGGACCCTTTTGAGCTTTTCAGCAGATAGATACAGGCTTATAAAAGGGTCCACATCCATTAAACAGTACAAAGACAGATATCATTGAATTCACAGTACAAATTCAGAAATAGTTCAATTATCAGTACATAACTGAATCCTCAGAACAAAATACAAACATAGTTGAATTATCAGTACAGGAAGTAACAAAAGCAAAGAAAACAGCTTAAAGTTTCTTATGAGTTTCATTAAGGGTATACTAAGTGCTGCATGGCATAGGGAAGTATATGAGAGAGAGGAAAATATAGGATAGGGAGAGAGTAGTGTGGGGATAGAGCAGCCCAATAGGGGCCCTGTCACATTGCATTACAGCTTTGGAGCTGAGGAACTTGGGGTGGTGCATGTGAGATAGTGTGGTAAGGTGGGAGAAAGTGGTGAGAGAGAGAGAGAGAGAGAGAGAGAGAAAGAAAAGAAAGCGAAGGGAGGGAGGGAGGGAGGGAAGAAGGGGGAGAGAAGGGAAGGAGGTAGAGACCAGCAGTGGAGGGTTGGTATCATGAGAGTAGAGATTGATGGAGAAAAGGAGGTGAGGGAAGGAGAGGGGAGGGGAGGGACTGGGGGTGATGAGGCATGAGACAAATGAAAGAGCACAACCACTATCAGAATAACAGCTATGGAGCATGAGGTAGTAGAGTCTGGAGAACAAGGGTAGGAAGTGGGGAGAGTGAGAGTGTGAGTGAGATCATGAGTAGTTGCTAGAAGGTAGGATTGGTGCAGGCTCTGGAGAACCTCTCTGAACAACTGAGCACTTACAAACATACTTTTACAGTAGAAACTACTTAAGTTCAGCTTGGAAGGTTCTAGGGTTAGCAGCATTTAGAATGTTAGCTGGGATCTCGTTAAGCCACAGTGGGGTACGGTAGGAAAAGGATCTTTGTCGAAGAGCTGTTCTTTGGAATGGGACACAGAACAGGTGTAGTTCTTTATTCCTGCCATTTGCCATTGATCTAGAGCTGTACTGGTACTGGAAGAGTGGTCTTGTGGTGGGAGAGGGCTGGGATGTGGGTTTTCCTACTCCTAGTAGGGTGCTCAGCTGAAGACTTCAAATTCTTACCTGCCAGCCACAGACCTGAGAGACTGTAGTTGCTAGTCCTGTGTGGGCACACAGCTCCAGTACTTAGAGACTTATGTAACTCTACTTCGAGGGGTGCCCCTGGTAGTCTTTCCATATGTCCACTGTACCTCTCAGGCATCCTCCTGATGAATCCCCCAGGTCACTGCCTGGACTAAGTTTTGTGTCCCCCTCAGGTTCCCAAGGCAGCCCCATTATCTCATTTGAGCCCTTCTGGGCTCCCAGAGTGCATTTTGTGAGTGGCCAGCATTTCAGCTGTGTAGCCGCTGCTCGCACTTTCAAGAAATGCACTGTTTGTGACCACCTGTTGCAGTCAAAAGTTGGAAGGTGTTCCCATGGATCCTGGTGCACAGTATTTAGTTAAAAAGGCACTGGGGACCTAGAGCAAGGGCAAGGAAAGTGTTTTTTTTTATTGCATAATATTTTATTGAGTGATTTTGTATATTTGATACAACAAATGGTGAGCCGTACAGCCAGCCACCTAAAGACAGCAATATAGTTGCAAGTAGCACAAGTACCAATAGTACATCATCAATAGCTAAATATCATTAGGTGTATAAACTGTCCCATACCTATGGTGCATTACAAAACTGTCATGATGAATCTAATATAGGAGATTAATGTTAACTATAAAGGTATTCCTAATAGGTAAAAGGAAGTATGAACAATGAAAGCAGATGCTTATGTATGAGTTCCAAAATCTATGCTAGGGCAGTACTAGTCCAAGGTCCCAATGTGAAAGTGGCAGAACAGCCCAGTCAGAGATGGAGAGGGTTGGAAGGTGGTGCTCAGAGTTTGCAAAAGGACAAGTTGAGATATGGTCCCATCATTTATAGTAGAGGTGCATATTGCCCTTCTGGAGATGGGAGAGTATGTCAAAGAGGGAGAGTTTGGCCAATGCTGCATGCCAAGCAGAGTGAGTGGGGATGGTTGTCTGGTATCCATATCTAAGGAGAAGGCATTTGGCTTCCAAGATAGCTATCATGCTCCACTTTCTGTGAGGTTTGGCTATCTGTCCCAGCATGGCAGTGTCTCCCATACACAGTCTGGGGTCCAACAGGGCTATATGATGATTAAGTACTAATGAGATATCAGAAGCTACCATTCTCAAATATGGGGCCAGGTTAGGGCAGGACAAAAGTATATGGAGGATGTGTGCCTCTGGTTGTGCACAATGCCAACACTTACTGTGGCTAAGCAAACCACATGTAAAAAGAGCTGCCGGGGTGTTGTGCCACAGCATCAGTATTTTAAGCTGCAAGAAGTGACTAGTAGTGTCCCCATATGTGTAATGTATACCTTTAAGATATGAATGCCATTGGTCTTCAGAAATGCATGCACCAATGTATGACTCCCATTTCCTTTTGCAAGCTAAGGTTGCATTAGGTTGTGAGTCTCTCCATGAAGTGTAGAATCAGCCAATGACCCCCTCCCCCCGATTGGTAAGGAGCTGGTGTAAGTGATCCAGCCAAGACCATTGAGTGACTTCCTGGTGCATGGGGAGAAGGGACTGCAATGCACTTCTAATTTGTAAGTATCTCCAGAAGTCCTTATGTGGTAGTGAGAACTGCCTCTGTAGCTGATCAAAAGGGAGCAGAGGGTACGTGCCTGAAGGAGAAAGATCTTGTATTCTATGTATTCCTGAGTTGTGCCATGAAGGCCAGTATATAGGGGCCCTCATCAATTTTAATGAGGCTATTACGCCATAATGGAGCATACTGTATGGGGGATGTCCAGTGCTTTGCTTGGGGGCATTATTTTTTCTTAAGAAGCTCCCAAGAGTGAGCTGTATGGGACACTACTGGAGGTAGGGAGTGTGACAATCCTACAGCTGGGGTAAGAAGTGCGTAGAGGGGTATATCTTCCACCAAGTCAGATCCCAAATGGACCCAAAGTGGAGGATCTACTGTATTAGGGATGAGCCAATTAGTTACCTGTGCTGCTATGTAGAACATGTGATAGCCATAAAACCAGGGGACACCCAGGCCACCCTGCAACCAGTGCACTCTCATCTTATGCCTGCTCCACCTTGGTGTCTTAGAGTCCCAAAGGAAGCTAACCATTATTTTTTCTAAAGTATTGAAGAGCTTGGGTGATAGAGTGACAGGCAGGTTATTGAGAAAGTACATGAGGCTTGCTGCAAAAAATAGACCAGATTCAGACCATGGCGTGCACTCTAAAACCAGACATTCTAATCATCTCAGAAACTTGGCTAAAGAGCACTATCCATCACCACTTGGTCTCCATTCCTGGCTACTCACTGCTATGGCAAGACTCTGCTGGAAGAGGTGGTGGTATGTCCATTTATATCCTAGCCTCCATCCAATATGCTATCATCTACTCATCCTCCAACCCTGAGACTCATGATGCCCCAGCTATCCATGTGACCCTCCCCTTCACTCTTCCAATCTTTGTAACTGGCATTTACTGCTGCCCATATGTCCATTCTTCAGTTACGCTAGACCTCCTAACCTCCATCACTTCCCTCGTTCACTCTAGGGAATTCTTCATCCTAGGTGACTTCAATATAAATTGGTTGTCACCAAAAACTACATAAACTAAAAATGAAATCAGAGCCCTAAACCTCTCCCAACTGATCTCTGAACCCACCTGCCCAAACCATAAGACACAATAACACTCCCTACTTGACTGGGCCCTTACCTCCCACCCCCACCATGTCATTACCTCTGACATCCTCTCCGATGCTCTCAGTGACCATAACCCAATATTTATAGTTAGGAAAGTTCACAGAACTAAATCACCACACAAAACCATACAACTATGCTCTTTCAAGTCTCTTGACCTTGAACCTCTCCTGAGTAACCTTGCCGCTTTTGACTGGTCCCTCCAAACCTTCTTCCTCTCAGTTGACAAGGCCCTTGCCTACTTCAAAAAAATCTATCATGTAAACTGGAATGCCTTTGCCCCACTAAAACAAACCAAAGTCAGAGGTAACCACTTACCTTGGATTACCCCTAAACTTCTGGCCTGTCTCAGGGCTAGAGTTTGGGCCTGTAAGCATCATTAAGCCACCCAGCATCCTAGTGACCTGGCAAACTACCGCATGCTTCAAAATGTTTGCAGTAGGGCTACACGGTTAGCCAAGTTCAAATATTTCAAATCTGCCTTCATCACCAACATAAATTCCCCTTCTAAGTTCTGGAAGGTAGTAAATGCCCTATTTACCCTGTCATCCCCCAGTACTTAAAGTAAATAACTCACTATGGTCTGACCCACCAGCTGTAGCAGAGGTATTTAACTCCTACTATATCTCCTGTGCCACTGAGCTACTGAAATCCCTCCCCTCCTACCCATCACCCTTCCTACCCTCTACTGGTGTTCCCTCTCCACCACCTTCCCACCTCTCCTTCTCTTTCACTACTGTAACACCAAACAATGCCCTAAGTGCCCTCCTCACCATCAACCCCTCTAAAGGTGCCTCCACTGATGGCCTTGACCCAAAACTCCTCTTCTTCTCCACTCTGGCAATTGCCTATCCCCTCTCATTAATCCTAAATCTCTCATTCTCTATTGCCTCAGTCCCCTATCCATGGAAACATGCAGTGGTCTTCCCTCAACCCAAAGGGGATGACCCCTCATCCCCTTGCAACTATCTCCCCATTTCTCTCCTCCCTACATTTGCCAAGCTTCAAGAACACATTGTCCTCTCCCAACTCACCTCTTTTCTATCTAACACCTCCTTTTTCACCCCTTTCCAGTCTGCTTTTAGGAAAAACCACACAACCACCGCCTCTCTCCTATTGCTCACAGATTCCATCCTAACCAGAATGGACAATGGCCAAATTACCATTGCCATTTTGTCCACCTTGCCAAGGCCTTTGACACCGTCTTTCACTCCCTTCTTGTCGACTGTCTCCCAGCAGCTGGCCTATTACCCTCTGCCATAAACTGGTTCAAAGCCTACCTTATTGGCAGAACCCAATTAGTTAAGATCTTGGATACCACTTCACCTCCCTTCCCCTCCCAATTAGCACTGATATCCCCCAAGGCTCTTTACTAGGGCTCCTCCTATTCTCCATCTTCTTAAATGACCTTCCCTCTGCTCCCATACCACCGCTATACATATGTATGCTGATGATACAGTCCTGTATGCGTCTGGCTCCTGTCCTGCTGAGTTTACATCCAGCTTACAGTGACACTTCAACAAGGTTCATCTCTGGTTTGCTAACCATCAACTTTTCCTCAATGCCAAGAAGACTGTCTCCATAAACTTTGGCACAAAGCAGAGACTCTTTAGGCTTCCCTTCCTACCAGTTTCCACACCCTTGATGGGACTTTACTTGAGAACACATCCTCCTTCAGGTACTTAGTGTTTGGTTAAACCAACACCTAAACTTCTCTGGACATATTGATGCCATACAGAAAAAAAACTACACCCCAAGCTCGGTGCCCTGTTCAGGAACCATAGTTGCATCGCTCCTATGGCTAGGCATGAACTTATTCAGAAGATGATACTGCTCATTTCAACTATTGTGCTGTAGTCAATGGTGCTGCACCTAAGTCCTTCCTGGCCAGACTGGACACCTTCTTCAATTCCTTCTGCCACTTTGCCATGGATGCCCCCCTTGGACCCACCACTGTGATCTTTAGTGTGCCCTATCCTTCTCCTCTCTTACAAATAGGTGACTCTCCCACTGTACTAAATTCACCTCCAAGCACTGGTTGGGTGAGCTCCCTTCCAACCTAACCTCATTCTTATAACAACCGCCCATCCTCCCATTCCCTTAGATCAACTGACTCCTGCACCCTGGTAGTCCCCCATAGATCCACCCTAATTGGCCAATCTGCTTACTCTCACCACCTCCCAAAAATGTGGAATTCACTTCACCCTTAAATCTGGCACTCATCCTCTGCCTTCTCCATCAGTTCTGCCCTCAAAAATTAACTTGTGCCTAGCTGCTCCTGCCATGTCCCTCCCTAATTCCCTCCAGAAGCCCTGGATAAACCCTACCCATCCACTATCAGCTTCATTTTACCCTATGTACCATCACCCCCCCAAATTTCTAGTGCTCCTCCCTTCCCCAAAATTGCTCCCCCTTACTGGCCTCCCCGATCTCTCACAGAATGTAAGGTGCACCAAATGCTCTCGATGGGTCCCTCTCCTACTGCCCAGGGGCTTGTATCCCTCATCTAATCCCTTCCTCCTACATTCCTCCACCTCACCCTCTCCTTTCCACCTTTTCTTTCACATAAGCACCTATTTAATTACTAACCGAACACTTATTATTGTTCACTTTTTTTACATATTATGCACAACTCTGTTTTAACAATGTTTGTAACACCTGCCTTACTACTGTATGTTAATGTTGGTCTTGTAACTTGAACATGACTCTTCCCCCTCACCCACCTTACCCATCTTTCTTCTTTTCCCCTCTCACTGCTCCCCTTTTCTTTCTTTTACATAAGCACAGGTTTACTTATTAACCCTACACTTATTATTGTCCTCTCTTTCTACCTATTATGTGCAACACTGTTGTACCACTGCTTGATACGCCTGCCTTAGAACTGTATGTTAATGTTGATCTTGTAACTTGAATGTTTAATGTTTCACTCCTAGATTACCCTGTCACAGAGTGTGGGAATAAACATCAGATGAGGCAAATTTACAGGTTTAAAACACACCGTGGTGTGATATTTATTCTTCACAAGTTCAAAAAATACTAAATGAAAACAAAAAAATTGCAAAGAAAATCACTATTTAACATCAGTAGTTTCTCCCATAATACATTCCTGGATCTTAGAGCTCCTAAGACCCTTCTCATCAGCATTCAACAGCTTGTCTGCACAAACAGTAGAATCTCTCCTCCTCTCTCAGGGCTGAGCCCCACTCGGCTGAACTGAACTGAACTCAGTCAAGAGGTATTTATATCTTTTGGTTGGGGTCACCTGACTAAGCTCTTTCTATTTACAAGTCTGGGCATGCTGTTTCATGTCTGAATATGTTGTTTCAAAACCAGAGGGGGAGGGGTTATTTCAGGGGACTTCCTGGTTCAGTTAAAGTTACAATGTATATAGCCACAGATATTGACTCTCTATATCTCTGATCCACAGTGACTAAGCACTTTTATACATAGAACCTTATACAGTAACAGGTTTATAGTGAATTTATGAAAATACTGTAAGGATTTCTTATAACTCTACTAATCATGAAATTATTATTGATTTCAATGACTTCTGAATCATTTTTATTTAAAAAGACTTTATTAACTGCATGAATTCCTATTTAAAATAGCATTCCTGCTATTTGCACACAAAATGCACTTTACACAACACCTCTCCAGGTGTTTGGCATCATTCCAGGTATTGGATAGATGGAAATGGAAAAAGAACGAAAAGAGAGAACTAGTAGGAGGTTTAGTAGGGACAGGAAAGAGCTATGCTAAGTGGCCAACCTAGGGTAGAGGGGAAAAGAAGAAAAGCAAAGAGAAAATCATTAACTGTCACTTAGAAATAAGGAGATAGAAAAGTGGTGCATCAGTCACAGCTGGCGGTGCAGCCTAACTCCACCAAATACCCCATCTCCTCCAGGTTGCACTGGGAGACAAGTGACTTGTCGCTCAGTGTACCTTCTGGTGAAACAGTTCAATAAATAAATAAAATTAAGCATGTCTCTGTATCTTTTACTTCATTTAATTGTATACATTTCCCTCTACAGCAATATTTTTTACCTCTTACACTGTACTGTACCCATTTCATCTCTCTCCTCCCTATTGTTCCCACTACTGTATTTATTCCATATTAACCTTCTTCCTTTTACTTTCACAGGTCTCACAAGATGTGAACTCCTTCCCCATCAGATAAGTATCACAATATGTCTAACCTGTCTTATCCTTCCTAATAATGCTCTAAGAACTGAGGATCCTTTGTGACCCCTTTCCTCTATTTTATTCTACAAGTCTAAGAAATGTCATCCCTTTATGACTCCTACCTTTGGCTTCATAGTACCCTGGTAAGAGACCCTGTACATATTACTTATACTTGATAGGTTTACTTTAATAGTGCAGCTGCACCCATTATGGGAGGGTTGTATATACTGTATGTGTTAAGGTCATACATACTGCAGCATTTTCCCCCTCCATAAAACTTTTTGTCTTGCCAATTGACTCAAGCAGGCTTTCAACCCTACCCCTAACTCCCCTGTCCATCACTCCCCTGTCCCAACCCATAAAGCACAAAGTTTCCATGGATTACCTCCTTCCCCCACATCCCCACATGATAGGATGGCCAGAAAGGGAAGAACCATCCTTCTCTCCCATCAAGTCACTTGCATCCACAACTGAATCAGTCATCCAGTTTATTATGTGGGACAGTGGTAGCTGGGTAAGGCTTTATGGAGCCTGCACTAGCCATTTCTGCATTTTTCCCTCTTGAGTTCCTGCTTTCACCTAGGGGATGCAAAGGTCAAGTCAGCATGCCTCCCCTTGCAGGGACAGGACAGCTATGCAATGAATGTTCAGTCTACTTTCCAACCCCTGGCAACTTGGCATGTTCCTGAACTTGAGTCACTGATTTAGCAGGCAATAAGGCACCTAGTGCCTTATCCCTCCATACCACTGGACCAGACAGGCCTTATACTGCAGCAAAATAATTATTTGTTACTACTGGGACAGGAGATCCAACAACAATGCTGCCACTGCCCAACAGGGAATTATTTTTTTTTTTAATGGGCCTGGTGGTAAGAGGGTGAGTTGTACCCATGGACACCAGAGAATATGTTAACTTTAACACTGCAATCACAGGTGGATACTGATATTGGCTGACAGTTTAAAACAAAATATTGAACTGCTCAGGGATATATATATATATATATATATATACACACACACACACACACACACACAATGGGGGTGTGAGCAATATCAGTGTGATGAACCAGATTATTTCCACCAGAGTGTGATATCTGAAGCTGACATCAGCAGAGTTAAAATATCTGCCATTTATACACACTCTGCTGATGTCAGTGTCCCCTCTCCCTAGAAGCTCACTACAAACCTACCACTGAAGTGCACCTCAACAACCCATTACAACAATTCCCCCAATAACACAGTAAATTACCCTCAACTGACAATCAATAAGCTGCAGCTAGAAATACCATGTTTCCCCATATGCTTCTGAGATGTGTCCCTCTGTTGCATTCTGAAGCAGCTCAGCCACTGACTCTAAAAGGGAAAAAGACAGAAAACATCAGAACTGACAATCCAAAATGTTATGACCACAATGTAACAAAACCAGCATTACTACATCATGCAAAACAATGTGGAAAAATAAGTTAACTCTGAAAAACAAACTAAAACCTATGGATGTGCAGCAAAAAGTAATAGACCTTTTGTACACAATTTCAAAGAGATAGAGAACTGCAGCTAGACCCCACTAGAAATGAGGAATTTTTCACAATACCAGAAACTCAAGAAAAGAAAATGCCTGCAAAAAATAAATCTTTTCTAGACCCGCAATACATTAACAAGTACATCCTAAGTATTAAAAATGACAACACCCATCGGAAAACAGACACTTATGTAAAACATCTCTAAACATTTCTACTACAAGATTTAGAAACTACAACCCCAATTAAGGACATAGAACCCAAAGAAGTTGACAGCTTATTGTGCCACTACTTCACCACAAGCCAAAAGAAAGATGGCACAGATTGTGAACCCTTAACAATCAGATCCTGTTTTCAAAACATTGAAAGACACCTACTGGAAATGAGTTACAATGAACCGTTATCTACCTCACTAACATTTGAAAAAACAAGACAAGTCATTATATCCAAACAAAAACAACCAAAAGAAAAAGGACTGGGAAACTGCCCCAATGTAGCAGATGAGCTCAGTGATGACATCATTGAAAAACTATACAAATTACAACTACTTGGACCAAGTAATCCACAATTGATAATTCAATGTGGCTAACAACAATCATGTACTTCAGTGTTAGAGGAAACACCGAAACATAAAACTTATGATGGAGAGATATTACATTAAAACTAGATGGAGAAAATTGCCAGTATCTAGAACTGTGGAAAGAAAGACAAACAAAAACTTGCGGAGGTGCAAACCCAAAGGACACATGTACAATTAAGCTACGTGCCTATGAAGTAGAAGACATGCAAAAATGCCCTGTGAGGAATTATCTGAAATACAAAGACAAATGACCAATTAAATCAAATAATCCAGAAGCCTGGTTCTTTTTAGCCATTAGCTGCCCCATCATGTTACAATCTCCATGCTGGTTCAAAAATCAGCCCCTTGGTATCAATACCATAGCTAAGATTGTAAGAACAATGATAGATGAAGCTCAGATACCTACAGACAAATAATTAACTAATCACTCAATGAAGAAACACCTCATACAAAAGCTGAGTGATTCAAATGTGCCCCTATTGATATTATGCAAAACTTTCAGGGCACAAAAAAGTACAATCCATCAATGCAGATTGCAAACTGAGTGATGCCAAACTAAAACAAATATCCAACATACTAAGTAATGATACAGACTCAGAACCCAGTACCTCAAAGGCTGCAATAAGCACCGAGCTGAAACGCATGCCTACTACCAGCAAAAGTGCTCTGACACAGCAGCACACCTTACAGACACCATCAACATACCTGGATAATATACCAGCATGCTTCAGCAATCATATCATATCAGCGTTGAACATCACTTTCAACACATATCAGGGAGAGTAAAAAAACAATGTGGACCACAAACAAACGTTTATCGCACATGTGGTAACAGTTTCTGCTTCTTTTTGAGGGCATGAGTATCTACAGAAATCCAAGAAATGGAAAAGGATCATCATATCAGACATTGATTCTGATTGAACGCCACCAGCCTTACATGAGCAGAAACAGCATTACCAACAAGAAGCAATCTCCTTCCCAACCAAACAACGTATCTTGAGCTCCACTTGAAACAAAATAAATGTTTAACTCAGCTTAAAACCTGTTCATTTTTTGTCATGCAGCAGTACTGAATAAAGTAACTGTATGAAACTAGATACTGTTTATTGAAAATAAACAGTACCAGTAATATGTAAATAATATCACTAGTGCACCAAGCATACACACCAAGAACAAAGTAAAATATATGGAAACAATCCACAAATATGCCAAAATAAATGACACACAAAGCGTTTCTCCCAAGTTATAACTGACATCCACCCTCATTTCACAAAACAAGTCAGAAGTACCCAGCCACAACCAAACACCTTTCACAAACAACTCAGGCAGTCAATAACACACTACACTCATTCTCTACTCTTATCTACTACATATGACTCTTCACAGCACATACAGAAACCACTCCACAAATTACAATACTAAGAAAAACATATGAATATTAGGAAAGCACCCACCCTCATTGTATAAATAGTACACATGATGGGCAGATAGTGTGCTATGGAAAATATTCTCACTCCAAAAGAGGGAGCTCTGGATGCGCTCACTGATGCCTTCAGTACTGATGAGTATTCAAAGCTCCCTCTGCAGGAGTGAGAATATTTTCCATATCACACTCCTGCCCCTCATGTATCATCTATGTATAAATTTCCCTGCAGATCACTCTTAACTCTGTAAAATGTATTTATCTACTTGTTGAATTTTGTTAACTAGGTAGGACCACTGAAACTAGAAGTCCATTTTTCAGGGGTGGCCGGGGGTGGGTACAGAAGGTAACTAACTGAAACTGAACCTGATAAAGCTGTTCATGGTATTTTAATGAATGGGAGAAACTGTCCAGGACACCAGGGAAATTATCCTACCCTTGCAGTAGGGGGAACTCTTGTCCATCTTCCGATGGACAAGATAGCTAACCTTGGAGCTGGGTGTGTTGGAGCTGGAGATGAACTTCAGTGTTCTGATCAATTTACTAATGTAACTGATACTGGAAATGATTTGTTAACCAGACCTATGCACATTGAAACTGTTGTGGTCTCTGAACAGATGGATTTATCATCATCTACTTCTGCTACTACTGACCATGGACACCTGTACCCTGAAATTGTGGCTTTTCAGCAACTAACAGCTGAAGCTCTCAGACCACTCTCTACTAAAGCAGAACCATTATGGGCTACACGTTGGAGGCAAGACCTGGTACCCGAACCTCAGCTATTGACCATTCAGAAATGAAGGGAAGCATTGTTGCACTTACTGCACAAGGAAGACAAAGTTTTATTGCATTTGAAGACCTTGAAGGGACATTTTCCGATGGCTAATCAGGAAGCCCATTCTAGTCAACAAGGCTTATTTTCAACTTCTGACAGTGCTCAATCCTCACAACCGGCTTGGTCCCTGGATCTCACTTTGCGTTCTGCAGGCTGGAAACAAACAGCTGATGGCACTGCTTGGTTTTCTGCTACAGTTCCAACTGCTTCAGAGCTTCAAGGCCTGACAGATGAGTCAGCATCTGTCACACCTGATGTTGTTCAGCCTCACTCTATCTGGTCTATGGCTCACTTGGATTGTCTAATTGCTGATACCTGTGGAGAATGGTAACTGTACCACAGTAACCAGCTCTCAGAGCTAGCTGGACCCATACAGAGGTCGCGAGGGCAATGGCATCTGCCCTCCCCCACCCCCGAAGCCTGCAACAGTGATTTACCAGTAACCAGCTCTCAGAGCTAGCCGGACCTGCACGGAGGTCGTGAGGGCAACGGCACCTGACGTCCCCACCCCCGAAGCCTGCAACAGTGATTTACCAGGTAATTTTGCCCTGCTGGTGTCCCAAAACGGCACACTGTAAAGATGCCAGGACCTGAAATAAATCAAAAAGTCAAATTTGCAATATGATTGATTTTAACAGCTTCCCAGAGCAAAAAATAAAGCCAAAATTGTTTACCAGGACAAATTTGGACTGCAATCATCTGGCCTGCTGCATGCCTCACTGTGCTCCTGCACTCTGCTGTGTAGAGGCTTTGAACTTGGCGCCATTTGTGCCAGTGCATAAGTGAAGATAGTTTTTTCAACTGTTTGAATGGGATGCTGACTTCTATTTAATTTTGGGCTTACATTTTAAAGTGGAAGTTTAAAGGGGACCAATTCTAGCCTTTATCTTGGGATAGCAAGGTAACAATTTGTTCAGTAAACTCTGACTTTTTCTGCCTACTGACCCTCATAGCAATACATGGAAGTGCACTGTATGTAATTGTTTAAACTGTCTAACACAGCCTTGTATGCTTACCACCCTTCCTAGGCTGAATTTACTAGGATTAACTGAAAATGCTTCTAAAAGTAACGCCCCAAGTGTCTGCTTAATTTAGTGTAACCAGTAATCTGTATTGGGCTCATATTTCAACAGTGCCTGCCTGTACTCGACTGCCCACCCCATCCTCTGCTCCCCCTGCTCCACTCTGTTTGCAACTTCTCCCCAACCCCACACCTTTCCATAAAAAGTCCTCACCTTGTCTTTCTTTTCTTACAGTAACCAGCTCTTGGAGCTAGCTGGACCCACACGGAGATCACGAGGACAATGGCACCTGCCATCCCCCACCCCCGAAGCACGCAACAGTGATTTACCAGGTAATTTTGCCCTGCTGGTGTCCCAAAATGGCACACTGTAAAGATGCCAGGACCTGAAATAAATCAAAAAGCCAAATTTGCAATACGCTTGATTTTAACAGCTTCCTAGAGCAAAAAATAAAGCCGAAATTGTTTACCAGGACAAATTTGGACTGCAATCATCTGGCCTGCTGCATGCCTCACTGTGCTCCTGCACTCTGCTGTATAGAGGCTTCTTCCCCACCAGTGCTGTGCACCGGCCCCACCACCCCCACCACCGCCCTTGGTGAGCTCCTCCTTTTACAGGCAGTCTCACAAGGCTGAAAATAACCTATCAGCCTACTTTTCCATTTGCAGCTTATCAGCTGCCTACACCAGAGGGTGATATACCAGTTTAGCTGCTCTCCCCCTTTGCACTAGCAGCCATGCTGCCTCTCACACTCCTGCTCCTATTAGCAATGGCCTTGCTGTCATCCCAGCCCCCTGCTGAATTTCCAAGAGGCGAACCCACCCACCTGCTACCACGCCTCACAACAGAGCCACTCCATGTTGGTACTCACCCCTTACTACCCATGACCAGGAACACATCCGCCACTGGTACATAAGTGCCACTATCCTTCCTCCTTCTTTCCACCTGGGGCTCTCTGTTCTGCACTTACCAGCCAGCCGCCCCCCGCAGACAGTTGCCCACAAACCTTCTACCTGTCAAAAAAATGACTGGCCCAAAACAAAACTGCTCATCTGCCTACTCCTGCTCATGTCATGGGATATAGAGGCAAACCCAGGTCCAACCTCTTCATCCACAAATAATCCTTTCTTTTTCCCCAAAGGACTAAGGATCCTGCACCTCAGCACCTTCAGTCTTCTAAGTAAAATTTCTCTCCTACAGCCTATCGCCCAAATACAACACCCTGATATCCTGGTTATCTCAAAAACCTGGCTAAAACCCCAGCATACAGATGAGGAAGTGTCCATACCTGGATACACCATCATCAGACACGACAACCCAGGTAAAAAGAGAGGTGGTGGAATTGCAATGTACATCGCCAGCATGGGACAGTTCTCACTAGTGAACATCCCATCACTCCCAGAACACATTGACTCCCTGCTAATTAAACTCTCTCTCTTCCATGCTCCACCCCTACTTTTGTGGCTGGCACCTACTGCCCACCCAACACACCCCACATGGACATTCTTAACCATCTGGTCACCCTTTAGTCCCTAGCTGCAGAAGGTGAGCTCCACGTCACTGGTGACTTCAACACAAATTGGCTAGCTATGGACAAAGCTCACCTCAAGACCAAAATCAAGGCCTTGAATCTCACTCAACTCGTAGCCGACCCAACCAGGCTAAATCACAAGACCCAAAACCACACATTGCTGGATTGGGCTCTCACCACTCACCCACACAGGGTTCTCTGTGCAGGCCTGCTCCCTGACTCCTTAAGAGACCACCACATGATCTTTCTGATCAGAAAGGTACACAGGCCCACAGCCCCCCCTCCCAAGACATTACGCGCCAGATCATACAACTCCCTGGACGTAGCATCCCTTTTATCGGACCTAGGTTGTATAAACTGGTCTTTCATCCCCCTGGCCTCAACCTTGGATGCCACGTTTGATGGTTTCAAGACAAATTTCCTTCAGGTCTGGGATAAACATGCCCCCTTGCGAACCAAACGGGTCAGAGGGGCGCATCTTCCATGGATCACAGCCGACATAATTAGGACCTGTCACTCTAGGTACCATGCTTGGAAAGCCCACAAGAAACAGGGCTCCCTGGCCTCCCTCCTTAACTATCGAGCCCTTCATAACTCATGTACACATATCATTCACCAGGCAAAGAAGAGTTGTTTCTTATCGGCATTCAGTGCAAACACAAATGACCCCACAGACTTCTGGAAATCACTAAAATCCTTGCTCCCCCCAACCCAACCCCCTCCCCCGACCCTATCAGTACAAGACACCCTCATCACTGACCCCTGCAGGGTTGCTGAGGCTTTCAACACTCACTTCGCCAGCTGTACTAACGTGCTGTTATTGTCCCTCCTGAGTCCGACCCTTACTGCCCCTCCCCAGGTCTCCAGTGCTCACCCTCCAATCCCACAGGTCTCCTTCTGGCCTGTAACCCAAGCTGAAGTCCTTCGATCCCTACGAGCCCTAAACCCCAACAAGGGCAAGTGCCCCATGTCCCTGGATGCCTAAATGCTATTCCTATCTGCCCCAGCCATTGCAGCCCCTCTTACTGCACATTTTAACCTCTCATTCATCCTGGGCAAGTTACCCACAGCTTGGAAATTGGCCACCATCATACCCCTCCCTAAAGGGGGGGGACCCATCCTCCCCAGCCAGTTATCGCCCCATCTCCCTACTCCTAATCCTGGCCAAACTGCAGGAACGCCTCGTCCTCTCCCAACTTGCACCACACCTGGACACCACCTCATTTTTCACCCCCTTTCAATCTGGTTTTCACAAATCTCATTCTACCACCACCTCCCTTCTATGAGTCACTGGCAACATTCTGTCCAGCATGGACAACGGACACATCACCACTGCAATATTTATTGAACTAGTCAAGGTTTTTGACACTGTCTCCCATTCCCTGCTCCTCGACAAACTCACTGATGCCAGACTCTCCTTATCAGCAAATGCCTGGTTCCATGACTACCTAATAGGCAGACTCCAATCTGTAAAAATCGCCTCACATATCTCAGACCCACTGCCCATATCCACTGGCATCCCCCAAGGGTCAGTTCTGGGCCCTTTGCTTTTCTCCATATTTTTAAATGACCTCCCATCAGCTTGCCACCACTCCTCCATCCAGATGTATGTGGACGACACTGTCCTGTATGCTTCTGGCCCAACTACAAGCAATGTGGCTACCCTCCTGCAGGAGGATTTCAATGCCATCCAGGAGTGGTTTCGGTCCAACCAGCTATTTCTAAACTCCAAGAAAACTGTGTCATTAACTTTCGGCTCCCATCTAAGACTCTCCCATCAAGCCCCCTGCCCCCCTTTCAAAACCTCAGAAGGGACCCTTCTGGACAACTGCTCCAGCTTTAGATACCTAGGAGTCTGGCTTGACCAGCACCTTGATTTTGCCATTCATATCGACTCCCTGCATAAGAGGCTTCTCCCCAAACTTGGTGCATTATACCAATACAAAAGCTGCCTCCCCTCTCCTACAAGGCAGGCCATAGTCCAAAAAATGATACTTCCTATCCTCAATTACAGTGACATAGTGTACTCCATCACTCCCTCATCTACTTTGACCAGCCTCGACACCCTATTCCACTCTATCTGTCAATTCATACTCAGCTGTCCTCAATCCACCCACCATTGCTCACTCTACAGCTCCCTAGCCCTGCCATCCCTCCAAGATCGCAGACAAATACACTGCTCCAGGTTCGCTGCTAAATTCTGGTCCCTCTCCCTCCCACCTTACCTGGCATCCTCCCTAGTCCAACAACCTCCCCCGGCCTATGCCCTAAGACACACAGACCAAAGGCTTCTCCACGTCCCTTTCATGCGCACAACTAAAGGTCAGGCCGCTTTTTCCTACCGGATTCCCCAGATCTGGAATGCCCTACCACCTACCATAAGAAACTCATCAATTCCTACTCATCGCAATCAGCTACTCCACACGCATTTCTCCTCCAGTTGCACATGTTTCTAGCTTCACCTCTTCAAGCTACTTCTAACTCAAATGTGCCTACTGCTCTATGTTAAGGACATTTTTCAAGGTGTAATCATATAATTTCTCTATATTCCCCCTGCGGTATTCTAACTGTCTACTTGCAGCTATTCTGCCGTTGTCTGTAAGGCAGTTTAGCCATACCTCTTGCTGTTGTAATGTCTCAATCTGACACTGTGTTTTATTTTGTTTTGTATTGGGCTCTGGACCCCAGGTTGCATCTGGAATCGAGCAAATGTTGCTCAGTATGCCTTCCTGGTAAAACTCATAAATAAATAAATAAATAATGGCTGAAGCGTGTGCTGCAAGCTTTGCCAGTCACAGGAATGGTAACATGTTTTGAGACTGCTGAGCAACCTGTGTTGGAGTCTTCAGTTCCCCAGGTAAGTGATTTACAGTCCTCTGCCCCAGTTATTCCCTCTGTTGTAATTCCAGTACATGAGGTTCCCTCTACTTCTTGGGCTGACTTGGTGGAGACAGCTGCTTCCATTGATCTTACTGACACTACTCAGTTGCCTTCTTCCCTACTCTCAGTCGCGATGGGTAACCAAGACAATCAGCGTGGCCCACAAGCTCATTCTAAACCCTTTAAGCTGTCTGATTTGTTTGCAAATTTAGGGGAACCAGCTAAACATAAGAACGCTGTGCATTTTAAATATGCTGGGGGCTTAGATATACCTCCTGATAGGACTTATGTTGCCAGAACCTTACTTAAGGACACTATGCATTTTACTGCCACTGAAATCCTAGTTCTCATCTATATTTCAAGGGATTCCCAGTTTGATGTCAGCTTTTGTACCCCTATTCTGCTGGATAAGTTTTGACTGAAACATAATTCTCTGAAGCATACCCCGGCATGGAGTCCCTTTACAATCATTCTTTTAACAAAACTAGTTTGGAAAAGCTTAAACATTTTGTTTAAAAATGAAGGAGTTGACATTTCTAATTTCTTACATTAGATAAATCAACGTGTGGAAGCCATAGATAGACCTTCTCCTATTCTGGATTCAGAGAATATATGGACGGGGGGCTGGCGGCTCAAAGTCAAGCTTAAAATTACTGATTCTGGCATTCAACACCTGCATAGCCATTTTTTAATTGGAAGGGATAGAGGCTTTTGTTTCTATCCAGGGCAACCAAAGACCTGCCATAGATGTGGCTTTTTATCTCATTTAAGCAATGCTTGTGAGGTACGAGTTTGTGACTTGTCTTGAGATTGGTCATTCCAATCATTATTGTCCAAATCCCAGCCGTTGCAATCTTTGTGATGAGAAAGGCCATTCATATAGACTGTGCCCCTGGGCTGCTCATAATAAGGGCTCCTTTTATGACAAAGAGGAGATGGTCCTGGAGGCACAAGAACAGAAAAAAACTTAAAAATCAATCTTTGATTTCTCTCCCTGTTCATCTGCCTACTCCTTGTCCTTTGGAAGTGGTTGTTCTGGTTCAGTCTGATCCTTCTGACTCTCAGCTGGCAGTGCCCCTGCTTGCTTTACAGACCCAGACAGACTGTATTCCATCTATAGATACTGCTGTTATGCCCCCTCGATGCTCCCAGCTGATGACTTTGTGGTGGTGGGAGGTAAGAGAAAACAGGACAAATTACAGCCTAAACCAAAAATTTCCCGATGGGAATCTCTTAGAACTCAGAACAGTTGTGCTGCTTTGCAATCCTGTGAGGCTGAAGAAAGTGAGGAATCTGATTTGTTCTCTGTGGCCTCCTCTCACAAGGAGGTGTCAGAGGGAGAGAAGAAATGGAATGGGGAAAGTTTATAAAAGAACTAGAAAGAAACATTTTGATAATTTCTTTTCTTGCCCTGTCTATTACTGATTTACATTTGTTGACTTTAAATGTTAACAGTATTCGGAATGTTATCCACCGGCATACTTTATTTTCTTCTTTACAGATTGACTTTTATAGGCAGTTTCATCCTAAAGGGGGAGATACTTACTTCCGGAATTCCATCTCTACTAGAATTTATTTGTTTTTTGTTTCAGAGTATTGTCACTTGAAAGGTGCATGGACTATGGCTATTGCTACTTCTGATCTCATGGAGCTGCATGTTCTAATTTCTTTGGGTGACACCAGATGCATGGGTAAGGGTCTATGGAAGTTAAATACTTCTTTGTTGACTAAAGCTGATTTTTTTCAGGAGCGTTTTAGAGTTTGCCATTTGGTTTTGGTTTTCGATGATTCGCTTTTGGATTGGTGGATGCAGTCTAAACTTGATTTTCAGTGTTTCTTTTCCTCTACGGGTAAGAAATGAGGTGCAGTTGATTATTTGACTTATTTACAGTTACATCAACAGCTTTTTAAGCTTATTTCTTTGCAAACTACTACTAAACAATAGTCATGTCCCTCAAATGGATAAATTGAAATCTGATATGAAAATCTACCTTTATGATAGGGCTAAGTCCTTAGCAACAGAACAACATTTTGGAACTCAGCTTTGTAGGGGTTCTCTGGATGTCTTTAAATATAATTTTGAAATGACTAATACTAAAGTTGTCTGGGGTTTGACAACTGATTCGGGGGTTCTGTTGCAGACTATTGCTGAGATTCTACACTATGCTGAATCTGATTTTTCTACTTCTTTTTCTAATACTGCAGTTCTCAGACCAGTGGATGCTTTTTTTTTTCTCATTTAATACCGCATACTTTATCTGATTTGGAGACTTCATTGTTGATTAAACCTATTACATGACTGGAAGTTGAGGCAACTATTAAGGTACTTCCCTTACATAAAGTTACAGGACCTGATGGCCTTCCTTCTGAATTTTATAAACAACTGCAGCATGTTTTGGTGCATATACCGAATGACTTTTATAATGACATCCTTGATACTGGTTATGTTACCTGTGAGTGGGTACAGGCTTGTATGATTTTGATTTTTAAGAAAGGGGATCATACGGATCTTAAGAATTAGAGGCCTATCTCCCTGTTGAATACTGATCGGAAGATACTCACTAAAATTCTGTCTACATGGTTGAATGCAGTCATACCTCACATTGTTCCCATTTTCAAATCTGTTCTGTCTCCCCTTGAAATATAACGGATAATCTCATACAGATTTGTGACATTGTACAATATGGTTTAGACAATAAATTATCTGTTTTTTTTTACTTTCCATTGATCAAGAGAAGGCCTTTGATAGAATTGCCCTTCGATTTCATGGTATTCCTGAAAAATTAGTTTTTTGGATACAGTTTCTTTGTCAAAAGGCCACTTTTCGACTGTGGTAACATTATTAAACAATCTATAAGGGTTCACCAAGGTTGCCCATTAAGCCCTATTTTGTACATCTTGGGGCTAGACAACCTATTACAAAGGATACATTTAGCTCCTCAGATTACTCCTATCAGTACGTCTATCCTTTATCGAATGCCAAAGTTAATATTCATAAAAGTAAGGCTTTGAAGCTTGGGACTATATTGCATGAACACACTAGTGTAGTGGGCATTCCCATCACTGCTGATACTTTGAAAATTTTAGGTATTTTCTTTGGTTGTTCTGATGCTGGTAAACTAAACTGGAATATGAAATTAAATGAAAGTTATGCATTGATGTCCAAATGGAAGAGTATGCAAATCTCTAAGCAAAAGTGGGTTGTTTTGATTAAAACTCTGCTTCTTCCCTTGTTTATATATCTTAGTGTGTTTTTTCTCTTACCCCAAGATTTGGAGACTTAACTATATAGTCTTTTTTCAAGCATTATGGGGTTCCAGGCTTAACCCTATTAAGGTTAATTATACCTGCCTCCCGGTAGCTAGTGGTGGCTTGGCAATGGTTAACCCAGTGTGTTTTTTTATTTTACAAATTTTATTTTTTATAATATTAAATCTATCCTTGGTACAACAACCAAAAATTGGCATTCCTGGCTTTTACATGACTTACGGTGTCTCCTTACCTTATGGGAGAATGGGCATTGGCACTTTCATACTCTTTGGTGGAAGATTTACATTCTAACTATATGGAGGTGACTTTTAGAAAGATTAAACAATGGCACATTACTAGAGAAGCAGTTATGTTATTTTCCAAAACAGAATTTTATGATCATGTTATTGAAAGTAAGTTTTGGGTCCCTTTGATTTTTTCCTTATGGGTCTCCTGATAATTTGAATTTTACTCTTCATTTATTTTCCCAGATTCCCCCCTTTTCCCCCACACAAAAACACAGAGACTGTTGTTTGTTGTTGTGCTCAGATTGGCAATTAATTTATTTATATTCATAAGCCATATTCCATTTCTCATTTCTTTATACCATATTTCCGTAATTTCCATTTATTTCCATCCATATCTCACTCTCTGATTATCCGTCCCCCAGGCGAAAACCTGGGTGCCTTCTTCTTCTCCTTTTCTGTGAGGTAATGGTGAAAACTGAGACCACTCTCTCCTTCGTCCTCTTCCTTCACTTGTGTTATTCCTTTTTCTTCCCCCTCCCATCCTCCACCCTTTTTTTCCCCACTAGCCAGTCTCCAGCTTGCGTTGGATGACTGGATTCCCCCCAACTTAGGGTATCATCCTCCCTTACCTCAGGGATGTGCTCTTCTCCTTCCTACCCCTCTATTATATATTTTTTTTATTTCCCGGCTTCATTCTGCTTCCTCCATTCTTCTATGAAACCCATTGTTTCTGTGTTAAACATGTCTATTGCTATGTCTGACAAATGCACCCCATCTGCTCTATAGAACTCATCCACCCATTCCTCTACTCCCGGAAGTATCACCTGCCCTCCCATCTGTCTTATCAGTGTCCCTACTTGCCTATTCATCTTCCTCCTAGCCCTCTCTACAGCTCTGTGGCTATGTTCCTGTCTCCACACCCTTCGTGGAATCATATCCAACCAGGCCAGGCATACCCGAGGCCACCACTGTCTTATTGTCACTAGGTCCCTCTTTATCTGTAAGTATGTGTGTACCCATCGTTTGCCTGCCAGGTCATTGCCCCCTAGGTGTATGATGATGAGGTCTGGACTGGGCCATTGTCCACTGAGTTCTTTCAAGGTGGGCAGAAGCTGTGCCCATCTCATCTCTCACAGGCTGCACCACACCAGCCTACACTGTCTTGCATCTTGGTAAAACTGCTTTCCCCCAGCTTTCTTCTCTGCTCTCTTACCAGCCCAGTAAATATAGGAATGGCCACAGATCCAGACTTCTGTGCTTCTCCCTCTACCTATGGGGTACAAAGAAGATTAATTAATTTTCATCCACATTCAGTGCTATCCTTGAATTATTTTCTCCCCCTTCCCTTTTGTCCCCCCCTTTTTTTTTTAATTCAGGGCTCTGATGTACCTTTTGTAACTGGCTGACCGCCATCACCCTTTCTCCAAAATACCCATCATGGGTTCACCCTCAGCTGCCCACTGTGAGGCTGCCCCAATCCATAGTGAATGGGAAGAGTAATTAGCTGGGTCTTCCCCAGAAAACCCATGCCCATTTTCAGCACTGCCATAATTTGATAGCTGGTGACCTTTTTCCCTTCACCATGTACAAATAATTGCCCTGACCTGGTCACTTGCCCTGTGGTGAAAACCCACAGGGCCTGTACTGGGCATATCCCCATCTCTGACCATCTTTTCAGCTTTATCATGCACCCTTGCCCTTTTTGGTCAGTCTTTGACCTTTTTATCTTGATCTGTATTTCCCTTGCCCCCCAGCTCACATCCTCCCATTCCACCCCTCTGTCCCTATCACCTTTCCCATGGCCTACCACCTCTCTCACTCTCATAGCCCCCGTGAACATTATCACATAGTTCATGTGAAATAGCTGGGCTTCCTCCTTTGTTTTGCATACTGCAGGGAGTGCCTCCTTCAACTTCAAGAGCCACTGCTCCCCTATCGGCCTCCTATTATCACCCGTCCCTTTCCTTAACCTACCCCAGCCCTGCATCATCCTTCTGATGAGCATTGATTTTTTTGGGTCATGCCATCCTTTCAGGCTGCAGATCACATTGATCCTGCCAAATAAACCCCCATTGTGGCTTGAGCAGTCCCTTTCTGCCATTGTTCCACTGTGAACATACCTAGATGTTCCTCCGAGGGTGGCCCACTTACTTTCATCTGGTGTTCTGCCCTGAATGTTTGAAAAACCTTCCAGGCCCTGTCATAGGCTCTCAGAGTCCGAGGCACCCATGAGCTGCGAAACAGCAGTTCTGCTCCTTCTTGCCAACGTCCCATATGTTCGTTGGTATGGGTGTCTTTTGTTTCTCCGCCGCTGGTGCCAGCTCCCGGAAACGGTCCAGCTGCAGATGGGAAAGGCTGTCAGCCAGGGTATTGTGCACCCCTTCTATGTGTTTTGCTCTGAAAGACATGTTCAGCTACAAAGCCCTTAAAACTAACTGTCGTACTACCTGTATGACTGTCTCCGACTTTGCCTCTTATTGCTCAGCGCGTGAACCACCGCCCTGTTCTCACACCAAAATGTCACCTTCTGATCCCTCAACGCTTCTCCCCAGACCAAGGTACATGCCCATATGGGCATGATCTCTAGCAATGTTATATCTCTCACTCTCCCGTCCTTTACCCAACTGACCGGCCATGGTTCTGCAAACCACCTGCCCCTTAGGTAACCTCCCATGCCTATTCCTCCTGCTGCAACCATGTAGAGGTCAAGGTCTGTGTTATACAACCACTCCTCCTGCCAGAACGAACAACCATTATACTCCTCTAAGAATTGTTCCCATATCTTAAAATCCTCTCTGACCCCTCGTGTCAGGTCGACCCAGTGATGTGGTCTGGTAATCCCTGCTGTGGGTCTGGCTAACCTCCTCGTGAATGCCCTCCCTGGCCCTATGGCTCTACATGCAAAGTTCAGGTGCCCCAGCACCTGCTGTACCAATTTTAGCTGCACCCACCTCCAGCTGGTGTGTACCTGTATTAGTTCCCTCAACTCCCTCACCTTTTTCCCTGGCAGCCTAAACACCTCATTCCCGGCATCTATTTCTATTCCGAGGAATTCCATGACCTTGTTGGGCCCCTCTGTTTTCTCTGGTGCCAATGGGACCCCCAGCTCTTTACACACATCCTGGAACTTACCCAGCATTCTCCGTGTCTCCCTTTCTCCTTTCCCAATGAGGAGAAAATCATCCAGGCAATGGACGACTGACTTGTAACCCGACTTTTCTTGAAATATCCACTGCAAACATGTGCTGAATGCCTCAAATGTAGCACATGCTGTGGCACACCCCATTGGCATAGCTTTGTCAAAATAATACTGATCTCCACAATTAAACTCCAACAGGTCCCAGTCTTCCCTCCTAACTGGCAGCAGTCCGAAGGCAGATTCTATGTCCATCTTTGCCATCCATGCATCGCCTGTGGCACGGATTATTCGGACCGCGTCTTCCAGAGTCGCGTATGTCACCTTCCTGGATGAAGTCATTCACCGACTGCCCTTCAGAGTAGGACAGGTGATGGATCACCCTGAATTCCCCTTCTTGTTTTTTGGGTACCAAATCCAAAGGCGATATTCGCATGCATTCCAATGGGGGAGTGCTAAATGGGCCTTCTACCCTGCCTGCTGCTTTCTCTTTCTCAATCTTTAGTCTGAGTATTTCCTCTTTCCCTCTCTCAGACACCAGGTTGGTTGCTTCTCTTGCTTGCCTGGGCCCCTCTGACTGCAATGAAAAACCTGTGCTGAAACCCTCTAAAATCATGTCCCGTATGCTACTGTCAGGATATCTGGCCAGGTGAACTGCCCAAGCTGACAGGTTGATGGGGGATCTGGCCAAGTTGAATTGCTCCCTGCTGTGCCCCTTGTCCCCTTCCCCGGCTCCCTCCTTCCTCCCTGTCTAACCTTCCTTGGTTCATTGGGTCTGACCCCCTCTGCCCCATAGCCCCTGCCTCTCCTCTCATTGGTCTATGTTTGCCCTTTAAACCCTTGGCCCTCTTGAAAAAGTTGCTGGCCTGACCCTTGTCCCCCCAGACCTTGTGTACCATGTGCCCCTGCCATTCTGCACCTGCTTGCAGGGTGTACCCCTCCGCATTTTGAACAGGCATGTCAGAACCAACACTGAGGCCATGAGCATGAGGCCCTGTTATAGGCCCAGCAGCACCTCTGTGGTGTGACGCCCTTCCTGCTCCACCTGCCCTCGGGTGTGGACTGATCTGTTATGTAATCCGTCCATAAAGCCATCTGCTTGGTCTCCCATCTTACATCCCCGAATGTCGCCATTCTTTGTCGAAAACCTTCATCATAGTATATCCATCCCACCCCCCCTCGCTTTTGCCTTTCATATTATTAAAGAGTAAATAATGAGCGGGATGCCTAGCTCCAGCCTCTTTTCCAGTACAATGGCTGAAAAGACGGTGAAACCCAGAAACCACCATCCCAAGTCTTTCCTTTTGTGAATTTATCTTCCTCTCGTTTACCTAATAACAGTATGGCCACTGCCATCTCCTTCTTACTTATGCTCTCCACCTCCTCATATCTGGCCGTCACTTCCCGGCTCACCAAAGCAAATATGTCTACATATTCTCCTTTCCATATTTTCTCTTTCGTGGCTAGTGGCACGTGCTCGCCTAATCTCATCCCCAGTGTGCCTACCTCCCTTGTTCCTGGCCCCTCTCTCTCCAAACCTCTTAAAGTCTCTCTTGTCCTAATCTCCACTATAGCGGATTCCATCTGCCCTAGTCCACCCGCTCCCAGTGCCGCTATGATTTGTCCTATATACTCCTTTATACTATCCCCTACTGCACTGGGAGTGTTACCTGTAACCATCTCCTGGCCACGCTGCCTGGCATCCTTGTCAGGTCCACTTGGTTCTTCTTGTGACTGAAATGGAGGCAGAGGATGAGCTACTGGGATCTGTGGGCCAGATCCCTTGTTCTGAGCTTCATGTCCAGGTCCCCTTGGGGAGGCGCCCCTCTGATCGGAGCTGGGCACTGGCATCACTGGGTCCACTGGCTGGGCAGGTACTGGGGTGACCACCTTGCCAGCCACCGCCCCTGGTGGCACTAACTTAGTGGAGCAGAGTGGCCCTTTGGCTGGCTTCTTCCCTTTCCCGCCCTTCCTGGTGCCTGCTTTTCTCTTCTCTTCTCCCCAATCCTCCCCAGTTCCTCCCCCTCCACCAGCTCCCACATTCTGTTCGCTTTTTCTGCTAGGTCAATAATAGCCTTGTAGGCATCCTCTTTCGATGGCTTGCTGTTCCTGGGTGCCATGTCTGTCCTGTCTGCCCTGTGAAATCAACTATAGAAAAGAAACAGCATTATTTGCATGTCTGTACCTCAATTACCCTTCTCTTGTCTGTTATGCTGACCAACATACCATAAATCCCTTTTCCCGCAGTCGGGATGCTCATTTTTTTTATATATACCCCTGGGTCTCCCCTCCTTGTGGCCCCCTCTTATACATGGGGTTTGTGCCCTGCAACTCCAACTATGGCGTCCGTGCAACTCCTGCCATTCACTGTAGGCTCAGATCCAGTAACTAACCTCATGCTCCCGGAGGGGCATACCCTTGACTATTGGCTACCCTGGGGAAGCAAAGGTCCCCCTTAGTCATTGGCCACCCACAAAAACTGGTAGCATGCCCTCCTGCCCCTTCTGATCCTCTGGCCTTGCTGCCCCACAGGTGGGACCTGCATGCAAGAGTACCCGTCCCCCCCAGCAACCCGCATCCATCATGCCACCGCGATGCCTCCCATGTGCTGATAAGCCACCGGCCGACCAGAAAAAACCCTTGTTAATAAACCCCAGCCAGCGCAATGCTTCATCTTGGGACCCCTCTCTCCCTTTCACCAAATTCCCTTCAATATCACACCAGTGAGGACCTTGCCCCTCTTCCTTCCAGCCTGGTCACAGCGTGGAAGGTCTTCCCTCCAAGTCCCCCCATGTTCTTTCGTAGCCACCCAGTAACCTCATGGGAGCTATAGGAGTCAGCTCCCATTCTTAGACTTCATACTGCCCTGCTGCACATGCCCACACTTTAACCGCAAGCCCACAAACCTGGGCCAACCTTCCTCACGAGGACCGCACAGCATGTGACGTCACACCGCATGGCTCCCCCCAGGCACTTCCAGCTCATCTCTCCTTTCTTAAACATTTTCCCAGCCTGCACCTTCTTCTCCTATCCAATGCAGGCTTTCTCAGCCCACAAAAGCCCAAATCTGGGCCACCTTCATCATGAGGACCGCGCGGTGTCTGACGTCACACCGCATGGCCTCCCACGCACTTCCAGCTCATCTCACCTTTCTTAAACCTTTTCCAGGCCTGCATCTTCATCTCCTACCCAGCGCAGGCATCCTCAGCTCAAAAAGGTCCCAAACTGGGCCACTTTCATCACAGGACCGCAGCATGTGACATCACTCGCGGGCCTCCTGCACACTTCTAGCTCATCTCTCCTTCTCTTAAGCCTTTCCCAGGCATGTAACTTCCTCTCCTACCCCACGCAGGCTTAACCAGCCTGAGAAGCCCTAACGCTGGGCCACCTTCCTCACAAGGACTGTGCGGCGTGTGATGTCATGCCGCGTGGCCTCCCACACACTTCCAGCACATCTCACCTTTCTTAGCCTTTTCCACGCATGCATCTTCATCTCCTACCCAGTGCAGGCAACCTCTGCTCAAAAGAGCCCCCAAACTGGGCCACTTTTATCACGAGGACCGCGCGGCGTGTGACATCATGCCACATGGCCACCCATGCACTTCCAGCTCATTTCTCCTTTCCTTAAGCCTTTCCCAGGCCTGTAACTTCCTCTCCTACCCCGTGGCTGTTTTTCCCCTTTTACATCAATCCACCAGCAATTCTTATTTTATAAGGCTAAGCCACATTTCCATGGCTGTTTCAAGAACTGACTCTCACAACTGCTGTATCGCCATGCCTTCTAGCATATTCCAACCTCAATTAAATACTGTGCTGTTATTATTCCTACCAAAACACTTTGATTGTCCTTTAAACATTATCAACCTTACCTTATGTGAAACCCAAAAATTTGTATTGCCAATCCGATGTGTTGCAGATGATGCTAAATCAAAATTCCAGCAAAAAGTGGCTGAGCCACCCTTGTGCTGTCCTTAAAGTACCTATCTTCTCCCTTCCCCTTTCTGCTACCTGTTCCATTGTCCTGTACCTGGCCCTCCTTCTTCCCTCTCCCTTCCCCTCTGAGCACAACCATTATCAAAGGAGGGAAGGGGTACACCAGGACAACATAGTCTGCCCCTTAAAGGGCAAACTCCATTATCTGAACCCAGATTTCATGAGTATTTATGGGACACAATTTAGCATTCTTGTCATGGTAAGTTGGATGTTAAAAACTCTCATAAACATAAGCAAATTTCAGATAGATTTTGTCCCAGGGATACTTGTAATGGCCTTTTTGAAATGCAGCATCATTTATTTTTTGAATTTCCATTTGTTTTGATGTTTTGGTCTACTTTGGCTACATTTTGGCATAGTTCAGAATTTGGATTTATCTACTATGATACATTGGCCCTCAGTGATTATAAATCTGTCTGGGTGAAATACCATAATAGTACTCTGCTTGTTGCAATGGTTTTTTGAAATATTATGTTTGGTTAGCAAGATGTACTTGGATTTTCCAACATGTTGGGTGGACACAGTTGGATACCATTTGTATGGTTACTTCTCAGGAGAAGTCTTTGTATTTGAAAGAGTTAGCCCTCCTTTCCAGATCTGTCTTGTTACAACTTTGGAAGAATTGTGATAATTGGTGCTATGTGCCACGTTGAGTTCTTGTTTCCATTGTCTATGGTTTTTTTTTGCTATTGTATTTTTTTTTGCTTATTGTATCTCTGTTACTTTTCTGTATATTTTCTGCATATATTTGTGCATTTTGTTTTAGTTTCTTATGTCCTTAATAAAAACTCCCCTACTTGGTGGCAATATATCCCCTCCTAAGCATTTAGAAATGACAATATTAAGCAATTTTTTGGAGCAGTGTGGGGCAATCGGTTGAACCCAATAAAAAGAGGTGTCTATATCTTCATAAAAAGCAAGGAGGGTTACAAATTGTTAACCTTGTTTCATTCTATTACTTGATTTTCATATATGTAAACATCAGACCTTTGATAAGTAATATTTCTAACATTTGGCCCTCATGGGTATTAGATGGCATAGCACCATGGTTGAATGATTGGAAATCAGATGCCCTGTTTGCCAAACAGAAGCATATACAAGGACTGTCTTCATATTTCTATGAATGTTTTAGTAAATTAAAATTGTGGAAGATCACAAATATAATGATTATGCATTCCACATGAAAATAATTTTATCTTCACATTCAACAACAATATTTTCATCAGCTTCCACATTTTGTTCATAGAGCCTCTCAAGACCTGGTATTAGTTAAAGAAATGTTAATGCAGGCACATATGCCCCCTTCAATGTGGGATGTTACATGGGAAACTTAATGGTAAAGGGAATTGGTCACACAAATGGGTAGAAGAGAGAATATATCCGAGAACTATGACTTGCCAGAATGAAATAGAGTCAATTAATCGTTTATTTTTTGTTTGTCCATACATTCAGCAGTTCTGGACCTTATGGAATAGCTATCAGAATAAATCTCCGTTAGTAGGATTAACACCCGATATATTGCTGCTTGGGATATTACCACAACATTGGCATGAATATGATATGAATACTGTGCCTGGAATATTAGGAAATGTTAAATATTACATTTAGCAGGCACGTTGCAGATGGTCCATGCAACAAATCTTTATAACACCAGAGCTATTGTTTCAAACAATAAAGTCAACAAGTATCAAGTTTAAACAGAGAGATAAGATGCATTTATCAGGTCTGTTTATAGCAAAAGATGGAAGTTATTCACTGGTTAGACACAGAATGGAGAATGTACCAGAAAAAGGAATTGTTAGAAACAGTATACCATATGGTAGGACAATCCTATGCACAGGAATTCAAGATACAGAAAATTATATGAACAATGCATAACTTAAGTGAATAAAGGTTTAATATGTTTTCAGAACATAGATATTACTTGGCTACATGATCTTAAAGGATAATATGAGAAAGTCAAGGATGAAAATGGAGGGATATGGTACACATGTACAGACACCACTTGGATAGTCACAAGACATTATTAGTAGGACTGCTTTTGTGCTTATCCTATGAATTGTAGAGATATATATGACTTTCTGCTAACTGAGTATGAATTTAGTATTAATCTGTGAGAAGATACATGCTAATTTATAATTCTTTGTTTAAAGATTGAAATACAGTAAACATATTATGTAATACATATTTATGTTTTGTTTATTGTTTTCTTATGATTTTGTATGATACAATACATCTATTATGATTTGTTTTAAGTTTGAATAAAAAATGTCCCTACTGTTTTCAAGAAGTGCCATAATAACATCCACCTGAACAATCACCAGAACATGCAGAAGGGACCTCAGTTTAATATCTCATCTGAAAGATGGCACCTCAGGAATGCAGCAACCTCCTCGTGCTGCACTACAGTGCCAGTATTGAGATTTAACCCAAGTACTGGTCTGGGGATAGAACCTACAACCTTTTAATGTTCAAGCCTCAGAGGTGAGTGTGCAACCTGCTGAGCCACTGACACTGAAAATAGCATTATGCTGCCTTGTTAGCTTTGACCAGAATTTATTAATCTCTGTTCCTCCTCAGTTGCAGAGCCACCATTTAAAATAGACCCTAAAAAGCACTTTAAGAGAACAGATCTAAAGTTGATAGCCATCAAACAGTCTAGCACATTTATATATTATTATTATCATTATTCTTGTTAACAAACATGATTACTCTGATTTGCAGGCTATACATTATTATTTTAGTATTGTTAAAAATGTTAGAAATGTTATAAATACTATACTATGTTGGAATACCTTTACTGTATGTGTAATTTAACTGTCAAATAAATAAGAACACACCATTAGTAATGCTGAAAATACCATTGGTCCTCTACCCACTTTGCAAAACTGATGAGCACCTTTCTCTGCAAGGGATGTCAATGACATTCCTTGTTCTGGAGGCAGAATATGAACATCTCACCATAGTTGGCACTCTGATCGTTGAAATATGAATCCTAATTTGACACTCCACACAAACAACTTATATACCACTGGCCCAAAATGGAATGACCAGGATTAGGCATATTATCTGGTCTACTGGAAGTAATTTAAAAACTGGGGATCCTGTTGCCTTGCAGATGTAGTCTACAAATTAAACTGCTCGTTCAAGATAAAAAAAAATAATAATAATTCTACACTACACTGCTGGTGTGATCTATAAATGACATTGATTTAAACTGATACAATTAAGTATTTTTGTATGATTTTAATAAATAAATGTGCTAATCCTACCTTTCATGCTTCAATGAAAGATCTGAAATATGAAATACATGATTATTTTGCACAGTATTTCAAATGCATCATGTTAATTTGAATTTGGTTTGATTGAGTTGAATTGATCCTTCTTACATGGTATGCAAACAGAGAAAGAAATGTGCCTGTGAAAACCTCAGGCTGCTACCATGTGTGTTGTGAGTGCTAGCCAATGGACCATGGGAAACCAAAGTTAAAGGTGGGATGCAACTTTATTTATAAGCAATTACTCTAGGTAAGTATGCCCAAAGTTCACAAGGTTTACAAGAGAGGTTGGCAGGGCTACAGTGACATCTGTCTCATTTTCCTTTTTGGCATAGTTATGCAGTTTTATATGCATTTACACATTTTATATTTATAAGACACTTAAGTAGCTGATTATTGTATTTTTGCTTCATAAACTTGCTTTTAAACTGGTTTAATCTTTCTCTAATTTGATAACATTAGTTATTAATGAAGGGCTGAGTAGACTGCCTGAAAACTGTTATCATAGTGAAACATACTATCAGCAGAAAAAGGCCTACTAGCCCATCATGTGTTCCCATTCCTAACTAATTAATTTTGAATGAACAAGTTCTAGAGGCTTTTAACTCCCCATACCTTTCTGGTGTGGACTTTACTAAACTTTTGTATCTGTCCCACCCTTGCTTGAATCCTCCCCCACAGATTCTTTGCAAAATACATCTTCTGGCACTTCTGGCAGCCTAGCCCACTCCACCACTCCCCTTTCTGTGAAAAAAAGTATTTCCCGGTGTTTGTCTTTTTATTTTTTTGGTCCCAGCCCGATCAGCCCCTGCCACCCACACCACTCCCCCATGCCCAGCTTACCCCCCTGGGCAGGGCTGCTGGGTGCGTGCCCCTCTCCAGGGACAATGGTCTCAAGCCCTGGCTTACCTCCCAGGGTGGGACCACAGGAGTGGGACACCCCCCCCCGGTGGATGCCAATCTCAGTGGGAGAGGTGGCAGGCAAGGCATCAAGGATGGGGGATGTATTTTTTTTTTGTAGCTGCTGTGGAGGTCCCTGGGGGTGGGAACATGCAGAGACAGCCACTGTCCACCTCACTCCCCATACTTGAGGTGCCGGCAGTGGCAGTACCTCCAGTCTCTGATAGAGGTTCACAGAGTGCCAGAAATGCTTCCTATTCCCCCAGAGGAGAGCAGTCCTTGGGATGCTCAATCCTTCTTCCCCCAGCCATCCCTCTGACTCCAGAGTCTGACTCTGAACCTGAGATGTTGGTGCCACAAGCAGATGCTATTCCACTGCACCGGTAGACCGGTCTCCTGGTGTCTGTCTTAACCATTGCTGTGCCATAGACTGATATATCAGACCATGATTCCAATATCCTCTTACTGTGTTGGCAGCTCAAGGGTTAAACTTGTCCCCTGCCAGCTTCATGGAGTTGCCCTTAGTGTGTATGTTCCCACTCAGTCTCAGTAAGCTTGCAACTAATTTTGTTGCAGGACGTTTTAGTAAGTATACTGTACCTAGAGATCACATGGTTCACTAGACAGACTGGTAGAGTTACATCACAACCTATCACTACAATGTGAGCCTGATTACTTAGTGGTAGATAACTGGGATTGTATTCTAGGTGCCTAGGTTCAATTCCCAGTAAAATCACATTATGCCTTTTTCATTGCAATTTGCTGATTTGATCAAATTCCTTGCTGCATGGACATGTTAATGTAACTGAGGCTCCAAACTGGATAATTGCATTGAGCCCCAGAAGGTTTGAGATCACTCAGTCTGTATGGCAGAACAATAGTAATTGCATCTGTCTAGGCCCAGCCAGTGACTGTCCTCCTCAATGTCTATAATTTTATGTCCTAACTGCTCACTGGGAAACAAGAAAATTAATGGCAATGTGAACCATGTGTTGCCTTTTTTTAAATAATTGGAAATGTGGTTATGTATGAAGATTTTTTTAACCCTTTACCAGCGGTAGCCAAGTATACTCCTTGCACCCCCACTGTCGGACAATTGCAGGAGCCAAGTATACTTTTACGTTTCATTCAACTGTTAAAAAAATATGTTATTAAAGGATAATTGTTTTCTTCCTACATTTTGTCAGAGCACAAATACTTTTCTCCTGCATTAGTTATGTGGCTTCATACCTTTCAGAACAATCTTGAATCAGTGCCATGTGCAATGGTCTCTTTTTAGTAGGAAAGGCCTTTTTGACCCCACAATTCCACCTAAAATTAGACACTTCTGTCAAGCTCGTGAGCAGTTAATAAAAATGTCTCATTTGATATGATTTCCTATAAGAAAAGTTAATGGAATCCTAAACAAGGTTGGTTGAGATTCTCTGTCTCTGCACGGAAGCCAGGTAAATGAGCAATGTCTCCAGATAAATTCTGTATTCCTCATACATGAAGGAAAGGTATAAATTATGAGGATTGTTTTCATGTGACACCAGTGATTTGATGTACTGTATCAGAGAAGATGCCAAAATGCCCACATACAGTACACTGTATGCAGCAGAAACAGTAGAAACACAGTAGAAATGCAGGACTAGATCCACATTCATTAGACAGCCTGACAAACATAGACAGCTGTTGGATAGCATTGTTCTCAAAAAGGATATTTTCTGCTTGACTTTTAAAGTGACAGTTCTATAAAGAAACTTTTAGGACTATCATGAAAGGCTATTCTGACTCATACAGTTCATGAGACTCTTTTGAGCTGCCACTCATGGACTAAACAGGCATATAATCCACCTCTTAACTCGCATAGATATATATTACAGCAGTGCAGTAGTGCTGATATAGTTAGGGTTGAGTAGACTGTTTAATGTTAACCCTAACTTTGCACTTTAATAGCTTTGCCCCTGTTCAATGGATTTGCATGAAAATTTCAATGTTTCCTTTCCTCACATAGAGTGCTACCCCATCTCCTCTCACAACTCCCCAGTCTTTCATGTAAAGGGACAAGGTCTCTTGATATGCCAAGTTCTGTTCTGGTTGGATGAGCAGATTCCAAGATTTGGATAGCAAAAAAAAAAAAGAGTTTTTTTTCATCACCTAGCACCCAGATGATTAAGAATTTTGGTTGGAAGTTTTCAATATAGAAAGAGCTGGACCCAGAGAGGTGCCTTTGGTTAGTGTGGTAAAAAAAGTTTCATCTGATTCAGAGTTATAAGGAATTTGAAATGTCCATTCTGAGCATGCTCAGTATGCTCTTTTGGATAGCTGTTTCATATGAAAAAGAAATGTGGCCATATAAAAAAAAAGCATAGTTTGTATATGATGGGACAAGTGATGCCTCCATTGTGGTCCCCTGGATGTAGTGGTAGAACTTACCATCAAACATGAAAAAAATTGTTCTCCAGCACAAACTGCAGTAGGTTCAAAATAAACTGTTTTGGAATGTTCTCAGATTTCAGCTCCTGATGCAAGAATTCCTCACATGATCTTAGGCCATCATTATGCCTGATATTTGTATATAGTGAACAGATATCTATGGCCAGCCATTGGTAAGTTTCTTTCCATTCCAACTCCTTGATCTTATTGTTCCATCTGGTCGGTGGTATCACATATATAAGTCTCTGTTTTGACAAAAATCTGTTTCAAAAAATGATCCACAAACCTAAAAGGGCCCTCACTGAGAGAACCGATTCCCAAAACAATGTCTCCCAGGAGAGTCCTGTAGGTCTTTGTGGATCTTCGGTAGGGTGTATAATATTAGGTATACAGGAAAATCACACCCCAATGAAAAGAATATGTTATATATATATATATATATATATATATATATATATATATATCCTTATTTTAATATATATTTTTCTGTGACTTACTTGTTTCTCTAGCATGAAATGAAGTATTTTCCAAATGGGAAGAATAAATGGTGGAGCTGAAGTACATAATATTGTATCACCTTATGTCCAGTTAACTCTACAATATGAAATTTAAATTATGTTGTGAGAATCGTGCATAGTGGGATGGGCGGACCACAGGGGAAGAACAGGCTGTTAGGAGAGAGGGCGCAAGTGTGGATAGGAGGCTGGACAAGAGAGAAGGAGAAGGAGTAAGAAGAAAAGCTCCAGAAATTAAGGACAGGGAAGGAATGAGGGCCATGAGAAGGGTGGGGGAGGTACAGTCAGGAGGGAGTGTGGAAGGGGGATTTATACTGATAGGAGATTCTGTTCTGAAAGGATCAGTTGGGGTGAAAGATGAAGTCAGATTTGGTGGAACCTGACCAGGCCTGACAGCAGACAGGGCAGGGCAGGCTCTGAGGAAGTGTGTTAGGGGATGATGGCAGGAACCTCTCGTGGTGGTACATGTGGGCACAAATGACCTGGGGGGCTGCATGGTGGAGTTGGTACAGGAGAGGTTTGAGGAACTGGGGAAGCTATGCTTAGAAATAGGGAGGTCTGTGGCATTCTCAGAGGTGCTACAGGTCCCAAGGGCAAACAGGGCAAGAAAGGAAAGGATAGCAGAGTTCAACTTCTGGCTGAGAGACTGGTGTAAAGCACAAGGGTATGGGTTGATAGGAGGATGTGGAGATACATGGACTAACAGAGAACTGTACACAAGGGATGGTTTACACCTGAATGGGGCATGTAAGGGGGTGTTAAAGAACAAATTAGAGGATTATATTGTTTCAAGAGGGTATTTAATCTAGGTAGGGGGAGGCAAGTGTGTAGCTAGCATGCAGGTTGCCAGGCTGGAGTGCTGTCTCCCTTTGATAATACTGAAGGTAATTGGAGGGGACCACTGAGAGGGGGGAAGACTAAGGAGCCAAGAGGGGGAGGATGGATGGGAAGGGAAGAAGGTGGTCTCCCCTTAGACCACAAAGAGCCTGGATAATAAAACAGTTGAGCTTCAGGTGCTCCTTGTAGAGGGGAGTGTAGATGTCACTGCAGTGACTGAGACTTGGGCCACTCAGTACCATGATTGGGGTCTGGCAATCCCGAGGTATAAAATTTACAGGAAAGACTGTGGGGTTGTGAGAGGGGGTGGGGTAGCACTCTATGTGAGGAAAGGAATCAGATACTGTATATGAGGGATGCAGGGGAGGAAGAGGACAGAGGCACTATAGATGCAGCTTCTGGACGCCAAGGGTAGAAAGCTGAGGCTGGGGGTGGTGCACAGACCACCATCTCAGTCACTGGAACTGGACAGGGAATTAGTGGAGGAAATAAGGAGGTTGTGTAGAAAGAGGAGTGTGGTGATTGTGGGGGAATTCAATCTGCCGGGGGGTAGATTGGAGCACCTCTACCACCTCCAGTGCCAGGGAGCAGGTGCTTCTGGACACAATCCAGGATGGTATCCTGACACAGCTGGTCAGTGGGCCAATATGACTGGGTTACATGCTGGACTTGGTGCTGTAAAATGGGGTGGCAGTGAGGGAAATAAGGGTGGAAGACTCAGTAGCTGGTAGTGACCACCAAACAGTATGATTCATTTTAAAGCTGGGTAGGGAGTCTGGAGGCACAGTAACAAAGGTGGTGGATTTTAGAAGGGTGGACTTTGGAAGGATGAGTGAAATACTGCAAGGGAGACTTTAGGGTATTAGGCTAGAGATGGATGCACAGCAAATGTGGGAAATTATTAAAACTGGGCTAACAGAGGCTACAGAATCTTGCACCAGGACTAAGAGCTAAAGAAGTGCAAAGCCAGGAAACCATGCTGGCTGAACAGAGGAGTGTTGGAGGGGGTGAGGGCAAAGAGAGCTGCATACCAGAAGTTCAGGAGAATGAGAAAGAGGACAGGGAGGCTTATGTGAGTTTGTCCAAAGAGATGATCAAGCGAGTGAGAGTAGCCAAGGCCTCCACGGAGCTAAGGTTAGCGTTGGGCATCAAGGGAGAGGAGAAGGATTTTTTTAAATATGTCAGGGAAAAGAGGAAGTGCAGAGACCATATAGTGAAGATAAAGTGGGGAAGGGAGTGGGTGGAAAAGGAAGAGGAACTAGCAAAAGTACTAAATGAATACTTTCACTCCATTTTCACAAAGGAGAAGGATGCTCCACTACCACCATGGACTGGGAGGGTGGGAGTGGGAGGGGAGGAGATGATGGACAGAATGATCAAGGGGAGTAGAATACTAAAGGGTCTGAGGGCATTAAGGGTGGACAAGACACCAGGTCCTGATGGCATCCACCCCTAGGTACTGAGGAAGATGGTGGAGGTGTTAGCTGAGCCACTGGTGGACCTGTTCAGCTACTCCCTGGACACAGGAAGGGTGCCTTAGGACTGGGGGGTGGCCTATGTGATGCCTATACACAAGAGTGGCCCTAGGGATGAGTCAGGAAATTATTGACCTGTCCGTCTCACTTCCATAGTGGCTACACTTATGGAGATGATACTGAAGGAGATGCTGGTGCTGTTCCTTGAGGGTAATGACCTTCAAGATAGGTGGCAGCATGAGTTCATCAAAGGGAGGTCTTGTCAGACCAATCTAATAGAATATTATGACTTGGTAACAAGATACCTGGATATGCATCATGCTGTACTAGGACTTCAGCAAGGCCTTTGATTCAATGCCTCATGGGAGGCTGGGGGGAAGCTGACTGCTGCAAGGGTGGGGATGAAGCTGTCAAACTGGAAAAGGAACTGGCTGCAGGGGAGGCTGCAATGGGTGGTAGTGGGGGGGGGCTCTTGACACTTAGACCGGTGACGAGCAGTGTGCTGCAGGGCTCGTTGCTGGGCCTGGTGTTATTTGGGCTCTTTATCTCAGATATTGTAAACAGAGTTGGGAGCAGAGTTAGTCTGCTCACAGATAATACCAAAAGGGGGGCAGTGGTGGATGAAGAGGATAGATGGAAACAACTGCAAATTGACCTAACCAAACTAGAGGTATGGTTGGAGAAATTGCAGCTGGGATTCAATGCAAAAAGTGCAAGATTATGCACTTCACGGCAAAGAAAACAAGGAGGGACTATTGGTTGGGAGGGGTGAGGCTGGGGATCACTGAGGAAGAGAAGGACCTGGGATGTTGGTAACAGGAAGCATGAACAACTCTGCCTAATGCAGGAAAGCAGCAGCTAAGGTGAACAAGATGCTGGGCTGTATCACAAGAGGTTTCTCATCTAGGCATAGGGAGGTGATCTTGCCCCTCTACAGATCTTTGTTCAGGCTGTACTTGAAGTACTGCATGCAGTACTGGTAGAGGTATCAGAAAAGGGATATTAATTTACTGGAAGGTGTGCAACGGAGGGAACCAAAAATGTTACAGGGGATGGAGGGCAAGGCCTATGAGGACAGGCTGAATGAGCAGAATATGTACACACTGGAGGAGAGGAGGGGATGGGGGGAATAGGATCAAAACATTCAAGTATTTGAGGGGGAAAAAACAAAGCTAGCACTGAAGGGGTGCTTAAACTGAGGAAGGGTAGGAACATGAGTGGGCACAGACTAAGATTGGAGGGCGGAAGAATTAGGAGGGAGATGAGGAGGCACTATTTCACAGAGAAGGTGGTGTCTAAATGGAATGTTCTACAAGAGGGGGTGGTATCATGTAAGACGGTATGAAGTTTTAAGAGGACATGGGACAGAGCATGAGGGAGGGTCTGGGTGGAGGGGGCAGAGGCCATCATGGGAATGATAGATGGGGAGGGGATTGGGGCAGTTGCAATCTAGCGTGGCTAGCTGCACACTCGGGCAGACATCGATAGACTGGGTGGTCTGTTTCTGCTGGAGAGATTTTGTATGTTTATATATAATTGGTTAATGTAGAATGCACCAGCAGGACGTATAAAAGTAATGGTGGCCTTTTGCAATAGCAGGTGACCTCCGCTGATGCAGTCCCACTGTTGAAAAATTGGGCTGGTTTTGAGATGAAAAAATGTGCATCACTTGAGCAATTAAATAAAACATGTTGGTAAGATTTTTTGACATTGCTTGCTATCTAATACTATTTTATCATGGGTTCTTCATCTCCTGTTGCCACACATCCAATAAATCCCACCGTTCAGTAAAGAATTACTTTGTGATTATACCAGCAAGATATATAAAATAAATGGTGACCTTTTTCAATAGTGGGTGACCTTTACTGGTGTGGTTTCACAACTGTAATGTTAAATTAATAATACAGAGTTGATTTTGAAAAGATGGAATGATATGTAGCATATAGTTTAATAAAGTTTAATAATGTACTTTTTATACTAATGGGAACTGTTGATGAATATTTTTTCCTAATGGAATTACTGTTTAATGTTGCTGCACATTTGACATGGATTTCACATTGCTCTCTTCATTCATTGTTGTTCTGCTCCTGACTAGTTGGACTGCTTAATATGACATCACATAATAAAAGTTTGAAATTTGGGGTAATAAAACAATGGGGTTGTTGACCTTTTTGCAATGATGGATGACCTCTGATGTTAAAAAGCAGCCTGGAGCATAATAAATATAAAACTTAGCTCTATTGTTTTAAATATATCAATGAGATGCCCAACAAAACCCTGCTTTAATAAAACAACTTGGAATTTTGGCCAATGTAATAAAACATAGAGGTCGTGGGCCCTAGTGTAATAGAAACATAGAAACATAGAATCTGACGGCAGATAAGGACGGCTTGGCCCACCCAGTCTGCCCATTTCCCTACCTAATGGATAAGCTGCAGATCCTAGTTAACCAGCAGCCTACTTCTTTCTACCTCCACCCCCTAGAATTGCCTTATGACTGCCTCATGCATGCTTGAATTCAACCACTGTTTTCGACTCCACAACCTCCTCCGGAAGGCCGTTCCATGCATCCACAACCCTCTCTGTGAAAAAATACTTCCTTACATTACCTCTAAGCCACCACCTCATCTTCAAATTGTGCCCCCTTGTTCTTACACACCTCTTTTTTTGAAAGATGCTACCCTCTTGGACTTTGTTGATTCCCTTGAGGTACTTGAAAGTTTCTATCATGTCCCCCACTCTCCATCCTTTCCTCGAGGCTATACATATTAAGCTCCTTTAGTCTCTCTCCATATGTCTTCTGGTGCAGACCCTGCACCATTTTAGTTGCCCTTCTCTGGACAGCTTCCATCTTGTCTATGTCCTTGTGGAGACTGGGTCCCCAGAACTGCACACAGTACTCCAGATGGGATCTCACCAGCTGTCTGTACAGAGGGATAACAACTTCCTGTTTTCTACTGGTGATGCCTCTCCCTATGCATCCCAGTATCCCCCAGCCCTCCTTCCTGCTCTCTCACATTGCTTGCCCACCTTTAAGTTATCTGATATGACTACCCCCAAGTCCTTTTCCATTTTTGTTGTTGTTAGTATCTCACCCCCCATTGCGTACTCTTTCCCTGAGTTTTTGTTTCCCAGGTGCATTACCTTGCACTTCTTAGCATTGAATCTAAGCTACCATATATTTGACCAATTCTCTAACCTTGCCAAGTCTCTTCTCAGCCTTTCCACCCCACCTTGTGCATCAACTCTGTTGTAGATCTTTGTGTCATCTGCAAAGAGACATACTTTTCCTTTCAGTCCCTCTGCAATGTCACTTATAAAGACATTGAAGAAGACCGGTCCTAATACTGAACCCTGCGGTACCCCACTAGTAACCCCCCTTTCTTCAGAGTGGACTCCATTTACTATTACTCTCTGTGTCCTATTCTCCAACCAATTCTTTACCCAGGCTATCATCTTGGGACCCACTCCCAGGCTGGCTAACTTGCATATTAATCTTTTGTGTGGGACTGAGTCAAATGCCTTGCTACAGTCTAGGTAGGCCATATCCACAGCCCCTCCCTGATCTACTACTTTGGTCACCCAGTCAAATAAATCTATTAGATTCATCTGGCATGACCTTCCTGCTGTTAATCCATGCTGCCTTGGGACCTGTGCCCCTCTGGCCTCTAGGTACTTGACAATTCTTTCCTTCAGAAGTGATTCCATCATTTTCCCTATCACTGAGGTTAAACTAACAAGTCTGTAGTTTCCTGCTTCTGCCTTGCTCCCACTTTTGTGAAGGGGAATCACATCTGCCCTCCTCCAGTCCTCAGGTACCACCCCACCCTCCCATGATTTGTTAAATAAAAATACAGCCCATTTGCAACATCACTTATTATGTATTGCATTTGTGTTATATGTAGTGCCTACTGCTGTGGCTTCTAAAGCTGATTTTTGTGTACATATAAAAACTTTTTTATTAGAAGAAAAAATGTTTATTTAGATCTAGTTGAATGCATATTGTCAATAAGCTCGGGGAAGAAAAATAATAGCACATTTTCTCTGTCAAACTCACTTTTGGTATAATTGACTAATAATGGTGTATGGAATTTAACTTATTATGTGGGGTATTTAAACAGTGATTTTTGATGACTGACTCCACCCGCTGAGGAAGACCCACATGACTGGGTCAATACATAGAAGTGTTAGTCCTGGTAATGATATGCTGATTTGAAATAAAAGATTCAAATACCGGCCCAGTGGCGCTGAGGGTTAAGGTGCTGGACACCACACCTCATGCTACACCGGTGACCCGGGTTCGGAAATGGACTCGGTGGCCGGGGATTGGCAGGGGAGAAGGAGGATTGAGCATCCCAGGATGCTCTCCTCCCTCAGGGGTGGGTGACCAAGAACGCGCTAGCGTTCTGCATCCCTTCCAGCCAGTGGAAGCACCGGCAGCAGTAAGGGATGGAGACGGCTCCATTCTGTGGAGTCGGGGAGGGGAGATGTTGGACAGCGCATGAGAGGTAAGGCATGTGTCAGCACACCACCACTCGGGATGTGCATCCCAAGCACCAGATGTCTCAGAGGGTAGGGGATTAAAGGGAGAAAAAAGGAAAAACACCTCTTGGCAGCCCTAGATGAAAGCCGCTCCTGTTCCATCCAAGACCACCGAGAAGGGACAGACCCTGCTGTGCAAGAGGTAAAGAAGAAGACACTCTAGGGACAGATCCCAAAAAGGTGGAGCAGTGGAAATGAGTGGATGGAAGGAGTGGGCACCGAGAGGAGATAGGAGGGATAAATAGAAAGTAAAAAAAGAAATAAAAGATTCAGCTCTTGATTTACCTCAGCATATTGTGATGTGTGCCCAGTTTCTTTTTTTGCCTATTTAGTTTTACATTTACTGGAGCACTTTTAGGAGAGCTGATGAACGTTCCCTTGCTACTGTGCTTATCTAATAAGCTCCCTGACAAAAACAGAACCTTACCTGACAAGGCTCCTGACAAAAACACAGCCATCAGGTACAGAAAATGCACCATCCCTATATATTATATAAAATAAATGCTAGGCAACTGTAGGATACAGGGCTAAATACCTATCTCAGGGCCAGCTATTCAAAGTTTAGCATGGGGAGTAAAACCATTGCGCAGGACTAGCGCTGAATTTGCACATGACTGCCATATTTAAAATGACATTTAGCACCAGAGCTAGGTGTTAGCGCCGACGCTAAATTATAATGTATGCATGGAGGACTGAGGGGAGGGGTCTCTGAATGCCGCCACGCATATTCCTGGGAAGATATAGCACCGCACTTGGCAGGTATTAGTAACCTGTAGCACAGCGCTGAATACCGCTGAGAAAAGGCTGGAGGTAATGTACCGGTGGTAATGTGGCGACAGTGGCCCGCCCAAGCACGTATCCCAACCCCCACTGACATATATAAATACAGTTTCCCTGGTAGTCTAGTGGTCCCCCCACCCCCAAGCACATATCCAGACCCCTGTTGACATATATAAATACAGTTTTCACTGGTAGTCTAGTGGCCCCCCACCCCCAAGCACATATTCTGACCCCATTTACATTCACAAATGCATTCTTCCCTGGTAGTTCAGTGATCCCCACCCCAAGCACATATCCTGACCCCCGCTGACATAGCTAAACACATGTTTCCCTGGTAGTCTAGTGGTCCCCCCACCCCCACGCACGTATCCCGACCCAGTTGCAAATATATATCAAACCCTTTACCTGGCAGTCTAGCAGTCCCCCACCTGGCAGTGACACCCCGCTCATCTCACAAACATCTGAGAACAGAGCCAGCCACCAGCTCAGTCCTCATCTCACCACCACGGCCAGCTGCCGACTAAGGTAGGAAGGAGTGCTTGGAGTTTGGTGAAAAATTATTATTCTGTTCCAATATTATTACATTTTTAAATTTTGGGTTCTGAGCATGATCAGCTCAATCTTTTGGATAGCTACATGGAAAGAAAAAGGATTTTGGTCTGATGAAGAAGGATTTTGACAGCTATAGTAAAGGATCCTTAGAATCCTTTTATGTGAGAAAAAAATTATTTTTTCGTTAGCTGCCATCTTTTTTTTTAGCCCTTTTAGCCCAAACAAACTGTCATAATTCTGCCCAGGGATGTTTTCTGCAGCCATCCAAGTGTTTATCTTGTTAATCAGGATGTCCTTTATTATTGTGTGCCTTTATTTTAATTTTGTGTTGTATTGTATTTATTTATTTAAAAGTTGATAATAGGGAAAAGCACCATGGGCAGAAGATTGTTTCCATGGGCAACCCAGAGAGGGGGAACATAGAGATAAAGGCACAATAGCATAAGCAGGATAACAAATGCACTGAAACAAGTAAAAAATAAATTAGCAAAGGGTTAGAGTTACAAGACCCTATGGCTATGATAATAATAATAAAAGAAAATAATCAATCAAGCAACCTAAATCAAAACAAGGCATGATCAAGAGCTGGGATTACTTAGCAGACCAACTCTGATATGCGGGTTAGGAATTATACATTCCCAAAAAAAACAGAGCAGGTATTCAAAACTCTGTCTAACACAGGCAGTCCAGAATAGCATAGTAAGGACATTAAGTCATAGAATGTTGGGGACAGTGTGCACATGGTTGATCGGGGAGGAGTCTAAGGAGCCTTTTAAGTGAGGGGAGGGAGGGACAAAGGCAGAGGTCATAGTGTAGTTTATTGGACAGAGAAGAGAGATGGAATGAAAAAGCAGATTGATCAGAAAGAGAGTGTGGATGTGGGATAGAGAAGGTGCAAGGGTCTCTGTGATGAAGGGAGTAATTAGAGGAGGCAGCTTGGGAGAGCCAAGAGGAGAGATAGGGGGGGAGGGAACCAAACCAAAATTTAGCAATGAATGTGACACAGTGTATCATTCTCCTGTGAGACAGAGAAGCAAGTGATAAGGGGGACTAGAGAAGACAGTGATGGGTGAGTGTAGGAGAAGCTGTAACAAAATGGCAGAAGGAGTTATGAAGGATGTCAAGTCTGCCAAGGGAAGTCTGAGAGGCAGTGCCATACACCACATCGGTGTAGTCAAGCATGGGAAGTATAATTTTGGTGACTATTTCACAGCGGGAGGGGAGAGGGAGGATGACTTTGTGCAGGTAAAGGGTACCTAGTTTGGGGTGAAGTTTGGCACAACTGGCATCGACATGGGCAGTAAAGATCAAGTTAGCATTGAACCAGACCCCTAAGTACTTACTGTAAAGGCAGAGATGTTCTTGAGACTGGAGCCATCCAGATTAGTTAAAATTGGTGGTTTCTGTAGGGTGGCCAGCTTTTGTCAGGTGCTAAAGGTCCTGGCCACTGTTTTTCCTTTTTTTTTAATGTTGCTCTTAAGTTTATGGTTGCTGAACCAGCACTGAACCATGTTAAAATCCTTCTGAAGAGGGGGACTGTACACTGCTGACTGAAGGATCAGAGAGGAAAATAATAGTATCTTCTGCATACAAATGAATGTCAGTGATTCTGTAGACTGAGGGGAAGTTATTTATGAAAAGGGAGAAGAGGATGGGGCCATGGATAGAACCTTGGGGGACACCAGAAAGGATAGGGAGTGGAGTGGATAGCGAATCGCCAATTTGAACTGATTGTACCCTGTCGTGAAGGTAGGATTGGAACCAGTTAATGACTGGCACAGCAAGGAAGATGAAGCCAAGAGTTTGTGTTATTTTATTTATTTTTTTATTTATCAAGTCTAGGATTACAAATACCTTTTACAAAGGTTCCATGTCAGAGAAATACAAATTATGGGGAACATCAAGACAGGCATTACAACAATGTGGACATTGCAAACAGAGTACAGATGAATACAGTTCAAGGGTAGCATTGTAACAAGGCAGCCAGTGGCATTTGTCAGAGAAAATAGACAACAGATAAGTGCCAGAGTGATAGGGAGAGGGGAGAGAGAAGAGGGTAGGGGGGAGAAGGAATGTAGGAAGGGTGGCAAGAGGGTGAAAAGTGCAGCATTGGGTATACCAAGATGTGAGGGTAGAACCCAGTGAGGAGGGGAGGGGGGGACAACTAGAGCAGAAAGGGAAGTGGAGAAACAAGGTTAAGTTGGGCAGTCACAGGAGCTGTTGGTAGTGAGATAGTGCCGGAGCCTAATTTTAAACATACCAATAGTTGCAGCAGAGGAGATGGTTGGGCTGAGGCCATTGAACCAGAGTGGCGCTCGATAAGCAAAAGAGCGCGTCCCTGTGAAGTGTGACAGTGGGGGACTTTCAGTAGCTGTGGCATGGATTCCCTAAGGCGCCATTTGTTAATTCGGGTGTTGTAACAGAGTTGAGACCCTAGAATGCAAGGCCAAGGTAGATTTTTTCACCATGGAGCAGGTGAGAAACTTTATGCGGTTTGATAGTTGGAGCCAGCTGGTCTGAGTGTACAGGTCGCATGTGTGGGTGAGACGGTGAGCACCAGTGATGAGCCGACATGCTTTATTTAAGGGTAGTTGAGAGGCATCTAGGGTTGTGATTGTGGCGAGCCATAAATGATGAGACCATAGTCTATTACAGAGATCACAGAGCTCAGGACTGCAACCTTCAAAGCTTCTGGTGTGAGGTGTGGTCTGTGTTTGTAGAGGAGACCAAGTCGTGTATTAGCAGCTCTAGCTACATTATCTACATGAAGTCCATAGGCGAGATTAGGGTCAAGCTGTATCCCTGCATTTGAAGGGCCCCACCTGATCTAGAGTGTTCCCTGGGTGGTGGAGAGATAGCCAAGTGTGTAGCTTGTGTGGGTATGAGAGCTGCAAAAGAGCATAGATTTGGTTTTCTTGTCATTGAGGACCAGTTTATGATTAAGAAACCATGTCTCTACAGAACTGAAACCAAGTTGAAGGTTGTGTTGAAGAGTTGCAGGATCTTTGTGAGTGGAGAATACAACAGCATCATCGGCATATAGTATGATCTGCTCAGAGCAGTGGTAAAGGAGGGAGTTTAAGAAAAGGCTAAAAAGGAGGGGTACCAGTATGGATCCCTGTGGGACACCCGAGCGAACAGGCAGGGTGTTAGAAAGAGCGTCCACAATTTTTACTCTCTGTGACCGGTTTTCTAAGTAGCTTTTAAACCAGAGAGAAGAGTCAGGTGATAGCCTGGCATTCAGTAGTTGGTGTATTAATAATCCATGGTGTACTGTATCGAAGGCCTTGAAGAGGTCGACGAAAACGGCCCCTGTGAGAAGGTCGTTGTCAAGGGATTTGTGCAAAGCTCCAGTGAACTCAAGAAGGGCTGTGGTGGTGCTGTGACCTTTCCAGAAGCCATGTTGTTGTGGACAAGGTATATTGTATTTATCCAAGTGGTAAGTAAGTTGATCAGCCATGATGCGCTCAAGTGCCTTAGAGAGTGGGGGCAGTATGGAGATAGGGCGATAATTTGAGTGAATCGTCTTGTCCCCACTTTTATGGATGGGTGTCACGGTGGCTGTTTTCCATAGGTCCTGGAATTTTCCACAGCTGAGAGAGGGGTTTAGGATTTTTGTTAATGGATGAATTACCTCATCGAGGGTGAGCAAAAGAAGCTTAAGGTCCAGGGTGTCGCTACTAGATCTAGATTTAGAGATAGCTGCAGTAATATAGTGGCGAGCTTCATTCAGCCTTACCTTCCTGAAGTAGAAGAGGGATGGTTAGACTGAGGGGCTGAGGTATTTGGGGAGTAGGCCCTGTTTCCGAAAAAGTCATGGGGTAGAACAGCACTAAGGTCTGAAAAAGCTGTGTTAAAGATGTTTGCGATCACCTTGGGGTCAAGGGTTGAGGATCCATCAACCATTAACATGGCTGTAGAGGTTTTTGGCTGCTTCCCTGTGACATCCTTGATATTGTCCCAGAAAGCATGACCATTTCCCCATGTATTGGTGAGAGCATCTTTGTCATAGGTGGATTTCATTAGCCGTATGGCTTTTGTGCAGGCATTTCATGCTTGTTTGTAATTTTGGATGTCCAGTTGTTTGCCAGTGGCCCTGGCAACTGCCCAGAGGTGATACTTTAGTTTCAGCTGTGAGAGAAGAGCTGCGTGAACCATGGGTTAGAGAGATTTTATTTTGCGCCTTTAGAAGGGGCAAAGAGGTCACAGTCTTTGTTGAAAATTGAGATGAAGTGATCAAGAGCCAAGTTAACATCTGTTGCTTCAGATGGGCAGCCAGTCTTGTAGAAGCAGGTGTTGTTTGAGATGTGGAAGTTTTCCACGAGGAAGGACTCTGCTAGCGATAATTTTGGGAGGGGCTAAAGGAATTTGTTAGACCATGCACACATGACTGGGGAGTGGTCACTGAGTGAGTCTGGGAGAATGGTCAATGAGAAATCTTGTGGGGTGAGGTGAGGACCCAATCCAAGAGGGTACTGGTGCCAGTCTTGTAGTTAATCCTAGTAGGGGAGTTTACCATTTATGGAGGTTAGCAGCTGAGATGGAGTCTTTATAGCACTGGCACTGATGCCAACCAGTTTATGTTGAAATCCCCTAGTAGAATAAGTTCAGTTTCGGGAGGATGTGAGTTGATAAAGTTTAGGACATCATTGAATCCATGTTTAGGGTCCCTGGGTGGGATATATATGGAGACAATAGTCAGAGCTTTATGGTTGGGACTTAGGATGATTTTTATTGGCAGAATCTGGGCTGAGGCAGAAAGTGATGGAGCTGCTACAGAGTGCCAAGACAGGGAGTCTTTGATATAGATTGCACAACCACCGCCTTTTTTGGATATCCGGTCTAGCCTGTGAACATTGTAGCCCTGTACTGTTACTGCTGAGTCAGGAACTTTAGGTGTCAGCCAAGTTTCCACCACTGCAAGGATGTCAGGGTTGTGTTGGCATATGAAGGCTTGGAGTGCATCCAGCATTGGGTAGTAGGCTGCAGATATTAATGGTTGCAAGGATAAGGGCACCTGGAGTTTGTGTGTGGCCTGAGCTTCTAGGGCCAGGATTGGGATGGACGCTGCCTGAGATGAGAAGGAGAAGGAGCAGGAGTTTTAAGGAGCAGAGTCGCAGCTCTTTGAGAGATAGTTTTGATTGTTGTTTCCTGGAGTAGAAGTTGCAAGGTTCCAGGCGGTGTCCCATATGGACTGCAAGGTGGTACAGTGTAGAGAGGTGGCCACACTTGTTGAGAGTAGTGATCGTGTTAAGTAACCAGGAATATCCAAACGGTGCACCAAGCACAAGTCTCGAGTGGAAATGGAGAGTTCCCTTGGAGTTGCAGTGGAAACCAGAGTAGAGGGTGGCAGGGGTGGGGTGGGGGTGGCTAGGACCAGGGAGAGAGAAGAGGGGGGCCAGGGCTTAGGAGAGGGTGGGAGACAGAATCAAAGGATTTCGTCAGGTTGATAAAAACATTGGCTGTAATTTCTCTCCTGTCCATTACAGTGAGTATACAGTCAGTGACACAGAAGAGAAAATATATAGCCAAATGATGCTTCATAAACCTAGCCTGGACAGGGGAGAGAGTATTGGAACTAGCAAGGAAATCAGACAGCTTTGAATGGATAAGTGATTCCTGTAATTTGGCTAAGGAGAGGAGGAGAGAGAGAGAGTAAAAAACAAATAAACAAAAAAAAAAACAAGAGTTGATGTGCTTGTCTGAGTTGGGGGAAGGGAATTGTTATTTGTGCTGCTAGCTATTTGATGAGAAGAGCTGTAAATTAGGGCATGTGTCTTAGGCAACAGGAAGCCAGGTGTCTATTTAAAACTTCTCTAGTTAGCTTTTGGCAGAGAGTAGCAAGAGGAAGAAGACAGCTGCTAGAACTCTTCCAGTGGTACTAAAAAACTAGAACTCTACTACTGGGACCTTCAATTATGATAAAAAAAACAAACAAAACAAAACAAGCATTGTTGTGCTTGTCTGAGTTGGGGGAAGGGAACTGTGATCTGTGCTGTTAGCTAGGTGAAGAGAAGGGCTGTAAATTAGGGTGCGTGGCTTAGGCAACAAAAAGCCAGGTGTCTGTATTTAAAACATCCCTAGTTAGCTTTTGTCAGAGAGCAGCAAGAGGAAGGAGGCAGCTGCAAGAACTCTTCTACTGGGACTGTATAGCCCTACCTCCCTTCAACCCCCCCCCAACCTTAGTCAGTTCCACTTTTATAGGAACTGGGTTTGACTGACAACAGAAAGTTCCTTTTTGGGAGAATGAAAGGAGTGATCACAAAGGCACAAAAGACACCATCCTAGAAGGAAAAGAAAAGCTCTCCCTCACCCCCTAGCTGCTGGAGGTCTGTATCTGAGCAAGTAGGAAGGAGACTATTGAGGAATACAGGAACTTCCTGTTCCAGAACAGGATTGGCAGGAGCTGTAAAGGCACAGAGGCAGTAGGAAAGTAGGGAGAAAAATCAAAAACAAGAGGACAGAAATAAGACATGGTGGGAGTGGTGTAGTGGAGTGGCTGTGGAGTGGCAGTCTTCTGGGAGGCATTCTGGAGGATGCAGTGTTGTCCCATCTGTAGGCACCCCTCTGGGCTGTGGGAGGAGGTTACTTGTCTCCAGGCTGAGTTGCCCAGGATTCAGGTGACCTCCTCTCCCACCCAGGGACCACCAGGGCCAACACCACTGCCTCAGAAGTTGCCAAGGAAGAGGAGTATTTGGACCACTGTGGGCTCAGGGAGGGTGAGGGTTGAGGAACAGAGGCACATCCCTCCAGATGTAGCTCTCCACAGTTTGTACACCATTCTGGCAGAGGGTGTTTCCTCTATGGAGGCACCTGCAATGGTGACAAAGGACGATGCTGGGAACCTCCATAAGGCAGACCCACAGAAGAGGGGCACGGGACCCAACAGAGGAAGGAAACAACTCCTGGTTGGGGACTTAATTGTTAGGGGGTAGAACTGAAGGAGAGAGGGGTAAGGTGCCTGCCTGGAACCATGGCTTGGAAAGACAGCACATGACTCCTTGGGATCATGGGAGCAGCTGCATGGAGGAGGGAGCTGGATGTCATTGTCCACCTAAGGACAAATGTCCTAACTGGGAATAGGATCAGAGCAGAGCAGGAGGAGTTTGTGGATTTGGGGAGGGGCCTTAGACAAGTAGCATGAATGGTAACCTTCTCAAAGGTGCTGCCTGTCTATGGCTTTGGTGAGGCTAGGGTGCGCCACCCATGGGATCCAATCAATGGTTGACAAACTGGTTAAGAGCTCATGGTTTTGGATTCATCTGGGGACTAGGGATTCACCCAGAGGGATACAGGCTTATACTGGTGCAATGATCTGCATTTATCCAGGACGGAAACCAGGATCCTAGGTGATAGGTTTAAATGCTTCATTGGAAAGCATTTAAACTAGCCGGGGGGGGGCACTAAAAAAACAGAGTAGTTAGTGAGGTAAACACCAAGATAGTGAAGTCGTTAGGGAGAAGGGCAGGGGTAAATGGAGAAACAGGCAAAGGCAGTAAGGACAGGGGTGGGGCTAAAAGGGGTAAGGTCATCCAAAAATGGAGGGCAATTAGTACTAATGCCCATAGTCTGGCCTTGATGGAAGAGGGATGCCTGGATATTGTGGCAGTCACAGAAACATGGTACACAGAGAACTATGACTGGGATGTCAACATACCAGGTTACACAGTCTACAGGAGGGACAGGGAGGGTAGAAGAGGAGTAGTGGCTCTCTATGTAAGGGAAGGGATCAAAACTACTGAACTAAAGGGTAAACAGGGAGGAGAGGAGGCACTGTGGCTCACCCTGGAGACAGGAAATGGCATCACAATCCACATGGGTTTTGTATACAGACTCACATCTCAGGGGAGGAAATGGGCAAGGAAATGATAGGAGGCATCCTTAGAATGGTAGAAAAAGGGGAGAGATTGTTGATGGGGGACCTGAATATGCCAGATGTTAACTGGAGCACCTTTGCTGCAGCCACATCCAAGAGCAGGATCATTCTCAATGCCCTGCAGGGCCATGCCTCAGACATCCATCTTTCAGATGAGATGTTAAACCAAGGTCCCATCTGCCTGGATTGGTGGTAGTTCAGGTGGATGTTAAAGATCCCATGGCACTTATCGAAAAGAGTAGGGGAATTTCCCCGGTGTCCCGCCAAATTTTCCCTAATTCTCTATAAATACCACCAACAGCTTAATCTGGTTCAAAGTCAGTTGGCATTCATCTGTATCCTCCTCCCCCCCTGGGTCGTGCCTGAAAATAGGCAGGATTTATCTAGTGCACTTACCCGGTCAACAAAAACTAAATAAAATAAATAAATTAATAAACTAGTGTAGTAGCCCACTCGGGAGGGAGGAATCTTAGACCTGGTACCCTTAAACGGGGATGGACAGAGGATCTAAAATTTAGAAGTGGGTAGCAATCTGGGAACAAGTGACAACAAAAAGTGTGGTTCATGATAAACACAGCCATAGAGTCAAGCCATAAAAAAGTGAAGGCTCTGGACTTTAGGAGGGCTAACTTTGTCAAAATGTGAGAGTGTCTCAGAAAAGCCCTAGCAAACAGGCAAGAAGGAGGAGTGAAGGAACCATTAGGAAACATCAAAACTGTTATCACAGAGGCAACAAGCCTTTGTGTGAAGCAAATAAACAAATCAAAATGAAGAAAAAAAAACAATATGGTTCTCAAAAGAGTTGGCGGGAAAGGTTAGGGAGAAAAAGACAGCATTCAGGAAGTATAAGGAAACACAGAAGGAGCAGGACAGAAATCTCTACCAGTTAAAGCAGAAGGAAGCAGGGAAGGCAGTCAGAATAACAAAGGCCAAAACTGAGGAAAAGATAGCCAATTCAGTTAAGAAGGGGGATAAAACCTTTTATAGGTACATTAGGGAATGATGAAAGACCAAGGGAGGGATAATAAGGGCTTAATAAAGGGAGGGTGGGTGGGCAGAGGGTGACAGTGAAAAGAAAGGGATATGGAATGGATACTTGCCTCAGTATTCACAAAAGAGGAGGTGGTGATGTACCTAATCCAATCAATAGAAACACTTTGATAGGGGATCAACACCAGTCTATTCATTAGAAGAAAGGTCTGACAGAACTCCAAAACTGAAGGTGGACTAGCAATGGCCCTGATGTGATCTCAATTCCAATTCTAAAAGAACTATAAGGAACTAGTGACACCACTGACTATGCTTTTTAACAAATCATGGGAGGATGGTGTGGTACCTAAGGACTGGAAGAGGGTGGATGTGATTCCCCTTCACAAAAGTGGGAGCAAGGCAGAGGCAGGAAACTACAGACCTGTTAGTTTGACCTCAGTGGTAGGGAAAAATATGGAATCACTTCTGAAAGAAAGAATTGTTGAGTACCTAGAGGCCAGCAGGGCACAGGAATCCAGGCAGCATGGATTCACAGTGGGAAGGTCATGTCAGATGAATCTAATAGATTTCTTTGACTGGGTGACCAAAGTAGTAGACCAGGGAAGGGCTGTGGACATGCCCTATATAGGCTTTAGCAAGGCATTTGACACAGTCCCACACAAAAGATTATTAAATAAATTAGCCAGCCTGTGTGTGGGTCCCAGGATGGCAGCCTGGCTAAAAAATTGAATGAACAATGGGATAGAGAGGGTAGTAGTAAATGGAGTCCACTCCAAAGAAAGGGGGGTTACTAGTGGGTTACTACATGGTTCAGTACTGGGTCCGGTCCTTTTTAATGTCTTTATAAGTGACATTGCAGAGGGACTGGTAGGAAAAGTATGCCTCTTTGCAGATGACACAAAGATCTGCAACAGGGTTGATACACAAGGGAGGATGGAAAGGATGAGAAGAGACTTGACAAGGTTGAAGGAATGGTCAAAAGTATGGCAGCTTAGATTCAATGCAAAGAAGTGCAAAGTAATGCACCTGGGAAACAAAAACCCATGGAAAGAGTTCACAATGGAGGGGGACTAAAAACAACAAAAATGGAAAGGGACTTGAGGGTAATCCTAGCAGATGACCTAAAGATAAGCAAGCAATATGAGAAGGTAGTAAGGAGGACTGGGGTGATACTGGGATGTATAGGTAGAAGCATCACCAGTAGAAAACAGGAAGTTGTTAGCCCTCTGTACAGACAGTTGGTGAGACCCCATCTGGAGTACTGTGTGTATCTCTGGAGACCCCATCTCCACAAGGATATAGACAGGATGGTGGTAGTCCAGAGGAGGGTAACTAAAATGTTGCAGGGTGTGCATCAGAAGCCACATAAAGAGAGATGAAAGGATCTTAATATGTATACCCTTGAGGAAAGGGGGGGGCATGATAGAATTTTTAAAGAACCTCAAGGGAATCAGCAAAGTCCAACAGGTAGCATCTTTCAGAAAAAGAGGTGTGCACTTGGGACTTACTTGCAGAGGAGCAAGGTGACTACGCAGGCACCCAATAGGAAACCAGGGCACCATTTTTGGGACTCGTGGCTGGGCCTTTTAAGGGATGAGCCCAGCTGCTCTTCAGATACTTAGGACTTACTCACAGAGGAGCAGAGGGACTGCTCAGACTACATTGGCAGAATGCTTCTCGGGGTCCAGAGGTCTTGTGGGACCGAGCAGGCTGCATTAGCGGTGAAAGAGTTGTTGCAGGAGCTGTATCAGGAGCAAATTTGGAGCTGGGTGCAGCCACATGAGTGGCTAGAAGTTCAGTGATCTGAGACAGAGAGCCCAGTAGGAAGCCAGGGCACCATTTTCAGGACTTGTGGCTGGGCCTTTTAAGGGATGAGCCCAGCCACTCTTGGGATACTTGGAACTTACTCACAGAGGAGCAGGGGGACTGCCCAGGCCACATCAGTGGGCTGTTTCTTGGGGGTCCAGAGGTCCTCAGGGACAGTGCAGGCCACATCAGTGGTGAAAGAGCTGTTGTAGGAGCTGTATCAGGAGCACATTTGGGCCAGGGATGCCACATCAATGGCTAGGAGGAGTTCAGTGATCTGAGTTGGAGTACCCAATAGAAAGCCATAGCACCATTTTTTCAGAACTCATGGCTGGGCCTTTTAAGGGACAAGCCCAGTCACTCTTGGGACACTAGTTTGCCACCCCCTTCCCCAGCCCCAACCTCTATTAAATGGTTGGAGGATGAGGGGCCAGGTGGAGGTAGGTCACTGATTGGTTGGGTGGCTGTACTGGGGTTTTCTCCAGTTGTGACTCTGACTATTCCTGGAACTTTTAGGGAATGTAACTCTGTTCATGCTCTTTTATTCTGTTTAGTAGCTTGGTCCAAGAGCTGTGTTTTTAATTTTGTGAGCTACATCACCCTGTATGTCTGGCTGTAGAGGGTTGCGGGTAGGTCTACCTAGGGGTGGGGACCTGGTCAAGGGTGAACGTCCAAGAATGTTTGGAGAGGGCCTCTGGGGGTGGCCTCCAGCCACCAGTGCAGGCATCCTTGGCAGGATTATAGGTCGCACTGGGTGCAGGGCAGCTATGATCCTAAACTGGGCCTGGAGGCAGGGAGGTTGCCTAGTCTGTAGGCAGTTATTGTGGATCAGGGGGATGCTTGACTGGGTATGAAGGAAACTGGTGTTGTTTGGGAGGGGAATAAACATGTGTGGGAGGGCCTGTTGGGAGCAGGAGGGCAGTGATACAGTGTGACCTGGATTCATTTTATCAGGCAGGAGTGGAGCACCTATGGGGCATGGGCTAATAGCAAAGGGGGTAGCTACCTGGGAGGTAACCGGTAGAGGAAACAGGCTAAATCATAGGAGGCAGGGGGGAACAGGTGGGTTGGTACTGACAGGGGACCTACTGGAGGAATGAATAGTCAGAAATTAGGAGAAAAAAAGGAGGGTGGCTTTGAGTGCTATAATAAATTTGAGCCATTAAGTAAGTTAGTTGGAGAGAATGTGGTAAAGGGAGTAGAGGAGGAGAGAGGGATATGGTAAATCAGACAAGGGTGGGCCTCGGTAATTCAAATAAGTGTGGTAGCAGGGGTGGGGGAAAATCAAGTGTCAAAGAAGGGGATGGGGAAACCAGTAGACGGAAGGTGTGGAGGCTACGAGTCAACTCGGTGAGAAAGGAGGAGAGAGTAAGCCGAGGGAGGGTTGTCCTTCAAGGTGGGAAGATCATACCAGAGAAAGGCCCAAAGGTAAAGGGGACCTGCAGGTGGGCATGGAAGAGGGCCAGAGGAAAGGAGAGGTGGTAGGAGGGGATGATGGTGATGGGAGTGCTGTGTTGGGGAGGGACTGTAGAGGTGGGAAATGGAAGGGGAGAGTAGGTCAGAGAGAAAAAGGCGTGACTGGGGTAGGGAGTGGGGTCAAGCCTAAACTAGGGGAGCTGGGAAACTCACTTATAAAAGGCATGACAAGAGGGGTAGGGTGGCTAAGGGTTCTCCTGTAGAGGGTCCTGAGAGAAGCCAAGGAGAAGTGGTCTCAAGAAGAAGGGAGGTGATGGGGTCTGGTGCGGGAGTCCAAAAAGTAGATGCACAAAAGATCAAGTGGGACACTAAGGTTCTCCTGCTGGGGGACTCAATGATCAGGAGTATTTATTGGGTGGGGCAGGGTGAGGGAAAATCCACTCCAGTTAAGGTAGTGGGTATTTCTGGTCTGACTGTGCATAGGGAAAAGTTCATAGTGTATGAGCTGGTGAGGGACTGTGTAGGATCACCAGACTTCTGATGCATCTGGGAACAAATGATATTGATGGGAATAGTGTGCTGGAAATTCAGGTGAGGTTCCGAGAAGTGGCCAGGGTCTGTCTTGACAATGGATGCAGTCTCCTTCTTGGAAATCGTGCCAGTGCCAAGGCCACTGTGGAGAACAAACAGAAGATTAGGGAGAATAATGACTGGCTCAGGCAGTGGGGTGAAGCATGGGGATTGGGGTGTTGGGAAACTGGTGGGGGAGTTTGTAAAGACAAGAGATTATACACCAGGGATAGGCTTCACTTAAATCTGGTAGGGAAGGAAGTTCTCAAATGGGTGATGACGGATTTCATTCAGGCTAGATAGAGTTTAAACTTGTAAAGGGGGGAGGGGGCACTGCTGGGTTGATCCAGCCATCCATACCGCCAGTAGGACTGGCCTGCAACCCCATTGAGGGGGGACAGACAGTACTCTAGGGGAGAATTGTGGACATACATATGAAAGATCTGGGGAGGATATGGTAAACAGGGGTAGGGACAAGAGTTGGAGGGTGGTTTTAATAAATGCCAGGAGCCTAGGGAATAAAATGCTTGCTTTCCAGGCCATGCTGTTTGAGGGTGGGGTGGATGTAGCAGTGGTCACTGAAACTTGGGCCACCCCTGTCCATGACTGGGACCATAATCTGAGTGGATACCTTGTGCTAAGGAAGGACAGAAAGATGGGCAGAGGGGGAGGAGTAGCAATGTTCGTTAGGGATAACATCAAGATTATGAGAGTGGAAGAAGCAGAGGACAATGTGGAGGCCCTATGGGTCACGTTGCAAACCTCTGGGAGAAAAGATCAAGTTGGGGTGGTATATAGGCCTCCAAGTCTTGCAGAGGACCTGGAGGATTGCCTATTGGCTAACATTAAGGGGCAGTGTGGACTGAAAGGGGAAAGAGTGGTGTTAATGAGGGACCTTAATATGCCAGCTACTGATTGGGGTACTATGACATCCACTGTAATCAAGGAGCAGAAGCTTCTGGATGGCTTCCTGAACCCGTTCCTCAATCAGTAGGTAATGGACCCAACAAGGGAGGGTCATATCCTGGATGTGGTTTTAGCAGATGGAGGATCTTGTACGAGATCTGGTTGAGGAAGAACCCCTGACTGGGAGTGACCACAACACAGTCTGGTTTTGGCTTAAACTGGAGGGAGGGGCATCATTCAAGGACAATGATAGTTGATTTTGGGGGGGCAGACTTTCAGAACATGGGGGAAATTCTCAAGGGGCATGTGTGGGAGTTAAAACCAGGTTTGGATGTGGAAGGTAGGTGGGATATCATAAAAGCAGGGACTACAGGAGGCCACCTGGACCTGTACAAGAGTGAAGCACAAGGGCAGTAGGTCTCGTAAACCATGCTGGTGGACCAAGGAGGTCCAGGAGGTGGTAAGGGAGAAGAAGGCTGCCTACAGTAGGTACAAAAAAATGAGAGGAGAGAGGGATAGAGAGAACTATTGCCTTGCAACCAGAAAATTCACCAGAGTGGTGAGGGGGGGAAGGCCTGGAAAGACCAGAGGCTGGCACAGGGGATATGGGGTGGGCAAAAGGGGTTCTTCAGGTATATTAGTGAGTGGAGGAAAGACAAGGGCCAGCTCAGTAGGTTGAGGACAGCTGGGGGGGGTGGAAGGGCCTGGAGAGTAGGTAGAGGTACTGAATGAGTACTTCACCTCAGTGTTCACTAGGGAAGAGGCTGGGAAACGTCCAAAAAAGGGGGTTGAAGGACACAGAAGGTGCAGCAGACCTGAGTATTGGGGTACCTGCTGAAGAACAAGCTGCTGGGGGATGTAGGCCAGGTGTGAGATATCAGGCTGGTTCTACTGAATGGGGGGGTGTAGATGCTGATATTCCTATCGGTTGGGTGTTGGAAGCCCTCCAGTCCCTAAAAAAGGATAAATCTTCGGGGCCTGATACTATTCATCCCAGAGTACTGAGGGAGTTGGCGGGTGTTTTGGCTGTGCCATTGGTTGATCTCTTTAACTTGTCACTCCAGAAAGGGAGGGTGCCAAGGGACTGGAAGCAGGCACATGCTGTGCTCATCCATAAAGGGAGATTGAGCGAAGATCCAGGAAACTATAGACCCATTAGTTTGACGTTGGTGGTGGGGAAGGTAATGGAGAGCATACTTAAGGAAAGGCTGGGAGGTTTCTTGGAGGAGATGGGTTACCTGGATGACTGGCAGCATGGGTTTGTGCCAGGGAGATTGTGTCAAACAAACCTTGTAGTGTTCTATGCATGGGTGACATCAGCACCTGACAGGTGGAGACCAGTGGATCTACTGTTCCTGGACTTCAGCAAGGCATTTGATTCGGTTTCTCACATTGGCCCAATGGGAGAAGCTGGGAGGGGTGGGAGTAGGCCCAATGACAGTTAGGTGGATTGGAAATTGTCTTTCAGGCCGCACTCAGTGGGTAGTGGTTGGAGGGGAGGTCTCGTCTTCTAGGGAGGTCAGAAGTGGGGTACCACAGAGATCAATCCTGGGGCCACTCCTGTTTAACGCCTCCATCTCAGATATCAGGGAAGGTATCAGGTGTGAAATGAGTCTCTTTGCAGATGACTCTAAGCTGGGGGTGGTGGTGGTGGAAGTGGAAGAGGGGAGATTGGTCCTGCAAGAGGACCTGGATACTCTGAATAGGTGGTCCTGCAACTGGAAATTGAAATTTAACTCCTCAAAGTGCAAAGTGCTGCACCTAGAGTGGGAAAACCCCAACTATGAGTACACCCTGGTGGGGTGGATGAGTTGCAGGCAAAGGTATGGGAAAGAGACCTAGGAGTTTTGGTGTATGTTAACATGAACAATTCAGAGCAATACAGGAGGGCTGCGGTCAGGGCAAATAGGATGCTAGGATGCATCACTAGGGGGATTACCTCAAGAAACAGAGAGGTGATTTTTGTCACTGTACAACAGCCTGGTTAGAGCACATCTTGAGTACTGTGTGCAGTTCTGGAGGCCGCACCTAAGGAGGGACATCCAACTCCTAGAGATGGTTCAGAGGACAGCAACCAGAATGATCCAGGGCCTGGGAGACATGACATATGAGGAGCAACTAGAGGAGCTCATCCTGTTCTCGATGAAGAAGAGGAGGGACTGAAGGGACATGATTGAGGTCTTGAAGTACCTCAGGTAAGTAAATAAGGTAAGCTGAGACAGGATCTTTTGATTGAGGGACGGTGATATGACCAGAGGACACAGTTGGAAGACTGAGGGTGGTAGGATTGGGGGGAAAGGAGGATGTACTTTGCCAAGAGAGTGGTGGAACCATGAAATGCGCTGCCTGGAGAGCTGGTACAGGCAACCACGGTGGAGGCATTCAAGAGAGGGTGGGACAGGTATAGGTAAGGGGTGAAGCAGAGGATGGTTTGCCTTGGGGAGGCAGGACTGGGGGATGGAGTAACAGTGGAAGGAAGTAGGTAGAGGGCTATGGTACCCAATTAGGGTGCTGAAGCATGAGCAGACTTGATAGACCAATAGGCCTACTCTGTTGGCATCTAGTATGTTAAGAACAAGGGGCACAATCTGAAGATAGAGGGGGGCTAACTCAGGTGCAATGTGAGGAAGTATTTTTTCACAGACAAGGTGGTGGACACATGGAATGGCCTTTCTGAGAAGGTTGGGGGGTCAAAAACAGTGGGGAATTGAAGACTGCATGGGACAGACATAAGACAATTCTGGCTGGGGGGTAGGAAGAAGTAGGCTGTTGGTTAACTAATATCTGTAGCTTATCCATTACATAGAGAAATCTGCAGACTGGGTGGGCCAGTCAGTCCTTATCTGCCATCAAAGTCAATGTTTCTATGTTTCTATGGCCTATAATTTCTAAGGGAGGAGGAGTCACCTCATTTTTGGAGGGGTAGTACTTTTGTTGATTTCCAGGCATTGGGAACAGTACAGGAGAAGGAGGAGAGGGAAAGGTTTAGGATATGGGTGAGCAGTGCTGCTATGGCAAAGGCAGAAAAGTGGAGAAACCTGGGGTGGAGGCCATTGGGGCTAGATTTGGAGGGGTTTAGAGCAAGTATGGTAGAGTAAACTTCAGGAGGAGTAAACAAGCGGAAATGGTAATCAGTTGGGTGATCTGACTTGGCCAGGTCATCAGAGGGGTGAAAGGGAGATGAGGGGGAACTAGTGTCTGGGAGAGCACAAGAGGTGAAGAATTTGTTGAAAACCTAGGCAACAGTGGCAGGGTCAGAGATGGGGGGGATCCATCAACTTGAAGAACATGGGAGGTATATTTGGCTGGAGAGTCTAGCAGGGTATGGAGGACTTTCCAGAAAGATGCAGGTGATCTCTGAAATAATTTGCATTTGAAAGGTGGATGGCCTTAGTGCAGTTATTCCTGAGGGCTCTGTAAACTTGTAGATCTGACTGCAGAGAAGAGACTTTATAATGGCGCAAAGCTTTGTCCCTAGCCTTGCACTTGACTAGAAGGTCAGCAGTGATCCATGGTTAATGATTTCTCTTTACCCGGTTTTCTTAAGATAGGCATGGTGGTTCCAAATTTGTAGGAGGAGGTTGGAGAAGAGAGATAGGGCAGAGTCGACATCCCTAGCAGAGCAGATGGGTGCCCAATCTAACGTATCCAGATCCTGATGAAGGGCAGTGGCATTTAGTTTATGAAAGGGGCCGAGAACAGATTTATTTGTTGGCCGCCCTGAGGGTGTGAATTTTTCTTACACAATAAGTGATGCACTGATCACTGATAGCATCTGGGAGCACTCCAGCTGTCATGATGCTATGGGGGTGGATGGAAAGAACCCAGTCAAGGAGAGTGTGGTTTTGGGAGCAGTTAAGTTGCTGGGCTGTAAGATCAGTTCAGTTAGGATTAAAGCTTCTAGTTTAAGGATGGTTGTCTTGGAGGAGGGTGCGAACCAGCTGAAGGGTGTAATCCCCAAGTAGCAACAGCTCTCCATTTGATGTGAGGGAGGAGATGGGGGAGATGATAGATACCATGGTGGCAGGAGATATTTTGGGAGGGGTGTAAAGGGCACCAATGCAGAATGGGACTGAGACAAAGTGGATAGTTGTGCAATGATTACTTCATGGGAAGAAGTACAGGCTTCCTTAAAAATGATGGAACAAAAGATACAGTAGATTGTCAAATGTACATGGCAACACTGCCCCCTCGATTACCTCTGTCTTGGCAAAACAGGTTAAACTTGGGGACGGAGATAGCAGAGTCTGGGATTTTAGATAAGAGACAGGTTTCACTTATACAAAGGATATCGGCAGGGTACTGGGAGAACCAAATTTTAAGCATGTCGGATTTGGGAAGTAAACTGCGAGTATTTAAGTGAAAGAATCGATGTCCTTTTGATAAGAAGGAGAAATGTATGCTAAATGCAGTAGATGCTGGGGCTGGGGTGGGGGGTTAGTCAAAGGACCCAGATTGTAATGAATGTCACCTAAGAGGAGTAAAAGAAGAAAGAAAAGAGAAAGGTGGGGAGGGTACTTTGATTTTCTGTGGATATGACAGTACAGTGGGGGGGGGATGAGTAGTGGAACAGAGCCTCAAGGTTTACATGAGAGGGGGTAGAAACCCAGGGTGAATAAGAAAAAAGAGGGAGAAGGGTTAAGTGGTAGAAGGCAGATAGGAGAGGGCCAGGAGATAGGGAACAGACAAAAGAGTAGCGTTAAAAGGGGGGGATGAAAGGTTAGGTGGAAAGGGAGGCATGTTGGGTGGGTAGATGTTGATGAAGGGGAGAGTCATAGAGAGGAAGCAAGGAGAGGATAAGCAGCAGGGGGAAAGAAAAGTAGGGACATTGTGAGGAGACAGGATGAGGAGGAAGGGAGGGAGTAGGAATAAGGGATGACAGGAGGGGTTGGAAAAGTGACAAGGATAAGGTTTGAGCAGTGGTCAAGAAGGGAAACAGAGGAAGCTGGAAACAGTGACAAGGAAAAGGCTTGAACAGTGATTGGAAGGGAACCGGGAGGTATGAAAAAAAGAGATATAAAGAGTAACAGGAAGTAGTGTGGAAGTACAGACTGGAGAGACCAAGTAGGGCATTGAGTTGAAGCAAGGCTGAGTGTTACTTGATTAGCCCGACAAAGTGATATGTTGCAAAAGTAGAGGGGATAAGGTATAGGTGAGGAGGATAGGCTGGGAGACCCTAAGACAAGAGTATGAAGAAAAAGTGGAAGAGGTCCCTTTAATAGGAGTAGCTTATAAAAAGTATAAGAAGGGGAGGGAGTTAGTGGCTCAAGAGCATTTAAAGAGAGTCAGGCCGGGGGATAGTGTGAGGGAGAAAAATTAGCCCAGTAGCACAGGGCAGTGACCCGGCTGCCATGGAGCAAACAGCAGTGCTGAGATGCGGGGAAGATTACAGAGACCTGAGGAGACCTGATTGGCCAAAGAATTCACTGGAGAGGAAAAGCAGCCAATCAAGATGAGAGCATGGAAGTGCTACACATTTGAAATCCAGCAAGCCAGGAAACAGCAGTGGATATTACCATACCTTTCAGCAGGTAGCCTGGAAATCCAAGGAGAAGGGGGAGCAGTGGCCGTGGCACAGGATTCAAGCCGTGCCACCACTGGAGAAGAGTTGCTCTCGGTCAGGGCAGAGTAAATCTGAGGAGACAGAAAAAAAAGGCAGGGTTAATATGCACAAACTAAAGGATGATAGGGCATGGGAGGAGGCACTGGAAACAACAAGGGGTCAGAGACAGAAAGAGCCAGATCTGATTGTTAGGCAGAGATCACCTTAGGGGAAAAACAATAGAGAGGGTGAAGTACAGCTTAAGCAGGAGACTAGAAAAAAGTAATAGAGTGATTTGGCCCAAGGTGGGCTTTGGCAGAAAAAAAAACAAAAAACAGCAAAGTTAACAGAGGTCACAGCAGTAGATTTAGTCTGAGGGAGCTTAGGCAGTAAAAAGGAAAAAAAACACAGCAATGTTAGCAGAGGTCACAACAGGAGCAGAGAAAAACTGCAAAGTTAGGAAGAAAAAGAAAGATAGCACCAATTAGCACAGAAAACAGGAAAACAGCAGAAAACATCACAAACTGGCAAAATCACAGCCAACCAATTAGGCAAAAACAGAGCAAAATGAGCATTATACAGATAAACAATGGTCAGCAGGTGCATATACAAAAAATTTGCCCAGTAGCACATTGAAGTGGCCCAGCTGCCACAAAGCAAACAGCAGTCAAGATTCAGGGAAGGCTGCAGAGAGCTGTACAGACCTGATTGGTGGGAGAGTCCACTGGAGAGAAGTGGCCAATCAGAATGAGAGCACAAAAGTGCTACAAATTTGAAATCCAGCAAGCCTGGGAACAGCAGCAGTATTACCATACCTTTTGGCGAGTAGCCTGGAGATCTGGGGAGAGGAAGAAGTGGTTGCCATTGTGCAGGATTCAAGCCACACCACCACCGGATAACAGGAGTGTCAGGTCAGGGGATAGTAAATCTTTCAGCAGGTAGCCTGGAAATCTGAGGAGAGGGAGGAGCAGTGGCTATGGCACAGGATTCAAGCCACACCACCACTAGAGAAGAGGTGTGCCCGGTCAGGGGTGAGTAAATCTTTATGCGGGTAACCAGGAGATACAGGGAGAGGCAGGAGTGGTTGCTGTGGCCACAGGATTCAAGTCGCGCCACCACAAGAGAAGAGGTGCACCTGGTCAGTGGTGAGTAAATCATGTAAATCATGTGGCCTCAGAATGCTTATTTTTATGTTTTAAAATCCTTTTTCATGACTCACTTCCATTCCTTTTTCATGAGTTCTCAAAATCCTTTTTTGCATCATAAAAAAGGATTAGGACATCTCACAAAAAAAGGATGATTATCTTAAATCCTTTGTGAAATGACCAAATCCTTTTTTGCCAGCAAATTCACATTTTGTGAGATGACATAATCCTTTTTTGTGATGCGAAAAAGGATTGGGACTTCTCCAACCAAATGGCCCTGCCAGTGATCCTTTTTTGTGAGATGTCATAATCCTTTTTTGTGATGCGAAAAAGAATGTTGACATGTCACAAAAAAAATAATTTGTCTGGTGAAAAAGGAAAACTTTGGTCCAAAACTTTGCCATCTTTTGAGATTTTGACTCCACATTTTCATCATGGCCATTTTGGGACCCCACCTTATAAATAAAACAAGTGTCGTTATGCAACTCTTACACAAAATGTGATTTCTCGGTCATTTGGTGAAGTCACCTTTCAAGTGAAATTTGCATAATAAGTCATATTATTCATATTATTCATGAGGTGGTGTCTCCAAAAGGCCATGTTACAAATTTGGAGTCCAAATGTTAACAAATGGTGGAGTTATGATGATTCATTTGAATTGCGCAACACACTCTGGAAGCTTCGTCAATTTAAAATATTTTGACCCCAAATTTGGAACATAGAATTCTTATTACCCCATCAAATGTATGTCACAACTGGGGGCACTGTGGAGCTTCCAACATGGTGGCAACTTTTCCCTGAACAGCAGATTAGGCAAAATTATAAAGTTAAATAATACTGTTTTTTAGTATTAGAAACAGATCCTGAACATCATTACTGGTGTCTGAATAGCTGGGGAGTACACTATGGGCCAGAAAAAAGACTGCAAATACAGTGCACAGAATTTAGATGCATATCTTTCATCCATATCTGGATTGAGAGGCACAGGGTCTGGGCTGTCTACTTCAGCGGACACAAGATCTCCTGACACACTGAATCCCCAGATTATGGTGATGCTGCAAAAAATTCAAGCCACGGGGGATGAAATTAACTGTAGGCTTGCTGCAGTTGAGGCACATTTTGCGGAGCTTGATACCAAGGTGCAAATTAATGATGCCCATATCATGGAGCTCAATGCTGAAAGGGACTGTCAGCAAGAGAGAAACATGATGTTCATGCAGGACTTTAATTTCCTTAAGGTGAAAGTGGAAGCCCTGGAGAACTCACAACAGGAAGCAAATGTACGTATTGTGGATTTCCTACCAAGATTTGCTAGGAGTACTGAAATACACACTGCAATTACCCGGTTGCTATTTTCAGATACAAAACTATTACTGGAGGATTCTGGGATGACTGTTACTAAAGCCTTTGTCATTCCCACGTGGACTACAGCATGTGGTGCTGCTAGCTCATGCCCATTTACAGCCATTGTGACTCTTTCTAGCCCAGAGGCTTGCATTCCATTGTTACAGGCTGCCAGAAGATGAGGTGACATGATGTGGGAGGGCAATAAAATTGCTCTCTTTCTGGGCATTTGGTTGCAAACACAGACCTGGAAAAAAACACTGCAAATTGCTAAAAAATCCCTTTTGGAAAACAGTATTGCAGCTCAACTCCTGTTCCCAGTTCAGCTATAGATTTGTTATGCCAATAAGACTCACATCCTACCTGATCCTGATGCAGCAGCAGCATTTGCCTCAAAGCTCTTATCTGCCAAGCTTTCCCCAATGGAACATAAAGGGGAAGGTGATCTTGAATCAGATTCTACTGACTGACATTGGTTTGGCTTCTGTGTGACTCTGGGGAATATTCATTCACCTGGGATTTTCTACTGAGCCCTTAGGACTGACTTAATTTTGTCTGAAGGGGATATGTTGTTAGCCCACTAACCTGTTTTAAGCCATTTTGGGTTTAGCTCAATTCAGTTATATTTGACATTTTTCTCTCTGCATGTTAAGGCCTGCCCATAAGGAGATCAGCTCAAAATGGGAATGTGGGATCACTCCACTCAATTTGTGAACTGTTTTTTTAACTCCACTCTAATATCTTGTCTCCCTTCCAGTCAACTGGTATGCCTTTCGAGGTATGGGCGTAATGCAACATAATTGAGCACAGGACATCTGTTATATAGCCTGATTGACTTATTTAAAGGTTTTTTTTCAACCCTCCATCTGTTTTTCTAGCATCCTATGGGGGTGGAAATAATGGCAGACATCTTCCAGGGCATAAAGAAGGTGAGAGTGACTACTCCTACATTATTATTTAGCCGGACTGTTACTCCTTCATAGTTCCAGGTGGTTCAGAAGTAGTGAATGGACAATTATCTATTGCTATACTTCATAATTCTCCTGTATATTTACTCTCTGGAGAACATGTTCTTTACCCTCTGTATAATCTTATGCAAATATGGTATCTGCTGTATTTTATAACATTTTATAAATAAAAAGTAAAAAAAATGTATGCCAAAACTGTCATTTTTCAAATCCTGGCTAAAATTAGTTCACACCTGCAGAGCAGAAATAACGTTGTAGTTGCAAGGAATTACATTCCAGTGGGGATTTGAATTTTTTCATCATTGGGTGCATCAGGTGGGGTAGTAACATGGCATCACTCTTGGCCTATAAATGGAAGAGTAGGGCCCTTCACAGGTAAGTACATATATGCATCCATAGAGGAATGGGAATGCAGGGCCCAGAGGGACCTGCACTCCAATAGCTACGTACATACTGTATATGCTTCCATAGAGGAATTGGAGTGCAGGATCTAGAGGGCCCTGTGCTCCAACAAGTGCAATAGGATATGATTACACAATCTCAAAAAGTAAGGAAATTCATTTCAAAAAACTTTGTTAATGTATCATTTAGGGTTAAAACAACAAAAATAGGGACGTGTGGCATTAAGGTTTCCAACCCTAACACCCCGACTCCCCACCCTTCACAGATGAAGAGGCATTGGGGGCAGCACTGGGGTCATCAGTCCTAAAGCTCAACCCGTCTATTGCCCTACTTTTGTTGCTTTAACTCTAACTGATGTGTTTAACAAATTGTTTTAGACATATATATATATATATATATATATATATATATATATATATATATAGTATATTATAGCTGCATGGTAGTGCAGCTATAGTTAGGGTTGGCAGGCCACTTCTATGTCAAACCCCATTTGCACTTTAATAACATTGCAATCATTTGTCTGATTTGCCTGGAATTGTGCACGCATGGCATCCAACCATCGATCTCTGAATCTGGAAGGTTTCATTTCGGTCAGATGTACAATTGCAGAACTGCAGAGTATCAAAAATGTGAAAAATCCTCAGCTTTTGTGTATTTTTTGTCAGACTTAACAAACTGAAAGATGCATTTCTTTGGATTCAGATATGCATGTCTAAATGTGGCCTGGGTCAAAGTGGTGTCTTTTGAAGATTTGGTGAAAAAATATTAATCTGTTCAAAAGTTACTAACGTTTTTCATGTCCCATTTTAGCCTATGGGAAAATTTATATGTGCACTGCGAAAACTTTTGCAAAAACATTTTTTGTGCACAAAAAGATTTCATTATAAGATATAGGGGTGTTATGAAAACATTTTTGTTTTCACAAAAACAATGCTTGAAAATACTGCCCCATGTGTTGTTTTCTTTGTCACTTCATTGTGCCAAGGTGGATTGTGCTTTTGGTCTGAAATTCGCAGGGTGGCAAGCCCTTGTCTCACAGATGTGTGGTTTAGTGGTTTGGTCCAAAAACATTCAATGGGCCCACAGGTACAGTGTTCCAAAGCTGAGAAATGTCCCATAAGATAACATTGCAGTGCCCGAAGCTCCTTTCGGCATCTATATCTTGGAAACAATTTGAGATATGGAATTTTTGCTACCCGCTGATTTAGGTGGACTAAGCACACATGGAGGTTTCGAAGTCATGATTACAACTGCACCGGAATTTTTTTCCTCGTTGCTATGGTTACTGAGATATTGCCAAAAAAGTGTTACAAGGGTTCCTTTTCAGTACTATGGGGCTGCTGTATGGCTCTGTACTTATATGTAAGTGGGAATTCAGGGCCCAGAGGGCCTGTGCTCTCACAGATGCATACCATTACACAAAAAATGGCCAACATGAAGGGAGCGCAGGGCCCGGATGGCCAGTGCTCCCACAAACACATGCCAGTTACCAGTTACATTACACTTTCCCAAAAAGAAGGGACATTCATTGCAAGAAGCATCATTAATGTACCAGTTAGGGTTGATGGCACAGGGACAAAAGTATGGAAATGTGATGTTAGGGTTACCTCCCACTACCACCCCACCACCCCACCCTCCACACACCAATAGGCATTGTGGTGTGTCATGAGGTTGTCAGACCTAACTCTCACCCCATTTTCCTATACAGCAGCATGTCAGCTTGTTTACACATGGAATGTGATAAGAGTTGGGTCTGATGACCCCATGGCAAACCCCAACAGCTGTTGGTGTACGTAGTGTGGGGGGTGGTAGGGGGATACCTTAACATCACATTTCCATACTGTTGTTGCTGTGCTATCAACCCTAACTGGTGCATTAACAAAGTTTTTTTTTTGCAATGAACATATATACATATATATGTAATAATTTAGAGGCGTGGTCATGCCCCTATAGTTAGGGTTGAGTAGGCAGTTTAATGTTAAACCCCAGGTTTTGCACATTATTAACTTTGCAACCATTCAACAGATTTGCACAAAATTCAGAATATGCAGTTTTGCATGGCAGAGCTCTAGATATGCCAAGTTTTGTTTTGATCAGTTTTGCAGTTTTCATTCAATGAAGTGCAAAAAAAAAGTGTTTTATGCCTTTTTTTTTTTTTGCAGTTTTGCTGATTATTGCCCATCTTGCTGTGGTCACACAGTTTTGAATTTTGGTCTGAAATTTTGAGGGTAGAAAGAGGCTGCCAGAAAGAACAATTCAGCATTAATTTGATGAAAAAATATTAATCTGTTCCAAAGTTATTTAATTTAGAATTTTTGGTTTCTGATCATGCTCAGTTCAGTCTTTGATTTATATTTATGTTTTGCAAAAGAGGATTTGGCTCACAATCAAAGATTTTGTCAGTTCACACATGGAGATTCATAGAATTCCCATTCATTAGGAAAAATTCCCCTTTCGTGAGCTGCCATCTTGTTTTCATTTTCCCCCACAAATAAAATCTTCCAACTTCTCCCATAGGTGTGTTGTGTGCTATTGGAAGTATGGGTTTATTCTGGGAGACACCCTGTACAAACCCATGGCTTTGGTTTTCTTTGGTTTTGACAAAAACGGCCATTTTACATTTTAAAATTCTTTGGTCATCACTCAATAATGATCCTTGTTTGTGAGGTGACAAAATCCTTGATCGTGAGCCAATCTTGGCTTGTGAGCTGTCAAAATCCATGTATGCCATTTCCAGATGAGATGGCCCTATCTCACAAACAAGGATTGGCTCACAAACAGGGATTTTGTCACCTCATGAAAGACGATCACCTTGCAAAGGGGGATTTTGACAGCTCACCAAAGGGAATTTTTTTAAATTCTCTTTCACCAGCTGTCAAAATCCCTATTCGTGAGGTGTCAAAATCCCCATTTATGAGGTGAAGACCAGGTGGTCAGATAGGGCCATCTGATCATCATCCCACCTCATGAATTGGGATGGCCTCAGGAACGAGGATCCACAATGGTGGATCACTTATTGTTGAAATGCTGACATTGGGGTGCCCAATCCCCATGTCAGCATGTATGTTCCCCCTCCTAACACTAATATGGCACAGTGGGAGCTCACCCCAGTGTGCCAAATATATATTCATTTTTTTATTTATATTACATATTTCTGACACTGGGATGCACACTACCAATGTTGGATGATGCAACCCCCCCAGAAAGCTAGTATGTTGAATTGCTGACAAGGGGTGACCAATCCCCATTTCAGCATGTATCCCCTCCACCCCACACTTATATGGCATACTGGGAGCCTACACCAGTGTGCCCAAATAAGTAATATTGAAAAATTGCTGTAAATAAAGAAAACCATCCACCGAAGTCTTATTTTGTTTTAAATATGAAAATACAAAAACTGTCCCTCATCATCTCCCCAGTCCCCCATCCACCATCCCCACCCTCCCACTGAGAACCCACCTCCCCTTACCCCACTTACCCCATACTTATCTCCAAAGGATGGGAGCAGCAATCTTCTCTGGACTGGGACATGTCTGCACTCTTCAAAGCCTAACCGCAAACTGAAGAATCATAGGCAAGCACTGTATAATGGCCATTAATGGGGGGGGGCTCAATTTAGGTTGATATCTCAGCCATTGTTAGGAATTTTGGCCCCAAATTTTCAACATGGGGTTCTTGGGACCCCACCTCATGAACATTTGCACTGTCATTCATTACTTGGTCCTGAAGGGTGATTTCGAGGTCACTGCATGGAATCACCTTTCAGGACTGATTAATGAAATGACACTGCCACTGTTTATGAGGTGGGGTACCAAAAAGCCCATTGTTACAAATTGTTATTTATTTATTTATTTAAGAGTAGCAGGAAGGCATACTGAGTGGAGACCACTCAATTTCAGATGCTTCCTGGAGGGGGGGAACAGGAATATATACAATACAATAATCAATAAACAATGGGAACTACAGTACAATAGGCTACAGAGCCAATATCCCAAATGGTTACAAAGTAGTTGGGAGATCGAAGTAACAAGCAGGAGAATTAGCACTACAGCTCTTACTAGAAATTTAAGTGCCTTGCATACATTTACATTTAATACCTATTAGAGGTGCATACGAGAGCCCCATGAGAACAGGTGGATGTGCATAACAAGATGGGAACAAGCTAGGTGCATGACCAGGTGGAGGAGAAATGTGCCTTGAGGAGATAGTTGAGATGTTGACTGCTGTCTATGTACCAAATGTCTGCTGGCAAGGAGTTTCATGATTTGGGCATATGGAAGCTGAAGACAGCTTGGTCTTTAGATGTGGACATACGTGGGACATAAAGAAGCCAGGAATCTGTGTTTCTGAGCACGTACACAGAAGGGGGCTGGACTGAGAGGGAGGACTTGAGATATGAGGGAAGGAACTGTGCCCAGAATTTTGCAGTAACCCTGGCACAGTGGGCCTGTCTCTGTTCCTGTAGTGATGGCAGGTCAAGTGACTTGTAAAGGATGCAGTGATGTGTCATGGGTGGGCAGTCCAGGAAAAAATGGCAGAAGGAATGGAAGAGGGGATCTAGTCTTGTTAAGGTGGACTTAGGAGCCATGCTGTAGACTATGTCCCCATAGTCAAGAATTGGGAGGATCATTTTCTGTAAGATTGTTTTGCGGGTGGGCAAAGGGAGGCAGGCCCTGTTGTGATATATGTCGCCCAGTTTGGGATGAATTTTTTTGTGGATTGAGTCAATATGAATAGAAAACTCGAGGTATCTGAAGGAGGTGCAATCTTCCAAGGGGGAACCCATCAGTGGTGTGGAAAATGGGGTTGAGGGGAGATGGGAGAGTCTTTGCCTCATGTCAAAGGTTAATGAGACAGTTTTCTTGAGATTAAGAAAAAGCTGGTTTGAACAAAACCAAAGCTGAACAGCACTGAAGTCTTCCTGGAGTCTAGCGGCCGCATCAGAGGTGGAGGGACCTAATGCAAACAGTACAGTGTCATCAGCGTACATGTAAATGGATGTGTGTGGGCAAACTGAGGGAAGATCATCTAGAAAAATGGAAAACAGTAGTGGGCCAAGGACCGAGCCCTGGGAGACTCTGGAGGTGACAAGGAGAGGGACATAAGTGCTAGAGCCTATTCTTACCACTTGTGACCTGCCTGCCAGATAGGATTAGAACCAGCTAGTGCCTGCTTCTGAAAGTCCAGCATGGGAGAGTCTGGACAGCAAAAGGTCATGGGAGACAGAATCAAAGGCTTTGGCAAGGTCAAAAAAGATAGCTGAGGTGGTGTGCCAGTGTTCCATTCCAGTGGGGATGGTATCTGTGAGCCTTAGGAGTGAGGTGATAGTGGAGTGTGACTTCCTAAATCCAGACTGGTAGGGTGTGAAGAAAGAGGAGGAGTCGAGAAAGGAGGCAAGTTGGGACAGAACAAGGTGCCCCTGCAGTTTAGCTAAGAAGGGGAGTAGGGATATAGGGCAATAATTTCCCAGCGAGGAGGGGTCTCTACCTTTAGGGAGGGGGATGACAGTGGCACGCTTCTGGTTACATGGGATTTCAGCAAGCGAGAAAGAGAAATTGAAGAGAGCGGCCAGTGAGGCAGCAATTGCAGGGGCAGATAGGTGGAGCATGCTGGAGTCCAGACCCGAGGGGCATTTGCCTTTGGAAGGGTTGAAAACCTGCAGGGCTTTATGCACCTCAGTCAGAGTTACCAGGCGAAAGGTGAAGCTGGAGGCCAGGGAGGTGGGCGGACAGGGAAGGTGTGGACATGTGGAGTGTGGAGGGAGAGAGGGAGGATAGGATAGGAGACAGGATGCACAGCTAGTGAAAAAGGAGTTGAAAACTGAGGCCACTGCACCTGGATCAGTGATGATGGAGCTTTCTACATTGACGGCTAAGGTGGGGGGCTGGGTGGTGGGCGGGAGAAAAGTGTTTTGATTGTTTTCTAGAATTTTGCTACATGGTTTATATTTGTGTGGAAGGAGGCCTTAAAGTAGTTGGTTTTGGCCTGTCGTAGAAGTGTAGCACAGGAGTTACGGAGTGAGTGGTTCTCTTGGACTCCATCTCTGACCATGCCCCGGTGTACAGCATATGGAAGATCTCCGCCCCCAAGATCCCTCCCAAAATCATCCAGGTCAGGGACTTCTCCAGGTTTGACCCAGGAACTTTCCAGGAGGATCTCATTTTCCTTGACTGGTCTTCAGTGATGGATGCCAAGAATGCTTCCTCAGCAGTCTGTCACTTCAATAGTATCTTCGGAATGTTACAGGATAAGCATGCTCCCTGCGTCAGACAGAGGGTAAGGGGGGCTGTCACAAAATGGTTGCATGGGAGCCTTCTTGCTCTCATGAGGGCTAGAGATAAATGTTGGGCCAGTTTCAAGGTCTCAATGGAACAGACCATATTCCAACGTTACAGGAGGCTCAGGAATGAGTGCAAAAAGGCTATCAGTGTTGCCAAAAGCGACTTCTGTAAAGCTGCCTTGCAGACCTCAGCTAAGGACCCTAGGAACTTCTGGAGAAATATTAAAAACATAGTGAGTGGCTCCTCCTCCTGTGAGGCTCTGGACATGCTCATTGATGGTGCTGGCTGTAATAATCCGCTAACCATTGCAAATGCATTCAATGCTCACTTCTCGGACCTGTCTGGGTTCACCTCACTATTCTTCTCCACTGGTCATGATAGTCCTATCCAAGTCCCTCTGCCTCAAATGGCACCTTCCTCCCATTCTCCATTCTATCTCAGGGCTGTGATGGTAAAAGAAATGCAGAGATTGCTAACTGGTCTCTCACCCTTTTCTAGTGCTGGCCTTGATACCCTGGAACCAAAGCTTCGCTGCCTTGCCACTGCCTACATTGCCTCCCCTATGGCCCATATCGTCAACCTATCCTTAGCCTCTGGGATTATCCCAGGCCCGTGGAAGGTGGCACGTGTTGTTCCTGTGCTCAAACAGGGCAACCCCAGGATCCTTGACAACTATCATCCGATTGCCATTCTGCCTGCCATCAGCAAGCTCCTTGAGAAAGTTGTGGTGGGACAACTTTTGGATTATATCCAGGTTCATGAGCTTTTGTCTCCCTCACAGCATGGCTTTTGAAAAGGGCACAGCACCACCTCTGTGCTGGCCTCTGTCACTTCTGGGATAAGGGCTGCTATGGGCCAGGGCAGACTCTTTGTGGCCATCTTTATTGATCTCTCTAAAGCCTTTGACATTGTTGACCATGCCTTGCTATGCTCTCAACTTGGGTCTTTGGGCTTATCCCCTCTGGCCCTGAGTTGGTTCTCCAACTACCTTCTTGGAAGGCAACAACTGACCAAATATAGTAAGGTGCTCTCGGATGCCACCCCCTTGTCCTCAGGGGTCCCCCAGGGCTCAGTCCTTGGGCCCCTGCTTTTTTCCATCTTCATCAATGACCTTCCCTCCTCGGTGGCCTCCTGCAGGGCTGTCCAGTATGCTGATGACCTTGTTATCCTCACTCATTCAAAGGATATTGGGGTCATTAACCACCAACTGAGTGAGGGTTTCAGGAGTGTCCATTCCTGGATATCATCCCATATGCTGGTCCTAAATCTTAAAAAGACCCAGGCCATGCTGTTCAGTTCCCTGGCCAAGTTAAAGGCCTCTTCTGTTCCTATGTGCATCTCAGGTATTGATGGCACTCCTGTTCTCACCACCGATTCTGTCAAATACATTGGGTGACACTTGACCCGCAGCTTGATCTTGGTCAGCATATCCAAAATGCATGTAGAGCTGTTAAGTGGAAATTGGGTCTGGCTTACAGGGCAAAGAATAACCTTACTCTGGCTGCTCACCTAGCACTGTCTAGAGAGATGTTTCTACCATCCCTGTATTATGGGCTCCTTTTGTTTGCCAATACCTCCAAGATCCACCTCTCTAGATGGACCATTGCCTATAATAACATCTGCCGTTTTGCTCTTGGAGTCCCTCATCTTACTCACCACTGTGATCTGTACAGTAAGCTAAACTGGCTCTCCTCACCCAATTATTTGAATTTTGTTGTGGGCAGTTTCAGGGGTAAGGTACTGGGTACTGGCACCCCCTGGACTGGTGGAGCTCCTTGTGCCAGCAGACCCCACTACCTACCCCCTAAGGTCACTGGGTCCTGCTATCCTTAAGGTCCCTTCTACTCATACCAAAATGGGGGACAGGGACTTTGCATCATGTGCCCCTAGACTGTGGAAATCATTTCCTATCTAGGTTCGGACCTCCCCCCAGTTGGGCCCATGCACCTCCCTATGGAAGCACTTGAAGCTGTCGTCAGTATGTGACTGTCTTAACCCTCCCTGATTAGCCTGGTCCTCTGCACAGTATACTTGAGTGCTTTCATTCCATGTACCTTGCAAATGTGTCAATTTTGTACATATCTGTACATATATTGTTGGTGACATTGTGTCGGTGACGCTGTACCTTAGCACATTGACTATGATTACTGTCGTGACCTGAGATATCTTACTATGTATGTTATGCTTCTCCTGACATCTTTGTATCTGCCCTACTTGCTTCAAATTGTACTCTGTATGTTCTTTGATTTCCTGTAGTCTCCCAGGTCATACCTGGAATTTGTCTAGTGTACTTACCTGGTTAACAAAAGCTAAACAAATAATAAATAAATAAATAGTTGGAGGGACGTCAGGGTGTCGGTTGTCTTATATGTTTTTCAGGCCTAGTTCCTGGCATGGAATTGGTCTATGATACTGGCTGTGACCCAGGGTAGGTGGGGACCCCTTGCTCTAGTCCTTCTGAGCAGGGCACAGTAATTCCAGATGGCTAGAAATCTGGACTTGAAGAGCTCTAGAGCAGTGTCGATGGAGGATGCCCATGGGATGCAGGACCAATTAACATTTGATTGGTCATTTAAGAGTGCTCCAAGGTCAAGTGATTTGAATGACCTGGTGAGCAGCATTCATGGGGGAGGTGCCTTGGGCTGGAATATTTTCCTTACCACATAGACCATGTGGTGGTCACTTAGAGAGTCTGGAAGGAGTCCAGGTTCAAGTATTCAATGAGGGTGGGTGGTAAGAGCCCAGTCTAGGAGGGAGTGGTTCTGTGATTCATGATTTAAGTGTGTGGGTATAGATATTTGTTGTGCCATATTTAGGGCTTTTACCTGGCTATGTAGCTTAGAGCTAGCAATGGAGAGCCAGTTATAATTGAAGTCCCCTAGGATGTGTACCTCACCCCCTGATGCGAGTGACTTTAGGCTGCCCAGGTGGTCCAGTATGGTGGGCATAGAGTTTCTGGGGTTCAGTATGACCCCACTATAAATAATGGAATTGTGTGTGGTAGTGAAATTTTGATTAGCAAGGAGTCTATGGATGGTGTGGGCAGGAGGAGCTGGACAGGGTGAACTGGTGGTGAGAGGAGATGAACATGGCAATGCCCGCCCCTCTTTTTTTACCCTGATTTGGTGAAAAAAATATCAATAAATGACTGTTATGAGCGTGCATTGGGCAGTTTCTTTGCACACGTGTAACTTCACCAATTTTTAATATTTTCACTCCAGATTTTCAACATTGCCATTTTTTCACAACTCCTTATGAACAGCACAGCTGTCAGTTTTCACATCCTGCCTGAAACATGTTTTCATACCTGTGGCACAGAATGCTAAGTTTGCTGTGTGAAAACAACTTTATGAATGGAGTAACAAAATTACAGTGCTACTGTTCATGAGGGGAGGTCCCAAAAAGCCAATGTTGAAACTTAGGTGAAAACATTTCAACAAATAACCGTGTTACGAGGGTTTATTGCATGGTTTCTATGCACGTTCGTAACTTCCCGAATTGTTCATGTTTTCACTCCAGATTATCAATATTACAATTTTTCTGCACCACCTCATGAAGAGTACAGCTGAAATTTTTAAAATCCTTCTAAAAATATTTATCTGCACCTGTGGCGCAAAATGGCATTACAGTTGAACAGAATTACATTTCAACAGGGATTTCAAAGTTTTCTGTACTGGGTACATGCAGTGAGGTGATAAAAAAATTGTGTTGAATATTTTGGGTGAAAATCATTTAAGATGGCACAGTTATGAGTACTTGTTGCAATTTTGCTGCGCCTGTGCGTAACTTCATGTATGGAAGCACAGGGACCAGAAACCCCTGTGCTTCCACAGCTGCACCTGTGGAGGGATAGGACATGTGGATACTGTTGTTGGACCCTGTGCTACCACCATGACATATGGATAATGTTGCACCATCTGGATGGAGGCATGGGAGTGCAGGGTTCAAAGAACTCTGCACTCCCACTGTAACAGATGGATACTGTTCTATTATCTGGATGGATGACCACAGTAAATTAAAGTTACTATTGTACTATCTCAAAACATGAGAAAAATAAATGGCAAAAAACGTCGTTAATGCATCAGTTAGGGTTGAAGCAACAAAAGTATGGAAATGAGGGATTAGGGATGAGCCCTTAACCCCCCCACCCTTCCACCACACACCCCCATCCTCCACACACCAACAGGCATTGGGGTGTGCCATGTGGTCATTAGGCCTAACTTTCACCCCATTCTCTTATGCTGTACCATGTTGGAGGGGCTAGGGGCTCAACCCAAATGCCTCTTTTCCATTCTTTTGCCACTTCAACCCTAACTGATGCATTAACAATGTTTTTTTGCAATTTATTATATTTATTCATTGAATCCGTTAGGACTGAAGAGACAAAAATAACTTTACAACTGTTAATCAGATTTCTACAAAACTGTCTCCTGCATTAGACCTCTTGAACTGCAAGTTTTATTTCAGTCGAATTTGTAGAGTTTGAGGTCCAGATAGTGAAAAACCCTGAAAATTTGCAAGTTTTTGAAGAGTTTTTCTCATTGCACTGCGCAAATACAGTGTTGAATTTTGGTCTGAAATGTTATGGTAGAAAGAACGTGGGTGATAGAACAGGCCAGCATTTATTTGTTGAGAAAAATATTAATCCATTCCAAAGTTATAACATTTTATGGTCACATTAATTTCAATGGGATTTTCATTTTTTAGATAGAGTCCTGGAACAAAAAAGGATTTTGCTCTGTCAAATGAGGATCCTTTTTCTTGAGAAGGAAATCCTTGTTTGCCTGAAAAATATTCCTTTTCTGTGAGCCGCCATCTTGATTTTTAGTTCTGCTCTGAAAACTCTGTTATAACTCTGCTCAGGGATGTATGTTGCAGCCATTGAAATTTGTATTTAGCTCATTGGGAGTTGATGAGCTGTACTTTGTGGTTTCTGACCTTCATATGCCCCACATTTAAAATCTATTGTCACCACTCGCTAAGCCCCTTTTTCACCAGTTCTTGTCTGTCATGGTAAAAAAGGAAATTGCCTGGCAAACAAGGATTACCAGTAGGGTTATCTGGTCAACAAATGGGGCCATCTGGTTCTCAAAGCCAGAAATCCTTGTTCACCAGCTGATATCCTTATTCGCCATGATGGAAAAAGCTGGCGAATAAGGAAAGTGGATGGTGAAAAAGGATAGTTTTCCCAGCCTTCTTGCCCAAAAAAGTGTTGCAGGACAATCTGGTCCCCAAAAATGTAGCCATTATTTGCTAAATAGTCATGGTGTCTAGTGATACACCCTCATTCCCCAATTCCCATGTGTTTTTTTATATATATGTATAAACATACACACATATATATATATATATATATATATATATATACAGTGGCGTGAAAAAGTATTTGCCCCCTTCCTGATTTTCTCTATTATTGCATATTTGTCACACTGGATGTTTTCAGGTCTTTAGAGAAAATGTAATATTAGATAAAGGGAACCTGAGTGAACAAATAACACTTGTTTTTTTTAATTTCACTTATTTAATGAAAAAAAGTTAACCAACACCAACTGGCACTGTGTGAAAAAGTAATTGCCCCCTTACACTTAATAACTGGTTACACCACATTTAGCTGCAATGACTGCAACCAAACACTTCCTATAATTCAATATCAGTCTTTCACATCGCTGTGGAGGAATTTAACCCACTCTTCCTCGCAGAACTGCTTTAATTCAGAAACATTTGGTAGGTTTTGAGCATGAACTGCTCGTTTCAGGTCCTGCCACAGCATCTCTATTGGGTTTAAGTCTGGACTTTGACTAGGCCACTCAAAACTTTAATTTTACTTCTTTTAGCCATTCTGATGTGGACTTGCTTTTGTGCTTTGGATCATTGTCTTGCTGCATGACCCAACCACGCTTCAGCTTCAGCTGAGGAAGGATGACGGACATTCTCCTTAAGAATTTTCTGGTACAGAGCAGAATTCATGGTTCCTTTAATTATGGCAAGTCATCCAGGTCCTTAGGCAGTAAAGCATCCCCACACCATCACACTACCACCACCATGTTTGACTGTTGGTATGGTGTTCTTACTGTGGAATGCTGTGTTTGCTTTTACGAGACATTATGGGATCCATGTCGTCCAAAAGTTCCACTTTGGACTCATCTGTCCATAGAACATTTTCCCAAAAGGCTTGTGGATCATCCAGGTGCTTCTTGGCAAATGAGAGACGGCGTTTATGTTCTTCTTGGTTAGCAGTGGTTTCCACCTTGCTCTCACATGAAGCCCATTTTGCCCAGTCTCTTTCTGATTGTGAAGTCATGAACACTGACCTTAGCTGAGTCAAGAGAAGCCTGCAGTTCTTTGGATGTTGTTTTAGGATCCTTTGAGACTTCCTGGGTGATTTACACTCGCCCTTGGAGTAATTTTGGCAGGCCGCCCACCCTGGAAGATTCACTACTGTTCCAAGTGTTCCCCATTTGGAGATTATGGCTCTCACTGTGGTTCGATGGAGTCCCAGAGCCTTAGAAATAGCTTTGTAACCCTTTCCAGACTGATAGAGGGCAACAAATTTTTTCTGATCTTTTCAGGAACTTCCTTTGATCATGGCATAATGTGCTTGTTGAATCTTTGTGCTGGCAACGTGACCTGATGGTAAGGGCAAAATAAGTGAGGGTTTATATTGAGCAGGGCTAGCTGTAATCAAGCCTGACTGTGTTCAATCAGCTGACTCTAATTATCCCTTTAATTGGGTTGATTTAACTAGGGGGCAATTACTTTTCACACAGTGCCAGTTGGTGTTGGTTAACTTTTTCATTAAATAAATGAAATAAGTAAAAAAAAGTGTTATTTGTTCACTCAGGTTCCCTTTATCTAATATTATATTTTGTCTAAAGACCTGAAAACATCCAGTGTGACAAATATGCAATAATAGAGAAAATCAGGAAGGGGCAAATACTTTTTCACTTCACCGTATATAGATATGAAATACCCCATTGAAAATATTCTGATATCCCTTTAGTGCAGTTTGACCTTGGCAACACGATGGCAAAGCCACGAGTGATGACATAGGTCAAACTGCTCGAGGGGAAAATATCAGAGAAATTTTTGATGGGGGCATTGTATGTTCCATTTATGCAATGGGCCAAGTTTTTTTCATTTTTTTAAAAATAGGTATGCCTTTATTTCTTTTTGTTTCCGGATGACTGAGCATTGTGGTCCATAAAACTGAACTTTTGCATCAGGGCACTGTGCTGTTGTGCTGCTGGGGAGTGTGGTAAGAGTAAAAAAACAGAGAGATGGTTGTTTTTTTGTGTGCTGGGGTTTGAAGGAAGTGAATGTTTTGTGTGAGGCTAAAAGTTTTATTTTATATTTGGTGAAAGAAAGTGAGGTGGGGGAGACAATGAGAATAATTCAGTGTGTTTTGTCTGGCATTTTGGACCTTTAGGGGAAATGGTAATTAACATTGTGTGAAGCTGAAAGGTTTTTTTTTTAATGAATTACAGTGAAAGAACGGGAGAAAATAAAAACTGTTCTGTGTGCTGCTGGAGAGAAATGAAACTGCCAGTGGGAGCTGGAATGCAAGTGAACAGGTGCATTCTGATGGTGCTGCTCATGCTGCCAGCTCCCACCAATCAAAGCCTTTGTGAGAAGTTGTGCTAAAGTGCAGAATGTGCCTGGTTATTACCTAAAGTGAGGATAAATGACCTACAGTGAGAATAAATGTGGTATTCTCACTGTAGGACTGACCAGCCAAAAAAGCTGCTGTTATTTGTCACTTTTTATCCTCAACCCATTGCATATATGTATATATATATATATATACTGTATATGTGTATATATATATGGGATACATGATGGGCAGAAGTGGAAAATGGAAAATATTCTCACTCCTGCAGAGTAAGCTTTGGATATTTCACAAGTGCTGAAGGCACAAGTGAAATATACAGTGCTCACTCAGCAGGAGTGAGAATATTTTCCACATTCCATGATCTGCCCATCATGGGTGCTATTTATACCATGGGGTGAGACCAATTTCAGTGAGAGAGGTATGTTTGCTGTTAAGAGGTTCATGTCACTTTAAATGATGCTGGTACTGTGGTAGTGTATGTGTGAACTTTTATGAATGGGCTGTTGTAGTGAGCTATTGTTGGTTGGTGTGTGTGTGTGTGTGTTGATTGTGTGTGCTGTGTTTTGTTTTGGTAATTGGTTGCCTAAGGGAGGTAGGTTCTTTTCTGTGGTAGTGAGGAAGATGGTAGTGATTTCTTATGGCAGGTTTGTGTCTTCATGTTTGGCTGATTAAGATTTATTTAAACATTTCAGGCGTCATCTGTTTGCATGCTTGGTGCACGTTTGAGATTTGTTCTGCTGCTCGCTCTGTTATCTTTATAGGAACATTTAGTATACTAGTTTGGGCATTCCGTGAGAGCTATACGTTTATTTGTGAGTGCTGAAACAATTGTGTGAAGTTAAAGGAAGTGTTTATTATGTAGTTAAAGCATTTTAACATTAAAGTAATGCTAAACATGATGTTGTAAGTCTGGAGATATCACTGACATGATTGTTCATGTTTACCGCCTTCGTGTGCATCAATGTGAGTGAGAATCTGATTATATTACTGTTTGATTTCATTTCTGATTTTCAGTGTCTTGCTCTGTGGCATCGTTATAGCAGTGTGTTGATAATGTGGAAGCTGGATGTTTGCAACATGCTAGTTATTTGTTGTTCGTTTTGTAGGTTAATATGTGGCAATGCAGGATTCAGTGATCTACAGAACTCAGGTTTTGAAATGCAGCATGAGAGATTTGCAGATTGTTACATTTAGGAGTTCTGCAGGTGACTGATTATCTATGTTAACTGTCTTAATTTCAGTGTAGGGACTGTCTTAGAGCTCAGCAAATTACAGGGGTGTTTCTTAGTGTTTTCAGATGCAGGTGGCTGATGTCAGCAGAGTAAGTATAAACGGTATTTATTTTAACTCTGCAGACGTCAGGAGGATTTATTTCACTCCAATGAAAATAACATCATTTATCTCATTGGAATTGGTCTCACTCACAAGGTATCTATCTATCTATCTATGTATCTATCTATCTATCTATCTATCTATCTATCCATCCATCTATCTATGTGTGTATACACACACACATATATATATATATATTTACACACATATATATGTACAGTTTCCACCGCTTATAATGGGCATGTTTGTGCAGCCACTTTTTTGCACGTTATGACAGGTGGGCACTATAACACATGATGGTCTGACTTGCTGATTCTGATGCTATTAAATATATAAACAGGCATTAAGCTGTATTAAAGTTTGTGATACAGTTATGTACAGTATGTATATATGTGCTTTAATCTTTAATCATCTTATTTAGTCCTTACTAAGTGCTTAGAAAAAAAGAAAATAGACATTTAAAACATTTAAGCAATTAAACGTAGTTGAGTCATAGTGGTGCACCTCTGCACCAATCCTACTTTTTGCTTGAGAAGAATTCAGTTATCCTTGTCTGCACTGTCTTCTGTTGGCAGTAAGGACACCAGGCAGTTTCCCCCTTTGAAGCAGCTCCCAGTCTGGCAGAAGTGTTTCATGCTGCTACATTGCCCATTGCAAGGTTAGGACAGCTGACTGAATGTCAGATGGCTTGATGGCTACCTATACTTTTTCCTCATGCGGGTCTTCATCCACATCATCGGTGACATCATTGGAAATTTCCATGATCACTGCTGCAATGTCATCCTCTGGTTCTGGTGGTGTGTCATTCCACCTAGCAGGCAAATTTCATGAAACTCCAGCTCAGTGAGACCCTTTGGTGTGGTAACTTCAGGTAGGGGTTCAGCAGCATCAGTCGGGGGGTGCCTCTGCTTGTGTTGAGAAGCCTGCTTTCCTAATACAGTTTCATATTGTTTGCTGGCTTACAAGGTCCCAGGCATGCTTCAGCAACCATACCACATCGAATAAATTTATTTTTTTGACACACTCCGCAGCACTTATGTCAGGGTTGGAGTCAATTTCATCAAGTGACTGTCTATCTCACTGACCTGACATAATGCTGATTCATACAATAAATTTTTCCCATGTCCAGAGGTTGAATCAGGCATGTTGTGTTGGGAGGGAAAAATCCCAGAGTGATGTTTCACAAGCCTGAAACTTGAGGGTGCCCAGAGACTTTTGAAGCCACTGCTCTGCACTGCTAGAATCAGAGTTTAGCTTCTCCCCATGTGCCTGGTGGAAGCCAATGTTGTGCCATGCCTTCCAGCACTGGAGCCATCCTTCTGAGGGGTTGAGGTCCTCTCGCCCCAGTGCACTGGCTAACTGTTTAGCCTTTTGTACATGCAACAGACTATTGATAAGTGCTTATCTTCCATGGACATTAGTGAACCAATGCAAAAGAGCCTCCTCCACCTTACCACCCTTCCCTTCTTTGCACTTTCTATCAGGGTAACAGTTTTTATGCCACTCATCAAGCAGACTTTCCTGTTGTCTCAGAAGGCCAGCAACTGTTGACTTAGGAAGGTTGAGGTGCTGAGCCAGGTCCTGCTGGCTCATCTGCAGTAGCTCCAAAATCTGGTTAAGGACATCAATTTTCTGGCTAAGAGACATCAATCTCCTCTTACCAGCCATGACTGCAAAGCAAATCAATGACTTGAAAGTACCTTAAGTGATGTGGACTGGTACTTACAGTAGCTGCTAATTGGAATCAATTAACACACCGCAACCGGGCAGATTAGGGAGGTGATAAGCATCATCAAAACCTGTCAAACTGCCAAGTGATATTCAAAAATCTACTCGGTGTAGCAGGAGGATCACGATTGCTATAACAAGTAGATTTAATTAAAGACTCTATGGATCGGGCAAATGGTTTTAACATTTTGACTGATGTAAGCAGTAGCCCACAATATCCACAGGTGGTATATGTGGTGGGTACTGGGTATATATATATCTATATCTATATCTATGTGTGTGTGTGTGTGTGTGTGTATATATATATATATATCAATCAATAGGGGATACTTGATGGGCAGGCATGTGATATGGGAAATATTCTCACTCCTGCAAAGTGAGCTCTGGATATCTCATGAGTGTGAAAGGCACAAGTGAGATTATCCAGAGCTTATGATGCAGGGGCAAGAATAGTTTCCATAGCACACAATCTGCCCATCATGTGTGGTATTTATACAATGGGGTGAGAGCTTCAGAAATATAGTTATTTTTTTCTGTTTGCTCTTTTATTTTAGTGTTTGGTAACTGTGTAAGTTTTTAGTGGTGATTTGGGAGCACTTGGCAGCAAAGTGACTTGTTCAGAGTCACACAGCGTGGACGTTGTGAGTCAAACCCAGGTCTAGTGTGCTGGATGTATTAAGGCTGTTCAATGCTCATTACTCTAACCTCTGGGCTATTCTGAGACCACTGTTTGTGATTGTTCTCAGTGTTTGTGAGTGTTTCTGAATGGCCTGGGAGTGTTAGACACACTAAGGGAAACAGGTGAATATGTTTGGCAATGATAATTGAGTTAGTTTCAGTTTGCAGTGAGAAACAGAAACTGTGTGGTGCAGCACTGTCCTTTAGAGTCAGTTTGCAGTGAGAAACAGAAACTGTGATGCAGCACTGTGATTTAGAATGCAGTATTTCTTGAATTTGAGAGTAGCATAGTAATGGGCTGTGAATTGTTGAAACACTATGGGAAACAGGTGAGTGCCCTTTGTAATGTTAATAGTTACTTGCAAGTAGCAGTGAGAAACAGATTTGTGAACCAGTTCACTTTAGAATGCAAGCTGTTGGTAGTGAGTGAGTGATGACATCAGCACAGTATGTATACATGGCATTTATCATCACCTTAGTGATGTCATCAGCATTTATCACACTCCAGTGGAAATAGCTGCATTTATCACACTCTAGAAGCTCTCACCACTATTGTGTGTATATATATATATATATAAAATGCTCTGCCACTAATTTCCCTTTATCCCTGGTGTCTAGTGGTAACCTCCCACTATCGTATGATTTTTTTTGCTTTTTTTTTGTTTTTACCTGTAAGAAAAAAAGTCCATCGTCGATCACTCCTACACGCCCAACCTGACCACCCACTGTGCACCCACCTCCCCACACTCCCTGTGACATCCCTACAGATTGCAACTCACCTATGGAGGTCCCAGGTTCAAGACCTGCTCTGCTGCTCATAGACACGTCTTGCAGCTGGAAATGGTAACTGCAATATGAACTAAGTTAAATGTGCATCAATGCATTTCAGTTGGGGGGGCAACTTTGGTTCATAACTCAGCCATGTTTACAGATTGTGACCCCAAATTTTCAACATGGCCTTTTGGGTATACCACCTCATGAACACTATGACTATCATTAGACAACTCCCACTGGAAAGGTGATTTCATGGTCACTTGGTGAAATCACCTTTCTGGTGGGATTTGTTTAAAGACTGTCATATTGTTCATGAGGTGGGATCATAAGAAGGCTATGTTGAAAATTTGGGGTCTCAATTTGAAAAGAATTTCTGCATTATGACCATTCCTAGCAATCTCACTACACACACTCGTAACTTTGAAAATGTTTAATATTTTCATCCAAGATTTTCAATGAATCCTTGTGATTACCCCACCTCATGTATGTGATAGCTGTCATTTTTCAAATGTTGGCCAAAATGTGTTTTTGCACCTGTGCTGTGGATTGGCATTATGCTTGCATGGAGTTAAGTTTTGATGGGGACTGAAAACATTTCTGCACTGGGAACATGAGGTGGGGTAATAATATGGCAATGGTGACAATTTTGTGACTGTTGTACTTTAACTGGAAGTGCAGAGGCCATCGGTCCTTGTGCTTCCACATCTAGATACATATACACGTCTATGGAGATCCCACAGTAACATATTGATACTATTATACTATCTTAAAAAGTAAGGAAAACAATTGCAAAAAAAATATTTAATGCACCATTAGCACTGAGTCATCAAAAGTAAGGAAATACCACCTTAGGGTTCCCAAGCCTAAGAACCCATCCCTCACTGTTCATGCAAGAAAAGGCATGAGGGATGTGTTTTAGGGTTGTGAACCCTAATGCTCACCCCATTCCATGAGTAAGGTAAGATGGGTACAGTATAGGAGAATGGGGTGAGCATTAGAGTCCACAAACCAAAAACACACTCCTCATGCCTGTTCATGCATGCACAGTGGGGGTGGTGTCTTAGGCTTGGGAACCCTAAGGTTGTATTTCCCTACTTTTGATGCCTCAACCTTAATGCTGCATTAACAAAGTTTCTTTTACAAATTTGTATACATATATATTGCAAACAACTTTGTCTATGCACTAAGGTTAAAGTGACAAAAGTAGAGACATGTGCTGTTATGGTTTCCAACTCTAATACCCAACCACATCCTGCATGCAGCAACAAGTGAAGGTGTGCCTTGGGGTTGTCAACCCTGACGTTAACCTGTTTCTCATATACTGTACCCATCTCAGCTTATTTACTCATGGAATGAATTAAGCATTAGGGATGAAAATCCCAATGCTCACCCTGAGCATGTTGCTGTCTGCAGGGTGGGGGGGGTGTTAGGGATGGAAACCCTAACACCATATTTCCCTACTTTTGTCACGTTTACCTTAACTAGTGCATTAACAAAATGTTTAGCAATAAATGTCCTTACTTTCTGAGATAGTATAATTATATCCTCATTTGCCTGTGGGAGTGCAGGGCCATCCATACTTTTAGAGATAGTATAATCATATCCTCATTTGCCTGTGGGAGCACAGGGACCTCTGGACCCTATACTCCTATCCCTCCAGAGATGCATATATGTATGCTGCTGTGGAAGCTCTGGCCCTCTGGGCCCTGCACTTCAAATTTTTGCAAAACTGCAACCAAACTGTCACCATATCATTCTTATTACCCCACCATGTGAACACTGTACTGAAAATTTCCAAATCCCCACCAAAATTTGATTCCACACCACTGCAAGGTCATTCCACACCACAGGTATGAAAAGACAGTTTGGCCAGGATTTGAACAATGACAGTTATCACAATAATGAGATGGTGTAAAAATATATCTATGTTGAAAATTTGTGGTCAAAATATTTAAAATTACCAGAGTTACGAGTGAGAGTAGCAAACTTTGAACGTATACACATAACATTGCCATTTTACATATTTTGCCCCAAATTTTTCAACATAGCCTTTTTATGACCCCATGTCAAGCAGAAGGGCAGTGACATTTTTCAAATCCCACCCAAAGGGTGCATTCACCAAGTGACCACAAAATTGCCCTTTAGGACAGATTTGTGGAATTCCAAGGACATTGTTCATAAGGTGGTATCCAAAAAGGTCATGTTAAAAATTTGGTGTCAAAATATGAAAACATGGCCAAGTTATGAATCAAAGTTGAAAACTCCATTGAAATACATTGAACTGCATTTACAGTACCTTAGTTTCTCATATTGCAGTTAATGGTTCTAGCAGCAAGATGTGCCTTCAATGGGAGAGTGCGTTTTTCAGCCTAGTACCTGTTCAGGTGAATGAGAGTATGTGGGGGCTAAGGGGGTGCTAGGTGGTAGGTGCTGAGTGGGAAGTCAAGGTGGGGAGGGGCCAGATCAGTGAGAGACTAGTTTCTTGTTTACAGGTTTCAAAAATAAAACAAAAATTGAAGGACCATTTTCTTTATTACATGCATGACAGCCATCGGGGGGCCACTAGACACCAAGGATACAATGAAAAAGTAGAGGGACATCAATCAGAGTGGTGTGGATGCCACTAGACACCAGAAAAACAATGAAAAATAGGAGGTGGGGATCAGACAATGGGGGAGCCACTAGGCACCAGGGAGAAACATAGTTACAAAGGAAAGAAAAATCACATTTAAAAGCTGGGGGTAGGGGGAAGAGACACATTAAAAGTAGATGGGAACACCAAGATATATAATGTGAGCACTTCTAAAAATACACAAAGAAATGTGTAACTACTACTAAATGTGCAAAACGTGTATCTAATCCATAACCAATACATAATAAAATGCTGGATGTCCCTATTTACAATTATTATGTAAATTCCACTCACAGTCCAACAAGCCATATAGTCTCACCACAGTCTGTTCATTGGTTTCATCAGGTGCTGCTAAGATCGATTCATTTCAGCAATAGTATCAGTGCCTCAGATTTGCTCCTCTAGTTTAAATATTTCGAACAGTCAAACTGAACTACAGGAATTTTAATCTAATCTACCAAATACAATAAAACAAAGCACAGACTGAAATAAAAAGTTTTCTTCAACTGTGTCTCTGTAGACTCCATTCCATAAACAAAGATCCATTACCAAGGTTTCTCTTTGTTGTGGGAGCATAATTGCTTGTCATCATGACGCACCTCAACCCAGCCTCTACCTCGTCCTCTTTCACTCCCATTTATTAAAACATGTGAAAAAAAAATAGTTCAACTTTTTGACTCCTTTGCATCTGGATATCATACTTAGCAAAACATACAGTATGATAAATGGTGGATGAAGTAAATCTAGTGTTGCATAATGCACTATTAAAACTACTTCTTGACTTTCATCATTCTACACTGTAAGGAAGGTTGAAATTGTTCTGATAATCAACTTTTCCATCATAATATTTTAATTCATCATGCAGTCACTTTCTTTTCTTACTGTCCACCATATCTTTCTCCAGCTTCATTTAGATATAGATCTGTCTTGAATTAACATACTAATGTCTTTCTCATATTGTATGTGAATGCTGTACCTCCCTATTTTAAGCTATCAGGACCATTTGCATCAGTCTCTGCTTTAAATGCATTTTCTGTGCTTCTTGTAGCCATGTTCATGCTTGTCAGCATGTATGCCATAGTCCCTTTCTACATATTTACCACTGCTTCTGCAATTTAGAGGCATATTAATTGGTGGTTCAAGTCCTTAACATGGTTAAAATCCAGAATACAGTCACAGAAAACTGCCTGGGCTACTAAAAGTCCCATCAGTATAGGGATGGAGATCAGAGTATGTGGGGGGGAGGGCACTAGTTACCAGGGAAAACATTCCTGCAAGACAGAAATCATTTTTCCTTCTTAAAAAATTATCTTTTGTAATCACTTGTGATACAAAAAAGAATCTTTTTTCATATCATGAGTGATGAGAAAATATTAATAATCTTAAAACACCAACATTGCAAGGGCTTTTCTACAACAGTTAAGTGTTTTCAAAATTTGAATTTTTAGTGAAAAATGTAAAACAAGATGGTGGCATACAAAAAAGTTCACAAAAAAAAACCTCACAAAAAAGGGTTCCGATATGAAACATTATTCAGGTATTTTGAAGTGTTGACTGAGAATGCTCAGACCCACATTTTTAACATTCAATAACTTTGGAAATTGTGTCTGAAATTTTCAGAGTAGAAAGGACTTGGTCCACAGAAGTGTCTTTTGTTAGTCTGGTAAAGAAAATAATCTGTTCCAAACAATCTGGGTGCTACAGGGTGGCAAAAACATAGCAAAAAAAGGTGACTTTCTGTGTTTTTTCTCTATCTGAATCTCAAAATCCACACTGACAACCAGAACAAAACTTGGCATGTCAAGAAATCTACCCCATGGGACAACACCTGCAAAATTTTGTGCAAATCTGTTGAACAGTTGCAAAGTTATTTAACTGCAAAAATTGAGGTTTAACATTAAAGAGCCTACTCAGCTCTAACTATAGTGGTGCTACTGCACCACTATAATGCACACACTCACACATATATGGAAAATATATGCATATACATATATATATATATATATATATATATATATTATAGTGGTGCAGTCACGCCACTATAGCTAGGGTTCAGCGGTCACTTACATACTAAAGTCAAAAGTTTTGGCATTAATAACTTTGGACCTGTTAAACAGATTTGCCAGACATTTGGTACACACGGTGGGGCATGATACATCTCTTAATTTGCTAAATTATATTTCAGTCGGACTTATGGTCTTTGCATACAAAAGCGCTGGAAAATGCGAAATTATCCAGTTTTGGAGGCAGCTTTTGGGATTTTGGACGTGGCCCTGCACAGCCATTGTGTAGTGTGCCACTCTGACAGATGACTCTTTTGAAAGAGCTTTGGTGGCTGAACATGCTGCTTTTCATTTGGTGAAAAAAATATTAAGGCATTCAAAAGTTATGCCACTTTAAGTTCCCATTTTAAGTCAAAAGGAAAATTTATATGTATGTTTTGCGAACAAAGAATGGGGTTCTGGTCATCTCATCATCTCATCCCGCCTGGCGGTCAAGAAATTTGCAGCCTTGCAGTTCAAGAATCTTTGATCCTAAGGATTTTAGAAATTCTTACGATCAGTAATGTAAAGAGGTGCTCAGTTTCAGAGCACCTCTTTGCATTACCGATCATAATTCACACAGTCAGCAGCTGGCCGTGGAGATGAGAGGTGGGCTGTGCCAGTCGCTGGCTGGGGAAAGCTGTTGGGGGTGCTGGGTGGGCTGGCATGGATGGGTGGGGGTGGAGAGCCACTAGACTACAGGTAATAAATACTTCTTTATGTCATTATGCTGGAGGGACGCTAGACTACCAGGGATATCTACAATAAATATAATTTTATACAGAGAAGGGGGGGCCACTAGACTACCAGGGATATAAACATTAATAATTATTTTATACAGCTCAGGGGGGCCACTAGAATACCGGGGATGTAAAAAAATACAGATTGTGGGGGTGGGAGGGCACTAGACTACCAGAGCAGTAGAAATGATTATATGTTTAATTATGATGGGGGAGCCACTAGACTACCAGGGATAGTTAATACATTATGTTTGGTATGCAGATGGGACACAACAAAGCCCCTTGAGCAAAACCCACCCTAATATAACAGTCTAGAGCGCCCATGGGCTACAGAACTGTATTTAAAAATCTGGCCATCTCGTCCCTCGCTCTTTATTTGCAAGCAAGCAATTTCTTTGATCGCGAGCCTGCAGATTCTTTGACTGCGAGATTCTTTGATCTCGATTGTGCATCATGAGAGAAGGACGAGATGGATAGATGAAAAAATCAATTTACTTAGTCTAGGGGTGTGCTAGGAAGACAAATGAGGGTGGGTTTTACTCAGAGGGCTTTGTTCTGATGAACCATGGAAGTGGTTTGCCTCAGTTCTGTTAGTTTTTTAAATTCTAAGACTTTTTATGCTTTGATCGTGACCATACAAATTCTTTGATCGCGAGCCTGAAAATTCTTTGATCGTGAGATACTTTGATCGCGATCGTGCATCGTGAGTGAGGGACGAGATGGCCCAATTTAAAAATCAATTTTCTCAGCTCAGAGGTGTCGTAGAAAGTCAGAGAAGTGTGGGTTTTACTCAAGGGGTCTTTGTTCTGTCGAGCCATGGCAGTGGTTTACCACAATTCCTTCAATTTTTTTATTTATAAGGTTTTTAATTCCTTGTTCATGAGCCTGCAAATTCTTTGATCGCGAGCCTGCAAATTCTTTGATCATGAGATTCTTTGATCTCCATCTTTGATTGTGAGGGCAGGACAAGATGGGCAGATTTTTTTATAATGGAATAAATAGGGACATTTTTCTAATCTTTGAGATTGAATATGTCGGAAATGGGTTGGTCTTTTTACTTGAGATTTGAAGGGAAGAAAGCCAACATCCCACAGATGTGCCTTTTGGTGGTTTGGTGAACAAATATTACAGGGCTGCAAACTGATGATACTCCGAAGTTGATGCTTTTCCCCATAGGATAACATTATGGCATCCATCGCGCCTTTCAGGGCCCATATCTCAGAAATGGTGCAAGATACAGACTTTTTGTCACAAAAATGCTTAGCCCTCAATAGGGGTTAAGTACAAAACTAGCCAGGAAAGTCATAATTCATAAGAATTTTTTTCTATGGCATACGGTTCCTGAGATATAAGCAATTTAGTATTGCAAGTCTTAATTTTGTGCTCCGAGGTTCATTGTCCCGGATTCCCCTCTTTTCCCTCACAAAAACACAGAGACATAGCTTGTTGTTGTGCTCAGATTGGCAATTTGTTTATTTATATTCATAAATCCATATTCCGTTTTCCATTTCTTTATTATCATATTTCCATAATTTCCATTTATTTCCATTCATATATCACTCTTTGATTATCCATCCCCCAGGAGAAAACCTGGGTGCCTTCTTCTTCTCCTTTTCTGTTAGGTAACAGTGAAAACTGAAACCGCTTTCTCCTTCATCTTCTTCCTCCTTTGTGTTATTCCTTTTTCTTCCCCTCCCATCCTCCCCCTTCCCCCTGCCATCCACCTTGGCAGTCCATCTCCATATTATCCTCTGCCATCCACTTATTGGCAGTCCCAAGCATTTTAACTCTTGCCATCCACCTTTGGCAGCCCAAAACCATATTCTCACCTGCCATCCACCTTTGGCAGTCCATAAACCTATTAACCATTGCCATCTACCTTTGGCAGTATATTGTCCAACTGACACATCTGTCCTCCACCTTGACAGACCCACCATACAGCCCCAAATTGACTGTCTTTCCCTCATACTCCATCTTGCAGAGTGGGCGGGAGGAATCAAAATTCCAGCAAAAAGTGACTGAGGCCCCCTTGTGCTGTCCCTTATGTACCTCCCTTTCCCTCCCCTTCCTGTTACCTGCCCATTGTCCTGGCTCTCGGCCCCTCCTTCTCTCCCTTCTGAGCACAACCATTGCTTAAGGAGGGAAGGGGTGCACCAGGACAACATGGTCTGCCCCTTAAAGGGCAAACTCCATTGTCCCGGATTCCCCCCTTTTCCCTCACAAAAACACAGAGACATAGTTTGTTGTTGTGCTCAGATTGGCAATCAATTTATTTATATTCATAAATCCATATTCCATTTTCCATTTCTTTATTATCATATTTCCATAATTTCCATTTATTTCCATCCATATATCACTCTCTGATTATCCATCCCCCAGGAGAAAACCTGGGTGCCTTCTTCTTCTCCTTTTCTGTTAGGTAACAGTGAAAACCAAGACCGCTTTCTCCTTCATCTTCTTCCTCCTTTTTGTGTTATTCCTTTTTCTTCCCCTTCGTCCTCCCCCTTTTTCCCACTAGCCAGTCTCCAGCTTGCATTGGATGACTGGCTTCTCCCCACTTAGGGCATCACTCTCCCTTACCTCAGGGTTGAAACTACCTTCCCCCCCTTTTTTTTATTTCCCAGCTTTCTTCTGTTTCCTCCATTCCTCTATGAAACCCATTGTTTCCGTATTGAACATGTCTATTGCTATATCTGACAAGTGTACCCCATCCGACCTGTAGAAGTCATCCACCCATTCTTCTACTCCCCGCAGTATCACCTGTCCTCCCATCTGCCTTATCAATGTCTCCACCCATCTATTCATCTTTCTCCTGGCCCTCTCCACCGCCCTGTGGCTGTGTTCCTGTCTCCATACCCTTCGTGGTATTATATCCAACCATGCAAGGCATACTTGAGGCCACCACTGTTTTATTGCCACTAGGTCCCTCTTCATCTGTAAATAAGTGTGCACCCATGGTCTGCCTGCCAGGTCGTTGCCCCCTAGGTGTATAATGATCAGGTCTGGACTGGGCCGATGTCCCCTAAGTTCCTTCAAAGTGGGCAGAAGCTGTGCCCATCTCATCCCCCATAGGCCATGCCATACCAACCTACACTGTCTTATGTCCTGATACAATTGCTTTACCCCAGCTTTTTTCTCCGCTCTCTTACCAGCCCAGTAAATATAGGAATGGCCACAGATCCAGACTACCGTGCTCCTCCTTCTACCTATGGGTGCAAAGAAAAATTAATTAATTTACATATCCTCTCCGTGCCCTCGTTGTATTATCCCCCCACCTTCTTTTTTCCTCTTTCTTTTTTATACCAGTGCTCTGATGTATCTTTTATAACTGGCTGACCACCAGCACCCTTTCTCCAAAATGCCCTTCATGGGTTCACCCATTGCTGCCCACTGTGAGGCCGCCCCAATCCTTAGGGAATGAGATGAGTAATTAGCTGGGTTCTCCCCCAAAAAAACCCATGCCCTTTTTCAGCACTGCAGTAATTTGATAGCCTGTGACCCTTTTTCCATCACCATGCATGAATAGCTTCCCAGTCCTGGTTACCTGCTCTGCGGCGAAAACCCACAGGGCCTGCACTGGGCATATCGCAATCTCTGCCCGCCCTCTTAGCGTTATCATGCATCCTTGCCCTTTTTGGTCAGCCTTTGACTGTCTTAGCTTGATCCGTATTTCTCTTGTCCCCTAGCTCACATCCTCCCATTCCACACCTCCTTCCATGTCATCTTTTCCATGGCCTACCATTTCACTCATTCTCATCGCCCCTGCAAACATTATCACATAAACTGTGTGAAATAGCTGGGTCTCCTCTTTTGATTTGCATATTGCCGGGGCACCTCTTTTAGCTTTATTAGCCACTGTTCCCCTATTGGCCTCGTATTATCCCCTGGTCCCCGTTTTAACCTACCCCATCCCTGCATCATTCTCCTGATGAGCATTGATTTTGTTGGGTCATTCCATCCCTTTAGGCTGCAGATCACACTGATCCCTGCAAGATAAACCCCCATTGTGGCGTGAGCAGTTCCTTTCTGCCATTGTTCCACTGTGAACATTCCCACCTGCTCCTCAGAGAGCAGCCCACTTACTTCCATCTGGTGTTCTACCCTGAATGTTTGAAAAACCCTCCAATCCCCATCATAGGCCCTCAGAGTCTGAGGCACCCATGAGCTTCGAAACAACATTTCTGCTCCTTCTTGCCAACGTCTCAGATGTTCGTTGGTATGGGCATTTTTTGTTCTTCCGCTGCTGGTGCCAGCTTCTGGAAATGGTCCAGCTGCAGACGGGAAAGGCTGTCAGCCAGGGTACTGCATACCCCTTCTATGTGTTTCGCTCTGATAGACATATTCAGCTGCAAAGCCCTTAACACTAACTGTCGAACTACCTGTATGACTGTATCTGACCTGGCTCCCCTGTTGTTTAGTGCATGCACCACAGCTCTGTTGTCACACCAAAATGTCACCTTCTGATCCCGCAATTCCTCCCCCCAAACCAAGGTACATGCCCATATGGGCATTATCTCTAGTAGTGTTATATCTCTCACTTTCCCGTCCTTTACCCAACTGACCAGCCATGGTTCTGCAAACCACCTGCCCCTTAGGTAACCCTCCATGCCTAACCCTCCCACTGCATCTGTGTAGAGGTCAAGGTTGGTGTTGTACAGCCACTCCTCCTGCCAGAATGAACACCCATTGTAATCCTTTAAGAATTCTTCCCATATACTAAGATCCTCCCTGACACCTTGTGTCAGATCCACCCAGTGATGTGGTCTGGTGACCCCTGCTGTAACTCTGGCTAATTTCCTTGTGAATGCCCTTCCTGGACCTATGGCCCTGCATGCAAAGTTCAGATGCCCCAGTACCTGCTGGACCAATTTTAGTTGTACCCGTCTCCTGCTGGCATGTAGTCGTATTAGTTCCTTTAACCTCCTTACTTTTTTGTCCGGTAACCTAAACACTTCACTCGTGGCATCTATCTCTGTCCGGAGGAATTCCGTAACCTTGCTGGGCCCTTCTGTTTTTTCTGGTTCCAATGGGACTCCGAACTCCTGGCACAATTCCTGAAACTTGCCCAGCATCCTCTGTGTCTCCTTTTTGCCCTCCCCAATGAGAAGAAAATCATCCAGGTAATGGATGACTGACCTATAACCTGTTTTCTCCTGGAATATCCACTGCAAACATGTGCTGAATGCCTCAAATGTAGCACATGCTGTGGAACACCCGATTGGCATTGCTTTGTCAAAATAATACTGTCCCTCACTTTTGAAACCCAATAGATCCCAGTCTTCCCTCCTGACTGGAAGCAGTCTGAAAGCGGACTCAATGTCCGTTTTTGCCATCCATGCATCCCTTGTGGCCCAGATTATCTGGACTGCATCCTCTAGGGTCACGTATGTCACCCTACTGTGTTTCTCACTGATAAAGTCATTCACCGACTCCCCTTCTGGATAAGACAGATGGTGGATCACCCTGTATTCACCTTCTTGTTTCTTGGGTACCAAGCCCAAAGGTGATATCCACATGTTTTCAAATGGGGGGTGTCAAATGGGCCCTCCACCCTGCCTGCTGCTTTCTCTTTCTCAATCTTCTGCATTATCATTTCCTCTTTCCCTTTTACAGACCCCAGGTTGCTTGCCTCCCTTGCCTGCCTGGGTCCCCTAGACTGCAATGAAAACCCTGTGTTAAAACCACTTAAAATCATTTACCGTATGCTCATGTCTGGATATCTGTCCAGGCAAACTGTCCATATTGCCAGGTTGATAGGGGTTCTGGCTAAACCAAATTGCTCCCTGTTGTGCCACCCATCCCCCTTTTCTGACCTCTCCCTTCCTTCTCATCTGATTTTTCTTGCTTCAGTGGTTTTGGCCCCCTACTCCCAATCCCCCTGCCCCTCCCTCCCTTGTTCCATGCTTGCCCTTTAAAGCCCTGGCCATCTCGAAAAAACTGTTGGCCTGCTCCTTGTCCCCCATACCCTTGTGCTCCTTGTACCCCTGCCATTCTGCACTTGCTAGCCGTGTGCCCCCCTCCACATTTTGAACAGGTATGTCGAAAATGACACTGCGGCCATGAGAAGAAAGCCCTGTTATAAGCCCAGCAGCTTCTCTGTGGCGTAAACCCCTTTTTGCCCCACCCTCCCTCGGGTGTGGACTGATCCATCACGTAATCCGTCCATAAGTCTATTTGCTTGGTGTCCCATCTTACATCCCCGAATGCTGCCATCCTCTGCCAAAAACATTCACCGTAGTATATCCATCCTAACCCTCCTTTTGCTTTTGCTCTCCGAATTATCAGCGAGAGGTAATGAGCGGATTGCCTAGGTCTGGCCTCTTTTCCAGAACGATGGCTGAAAAAGTGGCAAAACCTAGAAACCACCCATCCCAAGTCTTTCCCTTCATGAACTTGTTGTCTTCTTTTTTCCCTAAAAGCACTATGGCAGCTGCCATCTCACTCTTACCTATGCTCTCAGTTTCTTCATACTTTGCCACCATCTCCCAGCTCACTAAAGCAAATATATCCACGTATTCCCCTTTCCATATTTTTTCCTTCATGGCCAATGACACATGTTCACCTATTCTCATTCCTGGCATGCCTATCTCTCTTGTACCCTTTCCCTCTCTATCTCCCCCACGTACAGCTTCTCCTGGCACATCTATCCCTGTCCTAATCTCTGTCAGGGCAGCTTCCATTTGCCCCAAACCTCCTGCCCCCAGTGCCGCCACAATTTGCCCCATATACTCTTTTATACTGTCCCCCACTGCATTGGATGTGTTACCTGTAATCTTGGCCTGGCCGATCTGCCTGGAGTCTTCCAAAGGTCCCCTTGCTTCTTCCTGTGATTGAGGTGGAGGAGGAGGAGGATAAGCTACTGGTGTCTGTGAGCAGGATCCCCTGTCCTGGGTTTCGTGTCCGGGTTCCATTGGGGTGATTCCACTTTGATCTGGGGTGAGTACAGGTGTCACCGGGTCCAACAGCCATGTGGGTATCGGATCGACTGCCTTGGCGGGCCCTGCTGTCACTGGTGCTACCCTAGCAGGACTGTGTGGCCCTTCGGCTGGCCTCTTCCCCTTGCCACCTTTTCCTGCACCTGCTTTTCTCTTCTCCCCGGACCTCCCCGGCTCCTCCCACTCCACCAGTTCCCACATTTTGTTTGCCTTTTCCGCTAGTTCAATTATAGCCTTGTAGGCGGCTTCCTTTGATGGCCTGCTCTTCTTGGGTGCCATGTCTGTCTAATCCTTTTCTGTGAAAACAACTATAGAAAAAGAAAGACAGGGTCATTTGTATATCTGTACTTCCCTGTGCATCTTCCTCTTGTCTGCCGCACCACCCTTCATGCCAACATAGCCCGGGCCACCCGTAAAAGAAAAGAAAAATAGGGTTAATTGTACCTATGCCTGTTTTCACGCCCTCCTTCTGTCCCTTACCAAAATGGGGCCACCATAAAAAAAAAAAATCCTGCTGTCCTGGTCGTCTGGTCCCCTAGTTGCCCCTGGCCATGCTCATTGCGGAAGGCCCAACACCAAAAATGGGCCCCCCTCTCCCTCTTTGTTTCTTCCCCAGTCCTGTTTTTTTTTCTCCTGCCATGCGCTCCCCCCAGCACCTTTCCCAGCTTCTTTTCTTTTTTTTTTTGAAGAGGTCCCCTGTCTGGGCTGACCCTGGGTCATGCCACCAGTCTCCCCCCCCAGCTCCCCCTGGAGTGGTCACGCCATGCGGTCCCCATGCCCATGTATATAAACTAAAGCCAGCAACCAGCCCCTCCAAAAGGTGAGGGCACTACTTCCCCCATGGTCACCTCACGGCGGGTGATGTCGCCCGTGAGGTCCTTGGTCACCCTGTCTCTTTTCCCCCTCAAAGCCTCAACCCGGACTCCTGCTCTCCCCCAAACATGCCCCAATAGGCTGCCAAAACCTTGAGACCAAAATATCCGCGCTGTGCGTCACCACACCACATGGACCCCCACCGCACTCCCTCTCCCTGGCTTCTGAGGCCTTTCCCAGGCCTGTTATCCTGGCCCCCTATACCCAGGTAAAAGGTCAGCAAAAAGCCCCACCCACCAACCCATGCCCCCCCAAACTGGCCAAATGGCAGTACCCACCTTGGGCCTTTCTCCCCCAGTACAGCTTCCATAAATCTCTCCTGTCCTGGCTTCTAGCTAGGACCCCTTGAAAAATTGTCATCCACTGCCTTTTTCATCACAAACCTCCCCCATGGCATGTGACACCACGCCACTAGGTCCGGGCAATAGGGCCTCCTCTCATCCTTTCTTTCGCCCTTGGAGCCATGAATGGCCTCTCCCCCCCAAAACCAAAAAATGAAAAAGGTTTTATTACCCCCCCATGCGGTGTGTGGCATCATGCCGCGTGGCTCCAGATCACACTTGCTCCCCACGTCATCACAGGCCCCTCAAGAGCTCCGAATTTTGGCCATACCATCCCTCAATAGCTGACCGAGCCACCATGGCCTGTTGTTGGGCTCTTCTACTCTCCGGGTAACCCCCCACATGGCATGTGATGTCACGCAACACCGCCCATGCTTCAAGGCCTACTAGGCATCCTCCAGGCAGCCACCGTGCCACCTGACCCCCACACAGCATGCAAACAAAGCTTGGGGGGTTGTTGTCCATCCACCATGCAGTGTGCGCCTCCCCCACGTGATCCAAACTGCGCTCGCTCCCCCACCCACAGCTTCCTGGGCTCTTCTCATCCCCTTGCTGCCCCACTGGCCCCCAAAGGGGGTGTTAAAAACACCACACAAACCAAGAAATTGTAACACTTCGCTACTCAACTTCCAAAACCACGTGTGATGTCACGCCATGTGATCGCAACTCACGTTCTCTCTCCTTGTCTCTGGGGTTCCTTCAGGCCTCCCACTTTTCTCAGTCCACAAAACCAGGCCATAAAATACCACCAGGCATCAAGACAAAACAAATAGGCTTTTTACCAGACCCCCCACGTGGCGTGCTGCGCTTCACGTGGCCCTGAGTCGCTCTCACTTCACATTATGCCTACCAACGCCCTTCCTGGCCCCTTAATGGGCCCGCCATCATTTACAACATGTTTTCCCTAAAGGAGAAATTCAAATCCTGGTAAGTTTCAGACCTGCAACCCTTACTCTTGGAGGTCACCACCCAATCCACTGCCCCACAAACTCTGTTTTAAATACTGTGTGTAAGGAAAGAAAACCTCGCTAACCTTTTTAAAACATTCTCAGTTCTTAAACTAATTTTCTATACATTCTCCTCCTATTAAAATCTCCCCCCCCCTTTTTTTTTAACTTAAATGGATCTTGCCTTTAAAAAAGGGGGGTAGATCATATTGCTCTGGTGCACACCCTGCAACTCACTTAAACCAATTGCTAGTTTCTTACCTCTCTCTCCTGGTTAAACAAACCTCACAGAAATTGCCAATCCGATGTGCTGCAGTTGATGTAAATCAAAATTCAAGCAAAAAGTGGCTGAGGCCCCCTTGTTCTGTCCCTTATGTACCTCCCTTCTCCCTTCCCCTTGCTGTTACCTGCCCATTGTCCTGGCTCTCGGCCTTTCCCCTTCCTTCCCCCTTCCCTTTCTGTGCACAACCATTCCTTAAAGGAAGGATGGGGTGCACCAGGACAACATGGTCTGCCCCCTAAAGTGCAAACTCCATTATTATGTATACATTCTTTGTTTTCACTGCGTTTTTCAAAGCAGTTTTTGGGGAAAAGAAGGGTGTGCCCTTTCTTTACTGTGCCAGTTGACATTTCCAGTTGCACTTTTGTTACTATTTGCGTCACCATTCTCATCTACTCTACCATGTCCATTACGGTTTGCCTTTTCATTTGCGCTTGCATTTCTGTTTCTGTTTCATTTGGCATGATTGTTGCTGCTACCATTATGATTTGCATTTGCAATTGCGGTACCGTCCCCGTGGGTGTTACGGTTTGTATTTCAGTACACGCTTGCATTTATGTTTGTGTTTCTGTTTTCTTTGGCTTTTTTATTGCTGTTACCATTACCACTTGTGTTTACTATTTCTGTACCATGACTGTGCTCATAACGGTTTGCGTTTCTGTACACGCTTGCATTTGCATTTGGCTTTCTCTTTCCTTTGGCATTATTGTTGCTGTTACCATTACCATTTGCATTTACAATTGTGGTTCTGTGACTGTGCACCTTACAGTTTGTGTTTTCAGATGCGCTTACATTTCTGTTTACTTTGCCATTATTATTACTGTTACAGTTGCCATTTGCGTTTACAATTGCAGTACCGTGACCGTGCCGTTACGGTTTGCGTTACTGTATGCACTTGCATTAATGTTTCCATTTCTGTTTCCTTTGGTGTCATTCTTGCTGTTACTGCTAGCATTTGCATTTACATTTGAGGTACCATGTCTGTGCACGTTATGGTTTGCGTTTCCGTACACGCTTGCGTTTGTGTTTCCGTTTCTGTCTCCTTTGGTGTTATTGTTGCTGTTACTGTTAGCATTTGCATTTCCAATTGTAGTACTGTGAACATGCGTGTTATCAGTTTCATTTCATATGCAACTCCATTTGTGTCTCCATTTCCATCACTGTTTGCTTTGGCATCACTTTGCGCTTGCATTTCTATTTCCGTTTGTGTTACCACTTACGTTTGCAGCATCATGTGCATAACTGTTTGTGCTTGTGTTTGCATTGCACTTGCTGTTACTATGTCACACAAAATCACATGGTGGGAGTGCGGGGCCCAAAGGGCCCAGAGCTCCCACCAACTTGCGCAACTGTCTATTTTTCTATTCTTTCTTAAAAAGTAATTGAACTCTATGCAAAAAATGTTGTTAATGCATCAGTTAGGGTTCTTCTACAGTGACAAAAGTGAGGAATTTGATTTTAGGGTTCCACCCTTCCCCCTCAGCCGCCCCACCAACAGGCATTGGGGCATATGTTGGGGTCCTTGGTCCCAACTCTACTCCATTCTCCAACACTGCACCACCTTAGCTATTTACACATGGGATGGAGTGAGAGTTAATGCCAAAGACCCAATGCACACCCCAATGCCTGTTGGGTGTGTGGGCTGTAAAGTGGGTGTGTGGAACCTAAAATCTCAACAGATGTGCAGGCACAGGTTAAAAATAAGGCATTTTGCATCCAAAAAGCAATTACTCATTCTTTGTTTGACATTTGAGTGAGGAAAGTGAGTGCAACGTGACCAAGTGATGTTAATAGGGGTAAGGAACTTCATGGCAGAGGTTTAAAATAGTCATAGAGTAGTCAAAAAGTATGTAAGCTCCTTGTTTTATGTTAGGATTTTTGAGATATCTCTAAAAGTAGTCACCAACAGTAGGAAAAGGAAGGGGAGTGAGTCAGTGCTACAGGAGAGTGAATGCATGCATGAGTGGGTGTTGCCATTGTAACGGTCACTCGGGCATGCGTCTATTCTCCTGAAGCATCAACTCACTCCCCCTCCTCTCTCTCTACTGTCAGTGACTACTTTTAGTGATATCTGTGAACTCCTAACATAAAACAAGGAGTTTATATCCTTTTTGGCTACACTAGAAATTATTTTAATTCTCTGCCATGGAGTCCTTGACCCCTTCTAACACCACTTGGTCACACTATACTTGCTCTTGTGTGTGTGTGTGTGTGTGTCTGTCTGTGCCATGAATAGAGTGATCTCAGTGATGGTGACAAAGCTGTGAGGGCTGGAAAGTAGTTTAGGTGTGCAGTTGTGGAATGATGTACGGTCATGTGGCATGTTTTGTCCAATCAGGACACTGTATTTTCACCACTTTTCTTAATATAGATATATATATATATATATATATATATATATATATATATATATATATATATATATATATATATCATATATATACACACACACACACACACACATATATATACACACATATATGACAGTTCAGTCTCTCCCCGGCTCAGCCTGTGACTATTACCAGCTTTCTCAGCCCTTCAGATGCACCACTACACAGCCACAGCCTCACTTGGGGTAGTTTCAAGTTTTCAAGTTTATTTTATTTATTGTTCATCTCAAGGGCCTTTACAACACATTAAAAGCATAAGAAATCAAGTTACAATATCACAGTACATATAAATATACATTGTCCCCAGAACCCCGCCAATAAAGACACAGACAAGAATGTTTGTGGTTGCTGTGTTCGGCAAAAGTTTACTGAGACTCTAGTTTCCATCTTTACAATAAATGGTCACTCTCATTGTCTTTTACACACAGTTCAATCATATTGATTATAATTATACATATATATACATTGTGTCAATCACTTTTCCTTTTGTCCCTCCAGACATATGTTATGGGGGGGGCCCTTTCTTCTTCTTTGTTGTCAAGGGTACGAGCGTAAACACCGTATCCCTGCCTCTGTCCTATCACCCTGTGTCCTTTGTCCTGTTTTTCTTTAAAAACTCCTCTGTTCTTTCCTGTCCCATATTCTTTGCAGTCCACCTCTTGCAGTCTTATTGTAGCCCCTAACCACTGTGTTCCACCTGCCACAGTGTTACACCATGCTCCACCTACCCTAGCGCTCCTTCTGCTACTTCCTATGGGGATGGTGGGTGGGAAATTCCTCTGGAGCAAATAGTGACCTCCTGCTCCAGTGCAGCCCTTTTTAAACCATCTTTTAGCCCAGCTCCTTGCCCAGCCCTACCAATCCTTGGCTGCCAACCTACGTTCCCACCGCTCTCCTGCCACCGCCTACCTTGTGACCTCATTGTGGATAATCCCTCCCCCTCTCCCCCAGCCTCCACTAATTCCTGTCTGGGTCATAGGTACAACCTGGTCTGCCCTTTAAGATGGGCAACCCACTTTGTCCCCAGAACCCCGCCAATAAAGACACAGACAAGAATGTTTGTGATTGCTGCGTTCGGCAAAATTTTACTGAGACTCCAGTATCCATCTTTGCAATAAATGATCACTCTCATTGTCTTTTACACACAGTTCAATCATATTGATTATAATTATACATATATATACATTGTGTCAATCACTTTTCCTTTTGTCCCCCCAGACATATGTCATGGGGAGGGCCCCCTTTCTTCCTCTTTGTTGTCAAGGGTACGAGCGTAAACACCATACCCCTGCCTCTGTCCTATCACCCTGTGTCCTTTGTCCTGTTTTTCTTTAAAAACTCCTCTGTTCTTTCCTGTCCTAATCCTCCTTTTTCCACTAGTCCACCTCCAGCTAGCGATGGACAGTGGACTTCCCCCCTTCTTCTCCTCCACCCTTTTTTTTTTTACTCCATGCTGTTTTAGCCAGTGCTCTTTGTCCTATCCACCCCTCAATGGCATTAGCCATTTCTTGGTTAAACAGTGCCAGTCCCAGGTCTGAGAGGTGTATCCCATCTACCTGGAAATATTTGTCTACCCTTTCTTGAATTGTGAGGTGAATTACCACTCCCCCCAGGGTCTCAAAAAACTTGCCCACTCATGCGTTCATCCTTTTCCTAGCACTGTCCATACATTTGTGGCTCTCCTCATTCTGCCACACCCTCCTAGGGTTATATCTGACCAGGCCAAAGTCACTTCAGGCCACCATTGTTTAATTAATTCCACATCATTTTTTATGTGGTAAAATAAGTCCAGCGATGGCTGTGTCCCCAAGTCATTTCCACCCAGATGTATGGTGATGAGGTCTGGTCTCCCATGGACCTTCCTGACCTCCCTCAGTTCCGGCAGTAACTGTGCCCACTTCATTCCCCTTTGACCTTTCCACTTCAACTGGATGGCATCAATATTCAGGTACAACTGCTTTCCTTCTTGTCTCCTGGTTGCCCACTTCTCTGCCCAGTGGATAAAAGAATGATCACAAATCCATGCCTCTAGCCTCTTAGTTTTACCTGTATGTGAAAAACATACTATTGTTAGCCAATGCATGTCTTCCCTCCCCCCTAGTTGCACCTGCTATGGGAGACAAAAGAAATAACATTATTGTGGAAACTTGCGTACGTATTTCTTATAATGTTCAGACTTCCACCTCACCTTCTCCATGATTGCCCCTGCTGTGCCCCCCTGTGCAGCCAACTCTGATGCTGCTCCAATCCTGAATGAATGTGAAGAGTAACTTTCCAAGGGTTTACCCAAAAATCTAAGGCTCTTTCGCAGCATGGCCGTCACCTGATATCCGGTGACTGGTTTCCCATTACCGTGTATGAACAGATTGGACCATTCACCCATAGGCCGCCCAACCTTGTACGCATGCAAGGCTCCCACTGGACAAATGGTTGTGTTGCTATGCTTCCCTAAGCATACTCTGTCACCCTGATTTTGATCATCTTACCTTTATTACCACTGCCCCTGTGCTCCACTCTATATCCTCCCATTGCAGTCCCCCTCCGTCGTTCTTCCCACTGTGACCCACTACCTCGCTTAACCTGAAAGCCCCTCCATACATTGTCAGATACAGGGCTTGAAACAACAACGCCTCACTACTTGAGCTAGCTATATGGTACAATTCCCACACTAGCCTTGCCAGTAGGCTCTCCCCTACTAGTGTCCTACTGTCTTGTTTCTTGTCTGTCCCCCAGGCCCAACCCTGCATCATTCTGCGAGTCAGGTTGCTTTTCGCGGGGTCCCCACACCCTTTTAAGTTGCATACTTGTCCTATGGCTGCCAAATGCACCCCCATAGTGGCATGCACCACACCCTGTTGCCACACCTTCACTATAAACCTAGCCACCTGTTCCTGTGTTACTGCACCACTTATCTGTCCGCCGTATTGTTCCCAAAATTTCTGAAATGCCCTCCATGACGTCTCATAAGCTCTATGGGTCCTTGGGGCCCAGGAGTTCTGGAACAATATTTCTGCTCCCCTGATCCAATTGTCCATACAGGCACTGGAATGGAAGTCCCCTCTGCCTCCGCTCCAGCTGCGATGGTCCAGAATTTGTCCATCTGCAAGCGGGAGAGGCAGTAAGCTATCACGTTTTCCACTCCATCAATGTGCTTAGCCCTGAATGACATATTCAGAGTCAATCCTAAACGCACTATCCTCCTTAAAACCCCTGCTACCCTCTCTGACCTGGTATGCTTTTTGTTCAGCACCTCCACCACTGCCTGATTATCACTCCAAAATGTGACCTGCCTGTTCTGAAGCTCCCCACACCATACAACCATTGCCACCCATATGGGAAATATTTTTAAGAATGTTATGTCCTTCGTTACTTTCCCAGCAACCCATTTTTTGGGCCATGGTTCATCGAGCCACTTACCCTGAAAGTACCCTCCCATTCCCACCCTTCCTGCTGCGTCTGTGTAATGCAGTAGGTCTGTGTTGTAAAGCCACTCCTCCTGCCAAAATGTCTGCCCAATGTATTCCTGCAAGAAGTGCTCCCACACTGTCATGTCTTCTCTAGTACCTTTATTTAGGTCTATCCAGTGATGGGGCTGCTTTGCCTTTCTCATTGCCAATGTGAGCCACCATGTAAACGTGCATCCCTTTGCAATGGCCCAACATGCAAAGTTCAGATGCCCCATTAGCCGCTGAGCCTGTTGGAGCTGTACCCTCCTGCCCCTGCCAACCTGCTTTAACAACACCTGTAGTTTCTTGACCTTCTGCTCTGGTAACTGGTACAGCTCCTGTACCATGTCCAGCACCAAACCCAAAAAGTCTATCTTCTGGAGTGGCTCTTCTGTTTTGTCTTCCACTAATGGCACCCCACCTCCTGATATAAGGCCTTGAAATCACACAGCATCTTCTCCATCTGCTCTCTGCCCTCCCCTATGAACAAGAAGTCATCGAGGTAATGCACCACTGTCCAGTACCCAAACCTCCTCTGAAACAACCACTGCAACCAGGTACTAAACATCTCAAATGTGACACATGCTATCGAGCACCTTATAGGCATGGCCTTGTCAAAGTAGTACCCCCCTTCTATCTGGAAACCTAACAGGTCCCAACCTGCCGGCCGTACCTCTAGTAGCTGGAATGCAGATTCTATATCTATCTTTGCCAGCCTTGCCTTCTGCTTAGCCCTAATAAGTCACACCGCCTCTTCCAACGTGGCATAAGTAACCCTGCTGTCTTCCTCCCCTGTGGCATCATTAACTGAGTCCCCTTCTGGGTATGAAACAAAACTCTACTCCTGCCTTAACCTCCAAACTGCTACTAAATGATACAGAAATTACGAGCAAACAAGAAATCCTAAATACCTTCAATGACCACTTCACCACAGCTGGCCTAGCATTTGACTCATCACCTGCAAATCTCCTGAGATCTTCCTTGAACCTTCAATCCACTGTGGGACAAAAGGCTACTTCAACTTTTCCTTCAACCCAATATCCTTGAAAAGTAGAAGCCTCCTCTCTAATTTAGATACTTCTAAGAGTGCAGGTACAGACTCCTGGATCCCTACTTCCTTAAAATTGCATCACCGTCTTATCTGCCCCCTCACTCATCTCTTCAATCTTTCCCTAACTACTGGATCCATTCCTCCACTTGAAAACAGCTCAAGTAGTTCCACTACTTAAATCTGGGATCCATGGACCTCAACAATTACAGGCCCATTTCCATCCTATCAGTACTATCCAAGATGCTCGAAAAATTAGTAAACTCACAATTAAGGGGCTATCTGGATAACAATAACCTCCTAAATTCAGCACAATCGGGATTTAGATCAAAGCATAACACCATTTCTGCCCTAGCCAAGTAACTAACGATTGGCAGTTTGCCTTGGATAAGAAGAACAGTACCTGTGTTGTGTTCCTGGATTTGAGTAAAGCATTTGACACAGTGGATCATGAATCATTAATCACCTCCCTTAGCTCACTAGGACTGGATTCTCTCTCACTCAACTGGTTTAAGTGCTACCTATCAGATAGGTCACAACTGGTAAAAATGGAATTACCTATCCACCTTAAAACCACTGCTAAGAGGTGTACTGCAAGGCTCTATCTTGGCCCCATCCTCTTTGCCATTTATATTAATAATATCGATGCCAACCTCACTCAATCTAACATTCATCTGTTTGCTGATGATACTGTATTATATGTCAGCAGTCCCTCATTGCCTAAAGCCTGTGAGCTGTTACAATCTGAATTCTCCATCCTGCAACACAATCTACTGGAAAAAAAAACTACTTCAAACGCCAAAAACAAAAGCTATGTTCTTTGCCACAAAGAGTTGCTCTGCCACTACCCCATCACCCACCACCCTACAATTATCCACCTACTTGAGAGAAGCTGGAATTTGTTGATAACTTCAAATACCTTGGAGTCTGGATTGATAATAGGTTTGACTATTCTGTCCATATTGAAGAGCTACTAAAAAACTGAGACAAAGGCTTGGTCTATTTTTTAGAATAAAACACTACCTAATAGAGACCCAAAAAAGATTAATCCAGGCATCATTCTTATCCTCATTGATTATGTTGACTTTCTATGGCCATTGTTCAATCCCTTTTAAATAAGCTGGACACCCTGTATCATAGATCCATCAGATTTATTACTGACCTTCTCCTCCAGCACCCATCATTGCTCTCTTTATATGGCAGTCAACTGGACATCACTACAACACAGAAGAAATAGGAATGCTGCAATCTGGATATTCAAAGCTTTATCAGGCAACCACCCACCTATATCACAGACTGTTTTACCCAAATTACTTTAGGCCATACACCTTAGGATCAGTAAACTCATCATACTAAAGGTCCCCAATGCCTGCACCCGATTTGGGAGGGCCGCTATCAGCCACTCACTAGCAGTTGCATGGAACTCACTCCAAAAATCCATGAAGCTAAATAGCCTCTTACCTTTAACATCCTTCAAAAGATTATTCTCCACCCTATTTCCAGAGCTCTGCAATTGCTTTTATAAGGCCTAATCCCCTACCCTACCTACCCTGCCACCCCCTTTTCCGTGTTCCATTATGTTAGTTCTACTTCTATTTTCCAGTCACCTGATATACTCTCATAAAAGCCAATTAGGCCTATAATTTATATATTATGCCTACTATACCCATTGTCTCCTTTTTCTTACAGGTTAAAATGGTTTACTGTGCCTTGTATATATGTAAATTGTTGTATATTATCACTTTATGTCATTGTACTACTGTTTATGTTATTCTTGTCTATGTAAAAATACTTGTACTCTTATTTGTATGACCACTCAGGTCCATCTTGTAAATGAGCTACGCTCAATGATGTTCGCCTGACTAAATAAAGATTTTTGATTGATTGATTCATGAAAAGTGGTGTATCACCCTGTAATCACCCGGTTGTGTTTTGGGGACCAAACTCAATGGAGATACCCATAGTTTTGGAAGCAGAGGTGATTCAAAAGGGCCCCTCACCTGTCCCGCTGCCACTTCCTTTTGAATTAATCATGCTAGCATAGCCTTTTTCCTTTAAGTAGCCTTAAGGTTCTTTGCCTTTGTCTCCATCCGACAACCCCGATACTTTAAACTAAAACTTAAATGAAAACCTGTTCCCAGCTCCTTGGCTGCCACCTGGTCAGGGTAGCCCACCAAACCTTCCTGGATTGCAGCCACCCTGATTGGTATCCACGCCAACCTAAAGTTGCCCCTCGCAACCTCAGTTGTCCTGGTACCGGGACTGGATTGAGTGACCCCTTCCCCCCCACTTGCCCTGCCTCTGCTTCCCCTCCCCCACTGCCGGCCCCAGAATGCACCCTGGTTTGCCTGAAAGGGCTGCTGGTGCACATGCACCTGTCCCCCACTGTTCTTTTCCCAGCTGTATCTGCACTTTGTCGCTGGATGGTGCCCCCCCCCACATTTTGAGCAAACATGCCGGAATCGGCAATTAGGCCAAGAACAAAATGCCTGATTGTATCCCCAACAGGCCTTTAACACTGTTCCCCCTCTCCTTACTCCTTTGACCTCCTTGTCTGTTGGGCCCGTATAAATTTCTAGCCACAGGTCTATTTGCCGCGTATCCCATTTTATATCCCCAAAATGTGCCATCCTCTTTCTGAATTTCTCGTCATATCTCAGCCAACTATGCCCCCCTTTTTTGTATGTGTTCTTGATGATTAGGGAGTAGGTCAAAAGCGGGGTTGCTAACTCTGGCTTCTTCTAGATGGCGATGGCCATGAAATAAGTAAAGCCTGTGGACCAGTTGTCTCAAGTCTTCCTTTTGCCTGCTTTGTCCTCTTCTCCCTTTCCTAACAGCACCACTACAGCTGCCATATCCTTCTTCTCAAAGCTGTCCCTTTCCTCAAGCTTGTCTGTGTTGTCCATGTTCGCTAAGGTGAGTAAGTCAACATATTCCCCTTTCCATATTTTCTCCTTTATGGCCGTCAGCACATGATCACTAGTCTGAGCCCTGGTGCTCCCACTTCTCTGCTGGGCTTGGGCCCTCCCCCCACTCCCCTCCACTTGTTCCTGCCCCTTTTATTTCACCTAATGCTTTCTCCAGTTGCCCAATCCCATTCTCCCCCATGCTTTTTAGCATCTGCTCCACATATTCCTTTACATTGCTTTTGAGTGTTACCATTGGATTACCTGCGGGGCTTGGTTGCGAGCCACTGGTTCCCGGTGTGGGATCTCCCAGCGCTGGTGTAGGTCCTGGCCTTAGTAGTGGGGCCACCGGGGTGAGGGGCAATGGGTTGATGTGGGGCACAAAGCAGGAGAAGGTATTGTGTTATTAGGGGCAGATCTCGGGCTGTCTCCGGAGCTGGCACCAGCTCTTTGGGCCCAGATTCTGGCACCCATGGTTGCTTTGGCACCCTCTTTTCTTTCCCCTGTCCCTTCGCCTGCCTTCCCCTCCTCTTAGTACCTTGCTCAACCCCATCTGGTTCTGCCACCTCTAATAGCCAGTTGGCCTTTTCCACTAAGTCCATGACTGCTCGATAACACTCCTTCTTATTTGGCTTCCCTTTCTTTGGTGCCATCTTCTCGTACACCTACTAAACAGAAAAAGACACGCCATCAACATAAATTTCATAATTTTTTTTTTTGCCCCCTCGAGATTCTCCTTTTTATTCCCCGTACCCTCCCTATTGTTATCCCCCTTTGCTCCAGTTTCCATCCCGGTGCCTCCTTATGCCTACTGCACCCATGCTTTCCGAGCCCCCCTGATGCAGGGCCTGTGTCCGCCCCCCCTCCAGGCAGTTGCCCCAGCTCTTATGAGCCTGCTTCCATACCTGGAACCACCCTTGATGGCGTGAGGTATTTCAGCACCTGCCACCCATGTAAATGATTAGTGAGTCAGCCGCTACTCCAGGAGCCATAAGGGCACCCAAACCAAGCCTGTGTACCCTGCATAATACTGTCTCTCTCTCTCTCTATATATATATATATATATATATATTTGTTTGTTACATATATAAGGGATCAGCCTATCTGAATTTGTGCCAGCCTTTGTCCCTTATGCCAAACGAGGGGTGTACCTTCCCTCTGTATGGGAGCATTGTACTGTGAAATTAATAAAATGTCTGTCCCAAACCCCCTTTTTTATTGCCATTGTAGCCCATTTATTTCTTTTTCCTTGTCTACCAACACCTCCTGAGATCCTTGTCCTCACCGCCCTGGGTCTTCTACTGCATGGTGATGATGTCAGATGCCATCCCATGCAGTAGGCCCAGGCTTTTGTTCATCTTGTTCAATCTTCACTCCCCATTCTCCCCTACTGACTGGAGTTAGGGGTATGGGGTATCAGGATAAAGTTAGGGTAGGGGTAGCAGGAGGGGGTAGGTGGGAGTAAGAGAGTCTAGGAAATGGAAGAGTAAAGGGCAAAGGACAGTAGAGGGAGTGACTATAGACTTCTTTTAGTATACCCATGGAGGACATTTTGGACTAGTGGTCAAGGGCAAGTGCTAGAAGAATATTTCTGAGCTGGAACTATTTCCAGATAGTTGCGAGGTGTGGAGAGGAGTAATAGTGGTGATAAGGTTTAGAAACAGCTACAAGTGTATTTTATTTTGGATGCAGCCAGCCTTTTGAAGAAATTGACTGAGATGATGCTGGACAGTTTCAATGTGAATTGGAGCTGGTTCCAGAGGGTTGGAAGGGTACTTGATATGGTGCATTTGCCAAAGGAAAGGCGAGTTATCGGTACATGAAGGAGGATGACGTCAGATTTCCTAGGAGAGTAAGCACTGTTGAAAATGCAGATGAGGGAATGTTAGATAGCTTTAGAGCTTACTCAGCATTAACTTGAGAGTCTAGATACAGGTATGAAGTGTACGTCTAATCAAAAGTGACGTCCAACCAACAGCTGTATACAGATCACACTGATGGGTTTGGTAGGGTAAGTTTGTAATGAACTGTAGAGCACGATGATAGAGGACATCCAATTTTCTTAGGCTTGTAACAGCTGAGGAAGTATAGATTAAATCTCTGTAGTCGAGTAGAGGGAGAAATGTGGCCTGAACAAGCCTGATTCTATTATCTAATGGAAAGAGAGAGAGAGAGAGAGAGAGAGAGAGAGAGACCTGTTATGGAAGAAGAAACCAAGCCTGGCTTTTAGCCTCCTTGACAGGTCCTCAAGATGGTCATTGAAGGACAGCTTGTTATTTAACCAAATACCAAGATATTTGAATTTGGAGACAACTTCCAAGGGTTCTTCTAAGGAGGTGACAACAAAGCCTTTGGGTGGGGTTGGCAGAAGAGGAATTAAGAGTGAGGATTATGGCCTTGGTTTTCTTGGCATTGAGGAGGAGTTTAGCATTAATAAGATTAATTTCTAGCTGGGCAAAATCAGCTTGTAATATGTCTCTCACTTCGGGAAGTGTTGAGCCCAGTATATATAGTACTGTATCATTTTCAAAGAAATGCAGAGTGAAGTTAGTTATGTGTGTGTCTAAACTATTGATGTGTAAGGAAAAGAGGACAGGGCCTAAGATGGAGCCTTGCAGAACTCCCCTGGCAATCGGTAGGGAGGCTGAAAAAAGGCCATCAGCTTTGACTTTCTGGGTCCTTCCAGTTAGGTAGCTGGTAAACCACTGGGTGGTAAGTGGGGTAGCATCTATTTTGGTAAGGCTACTTACTAGTCGGTTGTGGTTGATGGTGTTAAATGCTTTGATAAGATCTAAGAATACTGCACCAGTGATTTTCTTAGTATCCACAGCAGAGATCCAGTCATTGGTGACTTTAGCCAATGCAGTGACTGTGCTATGATTGGGCTGAAAGCTGGATTGTTCTGGGTTGAGGAGTGAGAACGTTTCAATATGGTGTTTTAACTGAATCTAGATACATTTTTTGAAGGCTTTAGAGAGGATAGGCAAGATTGAGATGGGCTTGTAATTATTTAAGTCTCATGGGTCCCCTGATTTAAATAAGGGAAGGACATAGGCTGATTTCCAACAATAAGGAACTGTAGCAGTGGAGATAGAAAGATTGAATATGTGAAGAATGGGGCATTGAGAGGGAGGTAGCCTAGTTTTAGGAAGACTGGTTCTAATCCATCATCTCCAGCAGTTTTCTTTGTATCTGATTTAAGGAGTGAATATTCAGTATCTTTAAAGCTGAGAGGGAGCAGCTAGAAGTGGCAAGTCAAGGTTTGGGGACTGATGTTACTGCTGTCTTGGTTATTAGCACAGCCTGCGTATGGTGAGGAGTCGAAGGCTAGACCAGCTGTAACAAAATGGGAGTTAATTTCTTCAAGGATTTGGCAGTTACTCTCCATAATCCTACCATTGCTGAGGATCTTAGATTGAACAGAAGGTGCAGCAGGCCAACCTTTGATAGACTTAAGTGTCCTCCAGATTTTATGGGAATTCCCTGTTGCCTGTTTGAGGGTGGAAACATAATAGTTTGCTTTAGCTGAGCAAGTGCATTTGACCCAGGCATTCCTAGCTGCTCTAAATGCCTGCCAATCTGCGGGGCACTTAGTACGTCTAGTTTTTGCCCAGAGCTTGTCACAGTTTAAGAGTGAGGCCTTAAGATATGTTGTAAACCAAGGGTTGGAGGTTTTGTGAATTCTAACCTTGACCAAAGGTGCATGCTTGTCAGCCAGGGTGATAAGATTGTTGTTAAGGATCACAACGGCCGCTTTGGTTGTTTTAGCGAAGTAGAGGTCTTGCCATCTGACCTTACCTAAGTCAGACAAATATTTCGATGTACTGAACATGCGATAGGACCGCTTTGATATGAGCTTTGGCTGATGGCTAGCTTTTGCTTGCTAACTTGAACAAACTACAACTCCATGGTCACTCATGTCATTGTGGAAGACTGCAGAATGTAGGATTTTGTGGGGATGTGTAGTTAATATAACATCAAGGAGTGAGCTACAGCATTAGCAATGTTTGAAGTATTGACCCTGGTAGGTTTCTTTTACTAGCTGGGCAAGGTCAACTTAGTCACAGAAGGATTTCAGATTGCACAATTTAGGGGTGAGCCAGTCCATAGTAAAATCCCCTAGGACTATAGATTGAGAGTTGGCAGAGATGGTTAAGGATTTAAGAATGTCGAGGATATCAGTGCCACCATCTGGGGGCCTATAGCCACCAATAACAGTGATGCGTTCAGTAGACAGAAGGTGCAACTTAAAGGATACTATCTCATATTCCTTTGTTTTTTATTTACAGTAGATATTGCTTACGGTATACTTAGTTTTAACATAGATTGCCACTCCGCCTCCCTGGTGTCCCTATCAGCCCTATGCAGATTGTAGGCCAGAAGAGTAACTTGTTGGTCAGTAATGGTCTTTTTGAGCCATGACTCAGTAATAACAATAAGATCTGGCTCAGTGTGTGCAGCCCATACTTGTAACTGATCACATTTTTTGGTGAGGCTTAAAATATTAACCAGCATTAATTTCAGTCCGGGTGCGGCCGCAAATTCCGTGGGTGAGGTAAATGGTAATGGGGGACCAGGATTTAACTTCACATTGCCCAAACAGATGAAGAGCAAGAGAAGCAGTTTCTTCAATGAACTTGCACTGGATAGGAGCACTTTTTCCTTTGTGACTGTCTGCAATGCAATGTCGGAGATAATGGTTTAAAGTTTGGCAGGGAAATGCTGATGCAACAGTGTATAGAAACAAGGGAAAGTACTCAGATCGACATGGGTGATAGGAGTAGGAAATCTAGGGGGAAAGAAAGAGGACCGAAGGTAAAGATAGGGGGCTTGCTAGATAGGAGGAAGTGCAGTGCAGGGGGGCTGTATAAATAGGGGTAGGTAGATCCAATATTGGGCCTTAACCTAGTTCAGTGTTTTGATAGTAAATATAGGATGTGTTGGTTATTAATATCAGGAAGCCAAGATAAACAGAGTGTGCCATGGCACCAAAAGTATATAGGCAGGAGGAAAGTTATATGGTGCAACCAAGGTTTGATACTAAGTGGGTGGGGGGCATTTTCTGAAATACAAAGGCAGGACTAAATTAGCAGACCAGTTGCTCCAAGTAGGACCCTGGACAAGAAGTGCTTGGGGAGAGCAGTGAGAAGAGGAACACAACCTCTGAGAGTTGGTGACTCTAGTGGCTTTGCAGTATAATTTGCAAATGGAAAAGTAGACACTTAGAAAAAAAAATCAGTTCTTGTATTAAAAAAGAGATGGCTCAGGAAGGGTAGAGTCAAGAGCCAATAAGAGAAGAGGGAATAGCATTATGCCTAATCAGAGTTCAGGACCAGTAATAGTGCAGCCAAGTTCAATCCTGTTGGTAACTGTGGGCTGCTCTTCAAAATGTGTACCTGGTTGTAGGGGGAGAGGCAGGCGGGTCAGCACAGAACAGCCGCTGGGTTCAGAACAACTCCTGCAGCATGCAGGAATAGGAAGTCACCCGTACCGGGGAGGATACCTGTGGAATGGACAAGGGTCTGTTACTTTAAGGCCAACAGGGACAAGGGACACTAGAAACCTCGGCCCCAAGCAGACAAGGAGAAAATGGAAGGGGGAGGTTTTCAGGGCAGGGCAGAGAGATTATTAATGCAGCTGAACAACAGCTTTACAAAAGAGCTGTTACACTTGGGGTGGGGGGCGCTTACTGTAACTAGCTGCAAAGCCAGGAAAAAAAAACACAGGACATGGAGGGGAGAGAGTATGCACACAGGAATTGTGATCTGATAGGTCAGAAGAAAAATAGTATTGACACAGGGACTACAGCAATAATGATGGCACTCTTAGTTCAACCAGTTGAGTCCTTAGGGTGCCTTAAAGCCTGCTTTAGACAAAGATAAGATTTGTAGAGTAGGACAGAGAAAAAATAATTCAGGTGTCTATAGTTGGTTAGTGGGAGAATGCAAACAGTCTAAGTACTCTATGAAGGTAACATCTACAAACTGCAGTTATTAACTATTCTAAGCAGTAAAAATCAACAAGCTAGAAAAATTAACAATCCTGTTCCACTAAACAGTTGGTACTGGTAAACTCAGCATTAGCAGTTATTGTATTGAAAAAAGAGATGGCTCAGAAAGGGTAGAGTCAAGAGCCAATAAGAGAAGAGGGAATAGCGTTATGCCTAATCAGAGTTCAGGAGCAGTGGTAGTACAGCCAAGTGGCCGGAAAGGCAAAAAGCGCTAAATTCAATCCCGTTGGTAACTGTGGGCTGCTCTTCAAAATGTGTACCTGGTTGTAGGTCAAGAGGCAGGCAGGTCAGTGAAGAACAGCTACTGGGTTCAGAGCAGCTCCTGTGGCATGCAGGAGAAGGCAGTCACCTGTATCGGGGAGTGTTACCAGCTTTCTCAGCCCTTTAGATGCCTGAAGGGGTCACCTTGGTATGCCACCACTACTCAGTCACAACCTCACTAATGGTATCACTAGGTATGAATCCCACCAAAGATACTGCTCACACAGTGCAGTATTCCACCAAAGTACACACAACCCACTGCACTGCACAGTTGAGAATCACTTTGTTTTATATGTGATTACTGTAGCTTTTTCTTCAGAGACAGAATACAGTTTTATCCATATAACCCAGTTATCTGTACCTCAGAGGACTAAATCATAGAAGCATGAAGTATATACAAAATGATACTTAAAACTTCAAGATATTTACACATGTAATACATAATACTACAGTAAGACAATAGGGAACAGTAATTCTGAAGAGATAAAAAGAAAATGCATTGCACAGTAGAAAGCACACAGAAAAAAAAACTACCTTACTCCTCTCTCTCTCTGTTAAGAGAGCTGTGAGCCTATACCTTAGTGGCTAGTGCAGCGGGATGGTATTCTGGGAGCCTGGGATTTATTTCTCAGTAGCTTACATTATTGAGGCTGGCAGTATAGCCTAGAGGTTAGAGTTAAAAGCTGTTAATGAGCTTGGTATATCCAGCTGACAGACCTGGGTTTGATTCCAACAACCTCTGCTTGCATAATGTGTGACTCTGAGTAAGTCACATAACCTCCCAATCCTCCTGCCCCCCCCCCCTGAAAACAGAGACCTGTGCCTAGTGGGCCATACCTGGTTACTAATCTCCCCAGTGTTTCTGGCTTGCCACTGAAAATAGGCATCTGTACATAGTGGGCCATACCTGGTTACCAAAGAATAAAATAAAGTAAAAATAAATACAAAGCAAAGTAGAACAGATTAACGGACACAACACATTGTTGAATCAGGACAGAGTCAAAACATAGATGGTAACTGCTCAAAGTTCCAAGCCTGACTACCCAATCTCTTACACAGCTCAGATTTAACAAGGCTTCCAAAATATAGTCTTCATCCACCCTTGGCACATATGTCCTATGACATCCCTTCCAGGTCAGTTCTTTGTGTCTTGAGGGCTGGGTAGTCTTGTGAATCTGGCCTGATATGTAGTGCAAGAGTTTGAGTGTTCCAAATGACTTCTCTTTTGTCCTACCTGCTTTCTTGTATTGCAGGAGTGACTGATCCAGTCATTAGCCAGAGCTCTTTGCTTAAAATGAAAGAACTGTTTAGGCTTTGAAGCAAGAAAGGTCTGTTTTGGTTTTCAGGCTGTCCCATTAACTGGCCAAGCATCCTGTAGTAAAGAGCAAAACAATTGTAATCACTACCCAGACTCATTTGGCATGCTTCTGGCAACTAACTTGTTCTCATTTCCCCTTGCTGAGCCCTTCAAACTTATCACTACAACTAGAAGGAAATAAAAAATGAAAACAACAGTACAACATTATATATAATGTTGTTTCAATAGATATAGATATACAGTAGCTATAGATATATAATAGATATAGATATACATATGGATATATGTTAGGGGTGCAGAAGTACCCCTATAATGAGGGTTGAGTGTGGTGTTTAATGGTAAACCCTGAAATCTGCATGGTTGCACCTTAATAACTTTGATCCCATTCAATGGAATTCCATTATATTTTGCATGCACAAACTGGGGGCAAGGTCTCTTGATTTGGAAAGTATTGTTATGGATAGATGTCCATATTCCCAAATCTGGATAATGCAAAACATGGAAAAATTATGGGTTTGGACCATTTGTTTGCTCTCACCTACAGCCCAGACCACTTGAAAATGTGTTTTAAAGTGTGCAGAGTGTAAGGGGCTTGCCCTAGAAAGAGGCCTTTGTTTGATCTGGTGAAATAATATTAATGGTCCCCGAGTTGCTTAGTAGAGTCTTTCATTTATATTTCTGATCTGAAAGGAGAATTTCCAGCTCATGAAACAACAATTGTTTCCATGACCCGAAATTTTTCTTTCAAGAAAAAAAAACTTTCATATGACAGCAGTCTTGTTTTTCATTAAGAAATTTGTAAAAACTCATTAAAATAACTGACCTAGTGAAAACAAATCACATGAATCTAGCTAAACGAGGACAATTAAGTTTGATTCTCGGGTTTGTTTTACAAAAAACGCCTCCAAAACAGGGTTTGGGGATGATTTTTCCTTTGTGAGCCAAAATTCTTCTTAAGTGACTCTCACAAAAGAAGAATCTAAGCCCATGAAATAAGAACTGAATTTCAAAAATTAAAAAAATTATTGTTTCGTGATTTTCTTTCATGATCATCTTTTGTAAGATTTCTTATTTCGTGATCTTCACTCATATTAAAATAAGCTCATGAAAGAAGAATTTCTTCTTTTGTGAGGCAAGATTCTTTTTTTGTTATCTTTTTCATGAGATTTCTTCTTTCGTGATCTTCTTTCATTATGGTCTTATGAAAGAAAAACTTTGTACAGAAAAACAACTCTGTTTCTAACATAGCTGTTTTTAAAGCTTTTTACCCAACATTTTCAACATGGCCTTTTTTTGCCACACATTGTGACCCAGGAAGGTGAATTTTTCTCAAATCCAGCCCAGGAGGTGATTTTGTGATCATTCTGTGAAATCTCTTTTTGGGGAAGATTTGAAAAAGTTCACCCGACTGGTTCATGAGGTGGGATCATAAAAAGATTATGTTAAAATTTGGGTCAAATTATTAAAACATAGTTATAATGGAAGTGCCCTGCACATCTGCATCTGTAGCTACATGGATTTAGGGGGTCTCTGGGCCCTACACCTCTGCAGCAAGATGGATTCCACACTTGTCATCTGCATCTGTAGCCACACAATGTGCATGGCCCAAAGGGTCCTGTGCTTCTGCAGCTGGATGAAATCTTTACTTAGCATGGGTGTGCAGAGTCCAGATGACCATGTGTTTCTACATCAGACAGAGTCCTTTCTTGGTGTAAGGTCCAGAGGGCTCTGTGCACCTGTGTCTGTAGCCACATGGCAATGCAGGGTCCAGAGGGCCCTTCGCTTTAACAGCCTGATGGAATCCACATTTGGTCTGCATCTGTAGGCCCTGCACATCTGCATCTGTAACCACACAGATGTTCAGGGCCAAGAGGGTCCTGCACTTCTGCAGTCAAGTGAATGTCTCACTTCATCTGCATCTATAACCACAATCAGTAACACTGATGTGCTATCTTCATGGATTTGTATCTGTGGTATGCACACCACAATACATACACACTCACTTGTCACTGCAGATACAAATTCATGATACTCAAAACACAACACTGCATTTGAATGCAGAAGAACAGGCCCCTACAGCCACAGTTGCATATACATGATATCAAAATTGCAAGTGTTCTTTTGTCATCAGCAGCACATGTCCCTACAGGGACAGTGCTCTGTAGCCTTAGGTATTCATGCACACTATAAGACACACACATACTTGATGGGCCTGCACTTCTGACACCAAATTGCAGCACTACATTTCTCTGTAGAAGCACAGGCCAGTGATTGGCCTGCACCTGCTTAGCCACCAGGTATAAGACAGACAAATTGATTTCTGGCTTCAGATGAGCTGGGGCCTGCAGTTATGCAGATGGAGAACTGCCATAATGTGGGTACAATGGTTTCAGCATTGCATCCTGGTGCCACTGTACCTGTGTCTGCAGCAGTGAAGGCCCCACATAGCATTCTGTTTACAGAAGGACAGACCCCAAGGGGCCTGTGATTCTGCAACCACACATACTCATGCAGGCAGTATGACATAAACATACAGGTGTGGCATGCTGTCACAGACACAAATGCACAAAGTTAGCACATCCATGCTACTGCATTTATTTTATCTGGAAACAGTTGTATTTTGTTTCTCTTACCTAATGATGAATGCATGTGGTTGCTTGTGTGACATTGTATTGTTGCTGCTTCTGGGTGGTAGGGAGGTGGGGTTGGATATCCTAACACCACATTTCCCTACTTCTGTGGTGTTGAGTTAAACCCTAACTGGTGCATTAGCACAGATTTTTGCAATGAATTTTCCTTCTTTTTTAAATAATTGAATCATATCCTCATTCGACCTGTGTGAAAAGATCTGTGTGGCTTCAGGTGAAGACATTCAGTGGCATCCGAGCCCTGTGCCAAGTCATGGTTCTGCCTGTCTTCAGACGTGCAGGGCTCTCTGCTCCTTGTACTTCCATGCAGCCACAGATGCAGAGGCACAAGGCACTTTGGGCCCCATGACAAATGTGGATTCCGTCACACTGCAGAAGTGTAGTGCCCTCTGAGCCCTGCACTTCCATGCAGCTACAGATACAGACACCTAGGGTCCTCCCAGCTCTATGTCTAGTGAGGAGTCTGTTTGGATGCATGTGGGCCCTGTACTTCCATGCCAAGTGAGGAGTCCATCAAGCTGCAAAAGCTCAGGGTCCTCTGCACCTGGCCCTTTCTTCATAAGTTTGTTGTTTTCTTATTATTTTGACCCCAAATTTTCACCATAGTCTTTTTATGACCCCACCTCATGAACCAGTCAGGAGAAATTGTTCAAATCTTGCTCAAAAGATGATTTTGCAGAGCAGCCACAAAAAATCACCTTACAGGCCAGATTTGAAAAACATCACCTTCCTGGTTCAGTAGTTCTGATAAAAAAAAGGCCACACTGAAAATTTGAAGTAAAAATCTTTAACATATCATTATTTTAAAAAAAGTTGTAATTCTATACAAAGTTCTTCTTTCATGAGCAGATTTTCTTCTTTCATTTTATTGCATGAAAGAAGAAATCTCACAAAAGGTCATAGAAGAAGTCACCTCACAAAAGAAGACATTCTTCTTTTGTAAGCTTTTTTTTATGTGAAAGATTATAGAATCATAGATGTTTGATGTCAGAAAAGGACCTTTCTGGCCATCAAGTCTACCCAAACCTCCAATTTCACATCCCCCCTCCCCTCTGCACCACAATCCCCCGATACTCAGTCCCATATGCCTGTCCAATGTCCTCTTAAATTCCTTCAATGAACTAGCCCCCACCTCCCTGTCTGGTAGTTTGTTCTAGGGCTCCACCACCCTCTCTGTGGAAAAACACCCTCTCATATTGCCCCAGAATCATTTACCTTGCAATCTGAGGCTGTACCCTCTAGTTCTGTCTCCCTCCTTCCTCTTCAGCAGACCCCTTCACCTATTTTATTTAACCCCTTTTCATACTTTAAGGTTTTGATCATGTCCCCCCTTTCCCTCCTTGTTTCCAGTGTATACAGGTTCAGCTCTTTATACCTCTGCTTGTATATCTTCTCCTGTATATCCTGCACCATCTTAGTTGCCCTTCTCTGAACCTCTTCAATGCATCTATATCCTTGTGGAGGTGTGGTCTACACAACTGCACCCTGTACCCCAACTGCGACCTCACCATGGCTTTGTAGAGGGGTATTATTACCTCCTTCCCTCCTTCTGCTAGTAATGTCCCTGCCTATGCATGCCATAATTCCAGTGTCTCTTCCCACTGCCCTACTACATTGGAAACCCACCTTAAGGTTAGAGGAGACTATGATCCCCAGATCCCTTTCCTGTTCTGATTCTTTGATTACCTCCCCACCCACCTTGTATCCTGTTCTCATGTTTTTCCTCCCTAGGTGCATCACAGTGCACTTCTTGGCATTAAATTTCAGCTACCATTTCCCAGCCCACTCCTTGAGTGCCTTGAGATCCCTCCTCATGTCCTTCATGCCCTCCTGGGTGTCCACTGTATTGCAGGTTTTTGTATGATTGGCAAATAAGCACACCCTCCCTTTTAGACCCTCTGCAATAACACTGATGTCAATGTTGAATAGAAGCAGATCCAAAAACTGATCCATGTGCCACTCCACTCCTTACCGTTGCCATCTCGGTGTGCACCCCATTTAGCACAACCTTCTGAGTTCTCTCTGCTAGCCAGAACTCCACCCAGCTTGCTATTTTCCCTCTCAGCCTTATGCTTGGGACTGGCTTGGGCTAGTCCAGCCAGCCAGCCATGATCCTGAAACAAGAACTCTAACAAATGAAGATCACAAAGGATCATGAAAGAAGTCTCATGAAAGATTTCAAAAGAACAATCTCAGCTCGCAAAAGAGGAAGCTCTTCCATAAGCTTCCATTGATATGAAAAAGATAACAAAACAAGATAGCTGATGAATGAAGCTCACGAAAAAAAATCAAACAAGAAGTTTCTTATTTTTTGAGATTCAGTTCTTTCATAAGCCTAGATTCTTCTTTCATGAAATTCGTGGAAGGAGAATTTTGACTCATTAAAGAAGAATCGGGAGTTCTCACTAAGTCTTCTACCTAGGATTTTCTGAATGTCCCCAAAACCACATTTCAGGGTCGGTTTTTGAAACACAAACTCCAGAATCATGCATAATGGGTCCTGTTTAGCTAGATTCATGTGTTTGTTTTTCCTCCAAGGCATAATTTTTATGGGTTTACAATTTGTTTAAAAAAACTAAAAAACAAGAAAGTGCCATATAAAACATTTTTTTTCTCATGTAAGAAACATTTGTGCTCACAAAAAAGAATCTTCTTTTGTGAGTCAGAACTTCATCTTTTTTATTGGACCTATAAATGAAAGACTGTCATGAGCATGCTCAGAACTGAAATTTTAAATCATTATACAGTAACTTGGGAACCAATTAATATTTTTTGTTTGGCCAGCCCAAAAAAAGACCCATTTCTAGGGCAAGTCCCTTCTGCCCTGAGCATTTCAGATCAAAACGTCAAACTGTCTGAGCTGCAGGTGAGACCAACAAAATGGTCAAAATCCCAATTTTTTCAGTTTGTTCACTATCTGTATCTTGGAAACGTACACATCTGACCATCACCAAACATGCCAAATTAAGAGACTTTCCCTCCAATAACTCATGCAAATTGTAATGCAATTCCATTGAATGGGAACAACGTTATTATGGTGCAAAGTTAGGGGTTTAACGTTAAACACCCTATTCAACCCTAACTATAGGGGTGCTAACATGCTCCTATAATAAGTCTTGCTGCATTTGAAATAAGTTATAAATCAATAAAGTGCCGTTGCTGACACAGACATTGTCATCAAGCGAGTTGGCAGCTTTGGTAGCATATACACAGTGATATGCAAGCAGACTTTGCTATAACAATGCTCACGCTTCACTGTTTGTGCCATACCAAAGCCACCGACTCACTTGCTTGCATTTACTGAGTCAGCGATTGCACATTTGAACTTTAGAACTTATTTCAAATACAGCAGGACTTATATTTCTTTCAAGTATAAAAAACATCCTGACATTGCTCAGTAATGCTTTTACAGCTGTCCCAATGGTGCTGAGGGTTGAGGCACTGGACACCACACCTCACACCATGCCAGCTAACTGGGTTCGGGAATGGGCCTGGGTCATTGTGAGTCAGCCAGAAGGAGGAGGATAGAGCATTCCAAAGGATGTTCACCTCTGGGGGAGGGACACTTAGCACCCATTGTCCTACCACTGGTGGAAGCATGGGTGGTGGGGTGAACACTGCTCTCACAAGTCAGGAGAGGGGAGAGGGCACTGTTTGGCATTTGATTATGACTTGTATCTGCATGTCGTCAGTCTGGATAAATATTCTTTATGATGACACCCTCTACAGGTTGGGATAGCACAGAAAAAGGGCGAAAATTCAAGAAAAGCTCCCTGGCATCGAGCAACATAACATAAGGATTCTGTTACATTGAAACCTAGCTGAACACCGGGGAAGGTGTAGGTACCCCTGGGGATGAGGTCAAGGGACAAGTAAAAAAAAAAAAAAGAAATGCTTTTACAGCAAACACAGCTGCTCAGTCATGCTGCCCAAAATAAAGAAAATGAAACTGCACATGAAAATGAATGTGCAGAAGAGTGAGGAACAAAGAATATGGCATGATCAACCTGATATGTCTTTTCTAACTAGCAGGATCAGCCAGATATATAACATTTAAAACTTAAATCACCTGAATCAAAATTATTATTTTTTTTTTTTACATTTCTGTGGAAGGCAGGCACTATTCCCCCCAAAAAATATTCAATTTTATGAGACACATAATTCACTGCGGGGCATGTGGTCATTCTCTCATACACACATGCCTAGGGTGGTTGAACACACTCTGCCTGCAGTCTCCTGTCTCACAATGCACCCACGGTGTGTGTATATCACAGCATGACTGCAGGTCCTGTGGTGAATGACCTCAATCACTGCCTACTGTAGAGGGGTACAGAATTTTCTCTCTGTCTGTCTATCTATCTATCTGTCTGTCTGTCTGTCTGTCTGTCTATCTATCTATCTATCTATCTAGTTCCATCTATGTAACAACCTACCTACCTATATTGTACAGGTGCAGTAGCACCATTACAGTTTGAGATGTGTAAGGTGTTTAATGTTAAAACCCAAATTTTGCAACTGAATAACTTTGGTTGAGTTTAACAAAATTCTGCAAAATTTGTCATGCATTGTCTTGAAGGCAAGTAATCAAGATGTGGAACATTTTGGGACAGCAGTGTGCATGGTTTCTGAGATATAATACATAATGTTGATTTTTAATGAAGACTGTTTTTTTCCTATACTTATTATGTGTTTTTTGCTCTCATGTTCAGCCTAGATGGCACATAATTTTTTTTACATAACTTTTAGGATAGAAGCGGTCTGTGGCAACTTAGTGCCTTTCGAAAGTTTGTGAAAAAAATAGTTCTAGACTTATAGGGTTTTATATTTTTTTCTAAGCATGCTCAGTAGGGTTTTGGATAACCCTCTGATATGACTCCAAACTTTTAGTGTCATGAAACCATTTTGCATTCATACTACTTAGTTGTCATGACCCAAAAAATGATTTTACGGGTCATGGTGGCTGCCATCATGTATTTTTGTTTAACTAAAAAATGTGGAAAATACCTAAACATGATGTATTTTTAAAACCAAACAAACACCTGAGCCTAGTTAAACAGGAGCAATTTAATTAGATTCAGGTGTGTTTTCCTTTTTCTAAATTAGGGCCATAAATAACTCTTCTGGGCATCCCAAAATCTTATGTGCCTAGCTTAGCGAGAGGAGTCATTTTCCGAAGAGAAGCTGGAAAGCAGTACTTATCTATAGGAAGGTGAAATAATTATGCTGGGTAGATAGTATGTACATCAAACATGCTAGGGTTAATATAAAAGTGGGTCTGTGCATCTACTAAGCAGAACATTTAGCAGTTAAACCATTGTTACAGCTCCCAATAGTGAGATAAACTGTTAGCAAAACATGGTGGAAACCTTAACCTGACACAGTCAGATATATTAGAGACATACTGTAAGAAACATATAAACATAGAAACTGATGCCAGATAAGAGCTGCTTGGCTCACAAAGTTCGTCCATTTTCACTGTGATTGCTTTTGCTGAAGACCCTGTTTGGTCTATGGCACTGTCTCTTCCACCCCCTTCCTTTACACAGGGGCTGGCAGTATAGCCTAGAGGTTAGAGGAATGAGGTGTGAATGAGTTTGGTACATTCAGCAGACTAGACCTAAGTTTGAGTCTCACAACCTCCGCTTGCATACTGTGTGACTGTGAGCAACTCACTTAACCGCCCAGTGGTCTCAGGTCACCCCTGAAAACAGGCACTTGTGCCTAGTGGGCCTTACCTGGTTACCAAAGACTAAAATAAAATAAATAAAAATTACTTTATGATTTCCATGTGTCTACCCCGGCCTTTTTTGAATCCCACCACTGTTTTCACCACCCCTATCTCTGCTGGAAAGCTGTTCCAGGTATCTACCACTCTTTCTGTGAAGAAGTATTTCCTCACATCTCTGCTTAACCTACCCCCTCCAACTTCATATCAGGACCCCTTGTTCTAGAGCACCATTTTCTCTAAATAATACCTCCAATCTGTACCTTATTCACCCCGTGAGGTTTTTAAGGGTGTCAATCATATCCACTCCCTCCTCTCATATAGAGTGTAAATATTGAGCTCCTTTATTCTCTTCTCATAAGGCTTTTGATGCAGACCCTGCACCATCTTAGTAGCCTTCCTCTGGACTGCCTACCGACCCATGTACTGATTCCTGAGGTACCCAGCTGGTCACTTTCCCCTCCTTTGAATGAATTCCATTTACCACCACACTCTGCCTATTTTTTTTAGTTGTTTAACCAGGAGTAGCACACTAAGCTGAAAGTTTTTTTACAGGAGCAACCTGGGAGCACAGCTAAGTTAAGTGACTTGCTCAAGGTCATACAGTATACAAGTGGAAGCTGTGGGATTCAAACCCAGGTCTGGTCTGCTGGATGTCACCAGATTTGCAGCTCAGAGCCTTAAACCACTGTGCTATACTGCCTCCTATCTCCTGCCCAGTTTCTTACCCAGATTACCACCTTATTGCCCACCCCCATGCTACCCAACTTATTTACTGTTCTTCTATTTTATGTGGAATGTTATTGAAGGCATTGCGGAAGTCTAGGTAGTCCACATCCACTGCCCCTACCTTAACCAACACCTTGGTTACACAGTCAAAAAAATCTATCTAATTTGTTTGGCATGACCTTCACTTTGTGAACCATGCTGCCTCAGTGGATCTTGCAGTCCACTGGATTCCAGGTATTCCACAATCCTTTCATTTAATAGTGTTTCCATTAATTTCCCTACCACCAAATCCAGAAGCAAATGGATTGATACATTTTATTGGACCAACATAGATGTTACAAAAAGAATAAAGTGTTTAAGCTTTCAGACTAACACAGTCCTTCCTTGGAAGCTTATGAAAGTTATTCAGAAACTCACATACTATTATTTATTTTTATTTATTTAGTTTTTGTTGACCAGGTAAGTACACTAGACAAATTCTGCCTATTTTATGGCACAACTCGGGGAGGGGATACAGATTAATGCCAACTAACCTTGAACCAGATTCATCTGTTGGTGATATTTTTAGTGAATGGGGGGGGAATTTGGCCAAGGCAACGGGGGAATTCCCCTACTCTTTTTGAGAAGTGCCATGGGATCTTTAACATCCACCTGAACTACCACCAGAACAGGCAGATGGGACCTCAGTTTAACGTCTCTTCAGGAGTGCAGCACCCCACTCATGCTGCACTACAGTGTCAGTATTGGGATTTAACCCACGTGCCTGGTGTGGGGATGAAATCCACAGTCTTCTGATCTCCCAGCCTCAGAGGCGAGTGTGCTACCTGCTGAGTCACTGATGATTAATTTTTCCCAGCAGAAAGTTCAACTATCATAAATTCTAAATGTCTCAGAATTTATGATTGAACTTTCTGCTGGGAAGGTTGTTATCTTATTGAGATGATATTTGACCCTAATGTCATCTCAGCTAATAGCAAACTGTTGAGGTCTGGTTCAACTGTTTCTAACTTCAGTGATGGTTTAAATGAGTATTTTAAACCAATGAGAATTCTTTGTTTTTATGTATGATCTGGGTGGTAATTGTATGTGAGTTTCTGAATAACAGTCATAAGCTTCGGAGGAAGGACTTCCTTAGTCTGAAAGCATAAGCACTTTATTATTTTTGTAATATCTACTGTATGTTGGTCCAATAAAAGATAACAAACTATTGGCTTCTGGATCTATTCTTACAAGGACCAATATGGCAAAAAAAGAATCTGTATGCCTACCACCAAAGTCAGGCTGACAGGCCTATAATTGCTCACCTCCTTCTTGCTACCACATTTGAGAAGTGGGACTATGTCTGCTCTTCTCCCATTCTCCAGGACAACACTGGTCTCCAGTGAACAATAATAATTCCTTATTAACAAGGAGTTAATACTAATGTTAGTATACTAGAAATGTTAAATTGTGTTCATATGGTTACTTTAAGATTGTCACAGCTTGCATGTCTCCTTAGATCAAAAAGAAAACTATATACAACATGTGCATGCTGCCCTGCAGCAAAATATCTAATTCATTCTATCAGCTGTTATTAAGACAACACAGAGTAACTTTTTTATTGTTGATTGGCTAATATTGATACAGCCATATGCTGAGGTATAGCCTATTTGTAACCATTAATTCTTTCAATAACCAAATGAGGACACAGGTAAATTATGATCAATTTGGAAAGGTCTCCTTATGTCTTGCTTCAGTCTGGGACAGCAAAAATGGAAAGCAGAAGCTAGATTAGCATCTGTATGTCTCTTCAGTATCAGGTAACCTCATATCAAGACTGATCAAAAAATTGCTCATACTGTAGGTTACCTGGGTTTGGGTACAAAGAAGAAGATGGGTAGTTCTTTTGGTTCATATTATCTGGACTTATACTATATATAACTCAGTTTGCCTGAGAGAACACAGCTGCCAATATACTTCCTCATTTCAAAATGTCCCCTGAAACATTTCCAATACTATTTTCTTTCCCTTCCAAGTTTAACCTCTTCATTTTGCACAGTCAGTGGTCCTGATCTCACATCATAAATGCAGCAAATAAAGAAATATATATACATATATATATATATTGGATGATGACAACCTGGCTGTGAATTTGGGAGTACAAAGGTTTCCTGATCTCAAAGATACAAATTTTTAAGTTCAAGCTCTAGCTCCTGGCTGCAACTGTCACCTCCAACCTCAAGCAGCAGCACCTGCAGGGTCAGACCAGTGAGGCAGTCACAGTGTTATCTTTTTATCTTCCTCCCTGTCCTGCATTCTTTCATCCCCAACCTCCAGCAGCAGCTCTTCATATCCTGATGCAGCAACCCTTTTCCTTCCTAGCTAGGTCCATCTACAGTATTACACTTCACCTCTTACACCAGTGATAGGAACCTGAATGCACTGCATCAGGGGCTGGGCATCCTGAGATCCTAAAACTCATTAGTGGTAGTAACCATAGGGACAGATAGCCTCAGTTCATACACAGTACATCTGCTGTTTAGGACTGAAGTCCAGCTATATCAGGCCTGAGTCATTATACTGGATTTTCTTATCTGTGTACTGCATATTTATATTTAAATATATCTCACAAAGTTGTCTCTTGTAGACTGTATAGCATAATTACAACTATTGGCTTGAAGGCATAATGGGTAATCTTCTGAATGACCTCAAAAAAGCGGTGATCAAGCTATACAGCTGAAATAGACACCTTTGTGAGGGAGATTAAAAAAATATATATGCAGATCACAGACAGAGACACATAATGTCAGAACTCTGATACATTTGGAACTCTCAGAATCATCACCAGGACTAGCACATTCTGCAGGAAAGTGGCAATTGCAAAAGTTGCAAACAAGGGTAAAATGAGGACAGTGAAAACTGAGAATGCCTGGTGTGAAAGCACCTTATTACATCAATTATATATTTATTTCCAAGAATACAATGGAGAGGATTCTGAAAACCAGATCTGGCAGCTCTAGCCTGTGATAATGCTTAAAAAAAATAACATCCTGTTAATTCCTTGTGAAGGGGTGGCATAGATACTAAACAATTGGTCTGAAAAGAATTAACAAGATGTTTTGCCATGTAGTCACAGAATGTGAAACATTTGTGAAAAACAGGGGCTTCAGAAATACCTTAGCACATATCAAATAACAAATTAACTGTTTTAGCGCTGAAGTGGAAACCTCTTCAGATAAAAAAGTCAAAACAAAACAAAACAGTGGTGGCTGGTGCCATCGTCAGTTTCAGCTGTACCTGTATTGTTTCACACTGACATGATTGATGTTGCACATTTAATAAGACTAATCATATGCCCTGATAACCTTTTCATATAATTGCTCTAAGTATCCAAAACATTCTGCATTTAGTACAATACGCTATGGATGATTTTGATTTCTATATAAGGAGGAACTGTTTTGAACACATATTGCCCAAGGAGACCATGCAGGCAATGATTTCCATCAGTAGCAGATATCCACTGTAAAAAAATAATTTTTGCTGCCTGGCTGTATAGGCTGTGCTATAGACAATCATTTGTATCAGTAGTTGGTAGCCACAGTAACAAACAAAAAAACCCAAAACAGAACAATATTTTACAGGTTGTATATATACACTGTGCTATCTAGGTTCTGCACTGGATTGCCTGTAACAGTAACAAACACATCACCCTTCCTTTTCACAAGCTATGAATTGTGTGGTTGTGAGATGAAATAAATGTATTTATTTAGTTAGTTTTTGTTAACCGGGTAGATGCACTAGCCATAACCATGACTATTTTCAGGCACGACCCTGGAGGATACGGTACAATGCATCAAGAAAACATAACAATTTACAAAAATATCTTTGGAGATAACAATTTCAACAGTGAAACAAAGTAGGACTATGCATTAAGACATTACATCAGCAAATCATACATGGGTTTACATTAAAGTAAAAAAACAATAGAGATGCAGGAGGGAAAGAAGCAATGCAGAAGGGTGGTTAAACAGTATAGAATGTGGAAAAATTGAGAGAAAAGAGAAGGAGATTAAAAGAGATGGAAACAGAAACTAAGTGTAAGTGCAGGACAGTGTTGGTGTTATGGGAAGGGGCTAAGGGGGTTTGAAACAGGAGCATTTGTTTGTTGAGATAAGGTACTTGTGTAGCTCCATCTTAAAGGCAGTGTAAGAGGAAGCAAGGTGCATAGTTAGTGGGAGGGAGTTCCAGTATTGGGGATCTAGAATGGCAAAGGCACTTGCCCCCTTGGAAGAACTGTGCCTAGGGATACAGACAAGGCCCTTGTCTATCGAGCGCAAACCATAGTGAGAGGGCTGTTGGAGATAGTACTCAGCAAGGGACTTAGGAGTTTGAGATCTGATAATACTATTGATGATAGAGCCTAGAGAGTAGAGCCACTTCTCTTTTGATGGCAGCCAGCTCAGGTCCGTGTATAGTAGAGAGTGGTTTTTAAGTTGATGGGCAGAGGAAGCATAGCAACAGATGCTGTTGTAGGTGACATCCCACTTGTGTAGTCTAGACTTAGATGCAGCAGTATAGGTGGCAATGCCATAGGTAAGTGAGGGGAGGAGAATACGACAAGCTATGGCTAGCCTGGCAGAAGGGGTTAGCACATAGCTGGTGCAATAGGCAATGCCCAGCTTGGTGTTCACAGTCTTGCATGCATTTTGCATAGGGAGATCAAAGCTTAGTGATTGGTTGAGGGTAACACCAAGGTATGTAAAAGAGGTAACAGATCCAATAGTGGAGCCATCCAAGGCAGAGACTTTGAGATTGCTTAGGGGGAGTTTGATTTTTGATTTAGTACCAGAAAGCATAACCCTGGTCTTGGACTCATTTAAAACCAGCTTGTGGTTAGTTAACCATGATTGTGTAAGATGAAAGTCAGCTGAGGGGCACTGATTTATGTCTTTTATGCATTTGGCACTAGTGTAAAGAACTATATCATCTGCATATAGTAGGGAGGAAGTCTCATATAGGTGTGAGGTGATGTCATTTATAAAAATGGAGAATAGGAGAGGGCCAAGGATGGACCCTTGGGGCATGTCAATATTCAGTCCAGCCTTACCTTATAAGGTGGAACTGTATTTGACCATTTGAGTTCTATTTGATAGGTAGCTATCAAATCACTTTACAACATTAGGTGCAAAGCTCAGTGAATGCAGGGTAGCAAGGATGATAGAGTGGTCAACCAGCTCGAAGGCCTTCATCATGTTGATGAAAATTGTCCCTATGAGAAGGTCAGCATCCATAGCAGATTAGGTATCAGATGTAAATTTGAGGAGAGCTGTAGTTGTGCTGTGTCCCTTACGGAATCCATGCTGTACAGCTGCTAGAAGGTCATATTTCTGTAGGAATTCAATAGTTTGGGTTGCTACAAGCTTTTCAAGGATCTTACTGAGGACAGACAGGATTGCAATAGGTCAGTAGTTAGCAGGGTCTTTGGGATCACCTCTTTTAAAAACAGGTGTTACCCTTGCTGACTTCCAGATACCAGGTACTTGGCCTTGGCCAAGAAAGAGAGTGAAGATTTTAGCTAGGGGAGCTGCTTTAAAAGGGGCAGCCAGTTTTAGCAGCTTGGGTTCCAGGGTATCAGAGCCAGTAGCTATAGTCTCCAAGATTTTTTTGAGGAGGCTGAGGACTTCTTTATGTGTAATTGACCCGAAGTAGAAAAGGGGGGCTGACCTAGCAGGAGGAGTATTAGGAAATTGCAATACTGGGAAGGAGGAAGTGAATGCTATAAGGTCAGAGAATTTTCGATTTAAAAAGTTTTCAATGGTCTCTGGATCATTACAATCAAGAATCATGTCACTTGGTGCACTGCAAACATTAAGAATGGTATTGCAATTGGTTGGTAACCAATCTTATTATAATATTTTTTTTATTATGAACAATTGTTGATATTGGACATGGTAGACACTACTGCCACGAAGAATGAAACATGCCTTCTATTTTTATTTTGTGTGCCTGTTTTGTTTAACCATACAAGCAAACGTATATAATTTCAGGATTCTTTATACTATGGCTTCAAACTGAAGTGAATAAGTTTACCATTTATTTTCCTTATATTTGTGTTCCCAGCACAATCAGGGGTTGTAGCATACTACTATATTACAATGTGTTTTGCTTCCTTTGTATAAAAAAATCTGTTTGTTTCCTTGTGCCCTACGGTGTTGCTCAGATGCAAAAGCAAAATGCAGACAGAGAAAGAGAGAGAGAGAGAGAGTTTTTGCAGAACAAGTTTTATGATTTGCAATACTTCAGTTCAAAAATAGAAGACAAATCGTAATATAATTTCTAAAGGTAAGAAAAATAGGTCCTCTCAAAATTGACTTTCCTGCCCCTCCCCTTTGCACACATTGAGGGGATGTTGGTGATATTGACCCCTTTAGAACTGAGCTCAATTACTGCCTACATACTTGCAAGCAGCTTCCCCACTCCCACTGTCACCACTGCAACTCTTATCAGTAGAGGCAGCTGCTTTCTGCCTGGGGCAAAAGCAAGTAATTACATTCAACAATATATTTAGTTCAGAGCATCAAAGGGAAGGGACCCTGAAAACAGAATGGGGTAGCAATTCAATGCAGAATTGGCTTTCTAAAAAGCCACCTGGGAAGTTCAGTTAATTGCATGGTGGAGTAGCACAGAACCAATGTAATGGTTTCTAAGGAAATAAAAATACATTTTGCCATGAAGACACAGAATGCAAAACAGTCTTGAAAACAGATCAGTACCATCCAGGGAAATTTACCAAATGACATAATGTGAAATATGAGATCATAGGGGTTTCTAGTCAGGATACTTACTGATAACAGTGTGTTGACTGACATGTATATATTCATAGTAATGAAGGTTATGAATAGTGGTATCATTTATAAAAAAGTAAAGCATTACTTCTGTGTGGCCTCATTGTGCACACTTGCAAATAATGTCAGGCAACCAGTTATTTAACAAAATGAGCTTGCCAGCTTTATATAGGTCTAAAACAAGCATCAAGACCACTGTTGATCCCCACAACTCCTTTAAAAAGTGAAGAAGTAATCATCAGTTTGGTTTTATGATAGCAAGGAAATGTAAAAAAATCATGAACTTTGAATAGCAACAAAAAATCAGTTCCATGCTGCTGTACACTGTCCCATATTCTGTTCAACAATGCACATGTAACCCCCTTGTTACCCAGGGTTACTAGAATCCCAGTAAGACCTAGTGGTAGGCAGGGAAGGCAGCTTGTGAAACTCCAGTTAAATGGGTTTCACACTGTCTCACTCTGTTCTCAGTCTCAGCTGAGACTGAGGGATGACATCACCAATGGAACTGTCGCAGCTGCATGAGTCACGTTGGAATCTGCAGCAAAGGGAGTTAGATAGAACGTTGGGAGTTTTGAAGTGAGTGTCTTCAGTCAATCTTCAGTGAGTGAGTGTGAAGTAGGGAGCTTGCTGAGAAAGCAGCTCAGTGAAGGCTCTAGGAGCCTGAGCCCTAACAGAGGGCTACTTTTAAGTAAATAGGACGTGTGTCTCCACCTTAAAGAGAGACACAAAAGATAACTGAAGTGGTGGAGACCACTGTTTTAGGGTCTCAGTGCCCCTTCCCTTCGGGGAGGGCAGGAAAGGTTTCCCTGCAGATTACTGGGGCAACCCCCTAGTTCTGCTTGTGGAGGAAAAGCTGCCTATGTGTTCCAGTGTTTATTTGGGAGAATAAGAAGATTTGTGAGTTGCCTGTGGGGCACCTGCAACATAAGGGTGAGTGTCTGCTCTTGCTAAAAGGGCCTATGTTTTTCACCCTGGGACTTGTGTGACAATGTGGGGATTGAACTACTAAATATTGGGAAGCCAAGAGTAATGGGCTAAGCAAAGTAAAAGTAGGTTCAAGTCCAGAGCTTGTTGGGATGCAAATAATATGTACAGGAGATGTGACAGACGTCTACCCAGAATCTACATTTGAAAATTCAGTAAAGGAATTGTTCAGTTTCCAGAGAAATGGCCAGGTATGGGCTGTGGGAGCTGGTGGTGGGTGGCCCCCCCATCTTTAGTGACCAGGTCCACCTCTACAGATTTCTTCTGTGGATTTCTACTTTGTCTCAGGCACTTGGCCAGTGATGAGGGAAGTACCCAGATGTGGGATTGTAAGGAAAATTCTCTCTAGAAGTCACAGACTCTAGTGTGGTTTGGGGAGCCACGACAGGATAATTGTTTCATTCTGCCAATGGACCGTGTGAACAGGATAATTGGTTCATTCTTCCAATGGACCGTGGATCAAGTGGCCGGTTGGGGAGCCGAGCCAGTGGGGAAAACCCAAGTGTGTACAAGTCGGGCTGTGTACCCAAAGCTGCGTGCAAGTCTGGGCTGTGTGCTTGGTGGGTTTAGAGCCTGAGGGCTGGAAATGTGATAAAGTGTTCTGTTGTCTCTAATCTGCATTACCAGGAAATGTAGCCCCATGGGGGGTCCGTCTATGCTTTGTTTGTTCAGCTTGGAAGTGAATAAAAGCCACACTGAAGAATCCCATTCCTGGTTCTGGACATTACAGTTATTGCTTCCTGTGTTCAGATTTACTTGGGTGCCCCTGTGCAGAGTAGCCAAACCTAGGTCCCCCTGTGCCGAGTAACCTCATCCTCCCCGAACCCAGTCCCCACCAGGTACTGCTGTCAGCTTCAACAGCATGTCACCTGTTGTTTTGCTAAAAAAGGCAGGGGGGAGGGGTTACACACATATGAGGATAAACAGAGTTACAGAATTTGAAGATTATGGCCAGGATTTTCAGCGATACGAACATAGCACTTGCATCTGTATATCACATGCAGGCTGCATCCATGCAAATCTATTCAAAAATGTGTGTGCCTTATTCACAGACATTTGGATGGACTTGCGATGATTCCCACAATTTACTGCAATTTCTGCTGTAAATGCAGGAATCACGAACATTTTTCAGACACAACTGATGAATTATGTCCCATGAGCTAGTCCAACTTTTCATTGTGTAACTCCTGGGATGGATCTCTGTTGACGCATCCGAAAAATGGATGTGGCTCTTTAAAAGTCCTGCCCTATAAATTAGCAACCAACACAACATTAAAAATAAATGCTATTGATTTAGGGTACAAAAAGTAATAGCTAATACAATAGTATTATAACCCTGTGGTTTGAGACTCCTCACACTTGCTGCAGATAAGAATCACTTGCATGTCTTTCTGTTAGCACTATCCATGTCAGTCTTCAGTACAAGAGCACTGTTTTTCAATATACAACCGTATGCGTTATTTAGTTGTTGGCTGATAGATCTGTTTTTTTCACTTTATAAAGACATTGGGACTGCAGTCATAACATGACCCTTTGTTTTTGGTAGTATTTGTGTTATTTTAGGGGTTGCAGGTTACTGAGGCTGGTGGTCCTGACTAGTACCATGAATAAAATATGACAATTCAGTACAACAATAATATGGATCTTCATTTTACATAATTACACCCCGTATCTTTGTTTTATTTTGTGTTCTTTATGTTATTGACTGGGAAGAGGTGGTTATGGTGGAGGTGCTGGCAGAGTGATATATTGCTATTTTTTTTACATACATTATATCTACTTAAGTCTATTTATACAAAAAGTAAAATCTAACTGGCATCTGCTTCAGTAGCACAGTCCTTTGGAGGGCATTATCATAATCCTAAAGTACAAGGTTCAAGTACCGCAGTGAGGTTAAATTATTTAATGTATTATTTTTGGAATCTCAATATCCATTTGCTAATCTTGATAATTCCCTAATATGTAGTTTGTCTTAACACATTATTTTCTGTATGATATCCAGATTGCTCTTTGCTGTTCATGAGATGTGAATGGTGGATGGTGTATTGCACTGGGATCTTGTTAGTATTATTTGTATGGGGAAAGATAGTGGAAAGAAAAAATCTGTCAGCTCCTTTCCTAGCAAAATTACTTCCCCAGAGGAGTGAAGAGATTCTTGATTTATATGAGGATTGGGAATCTAACTAAGCTGACTAGTGGCTATACCACCAGTAAAGGGCATAACCTTGAAGGACAAATGTTTTTTTTTTAACTATAACAATGTATCACTCTGCACCCCTCTGCCCTCCACCATAACCCCTTCTTTCCAACCAAAAATTTACAAGGACACACAACTGGTTAGATCTGACCGCAGTCTCAATATTGTTATAACGTAAAAAAAGAGCTAGCAACCAATAGCTAAAAAATGCACATGTTGTATTTTGAAAGACTGTGCTATTCAAGACTGACATGGATAGTGCTAACAGAAAGACATGCAATTGTTACTTATCTGCAGTGAGTGTGAGGAATCTCAAATGATGGATTAATGTTATTAGATTAACCACTACCCTTTGTACCCTAACTCAATAACCTTTATTTTTAAAATTGTAACTCAATAAAATTGCCCTAAATTTGGCATGTATTGTCCGGTTGGCAAGTCCTCAAGATTTGGGAAGTTTTGTGACAGGCCTTATCCAGTTTCTGAGATCTGGATGTGTGAATTTTCATAAAAAAAAGACACTTTTTCACCCTTTTGTGCTCTTTTTTTGCTCTCAACTAGACTCTAGATGATATGAAAGTTTATTTATTTATTTATGGGCCTGTGCCAAAGATGTGCCTTTCGAAGGCTTTGTGAAACAATATTATTGGTTCCAGAGTTATAGGGTTTTGAAATTTTGCTTCTGAGCATGCTGAGTAGGATTTTAGGATAACACTCAGCTGGAAAACAACTCAGCCTCCATAAAGATCTTAACCAGAGCAAGAAATGGGCTAGAGACAACAAAATGGTGCTTAATTTAGACAAATATGTTGTCATACATGTGGCCTGTGACTGTCCCCATGTGGCCTACTTGACTGACAACCATCAGCTAAAAGCTGTAACTAAGGAAAGGGACTTGGGGATTATTATTAACAAGTCTTTGTCAACAGTGAATCATGCAAAAACAATATACAAACTTGTAATATGATTCTGAACTGTATCAAATGTTCATTCACCAATAGAAGTAAAGAATGTTTTATCCCTCTCTATAGAACCTACATTAGGCCACAATTGTATAATTGCAAGCCAGTCTGGAATCCCTATTTGAAAAGTGAAATTTTCCATATCAGATGGGTGCAACATAGAGTTACTAAGTTAATCCCTGCAATAAAAAACTTATCATATCTATCAGGGTTACAAAAAACTTGATTAGTTTCCTTAGAAGAAAGAAGGATGAGGGGTGACCTACTCCAACTTTATAAACTGATCAATGATCCTATCTACAAGTACAATGTGGGCTATGGTTTACAAATCATAATTTAAGTCTTAGGTCACATGATAAACAATTGTTGATCCCCAGGATTTATACTAAGAAACATGACCATTTTTTCACTGTTCGTTCTGCTAAAAAATGGAATTGGCTTCCCCAGTCCGTGGTAGCTGCCCCAAATTTTGAAACTTTCAAAACCAGACTTGACAGATATTTAAACTGGATATAACAATCACTAATATACCCACACATTTGTGGGAGACAATCCTGAAGGGCTATTGCCTATTTTTGACTAAATTACCTAGTAACCTAGTAACTCTGATACAACACTCAAATTTTCATTTCCTAAGCATTTTCATTTTGTAAAATTTGCATTTTTCCTGTCATGATAAAAAAATTCAGGTTGAAATTTCTGCCATTTTTTTGTTTTTTAGCCAAAATCATGGAAAATACACAAAAATGCTGATTTATTTTTTCAAAACACAAACACCTAAACCTAGGTACACGGGACTTGCTTAACTAGATTCTGGTGTTTGTATTTTGAAATTAGTCCTAGAATTACCTTTTTCGGCCACCCTGAATGTGCCCAACTTAGAAAGGGGAGCCATTTTCAAGGCTGTGAGCTAAGAATTCCCCTGTTGCACAAAAAACATGAGTAATGATGTCCTGTAATGCTCACTCCCCTTCCAGCTCAGCCTGCCCTCCCTAATGTGCCCACTGCCAGTTTACAATACAATATAAAGTAACTACACTCCCTGCCCATCCCAGCTAAGTCATCCCTCCCTCATCCTGCCCAATTCTAGTTTACAATACAATTTCAAATACCCCCTCCCCTCCTGAACACCTCCCCAACAGGTAGCTAGTGACACCAGGGTGCCCAATCCCCAGTGTTGGTGCCCCTGTAAAAACAAAAAAAGTGTCACTTGCTGACCTGTGTTTTTGTCTTTTTTTGTCAAGTGAACTGGGTAGCCTAACACCAGTACCACTGAATCACATACCCCTGCCATCCAGATTACCTTCCCACCCCCACCACATATAGGTAACAATGCTGGGGTACCTACCCCTGTGATGCAGAACACTGTACCATCACTTGGGTGCCCAGTCTCCAGTATTGATCTGGCCTTCCCCCTGCAAAAGAAAAAATTGTCCCTTGCAGATCTTTTTTTTTTCTGTTAAACACTTCAAAAGTGGAAAATATTCCCTCATCAATCTCTGATCTCCACCCATTCCATCTCAACCTCCCTCAGCACCCCCTCACACACCATCACTCACCAAAACAGTGTCCTCAATTGTAGCTCAAACCTCTGAGTTGAAAGATGTCCTCCTCCAAGAGCTGTCACTGCAAAATAAGGAAATAAGACAAGTACAGTTAATGTATGTCAAAAGAAATAAGACACGTACAGTTAATGTATGTCAAAGCATTTTGAACTTCTACTCATAACTTTGTCACTTTTAGAAATTTTTCAACCAAATGTTCAGCATGGCCTTTTTGGGACCCCACCTTATGATTAAGATAGATGCATTTTTTCAAATCTGGCATGAAAGTTGCTTTTGCAGTCACTCCACAAAATCACCTGTCAAATAGGATTTGAAGGTTTTCTCCTACTGGGATCATGCCATGGAGTCATGAGAAGTCTATGTTGAAAATTTGGTAAAACAGTATGGTAAAATGACCAAGTTATGAGTGGACATTGAATATTTCAACATTCAATCATAGCATCAATATTTCTCAATGTTTTCACACCCGATTTTTCACATGTCCTTTTTTAGAACCACACCTCATGAACAAGGTTGGCAAAATGTTTCAAACCTGTGCACAAAGGTGATTTTGCTGTCACTACATGAAATCACCTGTTTTGCAATATTTGAAAATTTTCATCTATAGGCTTCATGAGAGAGGGTCATAAGAAGGCTATTTGCAGCCAAAATATTTTAAAAAAATCAACAAAGTTATGAATGTATGTTGAAATGTTTGCATGTTCACTTATAACATTGGCAGTTTCCAATATTTTGAGTCAAATTTTCAGCATAACCATTTTTCACACCACCTCATGAACTGACAGATGTCATTTTTCAGATCCTGATCAAAACATGCTTTCATGCTTGTGGTACAAAATAAAGTTTTGTTCAGTATTTTGTATATGTCACACATCATGTTTATAAGTGGGAGGCAGGATTGTTGTGTCTTTTAACTTGCTTGGTGCAGGTGATGTGAAATGAGTTACTTCACACTACATACTGTATGAAGTTCCCAACTTTGTGACACCTACAATTGTTTTATAATTTTTGGTAATTAAAAAAAAAAAACACCCTCATGCAGCATAAAAACACTTTCACACCACCAGTTAAAAACATGTATTGCTTCCATCCTGATAGTATCCACCTTCCTCCTTCTCCACCCAATTTCTCAGTGAAGTTGTTTTTCTAAGTTCTAACTTTAATCTTCATCTTCTTATAATATAAAAGCCTTCCCCTGCCCTAGTGATCAACCATTACAATTTTCATTCCCACCTCCCACCCTAGTATCATTGAAATAATTAGTGGCAGTAGTACACGCCTGGCCCATCGGCCAGTGGCACTCAGCACCCCAACCCATCTCCCCCAAATAGGATAGCATGAATGGCAATAGGTATGTACTGTAGGTACATCTTTAAAAGAGAAAACTGTCCCCTACTGCAGTGACCAGCCATCATCACTGATTCAGTCACAATAACTGAATTGGTTATGATGTGCTAGAAGAACAGCTGATTGGTCAGTGTGGTCAGCCAATCACCTGTGACTACAAGCACACCATTGCCAATTCATTCATTGTGAATTAATCAGTAATGACAGCTAATCACTACTGTGAGAGACAGTTTTCTTTCTTAAAGATGTATCAACAATGGAGCCAGCCGTGATGCAATGCAGTAACTTGTAATAAATGAACGGTCACAACATACAGTAAAAAGGGTTTAAATGGCATTGAATTACCCTGTTCTTAGCAGAATATTTCAGCATTTTGTGATGTACTGCAAAATTACTGCACTGCATCCTGGCTTATGCTACTGTACATGCAACCATTCACTGTATCCTTTCACTGCATGATGAAGAGGGTAGGAGGGTGCTGGGTGTAAGTGGGTGATTTGTTTTCTTTTTTTATCCTTTAAAAAATGGGTAAAGCCCACTGGACACAAGGCCCATTTAAAGGGGCAACCCAGGAGCAGTGGGGAGGTTAGGTGACTTGCTCAGAGTCACACAGTATGCAAGTGGAGGTTGTGTGAATCAAGCCGAGGTCTGATGGACGTACCAAGCCTCTTAACAGCTCATTACTCCACCTCTAGGCTATATAGCCAGCCCAATTGGAGTAAGGGTATACTGCCACTAAGTATTTGAATGGGATTGGGTTGGGAATTATTAGAAATGGAGCTTCCTAGAAATGCAACTTCACTAGGAAGCTGAGGTAAGAGGGATGTAGGAGGTACATGGGTTGAAGGTGGAAGTAACACATGTTTATGAACTGGTGGTGTGGAAGGGGTGGGAAATAAAACTTTGGACCTGGAGGCCATCATGGATTTGGTGGCCATAACAGAGTCATAATGCACTGACAGCCATGACTGGAATGTGGTCATACCAGGCTACACTCTGGGAGAGACAGGGAGGGGAGGAGTGGTTGCAGTTTATGTCAGGAAAGGAATTAAGGATGTGGAAATGCAGGGACACCTGGAGGAAAAGAAAGGGCCACAGGTGCTGTGGATCATCCAGGAGACAGGTGCAGGGGCTGCTAGCCATACAGAAATGGTACACAGACATTCAGCACTTAGAAAGGACTTGAATAAGGCACTTTGGAAGGACAGTAACAGGATGGATGATAAGGGAGAAATACTGCCAGTTGGTAACTTTAGTCTGCCAGATGTGGATTGGAGGCTTACAGCTGCAGCTTTGGCAAAGAGCAAGGCCATCTCTGACTCTGGGCAAGTGAACTTCTCAGGCAGCTAGTCAACAAACCTATTAGAAATGGGGTAGTGCTGGACCTGGTGCTTATAAACAGGGACAGAACTGCAGACATCACAGTGGGAAGTCCCCTAGATACCAATGATTACTGTACAGAATGGTTTAACATAGAAGCAAGCCACAGGAAGACAAGGGTCATGGACTTATAGAGGGCAGATTTTAAGGAAATGGGACACTGCCTTAGAAACTGCCTGGTGGGGGAGAATGCCAGGGAGGAGTAGAGGACCACTGGGGAAACATATCAGTGGGCATAATTAAGGCAACCAGCCATTGCATTAAGAATTTAAGTAAAAGCAAAAGGAAGAGACCATTATGGTACTTAGGGAAGTGGCCATGGTTGTGAAAGAAAAAGGGTGGCATTCAGGAGGTATAAGAAAATGTAGAGAGAGGATGACAGGTAGTGTATAAGGTAAAACAGAAGGAAGCAGGTAAGGCAGTGAGGGGACCAATAGTACAGTCAGAGGAAGGGTTAGCCAAATTTGGGTTGCCAGAACTAGTTCTGAAAAGATTAGAACTGTTTTTAGAACCCAGAGTTATGAATCCTAATTTAGAAACTAGAACACCCATAGGTTCTAAGTATTAAGGGTTCTAAATACTAAATAAAATGCTTTTTTTGTTCAGACATTTCAAAATCAGAAAATGGCAGCCTGGAAAACAAGCAAATTATTGGGAATGACATGCTAAAATGCTTTAGAGAGAGGGAGATAATGTGAAAATGTGCTGCTCATATACAGATGTGCTAAATGCATGGAATTGTGACACTTTGTTTTTGCATTTTGAAAGGCACAATGTGTTCCTTTCTGCATGTGCAGTGAAACAATTATTATGCTGAGGGGGCAGGACATACCTTTATGTTTTTTTTCCCCCTCTTCATTGTCTTCCTCTCAGTATCTTCGTCTGTTCTTTCTTTCCAGTCCTGTACACAAAACAGTTTGAGTTCTAAAGATTAGAACCCTAGAAGTATTTGCAACATTCTAGACAAGAAACAGAAACCAGAACTTCAGTGGGTTCTGACAACCCTAAGCTAAAGGGGTACCAAATGGGGATAAGACTTTCTACAGGTACATAAGTGAGAAAAGAAAAGTAAGGAGAGGAATTGTGAGGATAAGGAGGGTGGCAGCTGGAGACTGCACAGAAGAGGACCAAGGCAAAGCAGACAGATTGATCAGGTACTTCTGCCTGGTCTTCACATTGGCAAGAGAGGGGTCAGACTACCAATGATCAGCTGGAACAAAGTAGGAAGGGAGGTGGTCTCAAGTTCATTTTCAGAGGTAAGAGTCCCAAAGGAACTTGCAGCTCTGAAAGTTGACAAGCCTATGGAATGGGACAGGATGCACTCATGTGTATGGAACAACTCCAGGATGTGCTGGCTGACTCCTACTGACAATCTTAGTGAACAGTTTACTGGAATTAGGTGTGGTTTTTTTTTGAGGTCTGGAGGAGAGCAGATGTGGTCTGTCTACAAAAGGGTGGCAGCAGGGAAGAGGCTAATAACTATAGGCTGGTGAGCATCACCTCAGTGGTGGGGAAATTAATGGAAATACTGTTAAAGGAATGGCAGGTAGTGTATCTTGAATCCAGTGGGCAGCAAGACCAAAATAAGCATGGATTGAGGGGTTGTGGTCATGCCAGACAAATCTTGATTGAGTTCATTGACTGGGTGACTAGAGAAATAGATCATGGGAGGGCAGTGGACAAAGCCTATCTGGACATTAGCAAGGCCTTCAACACTGTGCTGCACAGAAGACTGACTGAAAAATTGAACATCCATGGAGTGGGATCAAAAGCGGTTAACTGGGCTAGAGACTTTTAAATGGATATGTGACAGAGGTGGTTGTTAAAGGAACTCAATCTAATGATGCAAGAGTGACCAGCAGGTGTTGCAGGGACCAGACCTCTTCAATGCCTTCATAAGTGAAATTGCAGATGAACTGAAAGGGAAGATATACCTTTTTGCAGACTACACCAAAATCTGTAATAAGGTGGACAATAAGGAAGAAGTGAAAATAATGTGTTGGGCTCTTGGAAAACTCAAGGAGTGGTCAGGAGCATGGCAGTTGGTGTTCAATGCCAAAAAGTTCAAAATCATTGACCTATGGTATAGGAACCCAAGCACTGAGTATAGAATGGGGGTACTGTCAGTAATGAAAAATGAAAAGGACCTTGGGGTATGTAACAGTGTTGGAAGACAGATGGACATTCACACAGATATATAAGGTTAACACAAAATAGGGTGATGTTTTTATAAATGAGCCAAAATAATAAAAATTAAAAAAATGACCTTTCAAAAATTAAATAAAAAAAAACAACAAACACTTGCAGTTCAGTGCTGCAAGCAGGACTATTCAGAGACCTCAAAATCTTCCAAGATCAGTTCAGGATTTTCTGCACAAGGCGGGAAGACTTGTATAGCCTCCGTAGGCCAGCACAATACTGACCTAAAAATCTCTAGGGCATCTCTGTTCTAGGTTTTTTATACCCACCCCTTGAAGATCATGTGACTATTCCTGCTTTCACAAAATCAAGTTTTTATTACAGCATACTTTTTAAAGATTTGAGACTTGGTTTGATAAAGACATATTATAAAGTTACAGCTAGTATTTATAAATAAGAATAATTATAATTTGAAGAGAAATGAAAAAGTCTGGATGACTAGTTACTCTAGCTCCTCCCACCTGGTGACATCAGGAGCTAGACAACAGTATAAAGGAGCTGACACTGTGGCCAGCCCTCCCCTATAGGAACCACATAAACAACATCCACCAGATCCAGGTACCTCAGTTCAAATATATTTCCAGCTTAATTTTCAATACAAATACAGTCTTGTATAAAAAATAAAATGACATACAATGCTTCTTTAACAGCAGGCACAGCAAGAGTGGCAGTTTTTATGCTTGAAAGAAAAGGAAAAAACAATGTTACAAAAGAGAAGTGAGGCTGGAGCGCTTGGGGAGTGGTCCTACATTTTAACTTTATGTTTGTTTAGTAACTTGCCAGCAATAATGTCCTTCAGTTTCAATTAGAAAATCCGTTGAAGGTAAACTCAATCTTTTATATGGTGTTTAGGGAAAGAATTGTATAGAAACTACTTTTTAGAAAGAAAATGCAACAGCTGAAAGCAGCACATTAGTAATATAGCTACTTCACTTGCTCCATTTAACTCACAGGAGCTTTGACAAGTACATGCATAACCTTTTTTTTAGCACCAGTACTTTGAACTATTTTCATTGCCTCTTAGAATGCATTTCAATTACTACAAGTCATTCATTCACTTGTAGAGCCTGTAGTAGCAACCTCATTAAATGCTTTTCCAGCAAATATTTCTCAGTTCATATTTTTACTTAATAACAGATATTTTATGCCAGTTTTAATGCAGTTCTTTATAAGGTATGGAACTCTTCAAACAAACTATTCAGATAGCAGCATAGCTGCAAGACATAGTTTTTAACCCTTCTGGTTCCAGTTGTTTTTCATTTCCAAGAATATTTCATCCTTAATACAAGAACTTGCACTTTGTCTTGTGCTTTTTCTTTTCAGTCTGAGATGCTTTTTGGGTAGGACTAGAAAAGGAAAGGTGAAAATAAAAGCAGATAAGATAGAGATATGGGGGGGTGGCAGGTGGCCAATCTGACTGAACTAAGAGGAAAATAAAGAATAGTACAGAATAGTATTAGGGTATTGCTGCTGCAACAGACTTGTTGAAAGGAAAAGATGATAGTACAGAGTCCTCCACAAACTTAGATAGGGCTAAGCCCTATCACAGGGTATCATATCTGATGACATCAAAGTAGAATTCAGTGTGATAAAGCAATGGTAAGGCCAGTGGGGTGCTGGGATGTATAGGGAGATGTATCTCTAGCAGCAGGAGAGAGGTGGTGCTGCAACTATATTGCTCACTGATGAGAACCCACCTGGAATATTGTGACTAATTCTGGAGGCTGCACCTCAGACAGAGCATAGAAAGGGTGGAGGCAGTCAAGCTGAGACCAACTAAAATGGTGCAGGAGTTGCACTAAAAGTGCTATGAGGAGAGACTGAGGGATCTCAATATGTACAACCTGGAAGACAGGAGAGCAAGAGGGGAGATGATAGAGATCTACAAGTACCGCACATAGAAACATAGAATTTAATGGCAGATAAGGACTGCTTCACCCTCCTAAAGTGCCCATGAGGGGTACTGTCAGTCACTAAACAGAAAAGGGACCTTGGAGAATCCTATCTGATGACATCAAAGTAGAATGCAGTGTGACAAAGCAACAGAGTGTATGAGGGGAGTCTATTTCAAATGAGGAAGAGCACCAGAACCAGAGGACATGAGACAAAGCTGGGGGGGGGGGGATTTAAGAGGGATGAGAGGAAGTAAAGAGGCATATTTTTATAATAGACTTTCATTTGAAGTGGTGGAGGTGAAAAGGGCTTCAAGCATTCTTGGAATAGACATAAGGGACTATAAGGAAATGGGCAGGTAGGAGGCAGGGTGGCAAGAAATCAGTTAGGGTCTGCAGACATGGACTACACAGGTACCATCTGGGCAAACTGGGTGGGCCATGCAGTTCTTTTCTGCCAACAAATTCAACATTCCCATATTCTGATATTTTAAGCTGCATATGAGTGGTGGTGTTGACACTACATGTGAAGTTCTTAGCTTTGTGGCTTGTACACACAGCTAAGGTTCTTTATTTTAATATCTGTAACTTAAAAACAAAAACAGCCCTCACTTAGCATAAAACCACACCCCACACCACCAGTTAAAAAATGTATTACCCCACCCTCATATTACCCTCCTTCTTCTACCACTCAGTTTTCCAGTGAATCTACTTTTCTTAGAATTTCTAACTTTAAACTTCTTCTTATAATAAAAAACCCTTTCCCACTCCAGTGCTGAACCATTCCAATTTCTCTTCCTCATATCCCACCCTGGTCTTGTTCAGATACTTAGTGGCAGTAGTACACCCTACCACACCAGCCAATTGCACTCAGCACCCCATCTCCCCATAAAAGGATAGTAAGTACAAAAAACATATTTGTTGAGTGCCCCATCCCAGAAGTTCTGGGCACTGTGCAAGAAGGCAGGAGTTAGAATATATAACAGACAACCAATATAAAACATACTGTAAGTCAATAAATAACAACAATAAACATCAATTTACTTAAAAAGAAGTCCTAATTTAAAATATAATTCAACAGTTAATTTTTATAAGGCTCCTAAATGATCTGTAAATGTCTCTCTAAAATGATGAGCCTTCAGACCACACTTAAAAGCCTCTACCATTGGAATAGAGTGGATGGCAGCAGGTATGCAGATACACCTGTAAAAAGGAAAACCATGTCCCACTCTGGTGACTAGCCATTATCAGCAATTCAGTCACAATGAATAAACTGATTCTGACATACTAGTAGAACAGCTGATTGGCCAGTGTGGTAAGCCAATCAGCTTTTAGTACTAGCACACCATCACCAATTCATTCATTGTAAATGAATCAGTAATGACAACTGGATCTTGCTGAAGGGGGCAGTTTTATAGGTATACTTGCATATAATGATTCACTGTATAATTTATTTGAGTGATGAAGAGGGGAAGATGGTTCTGGGTGTCAGTGGGTTATTTTTTTAAATTCTTTGGTAACCGGGTAAAGCCCCCTGGGCATAAGGTCCTTTAACGTGGGTGACCCAGGAGCACTGGGGAGGTTAAGTGACTTGTTCAGTCACACAGTATGCAAATGGAGGTTGTGGAAATCAAGCCTTGGTGTGATGAATGTAATAAGCTTGTTCATGGCACAGCCCTCTAAAACTCTAGGCTATACTGCCAGCACAACTAGGTTGGGGCTGTACAGCCACTAAGTCATGGGACAGGGGAGGGTGGGTTGGTAAAGTGGAATGGTTCAGTACAGGGATGAGGGAAGGGTTTTTATTATAAGATGAAGAATATTAGAATTCATTCTTCTAAAAAAAGCAACTTCACTGGAAAAATGGGGGAGAAGGCAGGTGGGTGCTACAAGGGTAGGGGTGGGGATAATACATATGTTTTAACTGGTGTTGTGCCAGGAAGGTGGTTTTAACTGGCATATGGGTGGTGGCATATTTTTTTAATTAATGAACATTTAAAAAAAATATTCCCAGTGCCAGTGGACAGCATAGTTCTTGACTGGCATCACTACACAAATGGGCACTTTCATTAGCAAAGAGGTACTACACATACTCTCCACTTGTGGGAGTGTCACTTTGCCAGATGGAGAACTACACAAAGTAACATTTCACATGATGCAAAATCAGGCCACTGTGCATAGCATTATGTGTAATGAAGTTTATAAGCACTGTCCAATGGTAACATAAGAACATAAGAATTTGATGACAGATTGGGGCTGGGTGGCCCATATAGTCTGCCCATGAACCTAACCTCTTCCCCTATATTTTACTGTTTTGTTTATATCGTAGTGCTGGTCCCATGCATGAATAAATGCATTCAACGTCTTTGCTGCAACCACCTCTGGGTGCAGGTTATTCCATGATTCTATTACCTTCTCCATTAATAACAATGTTACAAAAACTGCAGAATACTTTGTTGTATGCTCAGTGATCCCAAGATCATCCTCAGCTTTCGCAGGCTTCTCCTGCTGACATGGATTCATATTTCTTATGCAGAAAAATAGAGAAATACAGGTTCCATGGAAAATAATACAGTTTTTCAGAAAATACCTTTGCTGTCAAGCTAATAGCTTGGCAGAAGACACCAGGAGAAAGGACTGCTGTGTGACTGAACTTCTCTGCTGGGACTACAGTAGAAGAACTTTTGTACTTGGACCTTTAATTTAGGGTAAAAAAAACTAAAATACAAAACAAAAAAAAAGTGTGTGTTTGTCTGGGTTAACTGAACTGAATGGGTATCTGAACAGTTATTTAGGTGTAAATCTCAGGTCATTGAAAGGACTTAACTGTTGTGAGGTTTAAATTACTTGTAGAAAGATCTAGTAAGTAGGGGGAGTGGCTTAGCTAGAAGGAATCTACATTTAAAGACTGCCTTAGAAAGATTCTGCTAATAGCTTGGCAGAAGACACCAGGAGAAAGGACTGCTGTGTGACTGAGTTTCTCTACTGGGACTATATTGCACTCCTTCTCTCCCCTCCACCCCCCCCCACTCAAAGCTAGTTCTATTTTTATAGGCACAGGATTTGACTGACAACAGGAACTTCCTGTTTGGGAGCAGGAAGTGAGTGATCACAGAACCACCAAAGACCCACCATCCTAGAAGGGCAAGAGTAGCTCTCCGGCCCCTCTAGCTGCTGGAGGTCTGCCTCTGAGCAAGTAACTGGTCTACTGAGAAATATAGGATATTCTTGTCTCAGAACAGGACAATCAGGAGCTTAAAGTGCACACAGGCAGAAAGTAAGGAGAGAGAGAAAAAAAAACAGAGGAAAGAATAAGGATTGCAAACAGTTAAGGGGACAGAAATAAGACATGATTGGAGTGGTGCAGTGCAGTGGCTGTGGAGCAGCAGTCTTCCGGGAGACGTTCTGGAGGATGCGGTGTTGTCCCATCTGCAGGCACCCCTCTGGGCTGAGGGAGGAGGTTGCTCATCTCCAGGCTGAGTTGGCCAGGATTTGGGGGACCTCCTCTTCCATCCGGGGACCACCAGTGCCTCTGCCGTTGCCTCAGAGGTTGCCAAGAAAGAGGAGCGGTAGGACCACAGTGGTCTTGGGGAGGGTGAGGGTGGTGAAACAGAGGCACATCCCTCCAGTTGTACCTCTCCACAATTCCTATGCCATTCTGGCAAAGTGTGGTTCCTCTATGGAGGCACCCGCAGTGGAGACAAAGGAGGATGCTGGGAACCTCCACAAAGGAGACCCACAGGAGGGTGGCAGGGGACCCTGCAGGGGAAGGAAACAACTCCTGGTGGGGGACTCCATTGTTAGGAAGGTAGAACTGGGGGAGGAAGGGGAGAGGGAGGTGAGGTGCCTGCCTGGTGCCATGGCTTGGAGGGACAGGGAGCAAATCCTCAGGATTGCCGGAGCAGCTGCACAGGGGAGGGAGCTGGATGTCATTGTCCACCTAGGGACAAATGACCTGGCTAAGAGAGGGATTAGAGAAGTGCAGGAAGAGTTTATGGAATTGGGGAGGGTCCTTAGTCAAGTAGCACGCACGGTAACCTTCTCGGAGGTGCTGCCCATCTATGGCATAGGAGAGGCTAGGGTGTTCTGCACCATGGGATTCAATCAGTGGTTGAAAAACTGGTGTGGAGCTCAGGGATTTGGCTTCATTGGGGACTGGGGGTCCACCTGGAGTGAAGCAAGCCTATATTGGCATGATGGGCTGCATCTGTCCGGGAGGGGAACCAGGATCCTAGGTGATAGGTTTAAATGCTTCATTGGCAAGCTTTTAAACTAGCCAAGGGGGGAGGCACTGGAAAGGAGCAGGGAAATCCTAGCCCCCCAAATAATCATGGTAGTAAGTGCGGCAAACACCAACATAGAGGTGTTGATAGGGAGAAGGGCAGGGGTAAATGGAGAAAGTGACAAAGGCAAGAAGGTCAGAGATGGGGCAAAAGGGAGTAAGGCCATCAGGAAGTGGAGGGTAATGAGTACCAATGCCCGTAGTCTGGGCAACAAGCTCCCTGAGCTGGTGGCCTTGATGGAAGAGGGATGCCTGGATATCGTAGCAGTCACAGAAACATGGTACACAGAGAACCATGACTGGGATGTTAACATACCAGGGTACATAACCTACAGGAGAGACAGGCAGGGGAGAAGAGGGGGAGGAGTAGCTGTCTATGTAAAGGAAGGGATAAAAGCAACTGAACAAAAGAGTAAACAGGGAGGAGAGGAGGCATTGTGGGTCACCTGAGACTGGAAAGGGCACCACAATCCGCACAGGGTTGTGTACAGACCCCATGTCAGGGGGAGGGAATGGACAAGGATATGATAGAAGGCATTCTTAGAATGGCAGAGAAAGGGGAGATACTGTTGATGGGAGACCTGAATATGCCAGATGTTAACTGGAGCACATTTGCTGCAGCCACATCCAAGAGCAGGGCCATTCTTGATGCCCTACAGGTGGCAGGCATTAGACAGCTAGTTTCAGAACCCACTCATGAGGGAGCAATCTTAGACCTCGCACTCTCAAACAGGGGCAGTGAGAGGATCTCTGATCTAGAAGTGGGTTGCCATCTGGGGACAAGTGACCATCAAACAGTGTGGTTCACATTAAACTCAGCTACAGAGTCAAGCCATACAAAAGTGAGGGTACTGGACTTTAGGAGGGCTGACTTTGGCAAGATGGGAGAGTGCCTCAGAAAAGCACTAGCAAACAGACTAGAAGGAGGTGTGGAGCAACAATGGGAATCATCAAAACTTCCATCACAGAGGCAACAAGCCTTTGTGTGAAGCAAATAAACAAATCAAAATGAAAGAAAAAGCCACTATGGTTCTCAAAGAGGTGGCTGTGAAAGTCAGGAAGAAAAGATAGCATCCGGAAGTATAAGGAAACACAGAAGGAGCAGGACAGAGAGCTGTACCAGTTAAAGCAGAAGGAAGCAGGAGGGAAGTCAGAATAGCAAAAGCCCAAACTGAGGAAAAGATCGCCAACTCAGTTAAGAAGGGGGATAAAACCTTTTATAGGTACATCAGTGAGCGTAGAAAGACAAAGGGAGGGATAGTGAGGCTGAATAGAATGAACTGTGGGTAGGCAGAGGGGGACAGTGGAAAAGCAGGGATACTGAACGAATATTTCTGCTCAGTATTCACAAAAGAGGAGGGGGAAGTGCCTAATCCAATTAACAGAAGCACTCTTGATAGGGGAGTTGATCCCAGTCCTTTCACAGAAGAAAGGGTCTGCATGAACTCCTAAAACTGAAGGTGGACAAAGCAATGGGTCCTGATGGAATTCACCCAGAATTCTAAAAGAATTAAGGGAGGAACTAGTGAAACCACTGGCTACTCTTTTTAATAAATCATGGGAGGATGGTGTGGTACCCGAGGACTGGAGGAAGGGATGTGATTCCCCTTCACAAAAGTGGGACCAAGGCAGAGGCAGGAAACTACAGACCTGTCAGTCTGACCTCTGTGGTAGGGAAAGTGATGGAGTCACTTCTGAAGGAAAGAATAGTTGAGTACCTAGAGGCCAGTGGGGCACAGGACCCAAGGCAGTATGGGTTCGCAGCGGGAAGGTCATGTCAGACGAATCTAATAGATTTCTTTGACTGGGTGACCAAAGTAGTAGACCAGGAAGGAGCTGTGGACATGGCCTACCTAGACTTCAGTAAGGCATTTGACACAGTCCCACACAAAAGATTAATAGTCAAATTAACCAGCCTGGGAGTGTGTCCCAGGGTGGTAGCCTGGGTAAATCATTGGCTGCACAACAGGACACAGAAGGTAATTGTAAATGGAGTCCACTCTGAAGAAAGAGGGGTTACTAGTGGGGTACCGCAGGGTTCAGTATTGGGTCCAGTCCTTTTTAATGTCTTCATCAGTGACATTGCAGAGGGACTGGAAGGAAAAGTATGCCTTTTTGCAGATGACACAAAGATCTGCAACAGGGTTGATACACAAGGAGGTGTGGAAAGGATGAAAAGGGACTTGGCAAGGTTGGAGGAATGGTCAGAAGTATGGCAGCTAGGATTCAATGCAAAGAAGTGCAAAATAATGCACCTGGGAAACAAGAACCCAGGGGAAGAATACACAATAGGTGGGGAGGTAGTAACAACAACAAAAAAGGAAAGGGACCTGGGGGTAATCATATCAGATGATCTTAAGGTTAGCAATCAATGTGAGAAGGCAGTAGGGAGGGCTGGGGGTATACTGGGATGTATAGGGAGAGGCATCATCAGCAGAAAACAGGAAGTTGTTATCCCTCTGTACAGACAGTTGGTGAGACCCCATCTGGAGTACTGTGTCCAGTTCTGGAGACCTCATCTCCGCAAGGACATAGACAGGATAGAGGTAGTCCAGAGGAGGGCAACTAAAATGGTGCAGGGTCTGCAAGAGAAGCCGTATGAGGAGAGACTAAAGGAGCTTAATATGTATACCCTTGAGGAAAGAAGGGAGAGGGGGGACATGATCGAAACTTATAAGTACCTCAGTGGAATCAACAAAGTCCAAGAGGGTAGCATCTTTCAGAAAAAGAGACTTACAAGAACAAGGGGACACAATTTAAAGATAGAAGGAGGGCGGTTCAGGGCAATGTGAGGAAGTATTATTTCACAGAGAGGGTAGTGGATGGATGGAACAGCTTCCTGAGGAGGTTGTGGGGTCTAAAACTGTGGGAGATTTCAAGAATGCATGGGACAGACATAAGGCAATTCTTGTGGGGGGTAGGAAGAAATAGGCTGTTGGTTACCTAGGATCTGCGGCCTATCCTGTAGGTAGGGAAATGGGCAGACTAGATGGGCCTAGCGGTCCTTATCTGCCGTCAAAGTCTATGTTTCTATGTTTCTATGTCACAAGTAGTTCTAGTTGATTGATTGGTTGAATTGATGGATGGATGGATGGATGGATGGATGGATGGACAGATGAATTCATTCATTCATTCATTCATTCACTCATTCATTCAATCATATATTGCTTTTCACATAACGCATCCTACAATTCTTTACAAAGCAGGAAGTTAGATACTGTGGGTTCAGAAATGGCATACAGGTTTTACAGCCATTATGCACTTCACATCCACACACACAGGCATGCCATGGATGCTTGAATTTCAGCAATTTTTATGGAAAAGAAGAATGTTAGTCAGGGCATAAGCATTAACTCTTTACCCATATGAAATATTGCAGATCTTTTAGTTCCATCAAAGCAAGAACCAGAAATTATTAGACAGGACTGTATTTTAATGTTTCATCCAAAGATGACAAATCCAACAGGGAAGCATCTACTTGATATGACATTATAGTGTCACCAGTGGATATGAGCCCATGTCACATTTTTGTGGCTTGAATCAATTATCCTGTGGGCCAGCAGTAGTACTGGGCAAAGTTTTTATTATGCTTGCAGAATTGTTGAATTTACATTAGCACAATTGTTATGACATTTCACCAAAATCTAATAGTCTTCTGTCACCCCCTTTCCTCTCCAGAACCATACTTTTTATTTAAGCAGTACAATGTATTTTCAAAGATTTAAATCAGAATTACTACAATTGTACAATTTCAGCATATTGCACCATTGTTTCCAAACTGTGCATTTTTAAACTGTGATTTTGGTACAGTTTACCAGCTTTATCTGGTTCAATATCAGCTGTTATCATCTGTACCCCCCCCCCCCAGGTCGCTAATGAAAAAATGACTTCTAGTCTCAGTGGGCCTACCTGATCAACAAGATTCAATCAATCAATCAATCAATCAGTCAATCAATCAAGTTCATGAAAAGTACATAAAATTGATTTTTCTTATTTCATCTGGCTCACCCAGCATTGGGAGTCCTACCAATTAAGCTATACTGAAAATAAAATTACATTTAGATGCTAACTCAGCTGTAACCCTTTCAAACAACATATCTTATCAGTAATATTGATTAGATGTTGGATTGCTTAAAAGCTGTGACCTGCAAAAGAAGACGGATAAATAACATTCTACTCTTCTTTTGGTAGTTTCAAACCATAAATGTATCTATATTTCATTGAAAACCTAAGTCAATTTAAGGTAATTATAAACATGACCATCATCATCCATCAGCACTCTGCATTTGCAATACTGCTGTACTATTGTCTGCAGTACACTCATAATTTATTTGTTTTACATGCCATGGAACATAAACTGTCTGAAATATGATTGTCACTAAAGGTTTTCCTCAGTGCTGTATGCTTCATGTGTATTGATCAGTATGTTAAAAACACACTAACTTCCCATATTTCAGCAGATTCAACACTGTCAAGATGCTAGAAAACAATAATTAGCCTCACACTAGCTGAAAATAATTTTTTCCAAAAGAAAGAAATGGCTGAAAACAAATGTAACCAGGTTCAGGTCAGAGTCAAAATAGCTGCCAACTAATTAAGCTGATAAAGGATATAAAATCAATGTGTGGCATACTTGTAATTTACTTGTACTATTGTGCAGGGCAATTACCAAATGGATGTTTTGTATTCTGTATAGGGGAAGGGGGATCTTAGCTTGGAAATGGAGTCTAGGTCTGCTGACACGTTTCTGCTCCAGCTGGTGGTTGAGAAACTGCCCTGTGGTATTATACTTTGGTGTTCTGGAAAAGTTCATGTTGTCCATTGGAATATATAACAGTTTAATGTACATTGACATTCATACAAACAGAATAATGATATAGGCCTATGTGGGATGCTGTAACTCAGTAATTATGTGGCAGATAAAATAAATTCTTAACTGGCACTGTACACTGCTGTAAGACATTATAAGTCAATACTGACCTCTTAGAACTTAATTATGCTGTCTGTAATAACCACTGGTTACTTCTCTGAGTCTAGGGATCTTACATCTGTAAAAGGTTAGAGAGGACATGCCAAAAAATGGTTTGCAAGTTCTACCTGGGTGTTTTCCTCCACATTCAGCCTGGAATGCTGTATTAAACTGGTTACACTCTGTTTATTTTAATAAACTTGATTGTGGAAGCAGCTTTGGGGGTTATTGTTTAACAGTTCATATCTTATTAGCTTTAATAAACAAACCACTTTCTTCTAAGTTTCTTTCCATGCAAAGTCCCTATTTGAAAAGTGCTTGACAGCTACAAATCATTAGCATGGTCTCCATCCTGAGGAGTTGTTGTGTAGTGCTGCTGTCCACAGTAGAACAGCCGTTATCTGCCATCCCCCTAGTTCCATTGAGATGTTATAAAACAGAACTTTCTGGGCTAGGAACAACAAATTGCTATTTATGAAAGTTCTTTAGTTATTGCTACAAATGGCTGCAGGCACAAACTCCCTGGTCACCTCCTCTGCCAGCCATTGTCTGTCTCATATGCAACTAACAACACTGATATACAGTACTAGCGGGTATAGTAATAGTACAATAGTTGCAGGATGACTCTGAAAATCTGGAAAATGTTTTATCTTTTATTTGTAAAGCTCTTGCATGATTTTTGGAGAAGTCTTGCAATTACTGTATGAATATGCTTTCTAGTATGTTGATATTTATATTGAAAGTTGCACGAAAAAGACAGCAGCTAACTAAGGAGGTGAGAGGAGTGTATGTTCTGGTCACAGTCACCAGAGGATGTTTCCCTAACACACAGAGACTCACATATTTTAATATTGAATTTTTATCCTGTGTTCCCTCAACGAGCCCTCATTTGAACTGGCTTCCCCTGTCCTGTCACCAGACTTCTCTGAAACTTATTTTTTTGTATCCTTACAGCAGGGCAAATTCCAGAGGGGCTAGTAGTTGTTGTTGTTGCAGAGCCAAGGGGGTAGGGGGCAGGACATCATCCAGATTTGGCTGGTGGTGTTTTCCTCCATTTTTATTCTAGGGTTGTAAATGTGCAATGATGCAGTGTGCATGCTCTGCCTCTGTGGAGATGACCTTGACATCTGGTCATGGGCTCCTTTCCCTGTGTTTATGGCCACACTATGTTGCTACCCAGATTTCAACAGGTGGTAACGGACCAGTGAGATGTACATTTCTCCCTACCCAAGGGAAGAAAGCTTTGCAAAGGATTCTCAATCCTCCCCCACAGCTAACCCCAAAGCAATCTGAGTCAATTGCTGAATGCAGGTTGCCAAGGTATCTGATGATAGTTAAATAACCATGCTATTGGACTAGCAGAGGCACATATTTTTTTAAAACAAAAGTAGGGAACGCATGTGCTGGTTCATGGAGAAATGGTTAAACATTCCATAAGTGTATATTTGTCTGAATGGGAAGGTTGGATATGAGGATTTGAATTTTATATACATGGAGGTCCTAGTCTGTACAAAGTGCTGGATTATTCCCCCATGGCATGTCATACTATGTCATGCCCTGTCAGGTTCCTGTTCCATCTGGTAGCTGAAAAACTGTCCTGTGGTATTATACTTCAGTACTCTGGGAGAGTGAGTCCATGTTGCCCTCTGGAATATATAAAGTTGGAGGTTAATGCACCTGGACATCCATACAAAGAGAATAATGATGTAGGTCTATGTAGGATGTTATAAAAATGGCTAGTAATATACTGTTGCAGCCTTGCCAATACTGATGCAAGGGAAGTACATTAAAGAATAAATAAATTGAGACGAAGGAAAGATGAGTATCAATAGCTAGGAATGCTAACCTCAGTTAGGCTTGCAAAACAAAATGTTTTAGTGGCTTGATGGAAGAGGGACACCTGGATATCATGGCAGTCGGAGAAACATGGTACACAGAGAACCATAACTGGGATGTCAACATACCAGGGTACACAATCTACAGGAGGGACAGGGAGGGTAAAAGAGGAGGAGGAGGAGTAGCTCTCTACATAAAGGAAGGGATCAAAGCAATGGAACTAAAGGGTAAGCAGGGAGGAGAGGAGGCACTGTGGGTCACCCTGGAGACAGGAAATGGCACCACAATCCATACAGGGGTTGTATATAGACCCCCATCTGGGGGGGGATAGACAAGGAAATGATAGAAGGCATCCTTAGAATGGCAGAAAAGGAGGAGATATTGCTAATGGGAGACCTGAATATGTCAGATGTTAACTGGAGCACCTTTGCTGCAGCCACATCCAAGAGCTGGGTAATTCTCGATGCCCTAAAGGGGCATGCCTCAGACAGCTAGTGTTGGAACCCAGTCAGGAGGGAGCAATCTCAGACCTGGTACTCTCAAACAGCAACAAAGAGAGGATCTCAGATTTAGAAGTGGGTAGCCATCTGAGAACAAGAAACCACTAAACAGTGTGATTCACAATAAACACAGCCATAGAGTCAAGTCACACAAAGGCGAGGGTATTGGACTTTAGGAGGACTGACTTTGGCAAAATGGGGGCGTGCCTCTGAAAAGCACTAGCAAATGGGCAAGAAGTTGGGGTGGAGGAACAATGGGGAAAAATTAAAGCTGCCATCACAGAGGCAACAAGCCTTTGTGTGAAGCAAATAAACAAAACAAAATGAGTGAATACACCATTATGGTTCTCAAAAGAGGTGGTGGGGAAGGTTAGGGAGAAAAAGACAGCATTCAAGAAGTATAAGGAAACACAGAAGAAGCAGGACAGATAAATGTATCAGTTAAAGCAGAAGGAAGCAGGGAAGGTAGTCAGAATAGCAAAGGCCCAAACTGAGGAAAAGATAGCCAACTCAGTTAAGAAGGGAGATAAAATCTTTTATAGCTACATTAGGGAGCGAAGAAAGACCAGAGGAGGGATAGTGAGGCTTAATAAAGGGAAGGGGGTGGGCAAAGAGTGATAGTGACAAAGCAGAGCTACGGAATGAATACTTCTGCTCAGTATTCACAAAAGAAGAGGAGGAGGGGGAGGTACCTAAACCAAGTAGTAGAAGCACACAAGATAGGGGGTTGATACCAGTCCATTCACAGAAGAAAGGGTCCTGAAAGAACTCCTAAAACTCAAAGTGGAGAAAGCAATGGGGCCTGACAGGTTTCACCCCAGAATTCTAAAAGAACTAAGGGGAGAACTAGCGGCACCACTGACTACCCTTTTTAACAAATCATGGAAGGATGATGTGGTGCCTGAGGACTGAAGGAGGGTGGATGTGATTCCCTTTCACAAAAGTGGGAGCAAGGCAGAGGCAGAAAACTACAGACCTGTTAGTTTGATCTCAGCCTTAGGGAAAATGATGGAATAACTTCTAAAAGACAGAACTGTTGAGTACCTAGAGGCCAGGGGAGCACAGGACCCAAGGCAACATGTATTCACAGCTGGAATGTCATGTCAGATGAATCTAATAGAGTTCCTTGACTGGGTGACCAAAGTAGTAGGCCAGAGAGGGGCTGTGGACGTGGTCTACCTAGAATTTAGCAAGCATTTGACACAGTCCCACACAAAAGATTAATAAACAAGTTAGCCAGGCTGGACGTGGGTCCCAGGGTGGTAACTTGGGTAAAAAATTTTCTGTACAACAGGATGCAGAGAGTAATAGTAAATGGAGTCCACTCTGTAGAAAGGGGGCTTACTAATGGGATACCGCAGGGTTCAGTACTGGGACAGGTCTTCTTTAATGTCTTTATAGATGACATTGCAGTGAGACTGGAAGAGAAAGTCTGCCTCTTTGTAGATGACACAAAGATCTGCAACAGGATTGATACACAACGGGGGGTGGAAAGGACGAGAAGAGACTTGACAAGGTTGGAGGAATGGTCAAAAATATGGCAGTTTAGATTCCATGCAAAGAAGTGCAAAGTAATGAACCTGGGAAACAAAAACCCAAGGAAAGAGTACACAATGGGGGGGGGTATTAACGACAACAAAAATGGAAAGGGACCAGGGGTAGTCATATCAGATGATCTAAAGGTAGGCAAGCAATGTGATAAGGCAGTAAAGAGGGCTGGGAGGAAACTGGGATGCATAGGGAGAGGCATCATCAGTAGAAAACAGGAAGTTGTTATCCCCCTGTACAGACAGCTGAAGAAACCTCATCTGGAGTACTGCAAGCCATTCTGGAGACCCCATCTCCACAAGGACATAGACAGAATGGAGGCAGTCCAGAGGAGGGCAATTAAAATAGTGCAGGGTTTGCACCAGAAGCCATATGAAGAGAGACTAAAAGAGCTTAATATGTATACCCTCGAGGAAAGGAGAGAGAGGGGGGACATGATAGAAACTTTCAAGTACCTCAAGTGAATCAACAAAGTCCAAGAGCATAGCATCTTTCAAAAAAAGAAATGTGCAAGAACAAGGGGGCATAATTTAAAGATAGAGGGTGGATGACTCGTGGGCAACATGAGGAAGTATGTTTTCACAGATAAGGTGGCAGACACATGGAATGGCCTTCCTGAGGAGGTTGTGGGGTCAAAAACAGTGGGGGAATTTAAGAATGCATGGGTCAGACATAAGGCAATTCTTGTGACAGGTTGGAGGAAGTAGGCTGTTGGTTAACTAGGATCTGCAGCTTATCCAATAGGTAGTGAAATGGGCAGAAAGGGTGGGCCAAGCAGTTCTTATCTGCTGTCAAAGTCTATGTTTCTGTTCTTTGCATTCTTGGTTAGGTGCAGTATGGTTTTCCAAAATTGGGATATGATTTATATTGAGAAACTTTGTACCTAAATAAATTAAAAAATACAAATAAGAATATAAGATACAATTTAGACATTGGATACAGTCCTAATGAGGTGATCCCAACCTTGTCAAAATACACCTTCCAACCCTGACAACAAACAATTTAGTTTTCCTTCCCCTGAAATCCTGCTCAAAGCAGATGCTTCCGTTTCATGCCATACTATCTCAATGATTACCTGCTGAGACAAAAAAATCTCTCTTTTCCCACAGTCTTGCTCTATATCTCTCTCTCTCTCTCTCTCTCTAAAGCATAGACTCTGTGGCTCAGTTTAGTTGTAGAAAAACAGGATGGTTGCCAGGTGATGTAAATGTTTAAAAAAATAGTTTTGCTGGATTGATTTAAAACATTTAGGCCTTGTAAACTTTGAAGGAGGCTAGCAGAGTTGAATACAGATTATTGTCTATCCCACAATATATTTATAAGACTGTCATGCACAGTACCTGTCATTTAATTTTTGAGATTTTAGAGCATGTATAGCTCAGAAGAAAGGGAGCTGGGAGGGATGGGTGTACAGAGGATTTAGGATGGGCACCTCAATGGGTATGCATTTTATTTTACATTATGGGGCATATCTGGTGGGGAGGAAGGGAGCTGAAAGGAATGGTGTGCAGTGGGATGGAGGTGTGGTCATCTGCATAGGTGTGTGAATTCCTGTTACATTTTTGGGCAGGTCCAGTTCAGAATTTGTTTTGTAACTATTTTTATCTCCATTGCACCCGGGCATCCTACCAGGGTGTACTCTCAACGACAGCCTCTACTCCCTGACTGAACCCTGCTATACACTCCCCTGACCACCCAGGCAGACATAGCCCCCCCCAGATCACCCCCGGGGCAGCCCCATCCTCCTGTGACAGCCTTTCTGCAATTAGAGAGGTCTTACCAGGGTGGTGGGTTGGCCATGGAGTCCCCCAATTCCAGGGCCACCATTGGGATGTGGGCTGTGTTAGGAGGTCTAAACATCACTTTCAGATTCTTGACGATATTGGTAATGCAAGTAATCACAGACACATTGCATTAGAGTAATAAACAAGTTTATTACTACCAAAAGGATAAATCCCAGTTGCCCTAAGCAGTTCTTACCAGTACAAATCGGGAGCCAATGCTAAGCGTTCCCTACACCTCAAGGTTTCTCTGTGTCTCTTGGGGTCTCTCCTGAGACCTCTGAGGTATAAGACTAGTGTATTACATTATATACCTGTGATAATTACTATGGTTACTGTAAGACAGAAACATTTCTAGTTACAGAGATGAGCCCTATTGTCTAAATTAGAGGTGGCTCTATGGTCCAAGATAACGTTATACAATTCTGTAGTCATCAGTTTCTAAACAAAAGAGTTCTTATACAGAGTCTTACATAACTCAGTGTAGTAGTACAAATCACCAAAAGATGGCAATGCCGTCTTACATATTATAATTATTCCAAGGACACAGGTGTCGTGGCATCTTACAAGTAAGAAATACACAGGAAATATATAGCAGAATATATGTATTAGCAAGCAAAGTGTATTACAACAATATGCCTTCATATCCTGACATCTACTCTTGTAAGGTAGATGCCCTTAGCCCTATATGTTAGTATAACATAAACCTAAGTGCTAGCTGTCTATGGTGTACCTCTGAGGGTAGCAATTAGGGTGCAGGGACCTCGTGTAATATTCCTCTCCTTGTTGCCTCCAAGGGCAACACAGGCAAATGTCTAGGGAAAGGATAGGAGCAGTGGTCATTTACAAACCCGATGCGTGAGCTTTGTAAAGGAACTCGAGCTGCTCACAGTGTTGGTGCAGTGTGCGCCGTAGGCAGCAGAGCATAATAATCAAAATAAAGATTAAAAATGCTTGTATAATAACAAAACCTTTAAATGTAATCTCTAACCAGGTGTTAGTCAATGCGTCATTCATGTCACCATCATTAATCAGGGAGAGGATAGCTTTGTTGGCTTTGGTCATATTATTGTTGATGTGGATGAGGTGTGTGTCTTTCCTGTCTAAAAATGATTTTAATGTAAGTGTGAGTGGGTCTATGTGTACATTAAAGTATGGCAAGTATTCAGACAGTGTGAGCAGATAATCGGGGTTACCATCAATGATGTCTGCATCTAGGAGGGGTACGGGGGTTATTACAGTATGTCCAATGACAGACTTCTGGTTGGGGACAAAACAGAAATTGGGGTAATCAATAGCACACGTAACAGATCCATAAGTCTACGATTTATAGTTAGTTACCATGCAGTATTCTCCATCAGGATTATACTGTGAGCGAAAAGTAGGGAGTCTCCACTTTTGCAACTGGACAGGGCAGGTGTAGGTTGTTTTCGAAATCTGTGTTGACAGGTGATGAACCTCCTCACGATATGATTGGCAGAGCTTATCCGGAGCCAGAGTTGAGTCGAAAGAGTCGGTGCCATTTGCCATGATGTCATCATCTATGGTGAAAGTCCAATCAATGCTATCTGGAGAATAACCACAAACAGGTTGAATAACATCAAATACATCACATCAGCACAAGTAAATGTATTACTTTTTTGCACAGCAGTCTGTGTGCGGAGCCACCCAGGCGTCCAGGAAAGGATTTGTTCAAATGCCCAATTGAATGCACCAGTGCAAGCTTGTCGAACAAAGATGTAGTGGGATCAAAATGTGGTAAAGAGACAGTAAAAGAAACAAACATGGTATCTGTTATGGAACATTTCTTAGCAGTAAAACTAGGACCAGTATTAGGGTGTCTGGTCACAAACCCCAAATTCCTAGCTGTGGAAAGAGGAATGGTTAAAGTTTGTTTCATACACATAGAAACACAGCTAGGGGTTTTACATCATGGACAATACCATTTGGAGATGCGTCTGTCATATATGATGTCGAGGATTCTTCAGATTCTAGATCACGGAAGAGGTTGTTGATGGTAGTGATAATGTATGAGCCATAGGCAGAGCAAAGTATTTCTCTAGCAATGTATTGTTTATCTGCTTCTTTATTGTTCTGTTGTATGAGTGCATTGATCTTATCTCTTGAATCAGTGAATGCCTTAGCAATGTTGTGCATGTTGTATACAGTGTATCTTTCTTCCTGACTAAGGCCATCCACACCATGCAATAATGGGGGTAGTATATTGTTGACCAAACCAGTGGAGAACTTGGCAGAATGAGCTTTGATAGCAGCAATGTCTGCTTTATTCCAAATAGACATAGCTGTACCAAAAAGGCCTGTGATAGTACTTGTTGCACCTGTGACATCAGAACTGTCAACTTCACGTGTCTTTCATTTATGAGTTAGATCATCAGGAGAGGGTTTTCTCCTGAAGTTGCCTCTATGTTCAGTAGAATGGACCCAGGCAATAGGGTCTTGAGTATGAATCTGAAATGCAGCTAAACTATCAAGCAATAATGTACTATAAAACACTGATGTGTTAGTATTGTGACACATACCAAATTCTTTCATATTCCAGTAAGTAAGATTAAACAAAACAGGTATGTGTGTAAACTGTAAGTTATTAATCAAAGAACCTGGGAGGGCAGTGGCTGTTAGACCACTGCGGGGACCAGGGGTATGCTTTGGACATTCCAAAAGCTGTTTATCATTGGTTGGTAACACAGAGAGGTACATGGCTGCAGAAGCCATGTGGTGTACAGCACACAATTTCCGAGCAGAATCTCTAGACAAAGAATTACAGTATGAAGGATCAATTAAGGCAGTAATGTTGTACAAACCAGAATGTCTTAGTGCAGTTTGTAACAAGGACAGAGAACCATCTGGGGATAATTTAGCATTGGACCAACCTTGGAAAGTTCCTTTGGAGAGTTTGGCCACAGGGAGAATTTGTCCTTGTGGTGTGGTTTGCCACTCAATTTGAAGGGTAGATTTATCAGGAGCAACAACCGAGGCAGTGAGGTAAGCATCAGAACCTTCCTGGATAGTGATCAAGTGATCATACTATCTGGTATATTAATGGATACTCCCTCTGGAGGAGGTGCTGGAGGATTGAGGTGTCGTAGGAGGTCTGGTACCGTGCCTTGGATGCAGGGGATAACTCCTGAGATGAGAGATAATGGAACAAGATAGCCATCTTGTCACTGAATCTGAAAATGAAGATCAAAGATTAGTATGTTAGTACTATGCCACCCGATGGGGTGAGGAAAAGTAATTTAAGCTCCTTTATACAGTTTCAGCTGGTTTGCATGTAACCATTTGTCAGTCAGCTTGTTGTTATGCAGGAGTCTAACCTGATAGACTGCTGGACTGAGCTTGTTGACAATGGGGTATGGGCCTTCCCACTTGTTGGAGAAGGAGTGGGTGGGATGTGTAAATCGAAGTACCATTACCTGATCTCCAACTTGCCAACCCACTTCTTGTGCATGTTTGTCAAACCGTTATTTGGATTGTTGCTGGGCCTTACCCATGCAGTTGGCAGCATACAAGTGTGTGTGTATGAGGTCTTTTCTGAATTTTTCCACATATTGGTCCACAGACACACGGTCTGCAGTGGGGGTGTGCAGGTCAAACAACAGTTGTTCAGTTAATCTCATCTGTCTACCAGTCATCACCTCAAAGGGTGTGAGCTGGGTGGTGGCTGAGGGTGTGCCCCTAATTGCCATAAGGAGTAATGGCAGTAGGGAATCCTAAATTTTGGGATTACCCTCAATGAATTTGGAAAGCATTTGCTTAATCCATCTGTTGGCTCTGTCTACTTGACCTGAGGATTGGGAATGGTAGGGTATGTGGAACTTCTGCTGAACTCCCAGGAGTTCAAGGGATTATTTCATCAACTCACCTATAAAACTGGTTCCTTTGTCAGAGTCTACTTTTAGGGGTAGACCCCACCTGGAGAAAATCTGTTCCACCAGGATTTTGGCAGTAGTTTTTGCAGTGCATGTCTTAGTGGGGAAAGCTTCAACCCAATTAGAGGAAAGATCAGTTACCACAAGAGCATACTTGTTAGTTCTTCTGGTGTTGATAAGAGGACCAATGAAATCAATCTGTATGGCATTCCAAGGACCAGAATGTCATTGTGATAAAAGTTTGGCATTTATTTTGGTAGGGATGGGGTTGTTTTGTGCACAAACAAGACAGTTGTCTATGTATTGTTTAACATCTTTGGTGATACCAGGCCATTAGGCGGTGGTCTTGAGCCTTTGGAGGGTATTTTCCACTCCCTGGTGTCCACCAGTGCGTGGATCATGCACTTGGTGCAAGAACTCGGATCTTAAATGTCTGGGGACCACCCACAACTTAGTGGTGGAGTCATCTGGTTGGAACCAGATGAGCTTGTCATCTGGTGACAAGCATAACTTATCTTCATGTCTCAGATAGGGGTTGTGTGTGGGAAGTTTCTCTTCGGTACCCTTGTCAAGGAATCTGAACACTTCTTTAAGTTCAGTGTCGAAATGCTGGGCTGCTGAGAAGTCCAAGGGGGGAAAAGGTTCAGGTTTCTTTCTGAGTGCTACAATCTGTACAGCTGCATTGGCCTCTGGATGGTTCATCATCCAGATGTCCCCCACCGGGCCCCTTCCTTAGCAAGGGTGTCTGCTGTGTCATTGAAGGCATGGTAGGGGTCATGGAGAGAATGAGCTTTGACTTTGTGTACATAGAGTTTGTGTGCAAATTTTTGTGCCAGTGAATGTATGTATATTACCAATTACTTGTACTTCACTGGGCTGCCATCAGAAGAGAGGAAGGAGTTCTTCTGCCAGAAAGGAAGAAATTCTGTAAAAGAACAACAAACCCAATTAGAGTTTGTAAAAATGATGGTATCCTCGGTTCCAGGCTGGATGAACTTGAGGGCACAGGCCACCGCTGCCATCTCTGCATACTGTGATGATGCTACACTACAGTGCTTAGATATTTTGACAGTGTTCCCAGAAGGGTAAATCAATAGAATGTCCATCGCTGCAATTTGTTCTCCCTGATAGTAGGATGCTGAACCATCAATAAAGACATGACACAAAGAGGTGTTATCAAGTATTTGTGGTGCGGCAGGGAGGAAAGGACCTGGATCTGAAAGATCAGGTGACTGTAGTGTACAGTCATGGGGTTCTCCCTGGAAACGGAGTCCATGAGCGAACATAGATGGAACTTTTGTCGGTTGTACCTAAATTTCTCTATCCTGGAGAAGAAGCGACCAGTGTGTCAGTCTGGTGTTAGAGACTGACCCATCTTTCACTGTGTCTGAGAGCAGAAAGGTAGTTGGGGTGTGGTTGGTGTTGATGATCAGTGGTGAGTACCCAATGATATACAGAAAGTGCTTGACAGCCCAGTAGGTGGCCAGTAGGTTCCTTTCACAAAGGCCGTACTTCTGTTCCACTGGGGTCAAGAGCTGTGAGGCATATACAATGGGTCTCAAGGTGCCAAGCACCTTCTGGGCCAGCACCGCTGACATGGCAATGTCAGAGGTGGCACATTCCAGATGGAATAGAAGTGCTGGATTGGGGTTGACCAGAGCTGGGGTGGAGGCCAAGGCCTGCTTCAGGGACATCACAGCCTGGGTGTGTATAGGGCCCCAAGTCCATGGAATGTCCTTTTTGAGTAACTCATACAGAGAAGCAGCTTTCTGAGCAAAATCACAAATAAAATCTCTCAAATAGTTCACCATACCTAGAAACCTTCGAAGAGTTGCCACACTAATGGGCAATGGCAAGTCTTGCAATCCCTGTACCTTCTTCCAGGTAGGGCTTTGACCTTGGTCAGTTATTTTTAGACCCAGAAAGAGTGCTTCTTTCTGACACAGTTGTGCTTTTGCTGGATTGCTTTTAAACCTGCTCTCTGAATAAGAGTCAGTAGTTCGTCCAGGAGATCCAAATGTTGTTCCTGTGTGGCTGTTGCCAACAACAGGTCATCCACATATTGCAAGAGACATTGGGGAGTAGAGAAATGCTTGAGGGCGTCCATCATGTGGAGATGGAACAGGGATGGACTGTTATGGAATCCTTGTGACAAGCAAGTCCACATGTACTATCTTTTTTCAAAGGTGATGTCAAACTTATATTGACTCTTAAGGGCCAATGGCAATGACCAGAAACCATTGGAGATGTCTAGGGCACTGAACCATTTCAAATCAGGGGTCAGAAGTCGTAGTACATCTGGTGCTGATGCCACAGTTGGAGAACAATTGGGGGTGACTTGATTCAGTTTCCTGTAGTCAGTAGTAAGTCTCCAGGTGGCTGTGGGTTTCTTCACGGGCCACACTGGGGAGTTGGCAGTGGAAACACAAGTTCTGATTGCTCCTTGATTGAGGAGTGACTTGATTGTCTCTCTAAGGGAAGGCAAGGTCTCAGTTGGGAAAGGACATTGCCTTTGCCTCTCATGTGCTGGGCCTTGCACTTCGATGACAGTGTGCATTCTACCACAGTCATGCTTGTTGATTGCAAATGCTTCCAAATGTCATTGCAAAATAGGGAGGAGCTTTGGGAAAAGTTCATGATTCTTGAACAAATCTATGACATCATACTCCTTGTCACTAGCAGCTATTGTTGCTACGACGTGTGAATCAGGAATCAAAATGGTATGATATTGACCCTGAATCTGTATCAGTAACATGTTAGCTAGGTCCACCACACAGCCGTGTGGTGCGAGGAAGTCAATCCCTATGATACTAGGATGATCATGCAATACCATTAGTTGGAAAGTGTGTGAGGCCTTTAGATGGCCTAGCTCTACCGGTAGGGGTAGAGAATGGTATGCAGGTAGCCAAGTACCATCAACTCCTGACATGTTGGTCCTCCATCTGGTGGACCAAGGGTATGTGTTTGGGTGTTCATCATGTAACACAGATACAGCGGCACCTGTATCTAACAGGACTAGTAGTAGGCAGCCCCTGACCTCAACCTTGGTGCAGGGCCTTCTGTTTGTATCCAAGACTAGCTTGTTTACAATCCAGACTGGGGCCTGTAATTGTCAATCTGTACTGCTGGAAGCATGGAGAGGTTGGGCCTGACTCTTGTGAATCACTTCACCATGCTGCACTGATGCTATATAGAGAGGAGCTTCTGGGTTCAGGCCTGAATGGGCCTGAGGGCCTGTACCACCAGTGTCCCCATCACCTGTTAAAGCCTGGGTTGCCAGTTGTACAGCTGCAAGGGCCTGTGCAGGAACAGCATCCACTGCAGAGCACACTTGTCCCAGGAGCTCTCGGAGTTTCCGGTTCTATTCAGCTATCTCCCTATATGAAGGGCCTGTTCTTTGCAGTTGAGGTTTACCTTTACCCTAATGCTTCTTATACTTATGCCAATTCTGGTTCCCACCCCATTGTTGTTGTTGCGGTTGTTGTTGATGGGCCTGTTGGGGGTGTTGGTTATCAGCTGGAGGGGCTTGCTGGTGTTGGGCCTGTTGGTGTTGGGCCTGCCCTTCCACTGTGCAGTGCATCGTGGCCTCCGGAGTAGGCTCCACGGTGGCTACCTTCTTGGAACTGGAGCCCAAATCATGGATATAAAGTTGGTACACTCTCAGTTTTCTGAAGGATGTCGCAAACCTATCCGTATTGGGGTAGGTGATTGGCTCTACCCTTTCTCATACTGGAATCATGTTCCTAAGGAACAGGGTCTTATATTCAATAAGATCTACATCTGCAGCTTCTTGTGCCAGGTGCTTTCCTGCTCGGTAGGCCATCCAAAGTCTCTGGTGGTAAGTCGCTGGACTTTCCTTTGCATTCTGTTTTACAGGGTGTGCAGGCATCACTCCTACTACACCTGGGCTGTGAGCAGAAATGAGCTCAGCTGCAACCTCATCAAAGGTGGCGTTCCCATCCTGGTGAATGGCATCGGGGAGTTTGGCCCACAAACCAGGATCGATGGTCTGGTGTAGTATTTGGACCTGATATTCTGCAGCAAGGCTAAGCATCTCACATTTAGAAGGCACCTTTTCCAAGTGACAGCTGAGGTTGTCGGATGGGTTCATCCAACCGATGCTGTCAGCAATTTGCTGAACAGAGTAGGCCATTTGTAGGGGATTACTGGGTCGATCAGGCAGAGGTAGAGTCTCTTGGGTGCCATCCAGGGCAGTTTGAGCTGCAGCCTCGGCCACAGTGTGGACAGCACCTTCCTGAGTGCCAGCCTCCTGTAGAAGCTGCCTAATCTGGGTTTTAATGGCCCATTTACTTCTCTCAGGAAGGGGTACATTGCCTATCGCAGTTTCAATCATGGTTTCTATCTCCTGCCTATCTTCCACATTAATAACGGCTATCGGTGGTGCCGTCGGGACCAGGCCTGGGCCTGCTCCCCCCCATCATGAGGGCCACAATGTTGGTGTCTCCCATGATGGGCGTCATGACATCGCTGATGTATGACATGGTGAGGGTGTGGTGGGGACCCGCCATGTTGTGGATGGCTGGGTGGGGTCTCTGGGCCATAGTAGGGGTGTGACTGGGTGTTGTATTGTGAAACGTCATCATCGGACAACTCCCCTTCAGATGACATATGTAAGGCAGGGGCTACGCCTCCCATTGCCTGAACATGGCCAGCCAGAACCTCCCACTGATGGCGCAGTTTCACCATCTTGGTTCTACATTCAGTATGACTCACACTTGCAACATCCATATCAACCTCATCTTGCTTTTGCAACACTCTATACACGGTGCTCAATTCACGATTCTCCCTAATAGATACTTCTAAATCATTACGTACTTGGTTTATCTCATCCTGCAGCTCGCCCATTTCCTCACTTAACAGAGCATTTGCAGCACTTAGCAAATCATTAATTTGCAACGCCTGTCCCTTATTCTGTCTCAAACTTTCACACTCCTGCTTCAACATACACAGTTCCTGTTCTCCAGCTTGAGCTGAATGATGCAATAGTGAATCCATTTCATTTCGTAGAGTTTGGAGTTCAGACTCCAAGTTCTGCTGCAGTCTGATACATTCTGTTTCTTGCAAATCCATCTGTTGCTTAAGAGATGAAATCTGCAGATCAAGGGTTTGAAACCTCGCTTTAGAGGCTTCCAGAGCAGCATAGAGAGCCGCGACCATCAACCCTTTAGCTTGTCGCTTATTGGTTAATTGTCTCATCTCTGTGTACTGGGTTGAAATCCCCAGTATAGGGTTTTCGGATTGACTTGCATCCCACACGAAGTCAGCCCATCCTCCATGAGAGGCAAGGAAGTTTAAGACATCGAGTCTCAGTTCTGTGCAGATATTTGATATGGTGGCCATTGTTTGGGAGGGAATGAAAAATCAAACTGTGAAAAGGGCACCGTGCTGCGTATTGATCCACAGCAGGAGTGCTTTATACACAGCCGAGCTACTGTATAAGTTGTAGGCTTGCAATTCAAAGCTGCTATGGAGTGAGTCGAGATGGCATCGACCACACCTGAAAAGACAGCCAGACTTTGCAAGTTACTAAAAACTGGTTTTAAAATGGGAGAGGTAATACGGGAATGTACACCTACTGTCCCTGTGGGAAAGGGAAAAAGTTTTAGCAACAAGTGAAAACTTACAAACACCAAATATCACCTGCACAATGTCGCCAATTTGTTAGGAGGTCTAAACCTCACTTTCAGATTCTTGATGATATTGGGAATACAAGTAATCACAGACACATTGCATTAGAGTAATAAGCAAGTTTATTACTACCAAAAGGATAAATCACAGTTGCCCTAAGCAGTTCTTACAAATACGAACTGGGAGCCAATGCTAAGCGTTCCCTACACCTCGAGGTTTCTCGGTGTTTCTTGGGGTCTCTCCTGAGGTCTCTGAGGTATAAGACTAGTGTATTACATTATATACCTATGATAATTACTATGGTTACTGTAAGATAGAAACATTTCTAGTTACAGAGATTAGCCCTATTGGCTAAATAAGAGGTGGCTCCATGGTCCAAGATAACATTATACAATTCTGTAAAGTCATCAGTTTCTAAACAAAAGAGTTCTTATACAGAGTCTTACATAACTCAATGTAGTAGTACAAATCACCAAAAGGTGGCAATGCCGTCTTACATATTATAATTATTCCAAGGACACAGGTGTCTTGGCATCTTACGAGTAAGAAATACACAGAAAATACATAGCAGAATATATGTATTAACAAGCAAAGTGTATTACAACAATATGCATTCATATCCTGACATCTACTCCTGTACGGTAGATGCCCTTAGCTCTATATATTAGTATAAGATATACCTAAGTGCTAGCTGTCTACAGTGTACCTCTGAGGGTACCAATTAGGGTGCAGGGACCTCGTGTAATAGTTGTATCCCTGGAACCCCCATCATCTCTGCGAGCATGGAGGGGGGGTTTCTTGATTTTTTTCTGTCCCCTGCAGAGCACAGCCAGCAAGGCAAAGTGGTACCGTAGCTCTGCCATCCAGACATACACCACGTTGCTATGTTTGGCAGCCTCCAGATGCCACCAGAGGTCACTCAATGAGCAGACGCTCCCCTGAGCCCTCCCCGGGAAGAGAGAGCAGTCCACCGGATGCTCAATCTCCTCCCTCTCCTGTTGACCCCCGGCCACCCAGGTCCAGTTAAAAATTGTGGTTGCTATAATACTGTTTTAATTAGTAACCCTTTTTTTCTCCCTTGCAACAATATTGGAAGTTTATGGTTGCATATAATTTTTAGTTTGAAAGAACATGATAGGAAAGAGCCCCAAAGTTCTGTAATGATGGTGATGGGGAGAGGGGTAGGCCTTGATTGGGACACTTTTATAGTTTCATAGGTACTGCAGACAAAAGGAAACCATGAGGTTTATCAGGTTCCTCTCCAGATATTCAGAACCCATAACCTTTGAACCCACTGCACTCATATGTTTGTCAATACCACATATGTTGGGAATGTGTTCCAAAGACTATTCTTTGTGTAACAAAAGAAAAGGAAAAGATCTCTTCTCCTGCTGTGTGTTGAAAAGATACCCCTCTAGCTGGAATTTGTGAGTCCTGGTACTTGTGATGCTTCCATTTAATTTCAGGCATACAACATCTAATACAGTAGCTCTGGATGTTAGATGGCTTTAAATGTTAGGATAAAATCCCTTCTAAGTCACATTGTTTCTGATAAAAACTAATTTAGATCCCTAATTATGTCTTCATAAAAAAGGTGCTGTAATCCTCTGACCATCATACCTCTCAAGATTTTGTCACTAAAATTTGGGACACAGACACTCAAAATGAGGAACAATGAGGGGACATGTACCTTCATAATGAGAATCACATCCTCAAACATGGGGATTCCAGCTCAGAACACTGAGAAAATCATTGTGTTTACCTGTATAATGTTTATTTTTGATGTTGTATCTTAGAATATGAAATTTACAGCACATTCTTTATGTGGGCAGCACTTCACCATGAGTGATGGATAAGTGAAACAGCAATTTTGGATGGTAAAATGAGGACTGTTCCTCATAGTCAGGGACAGTTGAAAGGATGCCAGTCACCCTCCTTTGCACACCCTCCAAACTGCTGACAGCCCTTTTAAGATATACTGTACATATTGGACACAGTATTCCATTATAAGATGAACCATTGATCTGTAAAGTGGAATCATCACTGTTCTGTTCTACTAAAGAAAGGCCCCTTGATGCATCATATAAAACCACATGTTCTTTTGGTAGTTGCTTCACAATGGACACTGCTCTTGAGGTCCAGAAAAACTTTGCAAAGAGTGAATCCTCCTTGGATGTGTATAGTGCAACTCTCATAGCTCACACATATAGCGAGTCCCGTTGTCCTACCGTCTCCAATATACAAATGTGCACAGTGTTAGAAATGGACAAAATTCACTGTGAGAGCCCACCACCTTTCATGTAGGACTGAGCATACTTTGAAGGGGTCTGGGGACACATTTCCTCATGATATGTTGCATTGTAACACATTATTGATTCAGTTTGTGTCTGCTAGTGAACAAATGTTATGTAGGAGCTATCCTTCCCCATTTTACTCCTGGAACCAAGTCAAACTTTTACTTAGGGAACTGTGAGTTACTGTAGTCCTCCCTCTTTTCAACCAGTGAACACACACACACACACACACACACACACACACACACTATTTTAACCTTTCCTCCACAAAACACTTTCCTTGCTCATTCTTTAAAAAGATGTGTCTGTGTGTTTTAGGGAAACATTCTCTAGTGAATCTGAAAGGGTAAATTGAGTAATCATTCCTAACAAATCAGTGCTGCTTGTGTAATTGCAAAATCAACTGATCATGTTGACTGGGATTTGGGTTCCTGGGAGCAGTTACAATTTTATTGCTGTAAAGAGGCACAGAGTTAGAGAGGGCCTGCAATAAGCTGTTTGGTAGGGAGAGAAGTTTACTGTCTATTTGTCTGTAGAATGTATAGCTCTGTTAGAACTTTTCACCATCATCATGCAAGGCACAGAAATGAATTACCATTGGGAGGGGGACCTTCATGCAAGTATCCTACATTCAAAAACGTTTTTTTTTTTTTTTTGAGGTGTTGCCTTGTGATGGAGTCTGTGCTTCCTGTCCCTGGTTTGGGTCATGAGACTGTGTGTCTGAGGAGATCAATAGGCCTGGGGATCCTGGAAAAGAGATTATATGTGCCAAAGATAACTAAAACCCCTGAGCATTTCCAGAATGCAGAATGTCCTGAAGTTTTCCTTGGGCTAGGAGCTCAACTAACTTGACAGCCCTACGTGTACAATTTGTTAGCCCTGTAGGGGTAAGGTCTTTTACTGCTGGCTATTTTCATATGTTCAAATAGATAATGTAAAGAGGGGATGGGGCAGGGTAAAATGGAAAATTGCATTGACGGGGGAATTTGAGGGGGGGAGGAAGGGAGGAGTGGATAGCTGGGAGGGGGGGGCATATCACTTGATAGATACTGAGATGTCTACAAACACAAGCAGACTTGATAGACCACTCAGCCTTTTGCTGCTGGCTATTTTTGTATGTTCTTATACAGTATTTTCTTTGAGAGTACAGTTCTGTACTCCACAGGCACTATGCCTATGTTCTCAGTAAGGAGAAGGAACATTATTCTGAAAGTTCCTTATTTTTTTTTATTTCTGTCCTTACAAGAATGTGCAAGTTATAAAATTTAAACATGTCAGCATGAGTTCGGGTTCAGCTAAATGGTTAGGGAATACCACCTGGGGAATGTGTGCTCCCAAGTGATTACATAGAAACTAAATGGCCAGCAGCACAGACTTTATTAAGGGTACAAGTAAAGTCAGAGGAGATGTTCACCATATTTGGATTGCCCCCCATTACCTTTGATCATTCCATGGGAAATGTTAAATGCACAGTTTAGGAGGGATGCAGGGGCTTGCTGTAGCCCGCCAGGTTCTTGGAAAGAGGTGTAAGAGACAGCGGAGTTGTGTTAGTCTCCAAGTGCTGATGTAAGCTTCAGCAAATGAAAAGGGAAAAATACAGTTGAGTTGTGTTGGTCTCTGAGTGCTAATGTGAGTCTCAAAATAGAAATGGAAAAATACAGGGCTTGGGTTAAGAGTGGTAGGTCAAGTGTGTAAAGAGTAATTGGGCCTGCAGTTTGAGACAGAGCTGCAGTATAGTTGTAGGAACCAGAAGGGTCTAACCCCACAGCCTCTATTGGCTCATAGAAAGAAAACTCTGTGATTAGTCAGAAAAGGCCAAGGACAAAAAAGTTAAAAATAATCTGGCTGTATGCATTCCCTGAGCCTTCAGAATTCACATTTTCTACCCAGCACTATTAGCATGAAAAAGCGACTCATCAACTGAGATGATTTGTGGCTACAGTGAGAAAGAATTCTTGTTCTTTTTTTGTAAATAGTGAAAAGAAAAAACAGTGTTAATATTGAACTTTGTGGCAGAGGAGACATAGAATGGTCTAAAAGCACCTTGTGCTAATTTATTAACATAATAGCATGGGAAGCCTGCCCACAAACATTGAAGAGAAAAAGAATAAGTTAAAACATTCTGATGACAGTGGGGCTTGAAGAGACAGCATGGGAAATCAGTAAAAGCCTCACTCAGTAAGTTATTATTTAAATGTACTGCACATGGAGGCATGGTATTTCATCAATTTGCTGACTTGTGGATTGGATATATTCTATATATTTACCCTAAATTAAAAAGTAAACAGAAAAGAGAACATAGTAAAAGGATATGCAGGCATAGAGTATATTCTACCATCATTATCGAGGCATGTGTTTACCATCATTATCAAGGCATGTGTTTATGTTGTAGGTAGAGAGATGAACTTCTTATGTGTATGGGCTGTTACTCTAGTTAAGAGGGAGAGTTAGTTATAAGAAAGGCCCTGATTTCTCTGCAGCAACTAGGGTCTCAGTTCTGTGGCAAGTCCTTCTGGTGCCTCAGAACAACTGCGGCATTTGTTTCCTATTTCTGCAGAAGTCCTGTGGCAGTAGTTGGGAGCTTTGGAAGCAGACAGTGTCCCACCCACTGCATCCAGGAAGGGTAAAAATGTTTCTTATGGGACTGGTACCCATGAACTAAGGTAGGCAGTCAGTTTACTCCTGAGTCCTTAACATGCATTATTATAAAGTTAACAGAAACTAAAAACATAATCCTCACCACCTCATCTTGAGTGCCCCCAGGGTCATCATATCTGTAGCAGTAATTTTTTCTTTATCAGATCCACCACTGTACAGCCATTCTTATCCTTCTTGTTTCACTGCTGGTCAGAATGACAGTTTGTCAAGGTAGCAGTGCTTTGTGCAACTGCAACAAGAGCACTTTTGGTGAAAAAAACAGAATTCAGGCCCAGTGGTAAAATTACAAGGATGAGGATCAGCTGACAGCATTGGACCAGATACAAAATATGATTAAATAAGGTGACTCCAGGAAGCTCTCAGGGCGTAGTGTGCAGGGTGGTGAGGATGAGCTGGGTGAGCAGTACAGTATGTTTTACCTCTTTAATTTTTAAGGTGAAATGTGAGCAGACAAACTAATGGGCAGGGTCTGTTCAAAAATGTTTTTCAGATCTTTTTTTTAATTCTGTTGGATTTTTTCAAATTTTTTTTATTTAAATTATGTAAAATTCCAAAAAGCATTCTGCAGAATTTGATATAAACTGTAGAATAGTTATCTACTATTTATGTGATCCATACATTTTTTTTCTTGTTTCACATTGAAGAGTCACTGTAAAATGAAGATTTGTTTTTTTAGTTTATGTTGACTCTTCAATGTACAATGCAAAAAACTATTCCTTGATTTCTGTAAATGGTGGAGTAATAATCTGCAGTTTATGTAAACTCTGGAAAACTATTCCACTGTTTACATTAAGTAAACTCCTAATATTCTAACTTCTATATTGAAAAAGCATGTTAGTACTGTTTCTACTAGGCTGTCTGACAATAAATTCTTTGCAATACTCAGGATGAAGACATCAACTGGTCATAAATCACTTTGTTATGCAATTCCACACTTTTTTAATTCTTTGCAGCTTATTTTTTAAAGTTTAAATAACTCATTATTGACCTATAGAATGAAGTTGATATGGTATCTATCAGATGAAAGTGAGTGTAAATGCCTTACTTGAATTTACTGTGTATGCATGATTTATGAATTTTGTTGTTTTTATATATTATGCTGTAATTTGTTGTATATTTATGTACAGTTTATATGTACACTGGCCAACCATGAAAACTGGTCTTTGGCCCATGGACCATTCAGTATAAATAAATAAAACAAACAGACAAACAAGTTCATGGCAATCCCCACAGCTTCACAATAGCAGACAAATCACAGGTTTGGTTCTAAGCAGACCTGCTTCCTCAAGGCCTCCCCTCCCCTCAACATAGTAAAAAAAATCATTCTTGAGAAAATGGAACACTACTTCATTTAGTCTTATTCTTATACCATCAGAATACAGTATTGTAAACTTGTTTTACTTTTTCTGTGGAATGTATTTTTTTTTTGCAAAAGATCACCATGTAATGAGCTACAGTATTCAATAACTAATTCCTAACTGACATATAAAAATGTTTAGTAAAAATCTATTATGTGATTAGACAACATAACATCTTTCCTACTGTATAATTTTTTTTTATTTTCTTCACAGAAGAGTAGTCAAAAAAGTGAAAAAAGTGAACCAGTTGCATTTTTCCTCTATCTCACAGTGTACACTCAAGGAACTACTTTATTCTGTCATAGTACAAGAACTAAAAGGAACTGCCCCCTCCTTTGTCTCTCCACATGGTCCCCAATGCATGTTTATATGTAGTTAACTACAGTCAGTGTGTATTTTCTCATTCAAAATGCTAATGAAGAGGAAAGGGAGCCCAGATAGTGGATTAGACAGGATATTCCACAAGTTTGCACTATAGTGGGCTGTTTGAAATTGACAATTTATGTTTGTTTTCCTGAGCAAAGACCACTGACAGGTGTCATCCAAAAGAAAACAAAATTTCAGCCCTTCTTCTGTAGAGTTTGTTTCTCTCAGAATACGCCCATTGGAAAAAGTCCCCTGACCTGAGGACAGCCCCAGCCATCAGAGTAGAGCTACCGGAGAAGTTCCAGCTTGGAGCGACTCTGCCGCTTGTGTGGCAGATTCCCCTAGCCTTAATCAAAGCCATAAAAAATTACATTATACTGAAAATAAGAATATAAAACTACTTACTAAAACATTAACTGGACCAACACAGCAAGGCTGTGTTGCAGACATGAGTACTGCAGCAGCTGTAGCAGCTTAGAAAGCTGTGTCAGGAAAGAACTTTACAGGTGGGAATCCCACTGCAATCAAAGTGGCAATTATGGAAAAAACAGAAACAAATTAAGACACTGCAAGCCAAGAAAAGTCATACGCCTTGGAAACTTTAGGAAAGTTGATGGATCAGATTTTGGAATATCTTCAGAAATTAAAGTAACGTTCTGAAGCCATTAATTCCAACATAGACTTTTTAGAGCAGAATGCCAAACAGAACAAAGAAAATATCAATACCATGGATGTACAAGTTAAGAGTAATACTGAAAGCATTATTAAAATATTGGACAAAGTGAGAGTTGTGGAAGCAACAACTAGCAGTATAATAAAAGAATAGTATAACATGAGCAGAACACTTGAGAGTTTAGAAAATCAAATAAGTTACCGAAATCTTAGAATTATGGGGATACCCTTAAAATTCAACACTGCATCTGAAACAGTTACAAGACCTCATGAAAGATATTTTTACTCAAGTTTTTGATCTTCCCTCAGATAATTTACCATTTGTTACAAAAGCATTCCAAGTCATAGAAACAATAAAAAATTGCATTTCACAGTAACTCTGTCCCTCACCCTCAGATCCAAAACCAAAAATAAGAATATTTTTCTTACTGACTTTTGAGTCAGATTGAGTTCTTCTTATTCTGAGGCTCTCAAGAATTAGACAAATACTGTTTTAGATTTTCAATGTTTCCAGATTTTTCCATTTCAACCAAGAAAGACACAGGACATGTCATTCTTATCAACAAGATATCCTTGAACTAGATGTTAAATTTCAGCTATCTGCTCCTGCAAAGTTTGTGCAACACAGAAAGGTCAAGAATATATATTTTTTGAGGTAGACCAGTTGGCAGCTTTCTTACATGGGCAATATGACCGTGATTTGTAACACAATGAGGACTCACCCATGAACTCTGATAAGGAGATGTCTCTTCTTGTACAAGAGACTGATGAATTTACATCAGAAAGTTTTTTTTAGAGATAAATATGTTCTATTAAATAAAATAATTATAAGCTGTTTAGCTGTTTAGATTATTCAGATTGTTTTGACTAGGTTTAGACCAGATAGATGTTAGGTATGTCAGTGAAAAGAGATGTTAAAATAATCTCTTTTTTTAAATCAGTTAACAGGGGATGGGGAAGATACTCTATATGGAATGCAATTTATATGGTCTGTATAATTTTAAAGGTTGGAGGTTTGCTTAGTTATGCTTAGATATGTAGTGTTACTTGGATATATTACTGCCTCTTCCTGTTGTGATGGACTTGGTCTGTTTTATTTTATTTCTTTTGTATGCATTTAGGGTAATTATTCAAATGTTTTTCTTTGAATGTATTTATAAATATAATAAAATGTAAATATAAAAAATGCTAGTGAAAAGAACTAAGTGTAATTCATTAAAAGGTGCTGTTACTCTATGTAGACTTTATGAGGTGGAAGTATTCTAGCTTTTTGTACTCAGGATCATACTGTTATACAGAAGTAATAATCTAAGTAATAAACAGATACTGTATGATATAGTGTATGAATGCGGAAAACCAAAAATATTTATTTAAAAAAATACAAAAGTTGCTGAGATAGGGAGCTTGAAGTGAGATAGGCAGTGTGTGAACACCCATAAATGAGCCCCCCCCCCCACATTTGAAATGGATTGCATTATTCTTGTTTAGAATCTTATATCAGAAAATATACAATAGTGGACATCAACAAATAAAAATAAATCATGGAATGCCTGTTGGGAACTCATCACTGGGTAACAATGAAAGACAGACAGTCTAGTTTTTTCATAATTCAGTAGTGTGTTGCTCATTAGTACAGTTAAAGCTAGGAGAGGACAAGAGGCCACGCATTCAGGAATAGGTTTATGTATTAGAGATTTAAACATTATTTGTTCTTCTTTAATAATCTTTGGAACATTAGGACAATAACCAGACTATAACACTAAGTTGAAGGTGCAAAAAAATGATTGCTTTTTATCAAAAGAGCATGCAAGTCTGAGGGGTTAAGATGCTGCAGCCCAGATATTCAAAGCTCAGCGCCGGGTGAAAAGCCATTGTGCTGGACTAGCGCCAACTTTGCACCTGACTGCAATATTGAAAGGTACGGTTAGCGCCGGTGCTAGGTGTTAGTGCTGATGCTAAACCATAATTGCATGCAGGGGAGGGACAGAGTAGAAGGGCCCTGAATGCCAGCGCACAGGCATATTTGAAAGCATAGCACCACACTATAGGCATTAGCACAACCTGTAGCATGGCACTAGTTACTGCCAAAATAAAGCTGCTGGTAATGCAGTTCTAATGGTGGTAGTTCCCCCCATTATGAAACCCAACCCTGTTCTCCATAGCATATCATGAATGCCCTGGTAATCTAGTGGTTCCCCCCACTAACTAGTGTGTATTCCAACCCTGTTCCCTGTAGCATATCATCAATGCCTTGGTAGTCTAGTGGTTCCCCCCACCCCAAGCACATATTATGACCCCCCGTTCCCCATAGATACTACCCATTACCCTGGTAGTCCAGTGGTATCCCACACCTGGCAGCGCTGCCCCCGCACATCCCACCCATCTGCCATGAATCGAGCCGGTGACCGGCTGAGCCCTCCTCACACCACCATGGCCAGCCACCGACTGAGGAATGAATGAGCTGTACTGTATTGAATGCAGTGTAGCTCATAGATTCCTCAGTTGTTGGCTTGCCATGATGGTGTGAGGAGAGCTGAGCCAGTCGCCAGCATGATTCATGGCAGATGGTTGGGATGAGCGGGGCAGTGCTGCCAGGTGGGAGACCCCTGGACTACCTGGGAAATAAAGATATTGTATGGGAATGGAGGTTGGGAGTCATGCTGGGGGGTGGGAGGAACCACTAAAGCACCAGGGAAAATACAATATTTTACGGGGAATGAGGGTCAGGATTCATGCTGGGGTTGGGAGAACCGATAGACTGCCAGGGAATACAGTAATTTGAGCAGCTACCAGGTTGGGAATCACGAAGGGGTGGGGCACTACATACCTCTCAACTGTCCCTGATTTACAGGGACATCCCTGATTTTGCCTCAATAAGTTTCCTCTGTCCCTCTTAATAGTTGTGTTTTTGTAACAGAACAGCGGGGTAAAGAGCACAAATGAATGTCAAAAATTAAAGTTACGGACTTGTTCTTCATCAGAAAATGTATCTTAACACACATCTCTTTATTCCATCAACTTTCTGCGTGAATAGTACTGATTATTAAGATGTGTCCCAGATTTGGGGTCTTTATTCCTGATTTTGTAAGCCTTTTCCCCTGATTCATGAGGCAAGAGGTTGACAGGTATGGGGCACTAGCCTACCAGGGTGTTTGCAGCTATGGGAACAGAGTCTTGATGGCTCAGATGGACTGCTTGGCTCACCCAGCCTTCCCAGTTTCCAACAGTATTGTGCCGTTGTGGATCCTAGTATGCCTCTGACCTACATCTCCCCCCCGCCTCATGCCTGTTCCATGCAGTCATGACTAAACACCCCACTGTTATTGCTCACATGACTGCTATGGGGTGCCACTGTTGTTGTGGGGATGGGGCTGTCTCCCAGTGCATGTTTGGCCACAGGCAGTACATATATATATATATAATTCTATGCAAAAAAATTCATTAATGCATCAGTTAGGGTTCTTCTACAGTGAAAAAACTGAGGAAATTTGATTTTAGGGTTCCTACCCCTTGCACCCCACCCCCAGCCTGCCCTCACCAACAGGCATTGGGGTGTGCATTAGGGTCATCAGCCCTAACTCTCATCCCATTCCATGTGTAAACAAGCTGAGATGGTGCAGTGTAGGAGAATGGGGTGAGAGTTAGAGCTGACAACCCCAATGCACATCCCGATGCCTGTTGGTGGGGCGTCTGGGTGGGGTGCCAGGGGTGGGAACCCTAAAATCAAATTTCTGTGCTTTTTTCACTGTAGAAGAACCCAAGCTGATGCATTAGCAAAGTTTTTTGATAGAATTTCCTTACTTTTTAAGAAAGAATAGAAAAGTAGAAAGTTGTGCAAGTTGGTGGGAAGGGCCCCGCATTCCCACCAACTTGTAAGTGTCGAGCAACATTACACACTCAATGACTAAAAAGTCCATTTACAACAGCAAGGCCAGCCACCAAGCAAATGTTAATCTACTAGAGCAATAGAAAATGCTGTCCAGAAAATGTAAACTGCGCCACACAATATCTCCAAAAAATATATTGCCCGATGCATAAACACCGCTATTGATGTCTACAGGACATGTCGTCAGCACCCTACAAATTTCAAGTAAAAAGACCAAGCCGTGTCTGAGATATAACATGTTAAAATTTGAAATTTTCATTCATCAAAGTGGCACAGTTCCACACCTGTTGACATTTAACAAACTCAACAACTGAAAACTACATCCATGACACTAAGGCTAGGCACCCTATTAATTTCAAGTCATCAGCACAATCCAAAACACTGCCCACAACATGTAAAGTGCATCACGCAATATCTCTGCAAAATTTTTTCTCCGACATGTAAACACCATAATTTGCATCTACAGGACATACTATAAACACCCTCCAAATTTCAAGTAATAAGAGCCAAACTGTGCCGAGATACTCAATCTTAAAGATTGGTAACATTTCCCTATCTATTCCATTATAAAAAATCTGGCCATCTTGTCCTTCCCTCACGATCAAAGATGGCAACCAAAGAATCTCACGATCAAAGAATTTTCAGGCTGGTTATCAAAGAATTTACAGGGTCATGACCAAAGAATAAAAACTGTTCTAATTTTAAAAATTAAAAGAATTGCGGTAAACCACCACCATGGTTCATCAGAACGAAGGTACCTGAGTAAAACCCACCCTCATTTGCCTTCCTAGGACACCACTGGGCTGAGAAAATAGATTTTTTTTTCTGACCATCTCGTCCCTTACTTGCGATGCAAGATCGCGATCAAAGAATCTCGTGATCAAAGAATTTGCAGGCTTGTGATCAAACAAATTGCTTGCTCATGAACAAAGAGCAAAGGACGAGAGGGCCAGATTTAAAAAAACAGATTTCCTCAGCCCAGGGGTGCCCTAGAAAGTTAAATGAGGGTGCGTTTTGCACAGGGAGCATTTTGTTCTGCCCCATCCGAATAAAAAAAAAATATGTTTTAAATATCCCTGGTAGTCTAACGGCCCTCCCCAATCATGATCAAATAGATAACAATCTCTCTATCCCTGGTAGTCTAGTGGCCCCCCAATGTGTATTTTATTAATATTTACTTTTTTATATCCCTGGTAATCTAGTGGACCCCCAATCTGTACTAAATAATTATTATTGTTGATATCCCTGGTAGTCTAGTGCCCCCCCCATCATGATAACATGGATTACAATGTCTATATCCCTGGTAGTCTAGTGGCCACCCCAATGTGTATTTCATTCATTTTTTTTACATAGCTGGTAGTCTAGTGGCCCCCCGACCTGAATGAAATTATTATTATTATTCATATCCCTGGTAGTCTAGCGGCCCCCCATCATAATAACATAGATAATCATCTGCAATTCCCTGGTAGTCTAGTGGCCACACCCCCCACCCAGCCATGCCAGCCCACCCAGCACCTCCCCCACCCTTCCCCAGCCGGTGACTGGCACAGCCCACCTCTCACCTCCATGGCCAGCCACCGACTGTGTATTACTATGCTAATGCAAAAAGGCACTCTGAAATTATTTATGAGCACCTCTTGCATTAGCACTCTAATACAGACAGTTGGCAGCTGTCCGTGGAGGTTAGAGGTGGGCGTGCCAGTTGCTGGCCGGGAAGGGTGTGGGGGTGCTAGATGGCTTGTCACATCTGGGTGAGGGGGGGGCCATTAGACTACCAGGAAATTTCCTATGCTTATCTATGTTATTATGATGGGGGAGCACTAGACTACCAGGGATATGAAGAATAAAAATAATTTAATACACATCGGGGGGGCCACTAGACTATCAGGGATATAAAAAAATATGAATGAAATACACATTGGGGGTGGCCACTAGACTACCAGGGATACAGACATTGTAATGAATGTTATTATGATCGGGGGGTGGGGACACTAGACTGCCAGGGATATCAACAATAATAATTCTGTACTATTGATCAGGGGGGCTACTAGACAACCAGGGATATGAAAAATAAATATTAATAAAATACACATTGGAGGGGCCACTAGACTACTTGGGATAGAGAGATCGTTATCTATGTTATCATGATCGGGGGGGCCACAAGACTACCAGAGATATTGAAAACATTAATTTTTTTTTATTCAGATGGGGCAGAAAGAAGCCCCCTGAGCAAAAAACACCCTCGTTTTACAGTCTAGGGCACCCTTGGGCTGAGAAAATCAATTTTTAAATCTGCCCATCTCGTCCCTCGCTCGTGATGCATGATCGCGATCAAAGAATCTCGTGATCAAAGAAATTGCAGGCTTGCAATCAAAGATCATTAGTGAGCCACGAACTAAGATTTTAAAAGCTCAGAACTCTATTTTTAGACCGATTTCAATCAAACCAAAGGCATGGCTCAATAGATGGGGGGCCCCTGAGTAAAACCCATCCAAGTTTTACTTCAGAAGTGACACCTGAGCCGGGATATTTGTGTTTTTCTGATGGGAAAATCAAAAACAAGATGGCAGACCTCGTGATCAAAGAATTGTAAAAATCTTCGGGGACAAAGATTCTTGAACTGCGAGTCTGCAAATTCTTTGATCGCCAGGTGGGACGAGATGGCCAGAACCCCATTCTTTGTTCACAAAACATACATATAAATATTCCCATTGACTTCTAATGGGAACTTAAAAGTGGCATAACTTTTGAATGCCTTAATACTTTTTCACCAAACGAAAAATAGCATGCTTGGCCACCAAAGCTCTTTCAAACAAGCCATCATGCAGAGCAGCACTCTATACAATGGCTGTACAGGGCCACATCCAAAATCCCAAAAGCTGCCTCCCAAAATGGATAATTTTGCATTTTTCAGCATTTTCGTACACAAAGACCGTAAGTCCGACCAAAATGCAATTTGGCAGATCAAGAGATCTACCATGTCCCTCTGCACATCCTGAATTTCAGGCAAATCCATTGAATGAGTCCAAAGTTATTAACGCCAAAACTTTTGACTTTAGTATGTAAGTGACTGTTGAACCCTAACTATAGTGGCTCAACTGCACCACTATGATATATATATATATATATATATAAATACACATATATGTATGTATATATACCCATATATATACATGGCTACATATCTATGTCTATGTGTTGATGAACATGTCTCTATCTACTGTTCTGGGCTGCTTGCTGTGCTGCAAGGGTCAGGTGTATGCACCGCTTGAGCCTGCCTGCACCCATATCCTGCAGCAACTAGCCTGTACTTCCAAGCCGACCAACAGGGGATGCTGTGGGCATGGCTTGGCATACAGCGTCCAGCCTGTACTTCCATTCTGACCAAAAGTTGGCACTGTGTGCTTCATGCAGTAGCACCGGGCAAACCACGTGGTAATGTGTGCTAAGCAGCAGTTAATGAGACCCAAATGTACCTGTCTGCCCACAGATTACCTAAGTAGGCTCATTTGCATGGGAGCTTTGAATATAGCTCCTGCTTTCCCCGGGCTAACCAGTGTGTCCCGGGCTAATGTGTTAGCACTGTGCAATCAGGTTACCCCATGCAAACCTCACTTCAGTATTGCACAGTTCTGCAGTGTGTGGCCTACATTATTGTTTGCAGTAGATGTGTGACATCTCTTTGCAGTCACACACACAGTTTTCCACTTGTAACACTGGCTTTCTACAGGCTCTAATGAGCTGCAGTGGCAGTGTGCGCGTCCCTGTTGCTCTATTCAGTGCTGTCTTATTCCCATGCTATTTTTGACCTGCACTCCTGGCCCTGTTTAACTAGCTTCATTTGCTTGCTATATTCAGCCGGATTTGCTCTGGGCTATTCCTTTTGAATATAGCTTGCATTTTGCTCTCGGCTACGTTTGCCTGCCGACAGTGCTAATTTAGCCCCAGAGCACAGTTTTGAATATTTGGCACTTAGGCTTATGTTCAAGACATTTCTTGAGGTGGTAGTATAGTGTAGTGGATAAGGACACTGAGTAGCAAACCTGGGAACATGGGTTTAAATCCTGTCAGTCTCCACTTGCATACTATATGACCCCAAACAAGTCACTCAATGTCCTTGTGCCCCCCGGTCACACCTGGAAACAAGATCTGGCTTACTGTGCCTTTCTTGGTTAAAACATTTCCCCATTCCCCTGATTATAATGCATTTTTTTGTAGAAGTCAAGTCTGTTATCCACTTTTGCTATTACCTCCTATACCTACTCACTTTCACAAAGCAACCTATCCACAGCTTTTATACCAAAAAAGAAACTTACTTCCTGTACAATAGGTTTCCTATTTTAATGTTGTGTTCCTTAAATCTAGCTATTCTCTTTCTTATATACCATAGCATTGTGAATAACTCCCTATCTCTAAGGCTTGTTTCATATACAGTATATAATGTGGCTATCGGCATTATGGCTATCCTAAGCAGTTGGTAAAACAGGGAACCAGGCAGTTCCCCTTCTTGGTTACAGCTGGAATGACCAGTCCTGTGAAGGATTAACCCTCTATCAAATAATTATGTAAATCCCCCCCCCCAAAAAAATCTATGCATTCCTGTTAGATTGGGTTTATCCAGTCAAGATTTAAAGCCACTATTATTTTTATTGTCCCAATGATTCTCTTTGAATGCCCAATAAACATTAAATTCTGCATGAACATTTATTAAGTTCTCTAGTTATCATTCAGGTCCGTTTCTGCAATAGAAAATGATGGGTTATCTGGTGTACTGTTCCCCTTCTAGCCTGAATATTTGCAGGCGATAAGAAGTTGCATAATCAAAATGTATGTGAATGTAACCAAATGGAATCCTTGTTGGAGTTTGTAACTTTTTGATTATTTGGAGCACTGAAAAATTGTGAATATGAAAAATAATGTTTAAGAAGAAATTAAATAAGGAAAAAGGAAAAAGAATACTAGTTGCTAGGGATATTAACCTGAGTTAAGCTTTTAAAAGAAAAGGTTCATGAAACAATCCTTGACATTTTTTGAGCAGTACTAAACACTGTTTATGAAATGGGACATCATCTATATCAAGGTACATTGCATGTAAATAAATGAGTACATATTAATAAGAATATAAGATACATTTTAGTCAATTGGTTACATTTCTAATGATATGACCCCAACCATGCCAGCATGTCCCTACCGACCCTGACAAAAAAATACTTTCCACTTCCCTAGACTCCAAACTCACCCTGACCTCAAATAAATAAATTAGTCACTGTGAACTATGCATGGAGCTGTTGCAGAAATCAGGTATAGGATGCATCATCCTGCCTATGGTATGTGAATGCCAAATGTGAAAGGAAGAGGAGCTTCACTCAACATCCCTCATGGATCTCACTTAAGATTCTGGGAATTATTCCAGCACACTCTGTTATGTTTCAAGACTCCATTATTGAAGTGATTTGTCAAATCATGAACAAAACAGTGTGGAGCAAACAAAAATCAGTTTAAAATGCTCACTTTATGTTTTGTGGGTAGAGTGCTTTTGATATGAAACACACGCGTTTTTGCATTATTTGCTTAAATACCTCTCTATTTAAGGGATATATTCTATATTATTTTCTTCATATACTCCAAAACAGTGCTAGACTATGGCTGACAGTGAACAAGTGCTAGTGGTTATAACAAATTCTGGCCAGAGCTGGTATGGCTGCAGCCAGGCTGACAGAGGAACACGGCACAATCCGCAGTGTCCAAAATGGTTGCAGGAGTTCAGTGAGTATGCACGAGTCATTACGTATGCACAGAAAACACCAGCAGCCATCTTGAACACAGCAATCAGTGCCATATTGTACCGTCCAGTCTTCTAAATAGTGCAGTGAACTTGCAGTGATTGTCTTTCACCTCCACTATTTAAAAGTCCTGTTGGTATCAGGCAAGCTCCCTCTTCTACTGTGCTTGCAAGACGGCTTCATGGCTATGCCCACTGCAGCCATAAAAAGTGCAAATGGTAAGAATAAAGTTAGAAGGGATTATATTCCTTATTAGGGTGCCTTTTCTTAGATAGTCTTCCCTAACAGTGCAATCATTATCTCAAAATTTTAAGTTAAAAAGCTGAATAGCTTAGCTATCTTATTTTACATAAAATGTGCATTGGGTAACACTTTATTTTAAGTGTCCATAACTACACTGTAACTACTGTATAACTACTATTGTGCAGTGACAAGTAGCTAGCATGTAGCCGTTATGTATTTTCACATCTGTGAACTGTATAGTTACACAAGTTGCCTGAAAAATAAATCAACATGGAACTGCTCCTGTCTCCCTTTAAATATAATCAATTCATTCTGACAAGAGTAACTACACATGTGAGCATATAATAGCAAATATATTGTGTAACTACAACTGTACAGTATTTCTTTTGCCATTATGTAATTTGTTATTACAAGTATAACTAAACATGTAATAGCGATGGCAAATTATAACAACACATCTTTTGTGCAGCTACTACTGTATGTTCTTTCTTTTGGCATTATTAAAATTGTCCTGACAAGTGAAACTTCATAGAGAATACTGGACAGGCAACTATGCACACCAAGTGCCACAGATGAGTTCTGATTCCCTCTGACCTTGAGAGCGAAGCTCAAGAGGTACGTGAGAATCAGAATCTTGAGGTGTCAGAAAACACTGGCTGTGCATGAAATTGCTCACCCTGTACTTTTTATAGTGTATAGTATTATGTAAATTGTGCACAGGGTGGTTCTTTCACTTTCAGAACAAAACTGACTTGTACAGTCTCTAGAGGTTTCAGAATGCTGCTGTATCACCGAAGGGTACAATCACATTTCATGACATATGAACTGTGATACAACAGCATTTTGAAAAGGATGGAATTCTATACAGAACAATGTTTTATGATACACTATATATGTATGCTGGGTGTGCATTGGTTCAACAGTTAATGGCTATCTGACATGTATTACACAGGTAATCACATATGAAAAATTAAAGTGTAAACAGAATGGTAACTATGATATAATTACAATGTAAATTCAGTCAGCTACACTTATATGGACTAAAGGACAACTCTGTAGATGATTTTCTCCCATCTCTGTACATAATTTCCTCATAAACTAACAGGTTAATAAACATGCAGTCTAATATTGCTAATTGGCAAGTCCAGTTTATTAGTGTTCATCTGTGAGGCCTTTACTCTTCTTCAAACATACTGTGCATACAAATAGTAATTCAGCATGACAGTACACATCACAGAATAAAAGAAATGACTGTCTTCATTTACCTAATTATAACTCACAAATCATATTACAGCCATTAAAATTTCACTACATATTAAAATACCATAGTGGACTGTCTTTCTTTTTAATTTTTATACTTTTTTTGTACATTTTGTTCTAGCTCTCTGTTATATATATACTGTTGATATTCTTATTGTTCAGCACTCCGTTCATATATTTCTACTTAAGATAGTGAGATTGAAGAGCCTATTTTATGCTTGTCTTTCATTTCCATTATCATTATCGTTATTATTAACATAGCACAAATGTTCTCTTTATTAAAGCTTAGATAATGTGCCACTACTTTAGCTAATATGCTTATAAAGCAGTGGGGGAACAGGCATTGAAAAACCCATGCTCACGAAAGGTGTGGGTCTGGTTACCTACATCCCTTCTCATAAAAAGGAGCATAGAATAAAAACACTGAAACATAACATGTGTCAGCAGATATAGGCCGCTGGGCCCACTTAGTCTGCCTGTTTTTTTTAACTTGCATTTTTTGCTGCAGATCCCACTTGATCTACAGTGCCATCTCTTCCCCTCCATTCTTTACTCCAATGATACCTTTGTGCCTGTCCCAGGCATTTTTGAACCCCACCACTGTTTTCACCCCCACTACTTCTGCTGGAAGGCTATTCCAGGCACCCACCTCTCTTTGTGTGAATAAGTTCCTCCTCACATTCCTCGTTAATTTATTTACCTTCAGCTTCATAGCATTCCCTCTTGTTCTGGGGGACATTTTTCTCTGAAAAATACCCCTCTCCTGTACCTTATTATTCCCTGTGAGGTATTTAATAGTCTCTATTCCCCCTCTCTCTCCTCTTCTCTCCTCCAGGTTGTACATATTAGCACCTTAAGCCTCTCCCTGTAGGGCTTTTGATACAGACCCTGCACCATTTTGATAGTTCTCCTCTGGACTGCCCCCTCTCTGTTTATGTCTTTCCTGAGATGCAATCTCTGGAACTGGACATAATACTCAAAGTGAGGTCTTACCAGTGATCTATATAAGGGCAGCACCACCTCCCACTTCCTGCTTAAGATATGCCTTCCTATTTATTTATTTATTGAATTTTGGTAACTGGTTAGGCCCAATTAGATTAAAGGTCTCTTTTCAGGGGTGATCTGGATTTAGTTACAGGCAAAAATTAACAGTGTACAATGACAGTAAGATAAATCACAGGCAATTACAGAGAATAGATGACAACATTACATAACGAACAAAGTAGGGTTTCAAGATAGGGGGAAAAATTAATTACATAGAGTAGGATCACTCTGTAAATTTTGAGTAACAGTTGGCAATATGTGGAACATTGCATTTAAAGTGATAAACTTTCTTAGAATACAGGTAAGGAACACCAGAGACAGGATACAGACACATACAGACACTGGTCAAGGGGCGTGTAAGATTCAGCAGTAGCAAGTGCATTGAACCCCCCCCCAGCAGGTATTATTTTAGGCTTTCCTTGAAGCCACTAAGGGAAGTGGAGTTCATTAAGGAGACAGGTAGTGCATTCCAGTAATGGGAAGCAGATTAGTCAAAGGACATTTTAACCAAATTGGTTCTGACTCTGGGGATATAAAGGCTGTTGCACTCTGAAGAATGCAGAGATTGCCTCAGGGGCTTCTCGGCTATTAGTCCATTGAGACGAGGTTGAATGTACACTCTGTTAAATTTGTAGGCAAAGCAGACAATTGGGTAGGTGACTACATGGGGGGGATTCTGAAACAAAGTGGCTTTTCTTGTAGAGAATACCCAGTTTTGTTTTCATTTCTGTGTTTCTGGGAAACTGGATTATAGGGGCACCATAAACCTGGGTGGGGAGTAGGGTACCATTAGCCACAATTATCCTGGTTTCATGGGTCAGTGAGTTGCCCAGTTGATAAAGAAGACCACATTTCCTGTGTACGGTTTTCACTACAGGGTCCACATGTTGTTTACATATAAGATCTTGGTTGAGGTGAATACCCAGATACTTTATCTTATCAATGACCTCTGGAGGGGAGTCAGAGGAGGTGCTCAAGGTAAGAAGGTGTTGGCAGGGTGCACCAAAGTGCTTTGATTCAAATAGGACAGCCTTAATTTTCTTTTCATGCAACAATAGAAGTTTATCAGTAAACCATGCTTCCAGGGCATTAAGGCTAGAAGACAGCTTAGCGTTGACAGCCCTAACATCATCTGCATTCCAATAGAGAACAGCATCATCGGCATAAAGTAGAAGGTTAGCCTCTCTGCAGTTATTCCCAATATCATTAATAAAAATAGAGAAGTGCAGGGGGCCTAATATGGAGCCTTGGGGGACACCATCCTTGACTGAGAGGTGTGTGGAGTGAGTACCTTTCCATTTGACCACTTGTGACCTACCTACAAGGTTGTTGGTATCCCAGGTGAGGGAGTGCCTGTCAAGACAATTTAAGAAGCAACATTTACTATTTAATCTCTACCTTGAGCCTTTACTTCATCAGCTCAACAGCTCCCCTTGTTTTCAATGAATTATGATTAATTATTTTAATCTAAAACTGTCAGCATATGCTGATGACATACTTTTACATTTAACTGACCCAGTGGCTTTCATACCAGTAATACTATCCACAATAATGCAATTTAGTAAGCTGTCCAATTAGAAACTGAATTTAGAAAAAAACACGGTTATGCCATTAAATGCTCAGCTTTATCGTCCAGATATTAATGCCCTTAATCTGTCCTGGGCCAATCAGATTAAATATTTAGGTATAATTTTAACTTCCAATCTGTCCCAGCTAAAGAAGCTCAGCCTTGATGATCTTCTTATAACAATCCTCCAAGATTTAGACAGATGGGCTCCGCTCTATCTCTCTTTGCATGGCCGGATCAGTGTTATTAAAATGAACATTCTTCCTCATCTGTTCTACCCTTAAATATGTTAAATTTATATCTCCCCTTAACATGGTTCAGGAAAGTTCATAACATAATATCTAAATTTATTTGGTCTAAGAAGCCCTCAAGACGAGCATATGTGCACTTAGGGGCTCCTAAGAAACAAAGGGGTCTCAAATTACATAACTTTTATCACTATTATTTAGCCAGCACTATGCCAAAATATCTCAGATGGCAATATGCCCCTATACCTATAAAAGAATCTGACTACCTGCCCTTATGGTTCCAAATTGGGTGCCACATGATAAAAGCCACATCTGCATCTCCTTATAGTCTCCAACACATCACACATACAAATTTACCACAATCCCTTCAGGATACAGTAATTAACGCTTCCCTTAATGTTCACCTTCAACTCTGTAAATCCCTTAGATATGACAATTGCAAGGATATCTCCCAACCTTTTTTATTTTAACCCTAATTTTAAGATAGAGGGGTGAATACTCTCTCCCAAGAGAATCTCATTAGATGAACACTTCAAAATAAGGGATCTAGTTATCTGGGACAGGCTTGGAACTACATCTGAATTACCAAATCATTTTCAGCTATCAAAGAAATTTATCTTCAATTTATACCAACTTCGTCACTTATTAATATCCTGGTTCAGCCCAACTTCCTGAGTTGTTAACCAAGAAGAGTTTTTTAACATGTTAAGATCTTTAATCTGGCAGCCTCATGAGGTTTCCCGAGTAGTTCTTCTTTTATACTCCAAGCTACACCCAGAACAGAATGTAATTCCATCATATTGGGCCTCCCAATACCCCACAACAACTTTTCAATGGGAATGAATATGGCAAGATCTTTATACTTACTCTTCCAATGATACACTTCACTTGATGCAATTCTGTATAATACACAGCATTTACTATACCCCTGATAAACTAAAAAGAATGAAGAAAATCAGTGAAGCAACATGTTTTGGGTCTGGACAGGAACTGGGCACCCTGCTCCACATCTTATGGGAGTGTTCTAAAATAACCCCACTTTGGGAAACCATTCAGGTAAAGCTAGACCCTTTGCTGGATCTAGAGGGCCTATTCACCCTGCAGATTTGCCTAATGGGAGATTACTCCTATATTACAATCAGAGAGCGATGGTATTTCATGTCCCTTATTTCCCTTTTGGTTAAATGTGTAGTTTTACATCACTGGAAAGATCAGACCTTTAGCTCATACATGGAATGGTTGAATGAATTGCTGGATAACATGTGTCTGGAAACAATGATTGCTAGTATAAATGGCAGGTTGGCAAACCATAACAAAAAATGGCTTAAACTTAATGCACTGTATTTGCCTCTTTAAGGTTCACTGAAAAGTTAGCACAATAAACCCTGGACCTGATTGGTTCCTATCCAGGCCTGGGATAACTATGCTTGGGTTGGAGCATTTATTCCTCTCTGGAGTATGGGTAAAATATAACTTTATCCTTGGTAGCATATCCCCTCCTTATTTAGGTTATTCTGTATAATACTCAATACTTAGAATTAATAACAAGGCTCTCAGAAAGGTAGGGGGAGGGGGCTAGAAGATGTGAGGAGGGTGGGGGATTGGGTTAATTCTGAGAGATTATAGTACATTTCTGCTAGCTACATGAGGAGTGTAGGAAAGTAGGGCTGTCTGTATATGATTTAGTTCCCCTATGTATTTTCATGCATTTTCATGTATTTGTTGTGTATTCTTACATTCTTTTGTCTCCATGGCAAGCTGTTGTACTATGTAACTTTCAATAAAGCATACTGAATTAAAAAAAAAGAAATTAAGAAGCAACATGTCATGATTAACCATGTCAAATGCTTGGTTAGGTATACAAACATGGTGCCAGTGGGTGATCCTTTGTCAAATGCATTCAGGGTGTCTGCCATGAATTTTGAAAGCATCGTGCCAATCCCATGGGATTTTCTGAAGCCATGCTGCTTGTCTGATAGCAGATGGTGGTTTTCCAGGTAATCCTGTAGCTGTTTATACACCAGCCTCTCCTATACTTTAACCAGTGGACTAAGGATGGAGATTGGTCAATAGTTTTCCACCGGTTCTCAGGGTACACCTTTGTGGATGGGCACAACCATCTCTAACTTCCATTTGCTAGGGACAGTCCCTTCATGGAAAGACCTATTTAGAAGTCATGTTTCTTGGAAAGCAATTGCGGAAGCAACTACTTTCAGGAGCTTTGGATCTAGATTATCAGAAACTGGTGAGCCATCAGCTTTTATATGCTTAAGGAGAACAAGTACCTCTCTTTTCGTAACCAGTCTTAGGTGGAACTTGGGTCGCCTGATCTTCATTTTGTCAGACTGAATGGAGGAGGAAGAGGAGCTAGGATGGCTGGGCTTGTACCTAGAAAGGTTGGTGAAGAAGTAGTTAAAGGAGTTTGCAATCTTAAGAGGATCATCTGTAGTCTGGCCTTTGCCGTTGATGGAGCTTCGGGGGGCTAGGGGAGCCCTTAATGAGGGAGTTAATATGGAACCAGAATTTCTTGGAGTCAGATAGGGATTCCCTTGTATATTTCTTTAGGTACAGGCTTTTTTCAGCCTTACTGCCTTTTTTGCACTTCTTCTTCAGGTCTTTATACTTCTTCCAGTTGGCTGTCAGTGCAGACTCCTTATAGAGACACCAGGTCTAATCCATTTAAACCATTAGTTTTTTGAGCTCAGGGTTTAACCATTTGTTACATCTTCCCTTAACCCTTAGCTTCTGGAATGGAGCATGTTGGTTGGTTGCAGACAGAAAGTTAACAAAGAAGTCAAGGGCATCATCAGTGGTTGGTAGGTCAAGGACTGGGTGCCAGTTGATGCCAGCAGGTGTGGAGATAAAGGTATCTAACTTAAAGAGGGAGTAATTTTTTCACAGTAAAGATTCTGGGGGATGTTTGGTGAAGTTGTTTCTCCAGATACAATAAACAGGCAAGTGGTCACTTAGGGCATCTGAGAAAATTGCTGCAGATCAATAGTCGAGTAGGGTATGCTTCCCAGTTTTAATGTTGAGCCGAGTAGGTTCCCTTATGAGCTGTGTCAGACTGGCCTCCATGAGAATACTCTGTAGGTCAGATTCTGTGTTCTCTCTACAGTTCAGATTAAAGTTACCTAGAATAACCATCTCTCCAGAGATGTGCTCGGCCAGCAACTTGGTAAGAGATTCAAGTGTTGCAGTAGAGACTGGGGGGAGGGTATAGACAGACAAGTAGAAGGGGTTTAGTGTTTCCAAGTAGCAACCTCACACATATGGTTTCACTTTCAGTGTCATTTAGGTAGGGTAACTCAGTGATAGTGGCAGGAATAGAGTTATTCACATAAATGAGGACACCTACTCCTATTTTAATGTTCGATCCGTTCTGAAGGCAGTATAATTTTGGAGGTCAATCTCATGCATGAGTATATGCAGTTTCTGCCAAGTTTCTGACATGGCAATGACATTGGTCTTATACAATACAGCTCAGTTTTCTACTTCGGGTATTTTAGGCCTTAGGCTGTTGACACTCATGTGGGTAATTTTGGCTCCCTTATCTGATGCCCAGCAAGGATCAGAAGGGGAGCATATTTGATAATTGAGAGAAGGGGGGCCAGGATTCATTTCTATGTCACTATACCTGCCAAGTAACAGGGATGCCATGTGTTTCAGGAGCTGGGTCAGATAGGTGAAAGAAAACTTCATTCCGCGGGACAGGCACAAGTAGGAAACATCATAGCAGGTACCTTCCCGCTACAGCCCACCATGAGTTACCAGAGAAGGAGTAGTATATATGAAGTTGCTTTGAAGAGACCATAAGGCATCTTAGTGGAAGGGGAACTGTGGGTACTACAGAGAGACCCAAGGTCAGTATAGGAGCCTTTCAAGCATGATGAGATCAGTGAGACAGCAGGAATCAAGCAGCACTGTATGATGGGAACAGTAAAATAACAGGAATCAAGCAGTGCAGAATCAGGTCACAGAGCCTTACACCAGGCAAGTCGACAGATCAACTATTATGGCAAGTTGTCAGATTAACTATTATGATTAGGTTATTCATTTATGAGGCACCAGGGAGTGCTATAACCAGGTATATTTTTTATGGTTACACTCAGTGAGCAGGACTGTTAGAGACCAGCCTAGGTTTTAGTGCACCATATTAATACAAGGCACCAGGTTGCAGTTAAACCTGCAGCATAAAGATATACTGATCACTGTAGGAAAAGGACATATTAAATAACAGAGCAGTGGTATATGATGATTATAACTGAATGTAGCCTTAAGCCAATCTAACTGTTGTATGCAATGTGATTAATAACATATAGAAATGCTCATATGATTGATTAACATTATGGTGTTTATGAGTAATAGACAGCCCACCCAATGATCTCCCTTTCTTCTCCTACCAGTACTCGCCAATAGTAATTAAGTATTGACTGTTGTCCAGGCACTGCTGAAAAGAGAGAAAAATTATTCTGGTATCTAAATATAGTGTATATCTACATATAGTGTACAGGTGTGAGTCATGTTATCCTGTTTAAGGAATCAGTTTGCTTTGTTCCAGATGTCAGTCACTTTTGGAGCCATTAATGTTATTGAGTGGGCTGGGGTGCTGCCAGTGGGGGCCAAGTAGGCATACCATTTTGCTATGTAGTGCAGGTGCTCAATAATTATAACTGGCTACAATTGAGCTAGATCCTAGTGTTGGGTTACAGTGCTAGGGAACTGTAAGGGTGTTCTGCTATTTGGGGGGAGTGGGTCATACCACCTGTAAAGGGGGAGCAGGAGTAGAAGGAAAGAACCAAAGGTAGGAGAGTATAGGGGGATAAAAGTGAGCCGATTGGTTTTCTCTCAGTCACAGTCACTATATAAACAACACCAGCTAAGGTGGGAGGGAGCCTGGGGAGGGAGGGTGGGTGGGGAGTGAGATGTAGTACCGCTCTGGCCAACCATAATTCCTGAAGCTGAAAGATGCAGGTAAGCTAGTATACCTGTGGACAAATCTGGTATTGGTGCTACTGCAGATACTCCTGGAGTTTGGGATGGGGGGGCTCAGAGATTGTCCCTCTTGACCCTTGAACTGGGGTTCAGTAACCAGAGGAAGGCAGTTTAAGGGAACACAAAGGCAAGGATTAAACGAAGATTAAAGAGCAGCTGATACCTTCGGGAGAACTTTAACAAAACATAATATTTAGACACAGTTTGACCTGTATACCACATTAGTTCCGTATTCTTCCTCCCCATTATTTATTACTGGTGTAGTTTGCATGAGAACAGAATCTTTGCTCTTGTAGAGTTCATCTATTCCTGTTGCTTTCCCCCTACCTGAAGTTATAATGCACTCATTGTGACATCACAGTTACTCCCATAGCAACTGACTCTGTTGTCACAACACTGGATTATGACTTGAAGAAGGGGAGTAAGCTATAGAAGCAGATGAACTGTAAGGTATAAAGATCATGTATTCATGCAAATTTCCTCAGAAATAAATGATGGGGAGGAGAAATCTATAGAATATACATTGAATGCAAGCTGAATTGTGTCTAAATAGCATGTTTTTCAAAGCTTTCTTTGAGGCATCAACAGCTCTTTAAGGGGTCACAGTACAACACAATACAGCAGGAACAGGAGTCAAGGTGGGAAACTGCACAGCATGTCTAGAGTGAGCAGAGGAGAGGGGAGGGGAGAAGTAGGGGGCTGTGAGGCTGGTTGAAACAGCAGCAGACAGAATATAGCAGCAGTGACTAGAATACACAGTATGAGCAATAATTGAGATTTAGTAGTGTTCGAATCCCTATATAACACAGTATGAGATAATAGGATCACTTCTCTAACACAGTACAAAACTTTAAAACAGCGGTATCTAACAACACACTGACTGATTTAACAGGTTCACTGCTCTGACTCAGACATTCCAACAGCAGGCTCACTACCCTAGCTGGCAATTTATTAATACCACAAAATTGAAACTGAAGGTCCATCTTAGGGTAACAGGCCCAAACAAAGGCACACATTAGTAAAAATGGCCAGACCCTTGAGAGCCACAGTCTATCTGTTTAGCTTGGCTGACCATAACTCCTGAAGCTGTAAGATGCAGGTAAGCTGGTATACCTGTGAGCGAATCCAGAATTGGTGCTGCTGCAGTTGCTCGATCGTTCCTCTCAACCCTTGGATTGGAGTTCGGTAACTGGAGGCAGCCTGCAGATAAATCCAGTATTGGTGCTGTTGCAGTTGCTCCCGGAGTTTGGCGTGAGGGTCTCTGAGATCGTACATCTTGACCCTTGGTCTGGGGTTCGATAACCAGAGGCAGCCTGTGGGCAAATCAGGTACTGATGCTGCTGCTGCAGTTGCTCCAGGAGTTTGGGGTGGGGCGGGCTCCAAGATCTTCCATCTCGATCCTTGGACTGGGATTCGGTAACTGGAGGCACCATGTGGGTGAATCTGATACTGGTGCTGCTGAAGCTGCTCACACAGCACTGGGTGGGGGATTCCGAGATCATCCTTCTCGACCCTTGGACTTGGGTTTGATAACCGGAGGCAGCCTGTGGACAAATCTGGTATAGGTGCTGCTGCAGTAGCTCCAGGATTTTGAGCTGAGGGGGTGAGCTCCAAGATCATCCCTCATGACCCTTGGACTGAGGTTTTGTAACCAGAGGCTGCCTGTGGGAAAATCTGGTATTGGTGCTGCTGCAGTTGCTCCTGGAGTTTGGGGTGGGGGAGGGTTCTGAGATTGTCCCTCTCGACCCTTGGACTGGGGTTCAGTAACCAGAGCAGCCTGCTGGTGAATCCGGGGTATTGGTGCTGCTGCATCTGGTACTGGTGCTGCTGCTGCAGTTGTTCTCAGAGTTCAGATTGGGGGAAGAGGGCTCCAAGATTGTCTCTCTCAAACCTTGGACTGTAATTCAGTAATCAGAGGCAGCCTGCAGGCGAATTCAGTATTGGTGCTGCTGCAGTTACTCCCAGAGTTCAGGGTGGGGGAGGGCTCCAAGATCGTCCCTCTTGACCCTTGGACTGAGTTCCGGTAACCAGAGGCAGCCTGTTTAAGGGAACAGAAAAGCAAGAATTAGACGAGGATTAAAGGGTAACAGTAAAACACAATAGAGCAGGAACAGAGATCAAAGAGAAAACTGCACAACATGTCTAGATTGAGCAGGGGAAGGGGTGGGGAGAGGGTAGGGTGGGCTGGGAGGCTGGCTGAAACAGCGGGAAAGCAGCAGAGACTGTAACAGTGGTGTCTAGGACACACAGTATGCAATAACAGGCTCATTGTTCTCAGTACAAAATTCTCAAACAGTGGTGTCCAACAACACACACTGACTGATTTAACAAGCTCACTGCTCTTACTCAGATAGACATTCCAACAGCAGGCTCACTACCCTAGCTGTAAATTCATTAATACAGCTAAATTGAAACAGCAGGTCCATCTTAGGTAACAGACTGAAACAAAGGTATACATTTGTCAAAATGGCCAGGCCCTTGAGAGCCACAGCCTATTTGTTTAACTTGTCCGAAGTAACCCCAGAAGCTGAAAGATGCAGGTAAGTTGGTTTAACTGCAGGCGAATCTGGTATCGGTGCTGCTGTAGTTGCTCCCAGAGTTCAGGCTAGGGGGGAGGGCACCGAGATCATCCCTTTTGACCCTTGAACTAATGCACCCCAGCATCCTACAAGCCCTTCTGACTGCCTTGTCACACAGCCTGACCACTTTTTCTGATATGAATACCTCTAGGTCTTTTTCCTGCTTTATCTTTGCCAGAATCACTCCACCCATTTTGTACTCCACTACAGGGTTTCTATGTCCCAAATGCATTATTTTGCACACTTTTGCATTAAAATCCAGCTGCCATACCCTTGACCACTCCTTTAGTCTTTTCAGATCTCTACCAATCCTTTCCACACACACCAGTGTCCGGTCTGTTGCAGATCTTGGTGTCATCTGCAAAGAGGCAAACTTTACCTTCCAGTTCCTCTGCTATGTTACTTATAAAGAAAGCGAAGAGGACCAGACCCAGCACCAATCCCTGAGGCACCCCACTGGTCACCCTCCCTTCCTTGCAGCAAACTTCATTTACCACAACCCTCTACATTCTATCCCCCAACCAGTTTTTTTACCCACGTTACCACCTTATTAGTCAACCCCAAATTCTCCACCTTGCTTACTACTCTCCTATACAGAACAGTGTCAAAAGTCTTGCTGAAATCCAGGTAGGCCACATCAACTTCTCCTCCCTGATCCAGCTCCTTGGTCACCCAGTGAAAGCAATCTATGAGATTTGTTTTGGCATGACCTTCCCCCTGTGAAACCATTTTGCCTTGGATCCTGTAATCCATTGGATAAAAGATATTCCACAATATTTTCTTTCCAGTAGTGCTTCTATTAACTTGTCACCACTGATGTCAGGCTGACAGGCCTATAATTGCCTGCCTCTTCCCTGCTACCACTTCTGTGAAATAGGACTACCTCTGCCCTATTCCAGTCCCTAGCGATGATGCTGGTTTCCAATGATCTGTTAAACAGGTCTGTCAGAGATGAGCTCCTTCAGCAATGTTGGGTGTGCACTGTCTGGTCCCATAGCTTTGTCCACCTTTAGGTTACTGAGTGCCTTCAGGTGTTCCTCATCCAAAATGGACTAGTGTCTATTTCCCTTCCATCAATGCTCCTTGTACCTTTCTGTGGTCCCTCCCCTTCTTCTTCTACTGTGAATACTGAGTAGAAGCATTTGTTTATGATGTTTGCTTTTATGTGATCCCACTCCATACACTCACCCCCTCCCTCTTTAACTGTACAATCCCTCCTTTTGTCTGCAGCACGTCGGATTGGCAGATTAATTTGGAAGGTTTGTGCAACAAGATAAAGAGGTAAGAAATAAAGAAATAATATGGATGAAGATGCTGAGGTTATACCAAAAAAAAGAATATATATAAATAAAGTACATATAAATATTAATATACATAGTAAATGAAAGGATGGTAAGATGATCAGGAGGCCAGAAGTAATGAGAAGCTGAGAAGTCAAAAAATGTAGAATGAAATGCATAAGTTTAAGGTGGTTTGCATAGTTCAGAAATAACATAGCATTTCTTGGAGAAGCAGAGGAAGTCATATGGCGGGAAACTGACTTTAAAATGTATATTTATGGTCGAGCGTGGTTTGCACTCTGCAATGATAACGAAGCATTTTGTGGGACAGAGGAAACAGAATCTTAACTGGTATGGCATCAGCTTATTGATTTCTGCATACTGCAGCGATAATGATAAAGCATTGTGTAGAACAGAGGTGAAGAGCTGCAGGAAGGGGACCGAGCTGGAAGGGGGTATTGCCGGCCCAAGGTCTTGCTGGCCCTGAAAAAAGCACAGTTTTAACAAGGCTTTTGTGGAAAAGAGAAGCGCTGTAAGGGTCAGCTGATAAACAATATGGTACAGGACAAGAGAGACCGGAGGAACGCAAAGGAAATGGTGGGTCGCATGCATTCAGCTGGGTTAGAAGTCAGGGGAACAGGATGCTGGGGCGGAGCACTGCAAAGCAAAGGGGTTTTTTTCCTAGCCGGGAAGAGGTTTGCATGCGCCTTGCAGTGGCCCGGTGTGTTATTGGAGAAGTGCTGGGTTAGAGAATGGTTTAGTGGACCGGGGAAGTGGCAGCACATTTGGTAGGCCAGAGAAAGGAGGCCTAACACATGCAGTGAGCAAGAGACGGATGTGGGCGGCCACATGGCATGACTTCACACGCTGTGTGGAGGCCATGTTGTAAGCGAGGGTCCAAAATGGCAGTTTAAAAAAAAAGGAGCCATGGGGAAAGAGAGGAACCCGGGGGACTACAAGCAAAGGATGAGGCAATTAATGGGGGCCTAGTTGCTAGGAATGAGAGAGCATACGGACTAGCGTGGTAGAAACAAATAGCATGATGTCACATGACCACAGGACCATGCAGTCCAGCCACTGGTTGTCTCTTTTGCAAGCTGGTAACAGGGTTACCTTCATTAGACAAGGGGACAATGTGCATTGGGGGGGAGAGGGGACAGCCCAAGCAGGCATGGTTGCAGGAGGAATGGGAAGGCAACCAGAGGCTTGTGAGGGCATGCAGGGTGGGGGAGGCACAGGCCTAAGGGACCTTGATTTAAAAGCGGCTGGGGGGGATACAAAGGGACAGAAGCCTGACAGACCAGGATCCATGGTGATGGTAGCCATGAGAGGGGGTAGGCCCAAATAATATGGGGCCCCCAATGGGAGGGAATCAGAGTTAGGCTGTGAGATCATGTGGTGTCATGTGCCCCAAAGGGTCAACAGCCAAAGGCATGCGAAAGCATGTGGGGGGGAGAAGTTTTCCTTTTTTAGGCCTGGAAACAACACAAGAGGTGATGTCCGGAGTGAGCGAGGGCTTTTATCAGCCTGGGGCTCACGGGGCAGGCACGGGATGGGGGGCAACAGCCAGAGGGGAGAGAGGCTGAGGCCTGGAAGCCCACAAGAGGTGGCATCTGAGGTGCGTGAAGGCCATGACTGCCCGGAGGCCTGCAGAGGTGGGGCAGGGGAAGAGATAGGGGCCTGGGGGGCAGTAGAAGGGAAGAAGGGGACAGAAAGCAGGGGAGACTGGATGAACGATACAGTCACCTGGAAGGAGCCTGTTGTGAACACTGGCGATGAAAGAAGGCCCAGGCAGAGGTTGGGCCATGAGGCAAAAAAAAAAAAAAATAGGAACACATTTCGTGACCATTAGGCGACTGCTTGAACGAGGGCCTGGCCATAAGAAGGAAGGCTGTAGACATGATTTAAATAATGGAATTTTGTTTTTCCTTTCTTCAGTTGTCTTCACAGTTTGAAAGGAATGAGGGGCATGGCACCAAAGAAGAACAGGCCTTCAAAGGAAGACGCTTACAGGGCTATAGTCGAATTGGCGGAAAAAGCCAACAAAATATGGGAACTGGTGGAAGGGAGGAACCAGGGAGATCCAGGGAGAAAAGGAAAGCGGGGAAGGGTAAAGGGGGCAGAGGGAAGTGGCTGGCTGAAAGGCCATGCAGCCCAACCAGGGTACAACCACTGACTGTGGGACACACCAAGGTGGCTGATCCAGTACCTCTGCAGCCTATCAACCCAGTACCACCATTACCTCTCCAAGAACGAGTTGGGGTTCCCCAAGGGGAACCCAGACCAGATCGCCAGAGCATAATGGTTCCTCCACAACCGCTAGTGGTGCAACCACCCACTCAGCCACAGGGGACCATGATGGGATGCCAGGAAGATGGCAGGCAACAAGGAACAGACAAGGACACAGGTAACACACCCAACTCAGTGGGTGACAGTATCAAAGAGTATATAAGTCAAATTGTGTAGGCGCTTGGGGCAGGAGGTTTAGGGTAAATTGAGTCAGCACTGGCAGAGATTAGGACAGGAAAAGAGGTACTGAAGGAAAAGGAAGGAGGTACAGAGAAAGAGGGAAAAGGAACAAGGGAGATAGGTTCCCCTGGGATGAGGGTAGGCGAACACGTTCCATTGGCCACGAAAGAAAAAATATGGAAAGGTGAGTATGTGGATATATTCACTTTAGTAAGCTAGTAAGTGGCAGCAAAATATGAAGAGACAGAGAACATAGGAAAGAGTGAAATGGCAGCAGCCGAAGTTTTGTTAGGGAAGAAGGAGGAGGACAAATTCACAAAAGGGAAGACTTGGGATGGGTGGTTTATAGATTTTGCCACATTCTCAGCCATTGTATTGGAAAAGAAACCAGAGCTGGGCATCCCACTCATCACATGATCCCTAATAATAAGGCAGGCAAAGGCAAAAGGGGGGTGGGGTGGATATACTACGATGAATTTTTTCAGCAGAGAATGGCGACATATGAGGATATAAGATGGGACACAAAGCAACTAGACCTATGGACAGATTATGTAACTGATCAGTCCACACCTGAAGGGGAGTGGGGGAGAAAAGGAGCTATGCCCTAGAGGTGCTACTGGGCTTACAATAGGGCCTTTTGTTCTTGGCCACAATGTGGTTTTCGGCACACATGTTTAAAATGCGGGGGAACACATCTGGCAAGCAAATGCAGAATGATATGGGTCCCGGGAGCCCAAGGATCTGGGGGTCAAGGGTCAGGTCAACAATCTTTTCATGAGGGATGGGGTATAAGGGGCAGGCATGGAACAGGGGGAGGGGTAGGAGGCATAAGAGTAGAAGGAGTCAGAATCACTGACCAGCAAGGCCAAGCACTGAGCGAAAGGGGAGAATCTGGGAGGGGTGAAGGGAAGAAAGCCAGAGAGCAATTGAGTGCAGCCAGAACCCCCATCAGGATAGAGGCATGGAAAGGTTGGTTGGACAGGTACCTGAATAGAAAAGTAGCAGAGATGATTGAAAAAGGTTTTTGCACAGGTTTTTCATTGCAGTGTGAAGGCCCTAGGCAAGTGAGAGAGGCAAACAACCTGGGTTCGGTAAAAGGGAGAGAAGAAATGTTAAGACAAAAGATAGAGAAGGAAAAGGCAGCAGGGAGAGTAGAAGGACCATTTGATACCCTCCCATTGCAGAACATGAGGGTCTTTCCACTGGGTTTGGTCCCCAAAAAACAGGAAGGAGAACACAGGGTGATTCACCACCTATCCTTTCCCGAAGAGGATTTGGTGAATGATTTTATTTGGGGAAGAATATAGTAGAGTGACATATGCAACACTAGAAGATGCAGTCCGGATAATCCGGGCTACTGATGATGCATGGATGGCAAAAACAGATATCGAATCCGCATTCAGATTGCTGCCAGTTAGGAGAGAAGACTGGGACCTTTTGGGTTTTAAAATTGGGGGACAGTACTATTTGGACAAATCCATGCCCATGGGATGTTCTATAGCATGTGCAACATTTGAAACATTCAGCACCTGTTTGCAGTGGATATTTTAAGAAAAAACTGGTTATAGAACAGTCATTCACTATTTGGATTATTTCCTTTTTATCGGTAGTGGGAAAAAGGAGACACAAAAAATGTTGGTCACGTTTCAAGAACTGTGCAAGGAATTAGGGGTTCCACTGGCACCGGAAAAAACAGAGGGGCCCAGCAGGGTGCTAGAATTTCTGGGTATTGAGATAGATGCTCCAGGGGAAATATTCAAGCCGCCGGACAAAAAAGTGGAAAAACTGAAAGAGTTGATCCAAGTAATTACCAGCAGGAGAAAAGTACAACTAAAACAAGTACAACAGGTATTGGGGCACCTGAACTTCACCTGCAGGGCTATTGGACCACGGAGGGCTTTCACCAAAAGGTTAACAAGGGCTACCGCTGGAGTGACCAGACCACACCATTGGGTAGACATGACAAAAGGAGTCAAGGAGGATTTTAAAGTATGGGAGGAATTCCTCAGGGAATATAATGGTTGCTCCTTCTGGCAGGAGGAATGGATGTATAACACAGACAGATGCAGCTGGGGGCCTAGGCATGGGGGCTATCTGAGGGGCAGATGGTTTGCAGAGCCGTGGCCATCAGACTGGGTGAAGGATGGTAAGGTAAAAGATATAACATTGCTAGAGATCATGCCCAATTGGGCACGCACCCTGGTTTGGAGGCAGGAATTACGGAATCAGAAAGTGACATTCTGCTGTGACAATAGAGCAGTGGTAGAGGTCCTAAACAACAGGGGAGCCAGGTCAGAAAGGGTCATGCAAGTTTTGCGACTCTTGGTGCTAAGCACCTTGCAGTTGAACATGTTATTCAGAGTGAAACACATAGAAGGGGTACACAATACCCTGGCTGACAGCCTTTCCCGTCTGCAGCTGGATCATTTCCAGAGGCTGGCACCAACAGCGGAGGAACAAAAAACGCCCATACCAATAAACATCTGGGATGTTGACAAGAAGGAGCAGAACTGTTGTTTCGCAGTTCATGGGCACCATGGACTCTGAAGGCCTACAATGGGGCCTAGCGAGTGTTTCAAGCATTCAGGCAGCACACCATATGGAGGTAAGTCAGCCACTCACAGAAAAACAATTGAGGAATTTCATCATGGAGCAATGGCAAAAAGAAACAGCCCACACCACAATGGGGGTCTATTTGGCAGGGATTGGTGTTATTTGCAGTTTAAAAGGATGGAAGAACCCGACAAAACCAATGTTCATTAGAAGAATGATGCAGGGCTGGAGTAGGTTAAAACAAAGGATGGTGGATAAGAGAAGGCCAATAGGGGAACAGTGGCTCGCGAAACTAAAAGATGTGTTACCGGCAATATGCAGATCAAAGGCCAAGGCCCAGCTATTTCACATGATTTATGTTATAATGTTTGCAAGGGCCCTGAGAGTGAGTGAGGTGGTAGGCCATGGCAGGAAAGACAAGGAAGGGGGATTAGAATGGGAAGATATAAGCTGGGAGATGAAGGAGATACAGATCTTGATTAAGAGGTCAAAGATGGATCAAAGGGGACAGGGTTGCATGGTAACACTGAGGAAACATGTAGAGGGTGCAGTGTGCCCAGTGCAGGCTTCATGGGCATTCACCGCAGAGCATGGGAATAGAACAGGGAGATTATTTATGCATGGTGATGGAAAAAGGGTCACAAGTTATCAAGTCACAGCATTACTCAGAAAAGGTATGCAATTCCTGGGGGAGGATCTGATTAATTATTCATCCCACTCCTTATGGATAGGGGCTGCCTCACAGTGGGCAGCGGCAGGCGAGACTGTGAATAATATTTTGGAAAAGGGGCGCTGGTGGTCTGCCAGTTATAAGAGATACATTCAAACACTGCAGTGTGGATGACTAACATATCACCTATGTTTTGTTACAGATCTGGAGCCACTTGGGGGGGGATGGGGAGAGGTGATATTATGGTAATGAAGCTAAGACCATGTATAAGATATTTATTTTGCTTAAACCCTATAGGAAGAGGGAGGATCACGGAAGTCTGGATCTGCGGTCACTCTTATATTTATTGTGCAGAAAGGAGAACTGAGAAAAAGGCTGGGGGAAAGCAGCTTTACCAAGATGTGAAACAATGTAGATTGGTGTGGCGTGGCATCCAGAAGATGAGATGGGCACAATTTCTTCCTACCCTGAAAGAGCTGAAGGAGCGGTGACCCATTCCAGATTTAATTATTATACATTTAGGGGGTAATGGCCTTGGGGGTAAGCCATGGGTGGACACATACATGCAGATAAAAAGGGACCTAGAGACAATACAACAATGATGGCCTAGGGTATGCGTTGCCTGGTCGGATATGATATCGAGGAGAGTTTGGAGACATAAGCACAGCCATAGAGCTGTGGATAGGGAAAGGAGAGAGATGACCAGAAGGGTAGGGACACTGATAAGGAAAATGGGAGGACAGGTAATACTGCAGGGTGTGGAAGAGTGGGTAGAAGATTTTTATAGGTTGGATGGTGTGCATCTGTCAGATCTAGCCATAGACATGTTTAATACAGAAATGATGGGTTTTATAGAAGCATGGAGGAGGCATGCAAAAAAATGGAGTATAAAAAAAAAGAGAAGGACTGGGGAGGAGGTTCCCTGAGGTATGGGGGAACAATACCCTAAGTGAGGGGAAAGCCAGTCATCCAATGCAAGCTGGAGACCGGCTAATGGGGAAAAAGGGGGGGAAGGAGGGAAGGGGGGAAAGAAAAAGGAATAAGACAAAAAGAGGAAGAAGCTGAAGGAGAAAAGCAGTCTCGGTTTTCACCGTTACCTAACAGAAAAGGAGAAGAAGGCACCCAGGATTTCACCTGGGGGGAGCAAAAAGAGGAAGAAAGAGGGATGATCAGAGATTGATATATGGATGGAAATAAATGTAATTGTGAGAGATATAATAATAAAAGATGATGAAATAGAACATGGAATTATGATATATAAATAAATTAATTGCCAATCTGAGCACAACAACAAACAACGGTCTCTGTCTTTTTGTGAGGGAAAAGGGGAGAATCCGGGACAATGGGATTTTCCCTTTAAGGGGCAGACCAGGTTGTCCTGGTGCACCCCTTCCCTTTTCATCAAGGTGGTGTGCTCAGAAGGGAAGGGGGAAAGGAAGGGGAGGGCCAGGGGATCGAACAATGGCCAAGCAACAGGAAGGGGATGGGCAAGCAGAGGTACATAATGGGCAACACAAGAATGGTTCAGCCACTTTTGTTGGAGTTTTGATCCTCCCCACCCACCCTGCAATATAGAGCAAGAGGGAAGACAGTCAAAAGGGACTGTGTGGTAGGTCTGTCAATGGTGGATGACAGATGTGTCCGGTAGGATGATTACTGGACTGCCAAAGGTGGATGGCAGAAAATAATATAGTTATTGGACTGCCAAAGGTGGATGGCAGAAAAGGGGGGAAAAAGGGGGTGAAGGAGGGGAGGGGGGAAAGAAAAAGGAATAAGTCAAAAAGAGGAAGATGCTGAAGGAGAAAAGCAGTCTCAGTTTTCACCGTTACCTAACAGAAAAGGAGAAGAAGAAGGTACTCAGGTTTTCACCTGGGGGAGCAAAAAGAGGAAGAAAGAGGGATGATCAGAGATTGATACATGGATGGAAATAAATGAAATTGTGAGATATAATAATAAAAGATGATGAAATGGAACATGGAATTATGATATATAAATAAATTAATTGCCAATCTGAGCACAACAAACAATGGTCTCTGTCTTTTAATGAGGGAAAAGGGGGAAATCCAGGACAACCTCTAATTGTGCATACGTAATATTGCTAATTGATGTATAACTACACACTAACATATTTTAGTTGCATAATTACTAATTGGCTTTGTAAAAGTGTTGTGATTAAGAAATAATAACATTATTTCCACAGTTAATGCCTGTCTACCATGTATCTGCAAGATAAGTTCACAAAAACTAATACTTGAAATAAATGTAAGAAGAAGGGTAACTACATTATGGCTACAGTGCAACTGCTGGCAACTACTATACATCTACATTTATCAAATGTCAATATTGTAGTTGTGATGTGCTTTCTCCTCAGAAATCAGTCCCTCAAACATTCTGCTTAATAAACATGCACTCTAATATTGTAAATTGATATGCAATGACATTGTTTATTTATACAATAAAATATGGACATGCTGATTTTCACAGCAGATCCTTAGGTTTTTCTTGCACAGTACCCCACATGAGGTATCAAATCTCGATAGATTAAAATGATCTGACTCTAAGATATCTGTATTGTCACTTAATAGTGTGATGTAAAAACAGCGAGTATGAGGACACGGCCATTGTCCCATAAGCTTCAGTTGTTTATATCTCTCCTGTAAACTAGAAACAGCTCCTTGCTTTGTAGGAAATTTTTTCTGTTTCAGCTTTTCTTTTATAGGATTTGTGGCATTTCTATGTAGTCCCCAGCAGTGAAAGACATCAGGACCTCCTTCAACTTAAAGTGTTACAGGGGAAACTACTGGTGGAGAACATGTCATTATGTCAGATAGGCATTAACTGTGGAAGCAATACAACAGAAGCTGCACTTTTCTTAATAAATACAACATTGTTAAAAAGCCAGTAAGTAATTTTGCAAATTAACATTTGTTTACGGCATAAGTAAACAGTGGAGTTGCATATCAACTAACAATATTGGATTGCATGTGTGTCAGGCATAATATTTATGAGACTGGTCTTCCAATGTGAAAATACATCTTACATACAGATTTGATAAATTATAAGTGTATAGTAGTTACATTGTAGCCCTACCTTACTCACCAGTTCCCTTACACTTTAAGTGTCAGTTTCTGTGTGCTTTGCAAATACATGGCAGATATGCAGTAACTGAGGAAACAATGCCATTATTTCTTAACCACACCATACAGTAGTTAAATAACCAAGTAGTAATTACACAAATGAAATATTTTAGTGTATAGTTTCAAATAAATTAGGAATAGTTGATTGCATGTTTGTTAAGCTATAAGTTCATGCGGAAGTGATTGCCAGTCAATCCACATATGTGTAGCCAACTGAACTTACATTTTAGTCATATCTTATTTAGTTTTCTATTTACACTTTCAGTTTTTTATGTGATTACCTTTTCAACACATGGCAGATATCCAGTAAGTGTTGAACCAATGCACAAGACCTGCATACATACCTAGTTAGACTTGTAAGAACAAACTACATAACGCTAAACGAGATACAGGGGTAGTTGCACAATAGATTTGCTGTTACACTTGTTAGAATGAATTGATTAGTACCAAAAGGGAGACAGTATTAGTCACATGTGTGACTATTTCTCTGATAAAATGTATACAGCTCCAGACAAAGACTTGGCCAGATATCTCTAAGGAGAAGCTCTCCGGTGACCCTAGAGTGGTACTTCAAGCAGACATGGAGGAATTTCTTTAGAGATACAGAAATTTAAAGGAATATTTGACCATGTCTTTGGCAGCAACTATAAGTGCACAATATGCAAATGTGAATGTAGTGTACATTACAACTATTCTGTGTTACACTGCAGTTACAGTGTAGCAGAGATGCGCAATAACTGAAAAACTGATTCACAATAACTTCGTGAAGCCCCGCAACTTAATGAAGTTATTCGCACTTCCTAAAGTCAAACTTCAGGAATAGGCAACCGTAAGTTGAGAATTTACAACTTCTCTGGCAAAGTTCATTGGTACTTTGCAAATCGGTTGTCTTTTCCAATGCTGTTGCTGCACCATGTTACCTGCAGATCACATGGCTACACTACAGTGGGAAACAGTCTATAAGAGCTATACTGCATGCAGTTCTAGAAAGCGTGTTCAGGAGATATGATCTGCTCTGTACTTAGAGCTCTGTTTTGATTCTACTTGTACTGCTGTCACTGCATAAAACAGACATTTTTTTAAACCATATTATACTTGGTGTTTTGCATCTGCAGACTTAATTTTGAATGATTTTGCCAACGGTTTAGCTCATTTTTTTCCATTCTCTTTCTGTGTGGTGCTGCTGTACTGTGCTGAACTTGTGTTGTATGTGTGTTAGAGAGTCAGGCTTTTGTCTATAAGCAGCAATGGCTTTAGTTTCATAAACATTCAGTGCATTTTCAGTTTTCACTGGTACTCTCAGACAATTAATTTTTCTCAAGTCCTGAAAATCTTATTTCCCATTTTTTACTCAAGTCACATAATTTCTGTACACTCTTAGTGTTCTAGTGCTCTTAAGATACTAATGTCTGGGCCGGCCCACTGGTGCAAAGGCATGGTTGTTGTCTGTGGCACCCATGACCCGGGTTCAGAATGGACTCAGGAGTCAGAAGGTCAGCCAGGGAGAGTAGGATTGAGCATCCAGTGAACTGCTCTCCTACACTGGGGGGTCATGAGGATGAGTGTCTGACACACACATGATGGACCCCTGGCAGAGGTCAGGAGTACCATGGCAGTCAGCACCTGCATGTTCAGGGGGCGGGGTGGATGTGGGTCACCATTGCACATCCCCACCCCTGTGGGGTCTACAGCCTACAAAATGCTGGCCCCGCTAATGAGCCAGCTCCATTGCCATCCCCTCGGGCCACCAGAGTTTGCCTATCAGTGGCCCCACTCAGGGGGTAAGCCCAAGTATGAGGGGTTGGCTGCCAGAGTCTGGTGAGCGACTCGGGAATTGGGGGACTGGCTAAAAATAAACAAAACAATAAAAAAGCATAATTAAAAAAAAACTACTAATGTTTGTCCAGGATTCTGGCAGGTACTTAATATTTTTATTATTATTTGTCATAATTATTTAGCCCCTGTCTTGTCATTTTGATTTTTTTATTTGATTGTAACTATTTTACTACCAGTAGTATTTTTATGATTTTCCAAGTCATTAGTACTTATACACATTATCATGGTATAATGTGTGGTAGAGGGAATGGAAAGGGTAGACAGGGAGAAAAGGCAGGCAAATCAGCAGTGGTGATGACAACTGGAGGCAAAGGGTCTGTTATGGATGCAAGAGGTAGCAGAGTAGCTACAGTGCATGATGGTAGTGGCACAATAAAAAAATGCTTACAGCACTTGATTTGGCTGCTATCTTAGATGAGGAAGGTGGCAGCCAGATCCATGATCTGTTGTCTGAAATTTCCTTAACCCCATCAATACCAGTGAGTAAACACAGTGGTGTTGAAAAATATCCAAAAGAGTCCCCATCAGCAGTTAGTGGTAGTAGACTTGAGATTGAGGATAACGCAGTGGCAGAGCTGTGTATGTTACTGCCATCTCAGGAAAATGAGAAAGGGGGGGGCCTGCAGAAGGAGGATAAGGAAATAAAGAATGAAGGTAAGGATGTCACCATCATTGATTCTTCTTGGGAGCCTGAAAAGAAAAGCAAACTCTGGTCAGAGCTGATATGGCTGTGAAGAGCTTTTAGAAGTGGCAAGAGCATGGAAAAGAATATGCAGTGCTTTCTTTACACTGGAGTCAGCTGTAAGTAATACTGCAGCAATTACAGGACTGCGCATGCGTGATACTCACATATATGATGTTTGCCCTGTAGTCAGTTCTGCACAACATGGTGATGCTGACATAACTATGTATACACAATAGTCATGCTTGCGCATTTTAAGTCAACATCACCATGTTGCACATGGTGGCTGTCAGTACTGCAGTTGCAGAACAGAAAAGTAGTGCACTGGAAAGTGAATATATTTATGTGGCCCGTGGAGGGGTAGGGCTGCATAAACAGAATCACTGGAAACTATGTCAGAGCACTGTGGCAGGACCTCAGACAGCAGTCTGGTTATGTGCGTCCACAGTGCTGTTATACAAATCTGATGATGGCATAACATCCTTGGAGCTTGGCACATGCAGCCATACAAATCAAACTCAGGAGGAGTCTACTAACAAACTAGAGATCTGGTCTGGGACTTACTCATCATCGCAGTCACTTTCTCATTCTTTTCTAAGCAGTCATATCTGGCAAATGTGACTTAACCATATTGATGTCAGTGCTGGTAGACTACTTCTGGTTTTCCACTGATTGTATTAGGTGGGGGTAGTAGCAGTCATTTTCTTTTAACTTGATCTTTATTTCTCTGTTAGAAACTTTGCAAGCATTGCACTACTAATGGGTACAATCTTACATAGATACAGGTATGAGTAGTTCCATGCCAGAACATAGCTGATTCTACATTTCCTCTTTACATTTCTAGGAGTTAACCTTCAGCAAAAGGCATCATCATGTACAGGCTGCCAAGAGGAGCAATACAAATCAGAGAAGAAATTGTTGTTGTCAAGGAAGATCCTGGAGTTGAAATAGATTGCCAGTCCTAGATGCCGTAGGAAGATCTGTTCACCTGTATTTACAAGCAACATATTAACAGTATAACAAACAAAGATTATCTTAACCTGAACTATGAACTCTTTAAAAGCATAACATAATAAAGATTATGTTCCCCGGGTATATAAAAAACACCACAAATCTGTTGAAGTTGAAATGAGCTATAGAAATGTATCAAAATAAAATAAAATATTCAATAACTAACTTAGTGCTGTTTGTCATTTATCTTACCTCAATGATAAATTGTACATATGATTAAGATTAACTAAACATTATTGGTAAAATCATGGATTGGCTACCTAGTCCTACCAATGACCCCCCTGTCCTTCCCCAGACAGATGTGTACAGCCTAAGGTCAAAATCCTAGAGTGATAAATGGTGCTGAGGAGTACCACATCCAGGGTGTGATTCCCACCAAATCTTAGATATGGTCAGCATTAGGTTCATGACTCCCTTCATCCTGAATCCTAGAATGTCAGGGCCTCCATGTGTCCAGAAAATTCTCCGTTCTGAGATGAAGAGAGGCTGTGAGCCTTTCCATGGTCTCCAGCTCCTTAAACATCTGTATCCACATAGAAAGCACAGGAGGTTCTGTCGAGAGCCACTTGACCATGATGGTAATAAATTTAAGGACTGACAACTGGAGAACCTGAAAGAGCTTGTGTCATTCCTTAGCCCCCTCAAGTCCCCCAGCCAAACCCAGGACCAAAGCCTGAAAAGTGAAAGGGTATGGAAATCCCAGGCTGTATTGAGTTGAGTATGCACTTGCTGCCAAAAGGGTTTTATAATCAGATAATTCCAAAAGATGTGCCAATGTGAATCAATGGCCCCACAGAGTCTCCAACATTTCTCTGTACAGGTAGACCCGAAATGTTTTGTGCATGTTGGAGTGAGGGAAAAACCTTGTTAAAATCTTCCAGTTAAACTCCCGCCAGGTGGGGAAGAAGGTGACTGCCCAACCCTTATCAAGCCTCTGAAGCCAACTGGATTCTGAAATGGGTTGTCCCACCTCTGTGGCCCAAGTCTGATGCAATCTAGCGGAAAGAGAGGGGGTAACATAAGACAGGAGTTTATAAAGTTGTGATATAGACCTCATCTTAGCTGACAACCATACCCACCAGTAGAATAAGTCTTCCAACTCAGTTCAGGGTCTTAAAATTTGGGTCAGGTGAGAATCCTTCAGGATAAAATTTCTGACCTGTAGGAATCTAAAATGATCCTCTCTCTGTAGTAGTAGTAGTCTTGAAGTAGTAGCTGCCAGTGGTGGCATGCTCTGGAAAAAAATGGTCCCCATGCACATCTGCACATTTTAGAAATGATGCCTTTTCTTGTTTTTACTGTAAAGAAACTGACCCCTTTAACACAAAAATAATGAGTCAGTTATGGCCTTCAATCCCCCCCCCCCCTTTTTGCTTCAAGTGAGGAACATCATTATGGGTTTGCATCAGATGTACAGTGGCAGCCATAGATGCAAAATATTGTTAAACAGTAATCAACTATATGTAAAAGCTATTTTTTTTGAAAGTGTGCTTTCTTAATGTTGTCAATACCACTCCACCCAGGTGTACTCTGCCCCTGAATTTTTGTACCCCAAGTGCATTATTTTACATTTTTGTGTTAGGGACAAAAATGCCTTTCAAATGAGGGTAGTCACTAATCTAAATTCTTCATAGTTTTTTATGTTTCCTTATGTGTGTGTGTGTGTGTGTGTGTGTGTGTGTGTGTGTGCAAGAAACATCTTGTGGTAGAACAACATTTCAGAGATGTGTGTCAGGGATGAGTACAATCCACAGCAATCTACAGTGGGCTGGTCCCTGACAGACCAATGAGCATGCAACCAGACTGTGACAGTTTCACAGCTGGAAGCCATTCTCTAGTTGAAAGAAATAAAGTGCTTTAATGAGAGCTCTTCATTCCTTTCATTCATTCCCTTACTGATCTTATTGCTTGTCTGCTCTCCCATCCTGCAGATGTCCTGGTACCAAGCCATACACTGCATCCCCCACTCTCTGTGCCATAAGCAGTAAACAGTCCTAGCAGTAAAGAACAAATAAATATTATTTATCCTTCCCCAGACCGATGTCTGCATTGAACTTGTTTGTGTCTCTGTGTGAATGACAGTGTGTGTTCTTGTCCCCGAACTCCTCTCTGTTCAGTGCTTCATGTGTGCCACAATGCCCAGCCTGAGCATTGTTGTCTGTGATGGTACCCACTGACCCACTTCAGTGGATCTCTTAGTGTTTATGTTGCCTCAGTGTGCCCCCCACCACGCCGCACAATACAAGGAGCAAGAGTGCTGAGAAGTGAGGCAGCATTGCCTGCAGAGCTGTAGCTTAACCCTAAATGGCAGAAAAAGAGCAACACAGGCTGCAGGGACAGATACCGAGAAGGAGAGGCAGCAGCAACCCCTCTGAAAGAGAGCACAGGATCAAAAGAGGTGGTGAGTGGTACCAGTGTCAGGGACAGAGTGGAGAGAGAGAGCCCCCAAACAGGGACAGCAACATGCTGAGATGTGGCGAGTAAGTGGAATGAGAGTGATCACAAGGTGACAGGCTGTCACTATTGCAGCACCACCTTGGCAGTGTGAAATCGGGGGCAGTGCAATGTAGTGATCATAACCACAATGACCAGTGGCTCCCAGACCCACACCTGAACAAACATTCATTTAATGGGTGGCCTGTCCCTTAGCAGAGTCTACTCCCCCCACCCTCTCCCATCCACACTTCTCAAGAGAGACACTGCAACAGCGATAGCAACTTCCAGTGCAGCATATATGTGTATGTCCAATCTGTTCCAGTCAGAGATGGTGTCAACCCCCCCCACCAAACAGATAAGTGGAGTATAGTGTGCGCCTGAGCTCAGTTGCCATCCATTTTATTTCCGATCACTCTTCTGACACCTTGCTCTTGGTCTGACTCTGTTTGTCTTTCTGAAGCTCAGTGGAAGCAGACAGCACATACCAAGAGGCAAAGAAAGTAGCAGCAAGAGTGCCATGACCGGGGCAGAGAGCAGTGCTGCAGAGTTTTCCTTTCACCATGGGGGAGTGGACAGTGGAGAGAGAGTGAGAGACCATGACAGACACAGTCTAAAACAAATTTGGTGCATCTATTCCACCACTGCATAACAGGAGCAACCAGAGAGAGCCAAAAACAAATATGTGGGTCATATATCATCCTCTTCACATTGACTTGCACAGTGTAAGGTCAGCAATGGATGGGCACTCCTGGGTAGCTATTGCCCCCAACACCTCCAGCTCACATCAGCACACATGGAACAATCTGTGGTAGCCACAGACTGATGTAGTTTACTCATCTTCCCCTCCACACACATCCCACTCCACACAGGTTGTCACAGTGACAAGGTGACCTCCAGGTGTGTAGCCCAAGGTAAATAGTGGACTGTGGCCTAGCAGAGGCTGGTGATTGGTGCCTTCTCCACAACCATCCCACCACTGCACATTGGCTGCCCCAGTCAGAGACAGAAGTGTAAGTTGCACAATTGCCATGCCACACCTATTTCTATCTGGCCTGGTGGGCGCCAGGTGGGTGGAAATGTGGTTGCAGTCCAGATCCACTGGGTGGCCCGAGGCCAGTGGCATACAACACATCTTTCTGCATTTCTGCACATGTGAAGCATTTGCTCCTTCCATTCCACCTCCTGCATGTTAGGAGCACTCTGCTGGAGCCAATGACAGATGTGGCTCACACATCTGTCTGTCTTCATCCGAGTTTCATGAAAGCAGGCACTGGCATTGGGTGGGCTCCAGGCAGGTGGCACTGGGAGAATGGTGCCCAATCCCCCCATCCCACATCCACAACAGGGCAGCACCCTGCAGCAGTCAGGGATAGAGATGCAAGTTGCACATCTGCCCCTTCACACCCTTCCCTGCTCCACCAGAGCTAGCATGAAGGTTGGAGTGGGATTTGGGTGACTGTCAGTTCCTCACCCTATGCCACAACTCTACACTTCTAAAACACTCTGCTTCAGCCAGAGGCTCTCCCATCTAAAGTTTTCAACCCATGTAGAGCACTCTGAGGTGCTGAGATATAAAAATGTGGATCTTGTATCTGCCCCTCCACAACTGTTCCCACTCTGCTGGGTCGGGGGGGTAAGATGCAGTGGGTGCTCCTGAGTGACCTGTGCCCCCTCTTGCACCCCTCATCAAACCAATACTTTACAGCAGCCAGAGAAGAGATATGGATTGCACATCTGCCCCCATCATAAACTCTGCCCATTCCAACAAGTTTCACACACAGGCTGGAATGGGGTCTAGGATGATGGCCATTAAGTGACTGCCCCCCCACCACCATCCCACCTCCACTCATGGGGAGCACTCCTCCCCCTCCATTATACATTTGCACATGGAGAACACTCCTCCCACTCCATAACTCCTTTGCATATGGGGAGCAATTCTCCTTCTCCAGTCCTCTTCCACATGGTGGACATAGTGTCTTATGTAATCATGTTTGGTCTCAATCCTTGTTGAATGCAAGATTGTACATATTGTATATACTAATGTAAAGAAAATTGCTTAATTTTAATTTATATTATGTGCCCTTACTTTTTGTATTTTACACCATGTATTATCTTTATCATTGCTTGTACAAGAGACCTCCTTGCAAATTAGTTTGCTCAATGGATTTTATTCCTTCCCAATAAACTTGAAGTTGAACATGGAAAGCACTCTTCCTCCATTCCATCTCCACACATAGGTATCATTGCTCTACCTTCATCCCACTTCCATACATTGTGAGCACTCACCTTCTGACCCCTCCAGTGCTTCTCCCACTACATTTCATGTGCCCCACATGCAGAGTACTTCTCCTACTACATCCCACCTCCTGCACATGGGGAGCACTCCCCCCTTCCATTCAACCTGCACACATGAGGAGCTTTCCTCTCACTTTATATCAGCTCTGTACATGGGGAGCACTTCACCCCTTCATCCCACTACCCCTACATGGGGAGCATTGCTCCCCATCCATCCCACTCCTGCATACAGGGACTCATCCACACATTTGCATCACTCCTCCTCTATCTCCATCCCACCTCTGCATATAGAGAGTACTCCTAACCCCATTCCACCTTTGCACATGGGAGCACACTGCAACAGCCAGAGACAAAGATGTCAGTCAGGCATCTGCCTTTCCACACTTATTCCCACTCTACGTGATAAGCTCCAAGCTTCGCAGAACATTGGTGGGGTTAAGATGTAATGAATGGGGTGCCCTGGGAGATGCTGCCAAAATCCTTCATCACCTCTCTGAATGAGAGAAGCCCCACCCCAATCAGTCTTCATTCTTTTCTCCATTCACCACTTTTCTACTGATTATCCTCCTGCTTGCTTGCCTTACCAGTAACTCCCCTCCCAAGCCAGGACTACATGCCACTAGGCCAGGGCAGATTTTTCCTTGACCTCTTCTGTCTTCCCTTCAGACCACACCACCAGTCCGACCCATCTCTAGCACAGTCAAGAAGATGATCCATGCATTACTCACAGATCAGCACTGGATGGGTCAGTTCTTTCTCTAGTAGACCATACTTCAAGTTCTCACAAAGTTCAACTGAAGCAAGAGAAGAGCAGCACACAGTACCACTCTACTACCACAACAGTCAACAGGACACCACAACTTACTTAGCACTGTACAAATGATGCAGCACAGCAGCACACTCACTAGTCTGTCTCACCAGGCTTCTTCTGCTCTCTCTGTCGATAAAGTTTCCATCTCCCCTAGCCATCAACAGGCCTGTCCATTCACATTGTGTTGCAGCTAGCTCCAACCACTATGGAGACTGCTGAGACACTGAATTTTTTAGCAGCTGAGCCTGAGCCAACCTGCATTTTTTTTACTAATTTTATTACAACTAGGATTACAAATACCTTTGAGCCAGGCTCTATTACAAAGGTTCCACATCAGAGAACAAATACAATACAAGTTACAGAAACAGGAACAAAACAATAAGTAGGTCAGCATATTCGTTTACAATGGTAGATCAATACAACAGCTAGAATAAGTAGAATGTATACATGGGAACACAGATTAACAGAGGGATAAGTAGGAGGGAGGGTGGAAGATGAAGACAAACTTGAGAAGCGAAGTTGGAGAGTGCAGGAATTGCAGCCAAAGGGCATGGTCATCAGCTGAGAACAGGCTGAAACTAGTCAACAAAAAAGGGAAAAATCATTGAGGGCTTAGAAGAGGCGGGGGGGTGAAGGGGAGAGAGAGAGTCAGGAGTAGTGAAAAGAAAGAAGAAATAAAAAAGTAACATAGAGGAAAGGGGGGGATGTGGTAGGTGATAGTTGGAGGGAATAAAAATGAGAGGGCTAAGGAGATTATAGGTAGCATTCACAGGAACTAGAGTTAGTAAGGTGGAGGTGGTGTTTATGTTTGAATGAGCCAAGGGTGGTAGTGGAGAAGATGTCAGCATTGAGCGCATTTAACTAACTAGGCACTCTGAAGGCAAAGGATTTTTGGCCCTGAGAGGTGCAAAGGCGGGGAAACTGAAGGAGCTGGTATTCAGAGCCCCTTGTGTTACATGGCTTTAGTCTAGAACTAAGCAGTGCTTGGACTCCTGGAGGAGCGAGGCCCATGATTACTTTCTTTGCCATAATCCAGGTTTGGTATTTTATGCAATTTGAAATTTGAAGCCAGACAGATTGGGCATACAGGTCACATGTATGAGTGAGATGATGAGCACCAGAGATAAGCCTGCAGGCCTTGTTAAGTGATGTTGAAATTCGTCTCAGGGCAGTGGCAGAGGCAGAGCCATAGATTATGTAAGTAATAATACCTGACATGGTGGGCGTTATTGGGATATAACGGACCACCCAGGGGCATAATGAGGCCTGATGCCGCAGGCGGAGGGCCTTATAACCCTGGAAGGTCTGTTATATCCCATAACGCCCACCCTGGAGGGTATTCTTACACTTAGATAATGGGTAAAATTATTTTTTTAGTAATAAAATTAAAAAAAAGGGTGAAATATGAATAAAAATTAACAGAAATGGCACTTTCTGTAAAGTAGTCCATTTAGTGCCACTAGAGGGTGCTGTTGGTTATGAGAAGGTCTTTTGTTGTATTATATTGCAGTGGAGTGTCTCGCTTATGTAGCTAGTGGAAAACATTTCTTTTACTTTTCAGTATCCCCGCGCCCCCTGAGTTTTCCGATCAAGCTACTGTTAGATATTGTTTTGTATTATAAAAAAATAGTTTTTGTTTTGAGACTGACCGGGGAGCGAAGGAGTGGCAGTAGTGTAACAAGAATGGTGTTAGGTGCAAATGTAGAAGTTCACTCAGCTGATGAAGTGTGCTGTGAAAAAAGAATGTATTTTTATTTAAATTACAGGTTGGAAACTTGTTGACGTGGCGATATGGTTGTGGCCAGATGGAAGGATTTTGTTTTCAGTGCCACTGCTGTTCGGGATTTCATTTCAGTATGGTCAGGGCAAGACAGAAGCAGGAGTTCTCTGAAGTCAATGCCAGAGATGGAGTCACGCTGCCGGGTACCATTGGTTGTGACAGCGGGTGGTGAGCGGAGGGTGGGAGTGGTCGCAGCTGTGCTATGTAATAAGTAAGAAAAATACATTTTTGTGGTGTTAATATAATGATGTGAGAGTAGGTGTAGGGACTGTATTGAGGAATGATGGTGCGGGGGGCCGGGGCGGAAGGCCTGCGCATCAGTGTCTCACTAGTCGATGAGAAAGAAATGGTGACGGAATGCTGGCAGAGGGATATCAGGTGGTGATGCATGCTGGCAGAAGGTACTTGTTTTTCAGCTGGCAGTTGTTGAAAAATAACTGCCCGGGTGGCAGGGTGTGCTAGCCAATCAGGATGCTAGTTTGTTTTCATCCGTTATCTAAAAGTCCATAATCAATGATGGAGACCACCAAGCTTTGGATGGCAATCTTCTAATTTTAAAAGAAAGAAACTATATTTGGGTAATTAATTTTTTTATTTCAAGGCTGTGGGTGTATATTATTTAATGATAAATGTAAGGCTGATCAAATCAGCAAATCAGAATGTTATATTTCAGAAACCCTTTTTCTAATTAAAAGGCTATGTCTGCAGTTCAATGGGCGGGAGATACCAGGCAAATCTCCCTTCCTGAGCTATGCTAGGCAACTTCCTCTAGCATCTTCTGGAAGCATTGTTTCTTTGCTGCAGCAAGAGGCTCTGCTGGGGCACAGGAAGTCCCTTTTCTCCTCCTGTTTGTCTGTCTCTTTCCCATTGTGCTTTTAGACTTTCTGCTTGAATAGTGCCTTCAGAAGATTTCAAGGTCAGTATTTTGTATAACTTTCCTGGTTGCAGCTTGTGTTTCCTTCTTTTTCCCAGTTAGCTACTCCTCTTACATACTTGCTTTCATGTAACTCCTGTGTTTCTGTTTTGGTTTCCGATGTGCTTACTAGCTAGCTTCCATAGCATGTCCTTGTGAAGGGGTGAGAAAGGTAGGAGGCAGACATACAAAAACTATGTTTAACACACTAAATTCCATGTGCCATTGATTAAGGCAGATGATAATTCAGGATACAAGAACATGAAAATATATTTTAAATACAAGACAACATATACATACTCGAGTTGCAACAGCTCATCATACTAGAAAGTCTCAAGGTGATAGATATTTTAATGTGTCTATTAGGGATTAATCCACAAGGTTGCTTCCTCCCTAGAAGATCTGTCTCAATGTTATGTAGAAACATAGAAACAGACTTTGACAGCAGATAAGGACCACTTGTCCCACCTAGTCTGCCCATTTCCCTACCCATTGGATAAGCTGCAGATTCGAGTTAGCCAACAGCCTACTTCTTCTTACCTCCCTCTCGAATTGCCTTATGTCTGTCCTATGCATTCTTGAATTCCCCCACTGTTTTTGACCCCACAACCCCCTCTGGAAGGCTGTGCCATGCATTTGCCACCCTCTCTGGGAAAAAAAATTCCTTCCTCATGTTGCCCCTGAGCTATCCCCCATATTTCTTCAAATTGTGCCCCCCTTGTGCTTGTACATCTCTTTCTCTGAAAAATGCTACCCTCTTGGACATTGTTACATAGATACATAGATACATAGACAGTGTCAGCAGATAAGGGTCTATTGCCCACCCAGTCTGCCCATTTGAGCTTGTAAGTTCAGTTTGTTTTCCTAGAAGTCTGTTGCACCTTACCCCTGACCTCCAGAATTCCTTTATGTCTATCCCATGCATTCTTAAATCCTGTGATTGTTTCAGCCCCCACCACTTCATCTGGCAGGGTGTTTCACTTGTCCACCACCCGTTCTGTGAAGAAATTCTTTCTCATGTTTCCTCTGAATCGTCCTCCCTCCAACTTCATCTCATGCCCTCTAGTCCTGGAACATGTTTTTCACTTAAAAATAGTGTTTTCCTGCACCCTGTTCTTCCCTGTAAGATACTTGTATGTCTCTATCATATCACCTCTCTCCCTCATCTCCTCCAGGGAGTACATGTTCAGTTCCTTCAACCTGTCTTCATAGGACTTGTGATGCAATCCATGCACCATCTTTGTTGCCCTCCTCTGAACCTTCTCTACCCTGTCTATGTCCTTACGTAGGTATGGTCTCCAGAACTGTACACTGTACTCCAGGTGGGGCCTCACTAGTGTCTTGTATAGTGGAATTATGACCTCCCTTTCCTGCTGGTAATGCCTCTGCCATATATCCCAGCATCCTATTTGCTTTACCTGCTACCTTGTCACACTGTTTCCCTACCTTGAGGTCATCAGAGATGATAACCCCAAGATCCCTTTCCTGCTTGGTGCATGCTATATCCTCACCCCCAACTGATATATTGTGCCAGGGTTTTTGTGCCCATATGCATTATCTTGCTACTTTGCATTGAATTTCAACTGCCAAACTCCTGACCATTCTTCAAGTTTCTGCAGGTCGCTTCTCATTCTGTCTACACCCTCTGGTGTGTCTACTCTGTTACAGAGCTTTGTGTCATCAGCGAACAGTGAAATTCTGCCTTCTAGGTCCTCAGCCATGTCACTGATGAAGATGTTGAATAGGACCGGTCCAGCACTGGATCCCTGTGGTACCCACTGGTCACTCTTCCTCTGTGAAGTGACAGCCATTTACCACCACCCTCTGTATCCTGCCACCCAGCCAGTTACCTACCCACCACACTACTGTCCTGCCCACACCCATATTCCCCAGTTTCGTAATAGTCTTCTATGTGGCACAGTGTCAAAGGCCTTGCTGAAGTCCAGATAGGCCATGTCCACTGCCCTCCCTGATCCACCTCCCTAGTCACCCAGTCAAAAATTCAATGAGGTTGGTCTGACATGACCTCCTCTGGTGAAACCATGCTGCCTTGGGTCCTGTAGTCCATTGACAACCAGATGTTCCACCAATCTCTCCTTCAGTAGTGCTTCCATGATCTTCCCCACTACCGAGGTGAGGCTGACTGGTCTGTAGTTCCCTGCTTCCTCTTTGTTCCCACTTTTGTATAAGGGGACTACATCTGCTGTCCTCCAGTCTTTGGGTACCTCCCCTGTTTCCAGTGATTGGCTAAACAGGATAGCCAGAGGTTCAGCCACCACCTCTCTTAGTTCTTTAAGGACCCTGGGGTGCACCCCATCTGGCCCCATTGCTTTATCAACTCTTTATTACTTCCAGTTCCTCAGGACCCTTTCTCGTGTAAAGGGACTTGTGTCCATTTCTGCACCATTCTCACCCTTGTACTCCTTCAGACCCATTACCCTCCTCTTCCTCAGTAAAGACTGAGCAGAAATACCTGTTCAGTATGTCAGCTTTACTGTTGTCATCCTCCATGCGGCCCCCATCCTCCCCCTTCAGTCTCACTATCCCTCCCTTTGTCTTTCTTTTTTCACTTATGTACCTGTAAAAGGTTTTGTCCCCTCTACCCACTGATTTTGCAATGTGTTCTTCTGTCTGAGCTTTGGCTTCCCTTACTGACCTCCCTGCCTCCCTTTGCTTCTCCTGGTACTTCTCCCTATCCCCTTCTGCCTGTGTCTTTTTGTATTGCCTGAATGCAATCTTTTTGGCTTTCACTTTCTTTGCTACCTCTTTGGAAAACCATAATGGTCTCCTCTTGATTGGTCTCTGTTGATTCCCTTGAGGTACTTGAAAGTTTCTGTCATGTCCCCCCTCTTCCTCCTTTCCTTGAGGATATACATATTAAGCTCCTTCAGTCTCTCCTCGTATGGCTTCTGGTGCAGACTCTGCACCATTTTAGTTGCCCTCCTCTGTACTGCCTCCATCCTGTCTATGTCCTTGCAAAGATAGGATCTCCAGAACTGCACTTAATACTTCATTTGGGGTCTCACCAACTGTCTGTACAGAGGGATAACAACTTCTTGTTTTCTACTGGTGATGCCTCTCCCTATGCATCCCTTAATCACCCCCAACCCTCTTTACTGCCTTCTCACATTGTTTGCCTACCTTTAGGTCATCTGATATGACTACCCCTAGGTCCCTTTCCATTTTTGTTGTTGTTAGTACCCCCCTCCATTATGTACTCTGCCCCTGGGTTTTTGTTTCCCAGGTGCATTACTTTACACTTCTTTGCATTGAATCTGAGCTTCCAGACTCTTGACCATTCCTCAAACCTTGCCAAGTCCCTTCTCATCCTTTCCACCCTCCTTGTGTAGCAACCCTGTTGCAGATCTTTGTCATCTGCAAAGAGACATACTTTTCCTACCAGTCCCTCTGCAATGTCACCTATAATGACATTAAAGAGGACTGGTCTCAGTACTGAACCCTGTGGTACTCCACTAGTAACCCCCCTTTCTTCAGAGTGGACTCTGTTTATTATTACCCTGTGTGTCCTGTCATCCAGCCAAGTTTTTTACACAGGTTACCACCCTGGGACCCACTCCTAGGCTATCTGACTTGTTTACTAATCTTTTGTGTGGCACTGTGTCAAACGCCTTGCTAAAGTCTAGGTAGGCCACATCCACAGCCCCTCCCTGGTCTACTACTTTCGTCACCCAGTCAAATGTATTAGGTTCATCTGACATGACCATGCCACCATGAATCCATGTTGCCTTGGGTCCCCCACTGACCTCTAGGTACTCAAAAATTCTTTCTTTCAGAAGCGATTCCACCATCGTCCCAACCACTGAAGTAAAAATAACAGGTTTGTAGTTTCCTGCCTCTGCCTTGCTCCCACTTTTGTGAAAGGGTATCACATCCACCCTCTTCCAGTCCTCAGGTACCACACCATCCTCCCATGATTTGTTAAAAAAGGTAGTCATTGGTGTCACTAGTTATCACCTTGTTCTTTTAGAATTCTGAGGTGAATCCCATCAGGCCCCATTGCTTTGTACACCTTCAGTTTTAGAAGTTCTTTTAGGACCCTTTCTTCTGTGAATGGACTGGTATTGACCCCCCCCCCATCCAGAGTGCTTCTATTGTTTGGTTTAGGTGCCTCCCCCATATCTTTTGTGAATACTGAGCAGAAGTATTCATTCAACATTATTGCTTTTTCACTATCACCCTCTGCCCACCCCCCCTTTATTAAGCTTTACTATACCTTCCTTGGTCTTCCTTCACTCCCTAATGTACCTAGAAAAGATTTTATTCCCCTTCTTTACTGAGTTGGCTATCTTTTCGTCAGTTTGTGCCTTTGTTATTCTGACTGCCTTCCCCGCTTCCTTCCGCATTAAGTATTACAGTTCTCTGTCCTGCTACTTCTCTATTTCCTTATACTTCCTGAATGCTATCTTTTTCTCCCTAACCTTCCCTGCCACCTCTTCAGAGAACCATAATAGTTTTTTCCTTCATTTAGTTTTATTTATTTGCTTCACATAAAGGCTTGTTGCCCCTGGGATGACAGTTTTGATTTTTCCCCTTTGTTCCTCCACCTCTCCTTCTTGTCTGTTTGCTAGTGCTTTTCTGAGGTACTCTCCCATTTTGGCAAAGTCAGCTCTCCTAAAGTCCAATATCCTCTCTTCTGTATGGCTTGACTCTATGGCTGTGTTTATCATGAACCACACTGTTTGGTCATTGCTTGTTCCCAGATGGCTACCCACTTCTAAATCTGAGATCCTCTGTCTGTCCCTGTTTGAGAGTATTGGGTCCAAGATTGCTCCCTCCTGAGTGGATTCCAACACTGGCTGTCTGAGACATGCCTCCTGTAGGGCAGACAGAATGAGAGTCTATCTCCTGAGCAGGAGAACTTATTCCTTCTCTGGACTGACAGGAATGATTTGAGCTCTATCAAGTCAGCCTGAAGAGGTCTCCTGGATCAAAAACACTTGATTTCAAATATATGGGAATAGTTTTAAACAAGCATTTGTCAATGCCAAAGGTTTGATGCTTTGCACCAGTACATCATCAGATGTTACTTGGGCACTTGGGCTGCAAGTGCAAGGAAAGTTGGGTACAGCAAACAGCTCTCTTACAGGATGCTCTGGACAACACTGAGTGCGCAGGATTCACTCTGGGAAAAATAGATTTAGTTTTATTACACCTACACAAATATCAAGGGTACTGAATAGACAGAGCATTTAGGAGAAAAATAACTGTCTTGTGGTTAGGAGAGAGCTGGTGCTGAGGATCACCATGGACAGAATGCAAATACTGGGATCACTGTAGGAAGCATGGCAAGGAAAACAGTTGTGCACAAGAAAAAAGAGAATACATGTAAGGATCCACCAATTACTATTTTTATTGAATTTCAATATATGTAATATCATAACCATGTTAAGATCTATGCATCACTCAGATCATGGCATGTCTTGGTATATACATTATGCAAGAACTAAAAGGGGAGGGATAAGGGTAGCATACAGTAGATGGGTATGGATGGCTAGGGCATGGGGAGGGGAACGTAAGAGTTATGAGAGGAGGAGGAGTGATGAAAAAGGAAATGGGGAAGGGGGCAGGAGAGGATTGCAAAAGCTGATGACATCTGTATACCCACAGCTCTATAAGTGTGGGTTCACCTTTCAAATGGTATTCATGTAATACAGACACAAAAAAGTTTAGAATGAATATATGTCTCTGCCTTGGTTAATGTTGTTTGCAATATAAACTTGCTGGTGGAGAGAAATGGAGGTATATTATTATTATTTTTCTATATATTTAAAAGTTACCACAGTAAGGAGACTAACTTCCATACTACAGAGAGGCAGGCAAGGGTCTATTTTTCATTTGGAGACTTGCTAGTTTAGGAGAAAAAAAGGCTGTAATTTGATACATCATGGCCAGTTTCAAACTGTCTACAGACTTGGCAGAAGTAGGAAAACCTTTAACAGTAATAAAATAATAAAGACTGGCACAACACAGTTCAAACTTTCTGAAGATCTCTCTTCAATTTTCTGATGTAGTCTGGTCAGCTTGTCACTGCTGCTGATTTTAATGACAGGCTGCTGGTGCTGACAACCCATTAGCTGTTTGTTAAATAGCTTCATTCACATCAAAGGACTGAAGCTCTCTAATTTTTTTTTTTTTTTTTCAATTTAACTTTTAGTAAAATTTAACAACTTTAAGGAGTACATCCAGAAGGGTAACAAGATAACAGCGAAAATAACTGCCATTAAAAAACAGATTATCAGGATGTAGACCTTACCCCCACCCCTAAAACCCCCCACCCCCCAACCACCCACCTTTTGCACAGCACCCAGATACAGACTGGCTGGAAAACTAATTACCAATTACAGTGGCACAGAAAAAAAGGTGTATAAAGAACCCCAGGTATGATTAAAGTTAGAGAGTTTATACTGCAAACTTGCAATGGTTCTATCCGTTCTGAGATTAGCTAAGAATTCCTGCAACCATTCGCCATACGAAATCTCTATGCTATCTTTCCAATGCCTCAAAACTAGTTTTTTGACTGAAGCCGAAATCAACCCCATATGATATTTCCTGGACCGGACACCAACCCGAGTCATGTCTCCTAAAATACAAATCTCAGGGGTAAATAAGTTTTCAAGTCCCAAAAGGGGATCGAGATTGTTCTTTATAGTCTCCCATAGCCCTGTTATTTTCGGACAGTGCCAAAAAATATGGAGTAAATCTCCAACCCCTTGCTGACATCTGAAACAAGAAGATGAGGAGGCCATGCCCCTCTCGGCTAATTTTACAGGGGAGAAATAAGAATTGTGTAATAACTTAAACTGCATTAACCTCAGCCTGTCTTGTACTAAAAGTTGTGACGCCTCAAATTGCCCCCAGTTAAAAACGTGTTCTGGAAACAATTGCAACCAATATTGTTTGGGGCATAAATATTAGGTGCAACCAGCCAATCAAGGTACTATATATTGCCGAAATGGCGTGAGCTTTCCGACTATTGGTGTCAAAGTTACCTCAAAATCACGTAAACCGCAGTCTCCGGACAGGGTACTCAGCTTCCCCACTAGGAGATGGCGAAGCTGGAAAATTTTAAATATCAGACGCTGGGGAATTTGAAACTTGCTCAAGATATCCATCGAGGTAAGCAATTTACCCCCCTCATCAAGTAACTCTTTAACCGCCACTTTTCCCAATAAAGGTAGCCAAGTATCTTGGATAGGTTTTCCACCTATTAAAAATTAGGATTACCCGTTATTGGTTGAGCCGGATCCCCAGTATGACAATACTTTAAAAAGGAACATAGTTGCACATGTATTCTAACTGAGGTTTCAATGGGTGTCTTCTGTAGAGCGGGGGGAGAACTTTCAGAGGACAGTATAGCAAGACCTCTGGCCTAAGGCCGGAGTCCACGATCCGGGATACCTCTAAGTCTAACCATAGTGGTACGTAGTTGTCAACCTGTAAGTCGTCCGTTTTTTTAAGCCAGCAGAGGTATTTCGATGCATGGCTAGCCCAGTAATATAACGCAAAGTGGGGGAGTCTCAAGCCCCCAGATATCTTAGGAGCGGACAATTTAAAATAAGACAATCTGGGTCTCTTATAACTCCAAATGAAACTGGAAATAATTCTATGCACTCTCTTGAACCATTTAACTGGAAGCCAAACATTTAACATACTAATGGGGTACAATAATCGAGGAAAAACGTTCATTTTTACCAGATTAATTCTGCCCCAAATGGACAAGGGGATAATCACCCATCTCCTTAGGTCCGCCTCAATATCACGCAACACCGGGTCCAAATTACTCTGCATTAGGCGGGATGTGTCTCTAGTTAACGTAAGGCCTAGATATTTGATAAGCTTAGCATTCCAATCCAGCCCGAAAGTGGCAATCTCATGTACATTTGTCCTAAAATTTAAAGGAAAAATCACCGATTTACTAATATTAAGCTTATAATTGGCAATAGAGCCAAACTCATCAATAATATCTAACAAAATTGGAATGGAAGAGGATGGATGTGAGATCTACAGAAGGAGGTCATCTGCATATGCCAAGATTTTCAGTGTGTGCCCCCAAATCTGGATACCCTGAATTATCTGTTCTTGTTTAATCCATATAATAAAGGGTTCAATGTATAAATTAAAGAGGAGTGGAGAAAGAGGGCAGCCTTGTCTGGTACCTAGGAAAAGTCTAAATAAGGATGAGGTAACTCCATTGCATGTAATTCTTGCTGATGGAAATTTATAAATAGCTTGGATCCATCCCAAAAATTGTTGAGGGAAACCAAAACATTTCATAACTTTTATGAGGAAATTACCGTATACCCTATCAAAGGCCTTCTCGGCATCCAGAGAGACAAGGACCATGGGCTTATCTGAATCCCTGGAGGCCGAGAAGACATGAGCCAAGACCCTCAAGTGGTCCGCAGAAGATCTACCTTTCATAAATCCCACCTGTTCAGGTCCAATTAAGCCGGGAAGGACCTTGCTTATTCTATCGGCCAATAACTTTGTGAGAATTTTAATGTCCTGATTGAGAAGGGATATGGGCCTATAATTGGCAACAAGATCAGGGGGCCTACCCGGCTTAGGTAAGAGCACAATTAGAGCTTCAAAAAGAGATCTATCGGAGGCCTCACCATCCAGGATACATTGGAACAATCGTAACATAGAGGGAATTAATTCCTTGGAAAAAGTTTTATAAAAATTGGTGGAAAGGCCATCTGGGCCAGGTGTTCTATCTAATGGGAGGGACTTGATAACCCGGTCTACTTCTTCTACCGTAATGGGGGCCAATAGCTGAAGTCGGTCTGATTCACCCAATAATGGAAAATTTAATTCCCCCAGAAAATGATCTATCTTATCTGCAGACAGAGGGTCTTTCATGGGTCCGTAAATCCCTTTAAAGTATTTTACAAACTCATTTAAAATGTCTTCAGGGGAAGTTTTGATTGGACCCCCCTCTGGGGAACGAATATCTGGCACCCACCTAGAAGACTCTAGTTGCTTAATTCTTCTGGCTAATAGTCGGCCGGCCTTCTCCCCTTGGTCTGTGAAAATAGCTTTAGATTTTATGAATGCCCATTCAGCTTGTTCATTTAGTATTCTGAGGTATGAGTCCCTTAACAAAAATAATTTTGTCTATAGGCCTCTGAGGAGGAATCAGAAAGGCCCGCCTTTATCACGGATTTTGGATAGTAACTCAGAGATAGAATTCAGACTTTCTTTTTCATGGGAGGCTAGACCAATCAAAATACCCGGATAAAAGCTTTAAAAGCCCCCACCCATATCTGGTTTATTGGTGGAATTTAGGTTGAAGGAGATAAATTCTGCTATTTGGCTGAGAGGTATTTAACTAATTTGGGGTCCTTTAGTATCTGATTATTAATTTTCCATCTGCTCCTGGTTTAGGTAGAGCAGAAAAAGTAAAAGGCATTTTACTATGGAATGATCCGATAATGGCCCGAACAATATTCGTGCTTCAACACCCCAGCCAGGAGAGTATTGGAAATTAGAACATAATCTATCCTGGATAAGGTGTTATGCACTTGTGAGGCAAAGGTAAAATCCTTACAGATGGATGGAACACCTCCAAACATCGCACAAGCCTAATCCATCCATCATCTCCCTAACTGCCCTCTGACCCGGGTTAATCTCTTTCCCAAACGAAGTGAGATTTATCTATTGACGGGTCCATGACCAGATTGAAGTCACCACCCATCACTATTGGCAGGTTACTCCAAGAAGAAAGTAACTCCACAATTTGGACAAAAAGCTGGGGTATCAGTGTTAGGGCCATAGATTGAGCCCAAAATAATTTCTAAAGTTGACAAGGTACCCTTTACAAAACATACCTCCACACCTATCTTCGATCTTGAGTCGGAAGAAATGGGACTGATTTACTTAACCATAACCATAACCCTCTGCTTTGGGAACTCCTTCTGAGGTAAAAATCTGACCAACTTGAAGTCTGCATAACTGGCTGATTTCGCTTTCAACAGATGGGTTTCTTGCAAAACATAATATCTGCTTTTACATAATCTAGGTGCTTTAAAACCTTATACTGTTTTGATTTATGGCGAAGTCCATGCACATTCCAGGTCACCACATTAATGTGCCTAGCCATACGATAAGGTATACTCAAAACCTAAGCAAACAAGAGACCAGCCCTTCGCTATTAAGCCTCGGAAAATAGAGAGTGCTGTGCAAAAGGTCCCCTCCCCCCCAAGATACCCAAAAACCCATAACAATAACATAACCAAAACCCCAACAGCCCCTCCACCCCTAACCCACCCGAACTACCAACGAACATGATACCAGAACAATGAGAAACTCCACCTCCCCCCCACCCCCATTAATGCATCCATAATTAGGTCCAATCCACAATTAACAACGTTAGTATTGTCTTGACTTAACTTTATCCCTCCCTTTCCGGATTTTATCTTAATCCATCCCCAAAAGCCCAAGCAAACTATCAGATTAGGTTGGCAAAGCTACCAAAGAGAGAGAATAGTTTATAAAAAAAAACATAAAAGGCAAAGGCCCTCAGTGTACCTTAACTGGTTGCCACTATGACATATACGAATAATTATGCTAAAGCAATTAAATACATCACAGTTCTGTCAGCTTTGTCCCACCTACAGGAAGGACCAGTTCTTATCTGGTAGAAGGCCCTCCCCTTCCCATCATCTCCGAAGCTCCTGTGGGTGCCACAGAACCAGAACGGGATTAGTAGACTACACCATATCGGGGAGTGTCAGATTTGAAGCTTGGTGGCATCTGTGCTTCCAGAACATACATTTAGGAATGATCCAAATCAGTCATGCACCCTTCTTCTCGGGAGGGAGTCTCAAGCTGCACCCAGCTGCGACAAAGTAACCAGACAAAAGATAAGCAATATACCAGAATACCAAAGGTTCAGCTCCAGATATCTCTCTTCTGGGCAAGGGCTTCACAGGGAACCAACACTAGAATAAAATAAACATCTCCATGTCCATATCAGATGCTAGGGTCATCCCATCGAACAAAGTTCTTAGTAACTGCACCAAAAACATCCTCATGGATCCCGAAATAGATCTGGGAACAGCTGCTTTAGCCCCGATAGCGCAGTCTCCACATTATCAAAGGTATGCCAAGTGTCCTTTGCCAGCACTTGGAATCGGGCTGGGTATCTCATCCGGAATCGAATATTTGCCACGCTCAGCCTAGTGATGAAGGTATGAAACGATGCTCTCCTCTGCCGAATAGATAATGGCAGGTCTTGAACCACCCTTAATCCTGCACCTTCCCAGGATATTTCTTTTAGGTCTCTGGCTTTATTCAGGAAGTGCTGCCTTTCTAAATAGTTTAGAAATTTGAAGATGAACGTGCGGGGTGGTGCACCAGTCGGCGGCATGGCCCTCAGTGCCCTATGCGCTCTCTCAATGACATACACTTGCCCGAAAGGCGAAGGGCCAGCTATTTTCTGTATAAAGCGCTGGGCGAATTTAATCGGCTCCGAGCCCTCCTCTCTCTCTGGGAGGCCAATGATGACTACATTGTTGCGGCGGGATCGGCCTTCAAGGTCCTCGACCTTGCTTTCTAGCTTGGTGATCCATTGTCTCATCGCCGATATGTCTGGGGCCAGCTTGTCATATTTCCGTTCCACCGAAATAATGCGAGCCTCCACATCTGTAGTCCGGCGAGTTAAATCCTCGAGAGCGCAGGACATGCCTTTAACTTCAGCCGTGAGTTCCTTCATCTCTTCACGAAATGGCTGGAATTCCTTTAAAAAGTTTTCCAGAGTAAGTGGTTCTGCTTCAGAGACACCTGGCGCTACTGAGGTGGGCTGCTGATTACCCGAGGCCCGGGCTTTTTTTGGGGCCTTCTCGGGAGTCGTCGGGGGCGTGTGTCTGGGCAGCGAATCTTTAAAATCCGCCTCCATTTTCTTGGACCGGACACCCACTGATGCTTTCCAACACCTTCCTAGGCAGAGAGGGAATTGCCAGGACTTAGAGAAATCGCTGTTTTGGAAATGAGTGGAGGGAGCTCTTGGAGGATGCTGCTAGCCCTTGCTCTGCATCACGTGATCCCCCTGAAGCCCTCTAATTTATTGGTCTGGATCTTTTGCATTCAGTCAAAGAAGAGTGATGTCACAGTTCAAGTGCATGGTTATTGGTCTAGACTGCTTCGCTCCTATAGTTTTTAACTGCAATAGGCTCACAAAGACACACCTCTGAAATTCCCCTCCACTCATAACTAAAGGTTTGTTGCACATGTGCATCAAACCTAAAATTAGCAGTACAAAATGTTCCATAAAGGCTTAAATTGTAACATTTACATTTCTACCAAGACAGGAAGCAGATATAAGGGGAAACATTGTATCCAAAGTGAAGGAACAGGGCAGAACTACCCTGTAACCATGACAACTGCTTTAACTTTTTTTCAGGCTGTCTTAAAGCTTAAAATCACTAGAATTGTTCTAAATAAGTTACAAGCTATGTAGGATCATGCTAAAACAGAAAAGATAGAAGCAGGAGAGTATGTAAGATTGGCATGGTTATCTACAGGTGGTTATCCTGCAGACAGAAAATGAATACTGTTTCACAACAAACCTAAAGAAAGATCATGCAGTATAAAGTATGCTACAGAAAGGTTTCTTATTATTCTACTAGTTGTTTTCTTTACTTTATTTCTATCAAGGAAATGTGGAAACAGTGACAGATAGCTAACCTTATCACAGTCCTACCTATGTCATTCTGCTGTTTTGGCTTACGCTATCTCAGTCTTTTCCATTTTGCTGTTCATGCCAGGCCACTTGCAAACCTCTTCTCATTCCACTGCATTACTTATTATTTGTTTTTACCTGGCTTTCTACAAGGCAGCCTATTCCATTCCTGCTCTGTTGTTTTAGTTAACTTTACTTAGTCACCTTCAACATTTACCACCCTAGTCTTAGAGTGAATATAGCTTCTAGCCAGTTATACTTAGGCTGTTTTTTTACCTCTCATTTTGATCTTTGATGTGTGTTCAAATTTCAGTACCTTTTCAGTCAGTGTATTTTCCATCAATATTGGTCATTCCATTCACCAGGTATTATTCAGTTAGAATCTTGCCATCATAGTTTGCCCTGATGGTAGATAGCTCCTGCTCCCAGTGAAGTCTGCATCTTAAGGGTGACTTCCCTGTGTCAGGTGGGAGTCTGTCTCTGTAGGCCCCTAGTTTCCTAGTGTGCCCTCTGGCAGTGCCACCAGGTGATAAGGTCCTAATTGGGGGGAAGCTTAAGTCATGCAGACTTTCCTTCAGCTGCACCTCAAGGTGTAGCATTAAAGACTTCTGCTGCCAGAGGATTAATTCCTAAACTAACACAGGGGTTCCTTTAGCTGTGCAGACCATGTCAATAGCACATCTGAAAGCTATACTCCCTACATCTGCCTATGGTCCACTTAGTCTTATTCCATATCCCCTAATATTAGTTTCCATTCAAAGATAATTATCCTCATAGTCTCAAAGCTTTAAGTATAGTTTTTATCCTAGTAGCAGGTTTCTGTTGTGAGTTTGGGTTAGATGGTGGTTCTCTTATCCTTCAATCCTGCCATTTCCTCTCTCCTTATATAAATCATGCCGCTGTCTGCTATCATTCACCAGTTGCTGTTAGTCATTAGTCCAATCGGTCTCTGTCTTTTATGACTTGTCACCAGCTGCTGTCAGTCAGTATTCCACTCAGCCTCTGTGTTCACCACCTGCTTTACAGCACTTCTGGGATCCTTCTGAAAATATAACAAAGGAATGTTATGGCCACTCTGATTCCCAGGGAATTGTTCTCAACACTGAAAATATTCTTAAAAGATTTTTTCTTTTTTTCATAAGAAATCAGCCCCAGCATTTCTCCTACTGGCTTTTTCAGGATGCTATAAATAAAGAATATATTTTTAAAATGTGTTTATATGCACTTATTTTGCCTCTTTTTCTAAAGTTTTTTTATATATACACATTTCTAATTTTTGTGCATTTTACTTACTTTCATCAACGTCATCAAATCCAAACTGATATACATAGCAATCTTTTATATTAGTCAACATTTATATGCTTAATGGCTGTGAACTGATACATTTATTTTTTGCTTACAAATAAATAACAGAAAAAAGTATCCTTCAACGTACTTTATTGAAACTGCCTCCTTTTCTTATATTCAAATAGTACTGGCATTTTAACTGCCCATTTGTGTGTGTCCCAGTATGCCTTAACCATCCTTCATTTAATGTAGCTCACTTGTAGCTTTGTAAAACAGTAATACATCTTTAAGCCATTATGTTTTCTTAAAAAATGTGTGTGTTGCTTTAAGAGAGGGTATTGAAACATGGCAGTAGTTTTCTAATACCTTGGTAATTGGTATTTTCTTTATATGCTGAAGTACATAGTTTTTCACTTCCCAGTGGTCAGTGTCCTACATTTAATCACAAAATTAATATGTCAACATTTATGATCATTCATGCTTTTTATGTAAGGCAGTTATATACATACTTATAATGGTAGACACATTCTTCTTGCACTGTAAGAGATAACATGTGTTTTTTTTGCTCAGAATTTAAGTAATAATGGGACATGTATTTTGCATTTGTTTTCATTTTAATATTTGTTATCTATACTTTAAATCACATGGCTGCTGCTCCTTCACATATATATAGGGTATAATCTACTATTACCATCCCTAGCATGTGTCTTTTTTCTCTTCCTTTATTATATAATAGAAGAAGAGAAAAAAGTCTCAAGCTGGGGAAGGTAATAGTGGATTATACCATATGGCCCAGATATTCAAACTGCGCCCAAAAAGTGCGCAATAGCAGAAGCAAGCACAAGTCTATTGCACCCATGCGCAAGAGACACGATATTCAAAAAAGGAGCAGGCCAAATTGCGCCTACAGCCAGATATGATGCACCATTGTGCAACAAGGGATGTTCAGCTGAACAGTCCAGAGGCGCCATAGCGCAACCAGGGAGCCCCCCAGCTGCAGAGCAATGAAACTGCACAATCAGGGAGGTAGGGGTCCACCACCCATGCCACAGATGGGCACAGGAACACACAGCAGAACAGACATCGTCCCCCCACACCCCAAGCACAGCACAACTGGGGGAGGGCTGGAATAACCACTGGTTCATGAAGACAAGCAACCAACCCATAGCCTGGCCATGGTGTCCCATCACACCTACCGGCAAGCTGTGACTGGCACACAAGGAGGGCAGACCACCCTGTGCCACACCATCCCCCCAGTGCACAGCACACCCTGCACCGTGACCCCCAGACACCCCCCCATGAGCAGTGACCACCACTGCAGGAAACCCCATGCATGCCACCACCCTCACTGTGTCAGTGCAACCCTGTGCACCACAGAACTATGCAAGCCAGCCCCCCCATGAGCACCCATCAGCAGGTTGCAGCACACGGCAATGCAACAATGGCAGACACAGTGCCACCACACATAGTCACCCCGAGGTACTGCTGAGAGACCGACCATGCGTTGGCACAAGAGGTACCTCATATGGGACGGTCGTGTCCTTGACACCACCAGTGGTACAGTGCCCTGCACAGTATTCCAGTAACACACCCTGACCCACCACTGGCCACAACAGCCAGCACAGACACCCACAGTGGTGTGTGGAAGCATGCACCACACCAGATGCCACACAGGGTATGGACAGACACCCACCCATACCCAAGGGCACAACAACACAGGGATACAGTGGTGGGCAACCAAGCCCCCATTGTGGGCCCATGTAAGCTGTGTACACACAACCCATAGTCCATCATGGCACTGGAGTGCCAGCCACCCTGCACAGGCACCGTGGACCCATACACCACCAGTAGTCAACCGGAGCACAAGTAACAGACAGTGGGGCACATCTCCTACAACACACACAAGCCACAGCATGGAGGTGGGACAATGACCGTGTTGCCCACAGTGCCACCCAAGCCAGGCATGCACCACATCAGTGACATGGGCAACCCAGAAAAGTGACGGTTACAGTGTCCACCCTGCAGGGAATGCCACCACTGACATGCCAGTGGACCGTGCAGGTCACAGAAAGGCGTGTGTGTTGGCTGCACAGGCCATTGGTGGGCCGATGGGTGCGCCATGGATGCAGAGCACGTGCCATGGACCACTGCACACAGTCATCCAGTGCACAGGGAACAACACACAAAACCTCAGACACTGGCTGATATCTACCCCCACACCATAGTCACCTCCACATGGACACACACACACATACCCATGACTGCACCACCCCTGATGCCATGCACACCACTGCAGCTGAGCACCCATAGCCCGCTGCAAATCAGAGACCACTGTGGTATTCATATAAAATTCAAATGTATTGTAAATATAAAAATGAACTATGTACAATAATAAAAACTACGTACAAGCTTGGGGTGGGGGACACAAACAAGGTGGGGTTGGACAGGGGGAAGGGGTGGACAAATGGGATGTGATAGGAGGGGTGTGAGGGTGGGCCCAGGGGGGTGGGGGAAGTCAGGGACCAAAGGACCGACATCATGTCTGCCGTTCCTGGCTCTGGGACCTCCTGCCTCTGTGGCACTGCAGCACCGCGTTGCATCGAGCCTCCTCAAGATCTCCACCGACTCGCAGGCCAGATGATGGAGCTCCCTTAAGGTGTCCCTAATTTCACGGAGATGTCGCATACCTAGGACAAGGGAGCACAGTCAATAGGAGTGAATGCACAACGCCATACAGCCCGCCCACTGTGCATGGCATACAGCCATGGGGCATACCACTGTGATGGTGTGTGACCACCCGCAGTGATCACGTCCACAGGACCTGCCCACCCATGTGCATACAGCCATGCAGAATGCTGCACACACACACACCGGCCATGTCACACACAGCACCACTGTGGCTGTTTAGTGACATGGTTATGTGGTGCAAAGGCAGTGGCACAGCCATGCACCTGGTGCACACATGGACCACCAGTGACACACACCCAGACATGCATTGCCACTGGACAGTGTTGACTGTAACAAGTGGCATGCATGGCAGTGATGTCGATGAATGGTGGCCATGCCCCGTTGCCCACCCTGTCACACAACATGCAATACTAATCATGGAGGTATGGCACTCACCCTCATTGGGCCAGTCAGGTGGGCGTTGATGGTCGAGGGCCTGCCTGGCTGCATTGTTCTCACCCCTCTGCCACTCTGCCCGCACCCTGCGGATTTTGTCCAGGCCTGTGGGGAAAATAAAGGATAGAAGTACATCAGTACATTCCCAAAGCAAAGTCCCTCTGCCCCAAGGTGTGTGCCCTCCCACCCAGCCAGACCCACCCACTCCACACCCTGTGAACATCACCACAGCCAACCCCATATGGTCCCTCCCCTATATGCTGGACACATACAACACTGTGACTCATATTGACGATAAAAGTGTGTTGACGGAATCCCTACCTGGATGAGGCACCATGCCCCTCCTGGCACGTGACTGCAGTTGGGCCAGTAGCTCCAGCTCCCTCCTACGCAGGTCACCATAGCAGTGCCTGCACTGCTCAGCTGAACACCCCCATCCTGTGGCCTCTTCCAGGGCAGTGGCCAAGTCCTGCCACACCTGGGTCCTGGCCCTATCCAGGGGGTCCTCCCCAAAGAGAGGCCCATGGTGTGGCTCAACTATGGCCACCAGATTGGCCAGCTCAATAGCCATCCATTGAGCAGCTCATCTACATGCTATTCCAGAAGTTATAGTAGGCAATATGGTGCTCTGCAGTGGGGCCCCCCACGTGCAGATGCTGCATGGTACAGCGATGCCATTCCCTAGCGCGCTGCTACCAAACAGCGTGATAGAGGTGCACCTGTGCCTGATGCATGGCACCAAGGGAGCAAAGGTCGGGCACAGGGTCAAGAGTCTCTGGAGCAAGGCCATGAGCAGTGCCATTGGATGACAATGTGTGTAGCGTGATTGGCTGCCTGTGTGCCAGTGCCATAGTGGACTACCGGGAAGTTGGGCCATTGCACCTATGAAGGCCCAGTGCCGCAGCACCATGTAGTGACCATCACTATAGCACCACTGGCACAATGGTGGCCATGCCCTGCATTGCCTACCGTGTACAGCACGTCATCAACATGGCAGATGCCTGCGTCAGCAACCCAGGCATGCGCAGTGAGGTGTACTATGCATGCCACAGAACTGCGCCATTGGCTCAGCACGTTTAACACAATTGCACAAAGTGCAACAGCGCAATATTCAGCCTTCATATGCAAATCATCTGATCAGCCATTCAATGGCGCAGCACTGTAATTTGTATCTAATTAAAGTTGCTCCTCGCCTCATTTGCATGGATTGCGCTATAAAGGTGCGACAATGTGCTGTAGTGGCCATAGTCGGTTACTGCAGTTTATTGGTGAGTTGCATGCTGTTTGGGAGTGTGGACTGTGGATTCAGGGACATGCATGGGACTGCACAGTCACAGGTAACAACTGCCATTCTTACAGGCTACATAATGACTGAGCACATTGTTGGAAAGGAGGAAAACAGTGGTGGGAGGAGGAGGAGGCCGAATTTTACAAAGGCCAAAACTGAGGCCTTTTTTGAGGCCTACCTGGATCAGGAGCCACTGCTCAGTGGATGGCAGGGAACCCCTCAGGCCCATGCTGCTGCATGGCAGGAGGTGGCACATGCTGTGAACCTGCGTGGTAGCAACTAGCGCTCTGTGCAGGAGTGTAAGAAGAAGATGGGCATGGACAGGAGGAGGGTAAAGGAGAAGGTGGCTGCCATCAGGGCAGCATGTTCTGCAACAGGTGGGGGACAGTCGGAGGTGGTACATCTCACCCCAGTGGAGGACAGGCTTGCTGGAAGCATGCAGTGAAGTGCCATTGAGGGTGTTCTGGGTGGTGGCTTCCAGATGGGTGGTGGCCCATCACTGCATGGTAAGTCATGGTCTGTCTAGGGGGGCAGGGTAGGTCACACGCAGTAACACGACTTTGCTTTCCCTTACAGATCCTGAGCATCTGCATGGGTCAGCGGTGGTGGACCTGTCCACTGCGGACAGTTGGATGGAGTCAGAGGTGGGACCATCCACCTGCACAGGTATTTGTGGATCAGTGCGACAGTGGGGCCACCTGGCTGTCCACACTGATGTCATTGTGACAGGTGTGGAGGAAGCCCTGCCTGTGTCCCAGTGTGCTGACATCCATGGATGACAGCATGCTGTGGCTGTGGCCAGGGCAGAGTCCAGCACCAGTGATGATGACACGACCGTCATGGGCAGTGACACATGTGTGCCGCAGGATGGACACACAGTAGGGCAATTCGCGCCCATGGCTGTGGGTGGTGCCGCCATGGAGGCCTGCATGTCAGCACAGTCCCAGGCTGTGCCTGTCAGCACCAGTGGGGCAGCACTGGTGTCTGTTCAGGACAGTGGTACTGTTGCGGCCACTGCAGAGGCACCACTGAGCCCTGGGGTGTGGCAGCCAGAGGGGCAGCATCAGCAGTCGCCCACTGGGCTTGGGGGTACAGGGTTCAGCGGCGGCGTCTGTGCACCACCTGTGGACATGCCCAGACCTGGTCCTGGTGTACAGCACCCACCCTCAAGGGGTGCTGAACATCAGGGCCTTGCACACCCTGAGGGACAGGATGTCAAGGAGGCTGATGACCTCTTGGACGAGCACACCTGCCTACTGCGAGCATCGGTCCAGCAGCAGATGCAGCTTGTGACATCCGTGGATGCACTGCATGTGGCTCTGGAGTGGGCAGAAGAGCATTGCAGCAGGGACACCGAACAGATCCTGGCACGGATGGACCGTTTGCATAAGGATGTGACCGCTGCCATTGACAGGCATGCACAGGCGTTCATTGCTTTCATGGCCACAATGGGCACACAGTCAGGTGCCCATGCGTCGTGGACACCACGCAATGCACTATCCACCCCCCCATTTCTGGCATCATGCGACTCCCACCCTGTCGACGCTGGGTTCAGCTGTGGGCATCCCGAGCACTCCTGGTGCAGGCATGTTCAGTGTGCTGCAGACCCCTGCGTGGGAACGGTTGTGTTCACACAGTGGAACCCCTGGGGGACCATCGGTGCCACCCCATTAGGCCAGTGGTCAGCCTGCCAGGGCTGGCGGGTTTTGGCGGGGCCACCCACACATCCATGGTGGCCATGGCACTTTGTCATTGGACTGACCTGTCTCCCAGCATGGCTACTGTCTGGTGCTGCCCTGTGTGCATTGTGTGTGTCAGTGGGCAGTGCACGGGTGGGTACCCAGCCCTGCACGCGGACACACAGTACATCTGCACACCCTCCCGGCTGCTGTCCACAGTTGTGTGTGCATGATGATGCCTTCATTGCACTGTACACCAATGCGCAATGGTGCTCAGCATCTGACACATGCACATGGACAGGCAGTGGGCATGGTGGCCTGTGGACATGTGTGTTGCTAGGGTGTGCATTCGGGGTTGCTGTGCCTTCTGCTCTCTATGCACATTTGTTGCATTGTGTGTGTATCCTTCAGCATGGCATGTTAATCCTCACCCATCCCTGACTGTGTGTGTGTGCCGCTGTGCCCTGCCACTTCCCTTGATGGCATGCACCCCTGGTGTGTGTCTCTGCATGTTTGTGGGTTGTGCCTTGGCCACTGGTGGTTGTGCATGGCCCCATGACTTACCTGGGTTGGCTGAAGTGCTCCCCAGTGATGGTGTCCCAGTGCAGTTGTGCCAGCCGGAGCAGTTGGGGGTCCTGTCGGCCAAGGGGGGGGCTGCCCATCACCATCATCACCGGCATCCCCATTGTCCCCATCGCTGTCCCCCTCTTCGACCTGTACGGCTATCCCACATTCATTGGCCATGTTGTGCAGGATGCAACAGGCCAGGAATAGCCCACAGGCCTTTGAGGGGCTGTACTGTAGGGCACCGCCGGAGGTGTCCAGGCAATGGAAACATGCCTTCAGCATTCTGAACACCCACTTGATGACATTATGTGTGGTGGCATGTGCCTCATTGTAGCGTTGCTGTGATGGGGTCGTGGGCTACCAGTAGGGTGTGAGCAGCCAGGGACGGAGTGGGTATCCACTGTCACCTGTGTGTAGAGAGTGGAGGTTAGTTTGGTGATCAGCATCGCCCTACCCCTGGCCATGTAGGCCACTACCCATGCTACCTCTGGCCATGCCCACCCAGGCCCTATGATTGTCCATGTGGTTTGCATACTCACCCACTAGGTGGCCAGTGGGGATGTCCTCACTCTTGAATCTGGGGCACAGTGCCGACTGGTGCCAGATGAAAGAATCATGTGCTCCCCCAGGGTGCATGGCACAGACATTGATGATGCACCCCCTGGCATCGCTCACCACCTGGCAGTTGATGCTGGCATGGCCCTTGCGATTTATGTATGCAGCCCCCTCGGGACCAGGTGGTGTGCGGATGGCCACATGGGTGCAGTCTCTTGCCCCTAGCACGCCAGGCATATGTGCTACCCTGTGGAACTCCTGTATATTTGCTGTGCGCTCCACCACTGTGCTGAGGAAATGGATGTACTCCTCAGCATGTGGCAGCAGTGCGCTGAGGAATTGGGTGAGGTGGCATGATGTGGCCAACTGGGTTATGCCTGTGGTGTCCCCAGTTGGTCTCTGGAAGGTACCCATGGTGAGCAAGCACATGCAGGCTGTTACCTGTCTCCACTGACAGGGCATGGCTCCGTCGTGTGGGTGCCTGTATCACATCACTGCACAGCTCACAGAGCCACCTCAGAATTGCCCTGTTCAGGCGGTACCGGCCCACAATCTCAATATCAGTGTACAGCTCAAAGTTGGTGTGGGCTCAGTACTGCTTGTTGGGGGCATACCGCTGACGGGCCCTTCCATGGCCACGCCCCCCTGCCACCCGTCTTCTAACTCCCCTCATTATGGCTTCCATGTGGAAGGTGGCACTGGCCATGTCTCTGGCTTGTGTTCACCCCACCCCCGGCAGCTGTTACTGTATTCCCCCCGCTGACCGGCTGCTACCTCCCCTGCACCGGGTACACCTTCCTGTGCTGGCCTCTGTGCTGTGTGGCTCCCCACACCTTCCCTGTGCCTGGCTGTTCACTGTGACCTTTCCCTGGCCTGCCCTGTCTGTGCCTCCCACCCTGTCTGTCCGCCTCTGCCTCATGTGGCTTCCCTGTAGCTTTAGTGCACCTCTTCCTTGCTCCTTTTTATTTTGGCCCATTTCTGCTATGGCGCAACTTCCACTTGCTCCACTGTTGCGCACTGCGCAAGTCTTATCACACTGCACCATTTATGCATGGTTCCTCCCCCTTCGGTTGCGCATACCTTCATTATCATTGTGCTGTTGCTCAGCATGATTTCGGGGATGCAACTGCCTCCTACTGAATATCGCAGAATGGCGCAATTTTCGGACTTGCGCAGGCGCAACCCTATTACGCATGGCTCAACTCTTTTGAATATCTGGGCCTATATATATATATATATATATATAAAGCAGCAGCAGCCATGTGACTTAATGTAGAGATATAATATGTACAGAAACTCATTCTAATTGTCTGGTTAGTTATCAGTTCTAACTTAGTTCATGTCTGTTTTCTTTACATCATGCTTTATACATGTTTCCCAATTTTATATTTTGCTCAGCAGTGTTAGCGCTATGTTCCTTCTTGGTCACATATTCTGCCCTCTTAAACTTGTCTTTTAGCAACCATTTCAAAAAAGTTTTGTTATTCTCACTGCGTCACAATATCATCATTTTTTGAACTTCACATTTCCATGTTTCAGATATACTGTTACATTAATTTGATTGTTATATGGCAGTTTGGATGCACTTTTCTGTACTGTTTCTACTCACAGGCTTTTTGTGCTGCTTCTCTTGCAGTTAGTTCATTGTGGTGTGGTTTCAGTAATGGAGGGCACTTCCTCTGGCCCTCCTCTTGTACCCTTATGGAACCACATGAGGGTTGTGGATGCATGGAACAGCCTGCCTGAGGAGGTCATGGAGTCAAGAACAGTGGGGGAATTCAAGAATGTATGGGACAGACATAAGACAGTCCTAGTGGGGGGGGGGGAGTAGAAAGAAGTAAGCTGTTGGTTAACTAGGATCTGCAGCATATCTGTTAGGTAGGAAAATGGGCAGACTAGGTGGGCCAAGCGGTCCTTATCTGCTTTCAGATTCTATGACATCACTCGTTATTGTGTTAATTGTTCAACTGATTGCAGAAGCAGCTCCATACAGGTACATCTAACAGTTCTTGTGTGACACTTGGACAACAAGACACAGTGCTTTTTCTGAAGGTTTTTTTTTGGTAGTTCTTTTCATTTCTCATTGTTAATTTTCTGATCATTTTTGAAAAGCCTCGCAATTTCAGAGCAGGATCTAAATCTTTCTAATGATGTCAGTCTTTTCCTCCATGTTGGGGGAGAAGAAATTCACACAGTTTTGGCACTGAAAATTGTGTTACACACATAAGTATATGGTGCTTTTCTTGTTTTAAGTATTATTTTTCTTGTGGTTATGATGTCTAGAAGCTAAGTCATGAATTAGTCTTCAGGTTTACCCCATTATATTAAGTCCTTTTCATGACTCTTTCTGATTGATGTGGAAATACGGAGGTCAACCTGTTTGACCTCCTGGTTATTTTTGACTTGCTCTTCAATGTTAGGATACAATTGACAGCACCTAGTCAGGCACACTGTGTATTAAATGCTCATGGGGATATATTACTTTCCCAGCTTCTTTTTGTATTTCTAATGTTCACAGGAGTCAACTTAATTTGACCTTTACACTTTTGACTTTTATAATTTTTAAGTTTTTTACTTAAAATGTTTTCTGAAATATAAGCTTTACCAACATTCCTGCAAGTTAACCTCTTTATTAAGGCCCCAGCTTTCCATGTATGTTAATATTTCATGGATCCACCACATCTCATGCTTTTCCACTAATTTGTTATAGTCACCACCTCTTACTGGTTCTTCAACTTGTTCAAGTCCCTAGAATTGAAACTGTATTGCTGTATGACCCCTATTTATATAATGCCTGGCTAGGGATGAGTTATCATCACTGTTTCTGATCCTGCTCTTATGCTGAGAAATTCTGTTTTTTAGCTCCCTCAGAGTTGTGCCAACATACAGAGAGTCACAGGTGCACTGCAGCACATATTCTACTCCTTCAGAGTTATAGTTTATATGCATTTTTATTTTGCATTGTTGACCTGTGTGTGGATGTTTGAAACAATCTTTTTGGAGGTATGCCCACAAGCTACACACCTACCATATGGTGTCCTGCTATTTTTAATGGTCCTAACAGTAGTTGCCCTCCTTTAGGAGGTTGACTTGGTGCATATTCTGCATGCACTAATTTGTTCCTTATGGTTGCTACCTTCTTCGATACTACATATGGCTTTTGTGAAAAGATATCCATTGATGTGGGATTTTCAAACAGAATTTTCCAATTGTCCAATAAGATTTTTTTGATCTTAGGCATGTGTACTGTAGGCTGAGTACTGACATTTGCTTCTCTGGCCTGTGTCCCTGTTTTGTCTTTTTGTATTAGTGTTTGTTCCCAATTCACTTTCTTGATTTTTCTCAGTGGCTTTTGTTAACATGACCTGTTTGTATTTTCTCTTGGTAAACCTACCAATGATTTCAACTTGCTCTTTCTCAAAGTCTGTTTCCTAACTGCAATTTCTCTTTGTCCTGAGGAATTGAGAATAAGGTATACTATCTATCAACCTTTGAGAGTGGAAACTATGTGCATGTACCGTTGTGTTTCTAGCTGTACTTTTTCTGTGCAGTTTTGTTTCAGGTTTGAGGCTTTTTTTATTGTCCCGGATTCCCCCCTTTTCCCTCACAAAAGACAGAGACCATTGCTTGTTGTTGTACTCAGATTGGCAATTAATTTATTTATATTCATAAATCCATATTCCATTTCTCATTTCTTTATTACCATATTTCCATAAATTTCATTTATTTCCATCCATACATCACTCTCTGATTATCCATCCCCCAGGAGAAAACCTGGGTGCCTTCTTCTTCTCCTTTTCTGTTAGGTAACGGTGAAAATCGAGACTTCTTCCTCCTTCATCTTCTTCCTCCTCTTGTGTTATTCCTTTTTCTTCCTCCTTCCCGTCCTCCCCCACCCTTTTTCCCCACTAGCCAGTCTCCAGCTTGCTTTGGATGACTGGCTTCCCCCCAACTTAGGGTATCACTCTCCCTTAACTCAGGGATGATACTTTCTTCTTTTTATTTATTTTTTTTTTATATACCAGTTTTTGTCTGTTTTCTCCACTCCTTTATGAAACCCATTGTTTCTGCATTGAACATGTCTATTGCTAGATCTGACAAGTGTACCCCATCTGACCTGTAGAAGTCCTCCACCCATTATTCTACCCCCCGCTGTATCACCTGTCCCCCCCATCTGCCTTATCAATGTCCCCACCCTTCTATTCATCTTTCTCCTGGCCCTCTCCACTGCCCTGTGGCTGTGTTCCTGTCTCCATACCCTTCGTGGTATCATATCTGACCAAGCAAGGCATACTTGAGGCCACCACTGTCTTATTGCCACTAGGTCCCTCTTTATCTGTAAGTATGTGTGTACCCATGGTCTGCCTGCCAGGTCATTGCCCCCAGGTGTATAATGATTAGGTCTGAACTGGGCTGATGTCCTTTGAGTTCCTTCAAAGTGGGCAGGAGCTGTGCCCATCTCAACCCCCGTAGGCCGTGCCATACCAACCTACACTGTCTTGCATCCTGGTACAGTTGTTTTCCCCCAGCTTTTTTCTCTGCTCTCTTACCAGCCCAGTAAATATAGGAATGGCCACAGATCCAGACTTCTGTGCTCCTCCCTCTACACATACTCTTAGTACCCTCACTGTATTATCCCCCTGCCTTCTTCTTTCCTTGTACCTGTGCCCTCCCGTAGGAGCACCATAATTCCATCTTCTTTTTCCCCTTTTTTTTTTTGAAAAACCACGCTTCTCCTTCCCCCTCTCTTTTTTTTTACTCAGTGCTCTGATGTATCTTTTATAACTGGCTGACCGCCAGCGCCCTTTTTCCAAAATATCCTTCACGGGTTCTCCCCTTGCTGCCCACTGTGAGGCAGCCCAAATCCATAGGGAATGGGATGAGTAATTAGCTGGGTTCTACCCCAGGAAATGCATACTCTTTTTCAGCACTGCTGTGATTTGATAGCCGGTGACCCTTTTCCCATCACCATGTATGAGTAGCTTCCCCATCCTGGTCACCTGCTCTGCGGGGAAAATGCACAGAGCCTGCACTGGGCATATTGCAATCTCCAACCGCCCTTTTAGTGTTACCATGCAACCTTGCACTTTTTGATCTGCCTTTGACCTCCTTAGCTTGATCCGTATCTCTCTTATCCCCCAACTCACATCTTCCCATTCCACACCTCCTTCCTTGTTATATTTTCCATGGCCTACTACTTCACTCACTCTCATAGCCCCCACAAACATTATGACATAAATTGTGTGAAATAGCTGGGCCTCCCCCTTTGATCTGCATATTGCCGGGAGCACTTCTTTTAGCTTTATTAGCCACTGCTCACCTATTGGCCTCCTATTATCCCCTGGCCCTCATTTCAACCTGCCCCATCCCTGCATCATTCTCCTTATGAGCAGTGATTTTGTTGGGTCATTCCATCCTTTTAGGCTGCAGATCACACTGATCCCTGCAAGATAAACCCCCACTGTGGCATGAGCAGTCCCTTTCTGCCATTGTTCCACAGTGAACATTCTCAACTGTTCCTCAGAGAGTGGCCCACTTACCTCCATCTGGTGTTCTGCCCTGAATGTTTGAAAAACTCTCCAGGCCCCATCGTAGGCCCTCAGAGTCTGAGGCATCCATGAGCTGTGAAACAGCAGTTCTGCTCCTTCTTGCCAACGTCCCAGATGTTCGTTGGTATGGGCATTTTTTGTTCATCCGCTGCTGGTGCCAGCCTCCAGAAATGGTTCAGCTGCAGATGGGAAAGACTGTCAGTCAGGGTATTGTGTACTCCTTCTATGTGTTTTGCTCTGAAAGACATGTTCAGCTGCAAAGGCCTTAACACTAACTGTCTTACTACCTGTATGACTGTATCCGACCTGACTCCCTTGTTGTTTAGTGCATCAACTACCGCTCTATTGTCACACCAAAATGTCACCTTCTGATCCCGTAATTCCTCCCCCTAAACCAAGGTACATGCCCATATGGGCATGATCTCCAGTAGTGTTATATTTCTCACTTTCCCATCCCTCATCCAACTGGCCAGCCATGGTTCTGCAAACCACCTGCCCTTTAGGTAACCCCCCATGCCTAGCCCTCCAGCTGCATCTGTGTAGAGGTCAAGGTCTGTGTTGTACAGCCACTCCTCCTGCCAGAACGAACAACCATTATACTCCTTCAGGAATTCTTCCCATATACTAAAGTCCTCCCTGACACCTCGTGTCAGATCAACCCAGTGATGTGGTCTGGTGACCCCTGCTGTAGCTCTGGCTAACCTCCTTGTGAATGCCTTCCCTGGTCCTATGGCCCTGCATGAGAAGTTCAGGTGCCCTAGTACCTGCTGAACCAGTTTTAGTTGTAGCCATCTCCTGCTGGTATGTACCCAGATTAGTTCCTTCAACCTCCTTACTTTTTTATCCGGTAGCCTAAACACTTCACTCGCGGCATCTATCTCGATCCCAAGGAATTCCATAACCTTGCTGGGCCCCTCTGTTTTGTCTGGTGCCAGTGGGACTCCCAGCTCCCGACACAATTCCTGAAACTTACCCAGCATCCTCTGTGTCTCCCTTTCACACTTCCCAATGAGGAGAAAATCATCCAGGTAATGGATGACTGACCTATAACCCATCTTTTCTTGGAATATCCACTGTAAACATGTGCTGAATGCCTCAAACGTAGCACATGCTGTGGAACACCCCATTGGCATTGCTTTGTCGAAATAATACTGTCCCTCACTTTTAAAACCCAACAGATCCTAGTCTTCCCTCCTGACTGGAAGCAGTCTGAAGGCTGACTCAATGTCCATTTTTGCCATCCATGCATCTCCTGTGGCCTGGATTATCCAGACTGCATCCTCTAGTGTCGTGTATTTCACCCTACTATGCTCATCACTGATAAAGTCATTCACTGACTCCCCTTCCGGATAGGACAGGTGGTGAATCACCCTGTATTCCCCTTCTTGTTTCTTGGGTACCAAGCCCAAAGGCGATATCCACATGTTTTCCAATGGGGGTGTTAAATGGGCCCTCCACCCTGCCTGCTGTGTTTCTTTCTCAATCTTCTGTCTTAGCATTTCCTCTTTGCCTTTTACAGATCCCAGGTTGCTTGCCTCCCTTGCTTGCCTGGGTCCCTTAGACTGCAATGAAAACCCTGTGTAAAAACCACTTAAAATCATATCCCGCATGCTCATGTCCAGATATCTGTCCAGGCAAACTGTCCATGCTGCTAGGTTGATGGGGGTTCTGGCCATACCAAAATGTTCCTTGTTTTGCCACCTGTCCCCCCTCCCTGACCCCTCCCTTTCTTCCTGTCTGACCTTCCTTGCTTCAGTGGTTCTGGCCCCCTCTATTTCTGTTCCTCCTGCCCCTCCCTCCTTTGTTCCATGTTTGCCCTTTAAACCCCTGGCCATTTCGAAAAAACTGTTGGCCTGATCCTTGCCCCCCATGCCCTTGTGCTCTCTGTGTCCATGTTGTTCTGCACTTGTTTGCCGGGTGCACCCCTCCAGATTTTGAACAGGCATGTCAAAAACGACACTGAGGCCACGAGCAGAAAGCCCTGTTATAAGCCCAGCAGCATCTCTGTGGCATAAACCCCTTTTTGCCCCACCCACCCTCGGGTGTGGACTGATCTGTTACGTAATCCGTCCATAAATCTATTTGCTTGGTGTCCCATCTTACATCTCCGAATGTTGCCATTCTTTGCTGAAAAAATTCATCGTAGTATATCCATCCTACCCCACCTTTTTCTTTTGCTCTCCATATTATCAATGAATAGGTAATGAGCGGGATGCCTAGCTCCGGCCTTTTTTCCTGAACAATGGCTGAAAAAGTGGCAAAACCTAAAAACCACCCATCCCAAGTCTTCCCTTTCGTGAACTTGTTGTCCTCTTTTTTTCCTAAGAGCACTTTGGCAGCTGCCATCTCACTCTTACCTATGTTCTCAGTTTCTTTATATTTGGCCGCCACCTCCCGGCTCACCAACGCAAATATATCCACATATTCCCCTTTCCATAATTTTTCCTTCATGGCCAATGGCACATGTTCGCCTATTCTCATCCCAGGTGCACCTACCTCTCTTGTACTTTTTCCCTCTCTTTCCGCTCCCTATACAGTATCTCTTGGTACCTCTTTTCCTGTCCTAATCTCCCCTAGAGCAGATTCCATCTGCCCCAGCCCTTCTGTCCCCTGTGCTGCCACAATTTGCCCTATATATTCTTTTATACTATCAACCACTGCGTTGGATGTGTTACCTGTAACCTTTTCCTGGCCGAGCTGCCTGGAGTCCTCCAAAGGTCACCTTGCTTCTTCCTGTGATTGAGGTGGAGGTGGAGGGTGAGCTACTGGGGTTTGCAGACAGGACCTCCTGTTCTGGGCTTCATGTCTGGGTTCCACTGGGGAGGTTCCCCTTTGATCTGGGGTGGGTACTGGCATCACCGGGTCCACCGGCCGTGTAGGTACTGGATCAACTGCCTTGGCGGGCCCCACTATCACTGGTGCTACCCTAGCGGCACTGTGTAGCCCTTTGGCTGGCCTCTTCCCCATGCCACCTTTTTCCATACCCACTTTTCTCTTCTCCCTGGGCATCCCCGGTTCCTCCCCCTCCACTAGTTCCCACATTTTGTTTGCTTTTTCTGCCAGGTCAATTATAGCCTTGTAGGCGTCTTCCTTCGATGGCCTGCTGTTCTTGGGTGCCATGTCCATCTTATCTTTTGCTCTGTGAAGACAACTATAGGAAATGAAAAACAGGGTTATTCGTATATCTGTACCTCCCTGTACATCTTTCTCCTGTCCATCGTGCCACCCACCATACCAACACAGACCGGGGCTACCCATGAAGGACCCCCATCCTGACTGGCAGGTCGTCATCTCCTAGCATGGGCCCACATTTACTGTGACCCCTTCACCATGTGGGATGTCTCCCAGGAGGTTCCGGGTTGGGATCCCTCCCATTCTGTCCTGGGGCTCTCCCAGTCACTTCATTTTACTCCCAGCATGCCTCCCAAACAGGGAAGGCTTCCCCCAACCCCCATACTCGTGGAAATCACCTTAACTCATGCACGCTTCCATCCCATATCCCCTAGCGGCGTGTGACGCCACGCCACAAGGTCCCTTGTCTACTCACCCTCCTATGCTCCAGCCTGCTTGCTATCTATATATCTTTTTTTTTGTGCCCCCTTTTCTTTTCTTATCCCATTTTTTTTTTGAAGCTTCATAAGGAGCAATCTCTCAGATTTTGAAACCCTGGACCTTGTGTACCAAAGACAGCTCCCAAACCACAAAAACCCATTCTCAGCCTCTCTGCCTCCCACTGCTCTCTCCTGCTGTCTAATGGGGGCCAATACCATCTGCTGCCCCCCTCACAAAACTACCTCCCTCCTGGGCAATACCAGCTTATCGGTATGCTTTTCCAGGAAGCAAACCACTGGAGGCAGCCACCAGGTTCCCTTGGGGTGGGGGAGTGTCCGCTTCTTCCCCATGACCCAGCTGACATGCTTGCACATCGCGCCCCCCTTTTTGCCCATTGATGCTAGGCCATATGCAGGCCCACACAGTAAACCACCTGCCAGAGGGAACAAGCCTCTATCATGACCATCCACGCAGCGTGTGACGTCACGCCAGGTGGTCGCCGTTTTGTATTCTCACTATCCGCCCTTCACGGCCTCTTCCAGCCTGCCAAACAGGCCACAACACCATGAGCAGCACCAAGACAAAAGGGGAAGCTTCCAGCAATGCACCATGTGGCGTGCTACATCATGCCACGTGTTCCAAAACTCGCGCTCTCGATCCCTTTTCGTCGGGGCCTCTACAGGCCTATTATTTACCACATCAATAGAAAACAGGCCCCAAAAATGTTGCATGCAGCCAAAACAAACAGTGAACAGGCTTCACCGTGACCCTAGCAGCGTGCGACATCACGTCACAGGTCTCAGATCGCTCCCTCACTCACTATCCTCAAGGCCTAATCTAGGCCTACCAATTTTATTAGAAAACGATCCCAACTGGCCCTAAAGGCAGCAAGCAGCCCAAAACAAAGGGGCAACCTTCATCGTGAGCACCACGTGGCGTGTGATGTCACACCACGTGGCCTCGGATTACAATCTCACTCGCTTTCTTTAGGGCCTCTTCCAGGCCTGCTAAATTTCACCAGCAACCACAAAATTTTCACCCCTTGTCCCAGCTTCCAACAACTGGCCCCAAGACCCACATCATTGAGCACACCAGAGCCTCGAGCACTGGACTCTCACTCTCAAATAGCCAGTGCCTGGGCAACTCCTGTAAGTAACCGCTATTGCAGCCCTCCTCTGATGTAAGCTCCCAATAAACTCCTAGCATGCCTGCCCTGCTCCCCGTCAAAGACACACTAACCACACTGTTTTGGCTGTACAGTGCCTCCCAATTCCAACAAACTGGCTCTCCTTTTTAAAACAACTGCCTATCAAAAACCCCTGTTTCACCCTGTCTTCTAACATATCACCATATTCTAAACTAAATGCTGCAACAATTTTTCTTTTTTTTTTAAAAAAACAACTTCGCATATCTTCCCAACTCAATTGTCGTAACCTTACCTTCTTCTCCTTGTGAACAAACCTCAAAAAGTAATGCCAATCTGATGTGCTGCAGTTGATGTAGAATCAAAACTCCAGCAAAAAGTGGCTGAGGCCCCCTTGTGCTGTTCCTTATGTATCTCCCTTCTCCCTTCCCCTTCCTGCTACCTGCCCATTGTTCTGGCCCTTAGCCCCTCCCTTTCCTTCCCCCCTCCCCTTCTGAGCACAACCATTTCCTAAAGGAGGGAAGGGGTGCACCAGGACAACATGGTCTGCCCCTTAAGGGGAAAACTCCATTATAGTAATGTCAAGAAAGTCTGCCTCATTTTGGTTTGTATTCATGGTAAATTTAAGGTTCAAATCTCTAGTGTTAAAGTATTCCTTGAAATATTCTAAAGATGTGTAATCTCCTTGCCAAACTAATAGCACGTTGTCTATAAAACATTTCTAAAACACTATTTAATTAAAAAATATGTTATCTTCTTGGTTAAGGATAAACTTATTTTCAAAATCACACATGGAAGCATTTGCATGCCCAGGTGCCATGCTGTTGCTTATGGCAGTTCCCTTAGTTTGTTCATAATACTCATTGCTGAATCTGATGCTGAAGCCTTGAACCTCGCTATCCAGAGCTCTGTTATCTCAACTGTTGACTACGGGCTTGTTATCTATGAATCCGCTACTGATACTGCACTCCGGTGCATAGCTGTAGCCCTTAATAAGGCATGTAGACTCCTTATTTCAGCTGCTGTCTTTCTCACATGTGTGACATTTTACGAGCAGGCTAACTGGCTCCAGCTATCTGCAGGCTAAAGTACCAGACCCAAGGCCCCAGCTAAGAATACATCACTGGGCCATATGCCCCCTGGAGTCCAATCAATATTGACCCCACAGCATGTCCACCGCCTAACTAGAAGATCAGACAGTCTAACCTTTACAATACCTCGCTGTCGGACCTCTCAAGCCCAGCGTTCTTACCTTATCAGAGCCTCCACCTGGTTCAACTTGCTACCTACAGAAATCTCCAACATTGCCACAATTGGTGCTTTTAAGTGTAAACTGTGTCAACACCTCATGGCTAGTGCCTTCTGTGATTGCTTCTTATAATCCGCTCCTGGCATACTACCCTCAAGCATCCCTTCTCACTGCCTCAGCTCCTCCTCCTCCTCCTCTCCTACCCCCCATTACTGGGTATAGGATGAATCTGTCTCCTTTCCTTTTTCATCACCACCTTTCCTCCTCCCTTGCTGTTTCCCATCTACCACATACCCAACGCAGTGCCCTCCCCATTTCTCCCCTCCTCCATCTCTCTGTCTCCCATACCACCCCCTCACCACCACTCTTCTTTCTCTTTTCCCACTAACCCACTCCTAACAAAGCTTCACTGAGCTGCCTATGACTTGTACTGTATAATTAACTCACAACACAATTCTTTGACAATGCCTTTGGCTGCTATTATTGTAACCTTATTTGTCTTTTTTTTGTAAGTTCCATTGTAATGATCATGTTATGTTTTGTACCTTATTGTCCTTATTGCCTTGATGTGGAACCTTTGTAAAAGCACCCTCAGCTCAAAGGTGTCATCTGAAATACAAATAAATAAAAAAAAAATAATTATTGTTTAAAATTATTTTAGCCATTTCTTGCAGTAATTCTGTTTTTGGCCTGTATCCCTCTGGTCTTTGTGTGAGTAGCTTTCCTAATGCTATTACTCCTTCATTATGTGGAGCTAATGTATAGAGTTCCTTGACATCAATGGTGACTAATGTGGTTTCAGTCAAATCTTTGGTGTTTTTAAGTTTCTTTAGTAAATTGAGAATGTGTGTGGTGTCCTTGATGAATACAGGGACAGTTTCAATGAGGAGCTGAAGATGGTGGTCTATGCATTTGGACAGAGGCTCTAGGACTGAATCTAATCCAGATACAATTGACCTACCTGTTGGCTTAGTGATATCTTTCTAAATCTCTGTTAGTGAGTAGAATATTGGGGCCCGATTCCAAGATGAATGCCACAACTCATTGGCATATGCGAGTTACAACATTTGCCACTATGCTAGGGACCCTGTACCATATTTCAGAACAGGCATGGTCCCTAGCACTTATGTCCTGCAACATGTGGCAGTTCCAGGGTTATGCCACAGGAAAGGTGCACCTGACCTGTGTGCAGCAAGCCACAGGATGCAAGCAGCACAAGGCATGACCCCCCAAAGCCCCACACCCCAACACCATGGCACTGCCCCACAGGGTGGGAAGGGGAGGGGGCCACAGGACCACCATGGGGGCCTGGCATGCAGGGGATGGGTACTGCCCTGTGGAGGCACAGCTCAGGCATGGGGTTGAGAGGGTGCCAGCTGCCCACAGAGGGTGGTCCTGCCATTGGGTGTGGAGTGGGCACCCACAAGGGACCTGAGGGGTGGCTGTAGAGGCACCAGGCACAGTGGTGTAACCCTGGTGGACATAGGTACTGTTAGACCAGCTAATAGCTGATCTAACTGTACTTACAACAGTGTTTGCAAGGTCCCACTTGGAATTGCTATTTGTGATTCTGCCAGCTGTCCTCCTGGAATACTGGTGTAATCTATGCCAGAAACCCTCTTATGCCATGTTGCATGGGTTGCTGGCGTAGCCGTTGGCATAACCTCCCTTTGGCGCAGGTGGCCTGGGCCATGTCACAGGCTGCATCTCGGAATTGCAAACGGTGTAATGCATGTCACAAAGTGTGATTTGCACCATAGGGTTTGGTGCAAGTCACCTTGTGACATGCGTAAGCCATCCTGGAATCGGGCCCTTGGAGTCTGTGGATATTTTAAAATGAGCATGTCTTGTTTCCATTTTTTGAGCCAGTTAATGGCTACCATTTCTTTTAGGAATTATGAGATTTCCTGCCTGATCCTAGGAAATGGATCTGATTGTAGCCTGCTATAGTTAGTCTCTACTTTAAGTAGACCCATGCACATTAAAATACAGTCCTCTGTATTTTGTAGTACTATACTTTCCCCCCACATATGCTGGTTTTATAGCTATAGTTGTTTCCTGCTCTAGGTTACACAATGCTGTCAGTTGTCCTTTTGTTAGGTTGGGTTTTGGTGATCAGGAGTCTGACCTGAGTGCTTTCTTCAGTTTGTTGTGTACTGTGCCTATATAGGTCTCAGCTGCATTGTTGATTCCAGTTTGTGGCATGCATGTCGACTTTATTTCTAAGGCTGTCTTTAATGCTGTTTTTTCTTTGTTTTGATGATCAACAACAGCAAATTGAGCCTGTAAACATAGATTCCTATAAAATCTCTGTAAATCATTGTAAATCATTACTGAAACCACACCACGAGTACAATGAACTGACTGCAAGAGAAGCAGCACAAAATGCCTGTGAGTAGCAACACTACAGAAACGTTTATTCAAACTACCATATAACAACTAAATTAATGTAACAGTATTTCTGAAACATGGAACTGTGAACTTAAACAAAAAAGTGATGATATTGTCACACAGTTAGAATCACAAAACATTCTGAAATGGTTGCTAACAGATAAGTCTAGGAGGGCAGAATATGTGACTAAGAAGGAACATGGTGCTAACATTGCTAAGCAAAATATGAAAGTGGGAAACATGTTTATAGCATAATAATGTGGCTCAGTAAAGAAAATAGACATGAACTAAGTTAGAACTGATAAATAATCAGACAAGAAGAACAAGTTTTTATATATAATAAAGGAAGAGAAAAAAGACTTGAGCTGGGGAAGATAAAGTAGATTATACCCTATATATGCAGTATATGAAGGAGCAGCAGCCATGTGATTTAATTTATAGATAAAATATTTAAGAACAGAAACAAATGCAAAATACATGTCCCATTATAGCTTAAATTCTAAGCAAAAAAAAATGTTATCTCTTACAGTGCGAGAAGAACTTCTATTATTATAAGTATGTATATAGCTGCCTTACATAAAATACATTAAAAACCTGAATGTTCATAAATGTTGACAAATGTATTTTGTGATTAAATGTAGGACATTAACCAGTGGGAAGTGAAAATCTATGTACATCTGCATATAAAGAAAATAACAATCATCACTGTATTAGGAAACTACTATCATGTTTTAATACCAGCTCATAAAGTACCACACACATTTTTTAAGAAAACATAATGGCTTAAAGATGTATTCCAGTTTCACAAGGCTACAAGTGAGCAACATCAAGTGAAGGGGATTGTTAAAGCATACTGGGGCACATATGAGTAGCCAGTTAAAATGCCAGTCAGTATGATATGAACATAAGAAATGGAGGCAGTTTCCATAAAGTACATTGAAAAATACTTTTTTCTGCTATTTATTTTTAAGCAAAAAAAAAAATGAATGTATCAGTTTTCAGCCATTAAGTACATAAATGTTGAATAATATAAAAAGTTGCTATGTATATCAGTTTGGAGTTGATGACATTGATGAAAGTAACTAAAATGCACAAAAATAAGAAATGTGTATATAAAACATTATCTTTAGAAAAAGAGACAAAATAAGCACATATGAACGCATTGTAAAAATATATTCTTGATTCTTTATCTATATCCCCCTGAAGAAGCTGGTAGACGAAACATTGAGGCTGATTACTTATAAACAGAAGAATAAAAATCTTTCAAGAATATTTTCAGTGGTGAGAATGATTCACTGGGGATCAGAGTGACCATAACTTTCCTTTGTTGTACTTGAGTTCTCCAGACTTTGGTACGCTCCACCATGGAAAACTGTGATAGAAAGATAAGCAATTACCCTTGAGACCCACCCTAGCAACAAATACTCCTTCCTAAAGTACCACTAAGGGTGGAAGTCTCCTCAAGAGGGTTCAGTTATCTTCACAGTACTCTGACAGAGTGATACTCTCTCATGGGACAGAGAGTACAAAAGACCAACGTATCCATTTATAGCAGTCAAATGACACATTCTTTCTAACATCTTCAGACTATCAAGAATCTTGCAGAAGCGTAAGTCTTCACTTAAGTTGAGTATGCCCATTTAATTAATGTTATCCTATGGTCTTTGCAAAAGTATAATATGAAGATATGGGTCCCAATTTTCAAACATTTATGCTGGTACAGAGCTCCTTAAAAGTTCAGTGCAGTGCAATGAGGGCAACTTTGTCTTTTATTAGATTAACCCTCTTGTTTTCTTAGTAGTTTGTTGGGACTTTTAATTCAGTAACCTCTGAAGCAAGAAGCCAATTGGAGATCTTTTGATTTTACATATAACAAACAATTCTGCTACACAGGATGGGGACAGTTTCTCAGTTAATGGTGAGTAGGAAATCAGGCCTTTCCTACCCAGGTTCTCTGAGTACTGCCCAATCAAAAAATAAGGCCCATTAAGGGACAGTGCTGCAAAGGATGCTGCTGCAGTGTTTAGATTCTTTACCAGTTCTATGGGCCCCAATTCAAAGCAAAAGGCCTTATGTCCATCCACATCCAGCTTTGATTTGGCATATTTACAAAATGGAACCTGACCAATTCTGCATTCTCACTGGTCCAGATTCCATCACATAAGGCTACCGTATTCCATTGATAACTCACTGCTAGAATCAGTCTAACCATACCATGTGGCAAAGGTTACTGTCTAAATATTAAGGGTAACTATATAATCATTAAACGTTACCATATAACAATTAAAGGTATCTATTTAACCCTTAATTAAGATCATTATGCAACTAAAACAACTCCATGAAAACCTCCATATGACTAGCCCCCCATCACCTTTCCCAATGTATTTTAAATCATTGCTGAAACTATGTTTTAACAGTTTATTGTTGTTGCCTAATTAACTGTTTGGAAGCTTTACTAGTGCTTTTTGTAAAGCACTCTGAACATTAGGGAAAAGGTGCTCTACAAATAAAATTGCCTTGCCTTACCTGCAAAACAGACAAAGACAAATACAGCCTGCAGAGAAAATACCAAACAATTCCAACAACAACAAAAAACTGCCTCCACATCCCAATGTACTGTAACCTTCAGAAACAAAGCATTTCCTGAATGATCCCTTTTGAAAAGTGAAGAGTAACACAAACAATACAATACAATGCTAGCAACAGAAACAATAAATAGGAAACGTTTTTAGGGACCAGACTTGTGCTTGGTGCAGCATCTCGCCATCCCTGGAGCAAGACAGCAGTCCATCAGAAGCCCCCCCCGCCGCCAACCTTCCTACATCCATCTTAGGGCTCAGAACTGGGTCCAGTCCTCTTTAACGTCTTTATAGGTGACATTGCAGAGGGTCTGGAAGGAAAGGTATGCCTCTTTGTGGATGACACAAAGATCTGTAACAGAGTTGATACACAAGGGGGGGGTAGAAAGGATGAGAAGAGACTTGGCAAGGTTGGAGGAATGGTCAGACATATGGCAACTTAGATTCAATGCAAAGAAGTGCAAAGTAATGCACCTGGGAAATAAAAATCGAGGAGAAGAGTACACAATAGCAGGGAGGTCTAACAACAACAATAATGGAAAGGGATCTGGGTGTAGTCATATCAGATGACCTAAAGGTGGGTATGCAATGTGAGAAGTCAGTAGGAAAGCCAGGGGATACTGGGATGCATAGGAGGGGCATCACAAGTAGAAAAAGGAAGTGGTTATCCCTCTATACAGACAGTTGGTGAGACCCCATCTGGAGTACTGCGTGCAGTTTTGGAGACCTCATCTACGCAAGGACATAGACAGGATGGAAGCAGTCCAGAGGAGGGCAACTAAAATGGTGCAGGGTCTACATCAGAAACCATATGAAGACAGAGAGAGAGAGAGAGAGCGCTTAATATGTATACCCTTGATGAAAGGAGGGACAGGGGGGACATGATAGAATCTTTTAAGTACCTCAAGGGAATCAACAAAGTCCAGGAGGGTAGCATCTTTCAGAAAAAGAGATGTGTAAGAAAAAGGGGCACAATTTAAAGTTAGAGGGGGGACGGCTCAGGGGTAATGTGAGGAAATTCTTTTTCACAGAGAGAGTGGTGGACGCATGGAACCGCCTTCCTGGAGAGGTTGTGGGGTCTAAAACAGTGGAGGAATTCAAACATGCATGGGACAGACATAAGGCAATTATAGTGGGGGGTGGCAGGAAATAGGCTGTTGGTTAACTAGAATCTGCAGCTTATCCAGTAGGTAGGGAAATGGGCATACTGGGTGGGCCAAGTGGTCCTTATCTGCTGTCAAAGTCTCTGTTTCTATCCTGAGCTGGCCAAAAGCAGTAGTGCAACTGCTGCACTGGTGTGCCAGCTATAAGTAAAAAACTTACCGCACTATCCCAATGAGCTTTTTGATAATTGGTTAACTGTATATTCTCTGTCCAGTTAGGCCCCTCTCTTGATGAACCCTCTCAACCCCATCACTGCCACTGTACAGATCCCTGGTGAGACCCCACCTGAAATACTGTGTCCAGTTTTGGAGCCCACACCTAAAAAAGGACAGGGACAGGCTAGAAACCGTACAGAGAAGGGTGAGCAAGATGATACAGGCTCTCCAGGGGCTACCATATGAAAGGTGTCTTGAGGCATTAAACATGTACTCAATGGACACAAATAAGGAAAGGGGGATATGGTAGAAATCTTCAAGTACATGAGGGGGATTAATGCAGTGCCCTACTTGGAACTATTCACCAGAGTATCCAGCTCAAATGCAAGGGGGCATGGATGGAAGCTGAGGGGTGGGAAATTCAAAAGGGATCTTAGGAAACACTGTTGCTCAGAAAGAATAGTGGAGCCATGAAACAGGGTGTCCATGGATGTAGTGGGAGCTAAGACTGTGTCAGCCTTCAAATGGGGTTGGGATAAAGAGTATGTCTGAATTAATCTGTGGATAAAAGTATGGGCTAGGTCCTGGGATCTCCTAGGGTCTTGAGAACTCAAGGGCAGACTTGGTGGACCATTGGTGTTCTACCATCACCTTTCTATGTTTCTGTGTTTCTATGTTTTTGCCACCCTGGAATCTCACAAACTTACCTTCTAATCCCCTCCTTCTCAATGGCTTCCTACCCATGGTGGGATGACCTCATAGCTGTGGAACAGATCCTCCATTTGGGGCATGCCCCATCACCTGGTGCAGGTCTGCATGGAGTCAATCTGTTATCCTGCTACCAATTGGAGTTTTCTCCTCATGTTTTTTTTTTTGCCAGGAGGAGCAGATATGCAGTGCCAGCCAAGGAATCAGTGTGCCTGCTTTCTCATGCAAGCTTTTGATGGCTGCCGCTCATCCTCCTCCCCAGATCATGTGGTCCATTGTCTCCCTGCCCCTATCCACTGTTCAGGGCAAGGCTTGTGCAGAGTGCCTTGTCCCCAAATACACAGAGGAAGAGAACCGTCCATTGGATGTTTGACCCTCCTCCCCCAGCCAACTCTCTGATCACTTGTGCTCACTCCTAAACATATGTCATCAGCACCACAAACAGTAGTACTACTACTGCACCAGCAGGCCAGCTATCAATAAGAAGCTTTAACTTCCCAATGAGCTGTGAGCTTGAAAAATTAAGCCAGGACATAAAATTCTTGAGAAGTTATCTGAAACACCATCCCTCCACATAAAAAGACAAAATGTAACCCCCACATCTTGCAAATACACAAACACCAAGGAATTCAACCTAAATAACAAGAAGAGCAACATCTGGCTTATGGCAACAAGGCTGATATTATGATGTTAATGTTTTGTCTATGGCAGTGACTTGATTTCTTAATGTTGTAGCCTCCATCTCCTGTAATGTGGAGTGTTTTTAGTTAGCTGTTTTATATTGTATTTGTGTAGCTTATGTGCAATATCTCATTTTCAGGACGGTCCCACTTTTGCAACATATTTACTCAGATTAACCCAGCTGAGATGCCATATTTCATTTTCAGTGGGGGCCTGCTGTTACCCACTTATATACTGTATGTACCAAACATAGCCAGGCTGAGATGCTGTGTCTCAGTGGGGCCATGCTTCCTCTCATTTTTACAGTGTCTTGACCCAGCACTGTACAGCTAAGATGCAACATCTCATTATCAATTTTGTCTTGCCTGTATGTATTTTAATATCTTGTTTTTATTTGGAAATTCAGTTTTAAACTGTATATACCCAGGATTACTCAGCTAAGATGCAATATCTTATTTTTATTGGGTGCAGATTTTAACAATTGTTATACTGCATTTACTCAAAATAGCTTAGCTGCTTTTTTTTATATTTTACACTGAATTTTCCCAAATATTGTGTAATAGTTTATTTTCAGTGAGGCCTACTAGTTATCTTTTCTAGGCACCAGCCACACAGCTTTAAGTGCCTATTGCTGTCATGCTTACTTTTTTTGTTTGTTTGTTTTACCTTTAGTCAAGTTCTGAGGTACATTCAGTGTGCGTGATTCAGCTGTCAGTAATAGTGCTTTTAGGTCTCAGCAAGGGGTTTAAGACCTACACAAGCCTGGGCTCAATCCACAGTGTGGGAATTTTTTTTTTCTTTCTCACTACAATTTCTATAGTATGAGAGAAATTGATAGATGTTATTACGGTTGCTAGTGATAAAGTCTCAGTGAGATTTGATGTTTTATCTTGCTGATATCTTGAAAAGTTCCAGCTGCTACTTGGAGGTTTAAATACAAGTTGGGATACACTACTTAAAAATGACAGACTGTTCCTTACAAAAAAATCCACTGCAGCTCTATAGGGGGGCTACACTCACTGCTGGATGTCATTTCCCAAAGCATGCATCTCCTGTTTATGAAATTTAGTACAGTGGTAGAGCTACAGTCTAAGAAGCAGTCATTGCTATGAGGACTGGGTTTGATCCACACTGATTAACATTGTTCTTTCTTTCCACACTTTATATAGCATGAGAGAAATTGTTAGATGTCACTGCTGATGTGAGTCATAGAGTTTCAGAAATATTTGAAGTTCCATATTGCTGGTAACTTGAAACATTCCAGTTGAGACTTTGAGGTTTAAATGCAACTCGGAAAATATTACTTCAAATGTTCAGACTGTTTATTAGGAAAATCCATAGCAGTCGTGTGTGCATGGGGGGGTCTGCCCTTACTGCTGAATGTCCTTTGCCACAGCATTCATCTCCTGTCAAGGAACCTTAGTACAGTGGTAGAGATACAGGCTACCAAGCAGTAGGCAGTTTGGGTTTTATCCCCAGTGTAGAACATTTTTTTCTTTCTCACTACAATTTCTGTAGTATGATAGAAATTGTGAGATGTCACTGCTGATGGTAGTGAATGTGTTTCAGCAAGGTATGAAGTTCTATACTGCTGATAACCTGAACAGTTCCAGCTGAGACTTTGAGATTTGAGTGCAACTTGGGAAACATTATCTCAAAATCACGGTCTGTTCATTACAAAACTCCACTACAGCTGTGTGTGGGAGTGGAGTCTGCTTTCTCTGCTAGATGCCCTTTGCCAGAGCATGCATGTCCTGTCAAGGAACATTAGTAAAACAGTAGAGCTGCAGGCTAGTAAGCAGTAGTGGTTAGGAGGTCTAGGTTTGCTTCCCACTACAGAACATTTTTTGATTTCTTGCAGTATGCTTAATCCTGCCACCTGTATCCAATTTTCACCTGACACAGCTTTCAATCCCCCCACTTACAATCTGACATCAGCCCCCCTGAGCCACTCCCCAAACTGGATGCAACACTAGGGTGCCCACCACAGTGCTGCAATCATTCCAGAAATTCTTTTTTATTTCATTTTTAGATACAGTACTTTGAAAATAAATTCATTGTGGCACAGTTATTAATTAGAACAGAGTGCTCAAAAGTGTTAGTGCCCACCAGAGCCACTGACCAAATGATCAGGTTATGGGTTGTAGTCCCACACAAGCAACTTAGGCTAATACCCAATACTGACAATAAAAAGGTCCTTGAAATCTTCCCTCCATGGTACTAGAATATAACTATCACAGCTCATTGCTCAAAAGTTACCAACTAAAATGAATGTGATCCCATTGTGCTTTTACCCTCCCTTTAAATAAGAGTAATGTATGTTTTCTTATCTTTTTTTTTTACTTCTGATGTTATTGAGCTGATAAATAATGTGAGTAATGTTTACCTATAGAACTGCTTCATGAATTCCATGGACATTAGTTTCCTGGCTTAGGGTCATACAGTATGTGACAGTGGCGGGCAGCGAGGCCCTGAAAAAAAAAACAATTGTGTTGTGTAAGCTATGCAAGAAATTATGAAAACAATTCACTCTCTGTGAACTTCATGGATCTACCAGCTGAACATAGGATAAAGGGACACCCTCATGGGATCTGGTGGCCTAACAGCCCCTGAAAAGTGCTTCTCCTGGTGGCCCACAGGAGTAGGAACAGAAAGTGTACGTCAGGCCTCTTCTGGTGTTCTGCACAAGTAGAAATAAAACAATCCTGTCCCAGTCAACATAGTGGGCCTCTTATGGTGTCAAGAAGGAACAGAACATGCAGCATCTGCTGGCATGGTGGGCCTTTCCTTTTGTCCTCTAGGAGCCGGAACAGAAAACCCAACATCTGCTGGCAGGAAAGACTTTTTCTTGTGTTCTACACAAGTAGAAATGAAAAATATGGCATTTGCCAGCATGGGGGCCTCTCCTAGTGTACTGTGTAATTTATTTATTTATTTAGGTTTTGTTGACCAGGTAAGTGCACTAGACAAATCCTGCCTATTTTTAGGCACAACCTGGGGGAGGGGGATACAGATGAATGCCAACTGACCTTGAACCAGATTAAGCTGTTGGAGGTATTTTTAGTGAATGAGGGAAATTTGGCCAGGACACCGGGGAAATTCCCCTACTCTTTTTGATTAGTGCCATGGGATCTTTAACATCCACCCAAACTACCACCAATCCAGGCAGATGGGACCTCGGTTTAATGTCTCATCTGAAAGACGGCACCTCAGAAGTGCAGCACCCCTCTCATGCTGCACTACAGTGTCAGTACTGGGATATTAACCCAAGTGCCAGATGTGGGAACTGAACCCACAGCCCTCTGATCTCCCAGCCTCAGAGGCGAGTGTGCTACCTACTGAGCCACTGACACTTAGAGTGGGAATGGAAAACCCAGCATCCTATGACTGACTTGAGCAGTGTTGGTGACATTGAGTTGTATTGTGGGTGCTCTAGTACTTGCCCTGACTGGAAACATTTAAAAAAAGCAGTTGCTATGGCACCATTTGCCTATGTCTGGGACTCTAGATGACATAAAGACCAATGCCGTCATCAGATAGGCAGGTACTGTCTATTTTACTCAAATGAATACAACAGCATCAGCAGGTAGTGAGCAATGATGCTGAAAAACATAAACCTAACTGCCTCAGTTGTGCACTAATTTAATAAATCATCTGACTGATTTGTGTTTTGTATGTTATTTCCAGTACTGTAGACAGAGTGTGGGGGGGATCAATAAAAAGTTTTATTTGGACAATCTTGAGGTCCAAATTAACCCTGGGAGTGCAGTGGAAAACTCAAACCCATTGTTTGCTTTTGTCCCCTTACACATTTTGGTAATGACTAATGGCCTTTGCTGTGTGTTCTCCTATCTTTGTCACAACCTGTTTCTTGACAGAGACATGGTGGAACAAGGACTGTGATTGGGTCAGGGTTCTACTGGGATTCCAGCTGATTAGTAAGAACAGAGAAAGATGCAAAGGGGTGGAGCTGCAATTTACATTAGGCATAACATTCAGTGTATGCCCATTAGTCCACCACATGTCCGTGAGGAAGTGATTGAGATTTTATGGGTTGATATAACAGGCCTAAATGGGAACAAACTAAGGGCAGGTGTTTTTATAGACCTCCAGATTGCCCTGTCCATGAAACCCTAAAGTTAATAGACCACCTAGGGGAAGCAACTAGTGACAACGATATCCTTGTTATGGGAGATTTGTATCTACCATTGATTGATTGGATGGAAGAGGATATGAATGGGGCTGCAGAAAGTAAGGTTACAGAATTATTGGCAGCCAATGATATACACCAGCTTATAAGAGAACCTACTAGGGGAAGAAATATGCTAGATGTGATCTTAACTAATGTTGAACAGATAATTGATAATGTTAAGGTCATTCCCCTCACTCTGTAATAATGACCATAATGCAGTGACATTTATTACTAATAGAATAACTCACACCACTGCAGGTAAAACCTTGCGTAAGAACTATGCTAAGGCAAACTTCAAAGCAATGAGGGAAAATTAATAGAAGTAGACTGGGACACATTAGTTGAGAACATGAATGCTGAAGAGGCTTGGGGAAACTGATTAGTATAATTTCTACACTAGAAGATATTTATGTACCATCATTTACTGTTTATAATAACAGAGGAAAGAAGCACCTGTGGTTCACCAACAAGGTAAGAAAGCTTATCACCAAGAAAAGATCAGCTTACATTACAATAAAGAAAAACTCTATACCCACTAATATAAAGAAATATAGAGCAGCCCTAAAAAAGCTGAAATATAAAATAAGGAAATCAAAAACAGGGGTAGAGTTCAGGATAGCCTATACCAAAAACAACCACAAGGCATTTTATTCATATATTAATTAAAAAAGAGGTAATGATAAATCTGTAGGTCCCCTTATAATTAATGACACCACCTATAAGGAGCCATATGATATGGCCATGGAATTTAACAAATACTTTTGCTCTGTTTACAATCCTACAGAGCAGCCTATTACACTTCCTGAGCCCTCAAATGCTAGCACCACCAGTAATACATCAATCACATCAGACAAAGTTCTTAACAAATTATTGGATGTCAAGGTTAATAAATCAGCCAGACCAGATGGCCTCCACCCCAAACTCTTGAAAGAACTGGCCCATGAACTAGCTCCCTGGTTAGCGGACATCAGTAACAGATCACTCTCTAGAGCTTGCATATCAGCTGACTGGTGCAATGCAGCTGTAATTCCTATACACAAAAAAGGCAGTAAGACCAACCCCAGTAATTATAGACTCAAAAGTCTAACTTCTATGGTGGGTTAGATAATTGGAAGTATTATTAGGAATGAGTTGCAAACATATATAACAATACAGGGTCTATTAGATAAAACACAGCACAGCTTTTCTGCCAACAGGTTGTGTGCAACAAATCTGATTAGCTTCTATGAGTTTGTTAGCTCATCTACAAATCATAGCAAGGTGGTAGATTTACTATTTTTGGACTTTAGGAAAATGTTTGATAAGCTATTGCATAACATCTCGATTAAGAAGCTATATAATATGGGAGTAGACATACTTTAAGTAAAGTGAATACAGAGCTGGTTGGTTAAAAGAACACAGATGGTAAGAATAAATGGAGAGGTATCTATGGAGGGATCTAGTGGTATCTCCCAGGGCGCGGTCCTGGGACCACTCTTATTTAATCTATTTATCAGCTACTGTAACATCTCTAGTAATAACAAACTAGTTAGATTTGCTGATGACATTACATTGGGAGAACTAGTTGATAATGATGAACATATGAAGTAAATAATCACTGATCTCAATATTATAGAGGTGGGTCATTGAGGACAAAATGCAGCTGAATTTAGAGAAATGTGTTGCCTTGCATTTTGGAAAAAATAATTCTAAACAAGAGTATTATATCAATGGGACTAGCATTAGATCAGTAGCTTCAGAAAGAGATCTGGGAGTCATTACTAGCAGTGACCTCAAATCAAGTACTCACTGTAAGCATGTACCATCTAAAGCGAGCAATCTCTTAAGTTGTATTCATAGGTCCTTTTTCTCCAGATCACACTCAGTATTACTACCGCTCTGTATGTCCTATGTCAGGCCACAACTTGATTATTGTTCCCAGGTATGGATCCCACACCTCAAAAAATACATTGCAGTGTTTGAGAAGATACACAGAAGAATTACAAGGTTATTTCCCAGTTTTAGAAGCTTAACTTATGAGGGACAATTGAGGGCATTAGGCCCATGGGACTTAGGCTTAAGAAGAGCAAGAGGGGGCATGTTATCACTATGCAGTCTTTTTGAGGATAAAACCTTGTGTTCAGACATGGGACTGGTATATAAAGATAATAAATATAACCTTAGGGGACACAATTGACAGCTTAAAGAACTTCCCTTTAGATCCGAACTTAGGAAGAACTCATTTCTTTTAAAGGCATCTAGATTATGAAATCAGCTCCCAGAAGAAATTGTAATGTCCAAAAATCTTGCAGCCTTCAAACTCAAACTTGGTGCATTTATTCACGGGAACAATACTGCAATCGTCCACTGAGCAGTGTGGGGGGCTGGAAACCACATGGGCCTTGGCCGTCTGTTGCCATGTATCCAAATCCAAGTACCGAAGTATATTAAGATGCTGTCTTTCAGAACTCAACCTCAAAGCATCTTCCCTTTCCATTGTAGGGGAACAAAAGACAATGTGTAGTACACTTCCACCTCCAAAGGCTCCTGCACCATGTAAGCCATAGCTGAGACTTAATAAAAAATTAAAAAATAAAATAGATGTGGCATTCACAAGCTCATTGCCAGTGGAAGTCTGTCAGCCTTCTTTTTGGCCACATGATTATTTCACACTTTACAGACCTTCTCTTGTGTCTTGTATACAATTGATACTTTGATTACAATTTGTAGAATCAGGGCAACCCAGATGAGGTGTCCCAGTGGAGGGTTCCAGAATGTCCTCTCCTCTGGTGAGAATGTGAGGTATGGTATTTGTTGAGGAGCTATTGCAAGTAACTACATAATGTGTGTACAAATTAACTTGGAGTCTCCTCTCATTACATTGTTTTAGAATTTGTTTTCCTTAATAATATTTTTTGTCATTGTGCCACCTGAAAGACTGGAGCTGACATTTTGTGGACCATGCCATTTCTTCCTGAATGTGCAGTGATCCTTATATTTTTTTTTTCTCTTCACCAAGTTTTCTTTTTATGGCTACATTTTGATGTCACCATGCTGACATATAGCTATTAGTAGGAGAAAGAACAGGACATGATTGTAAGACTATGGTATTTCACTGAGTTGTTTGGTTCAGACATGACTCACACTACTCCATTGTTCTCTCCATTTACTACAGTGGTCTGTTTGTGTCTGCCTCTCTCTCCCCCCCATTCCTGCCTGAACTATATGCACTATATCATTGGTGGACTGTAAGTTTCAGTTAAATACTTTGACTATCACTTTGTTTTAAGCCATTTTTAGAGTCCCTTTAAAAAGAGCTTTAGGAAGTAATTGCTTTGGCTCCTATTAAAACACAGCTTGAAGCAGCAATTGCTCTGAATCATTTGGGGGACATATAGGATAAATAGTTTTATGGGTAGTGCTAACTGCACTGATTTTCACAATATAAGTGTTTTCTAAAAACGTGGACTGTTGTATAAGGAAATCTGCTCTTTAAAAAGTGTAGTGTGAAACAGAATGAGCCTACTACAGAGCTGACTGCATTCCTGGCAGCTGTAACTTGAGCTATCTGTTGTAGTTAGCCTTGTCTGCAGTTAGACATTTGCAGTTCTGGTCCCAGCTCTGCTGCTGGCTTGTCAAAGCATCTTAGAAATGAAGACTATAAGAAGTCATTTTTAGGGCTGTGGGCAGAGCCTACAGTGATATTGGAATCAGATTGTAGCTCTAAAAAATGGCTGATCATGGAACTCCCTTTTTGGACTTTTGAAAGTATTCATCCACAGCAGCAAAATAGTACACTCTACTTCGGAGTTTTGCTATTTGCTGGTCTATGTTAAAGGCATCTGAAGAAAGGGGGGATGCTACTGTATTGTACCTCCAAACTTCTCAGGATATTAAGAAAAAAAATGTTTTAAACCTCTGTTTCTATCATCTCTCCAGTGCAGTCTAATAGATTTATTCTATTTCTTTCAGCAAACTAGGGGTTAACTCATTATCTGTTGTACTGGAATTTACTGAAACTCTGAAAGTCAGCCAGACTACAGTGTCAGATTATAGACAGTGCAACAGTAGCTGTGTTAGCTATCTTATTCCTATGGATATGACAGGTTGTATGCTCACACACTCATATACAAACACACACACACACACACACACACACATCAGCATGCACTGTGACTAAATAAATTCAAGAGGACTGAATTAACAGCATGCCAGTTTTTGATGATTGTGACTGAATAGCACTATATGGCACCAACAAGAAAATGACTTGGTAGCTCTTCACAGCCCTGTCGGCTCTGGCTAGATTTTGTTTTGTCAGCTGCTGTTGTTTTTGTAGACTTCTTTTTTAATGCACACTAAGCTATCTTTGAAAAAAAAAAACAACGGATTCAAGTGCAATAGCCAGAGAAGTGTTGCCTGGCTTCTTAAAAATGAGATTTCCTATCTGTCCCTCTCCAATTTATTCTGCATGTTATGAACTGAGGGTTTTGTTTACTGCTCAGGCAAAAGCAGAAACCAACTGACAAAGAGATACTACATCTAAGCTGCATACCTCTCAGCCTTTCATTGCCAAAATGTGTGACAAATGGTCAAAATGTGTGACATGTGATGAAACAGGAGACAAGTTCAAAACCCAGTGGAAGCAAGTGCACTAATGATTATAATGTTTGCGGATTACAGTGCATCATAGATTATAATGAACTTATGCTTTAAAATCTCATTGAGCAATGTAGAATATTGCCTTCTTCATGTGGGACAGAGGGTTTCTTAGAGGTAAAATGAGTGACATACCTAGTAATGTGTGACAGTTGAGAGGTATGTTGAGCTGGGCTACTGGGGGCAAATAATCACCCCTAAAACATCCAAAAATAAGTCCAATGCATTTAATTTAAAGAAGGTCATTGGTGGTGCTGGGACACCATGCAATTTCTAATGCAAAAACAGTGAACCTGGAGGCAATGACTGGGGGGTTTTAGGTATGAATCCCACCACTACTACCCCTGGGTAATTGTGTGACTTTCAGCAAGGCACTGGACCTCCCAAGGCTTCCTGTGGATTCTGTGAATATAGCTTCATGACAAGCCATACCTCACAATCTTCTGTCACTCACTGAAATGTGGGGCACATTGGATATCCTAAATGTGAGAAAATGTGAGATGCTGTCCTTCAACACATGAGACACATGATTAAATGGAGCTACAAGCTCAGATGTGAGAGGCATGGAACAAACCTCAATTACAGTACCTGGAGTAAGAAAGGAAGAGGAATCAGCATCAACACCAACTGGAGTTAGCTGACTGTCTGCCAATTAACCCCTTGCAGTCCTGGTGCTGGCTCTTCTACAAAAAAAAAGATAATAATAATACAGAAATGAAATACAGACCCCCTTTGATAGCCCACCCAAGCTGCCCTAATCAGCTCAATCCATTGGAGTTAGCTGACTGTCTACAAGTTAACCCTTTTGCAGTCCTGCTCCCAGCTCTGCCACTCAACAGTGCCACCTCTTCCTTTGCAAAAGAGTAGCTGACTTGTCAGATCAACTTCACAAGAAGCCTTAATAGTTCAGGCATCCTGCCCCTTGCCAGACTTTGATGCCTGTGATACTTCTCAAGTCCTGGGAAAAATACTTGTGCTACTAAATGATGCTTCAGCTGAGAGTTGAACATTTTCACCTACCCAGTTCATGAGGTATGATGATAAGAAGACTATATGAAAATGTGGGGTTAAAATCTCAAAAAACAAGAAAGTTATGAAGCAATGCTGGAATTCTTCAATGTTTTCTTATAAATTTATCACCTATATTTTTCCAGATTCAGACCCCATATTTTCAACATAGCCTTTTTAAACCCACATAATGAACAAGTAAGAAAAGTAAGTATGCACGTAAAAATTTATTTAATTAGGTGCCCAATCCCTGGGGCTCTGGACACCATACAGAATAGACAGTTTAAACAGGGTCACAATTTAAATAATCAGCAAAATAAATTATAAAAGATATTAAATACATCAGGAATAATTTAAAGTATGTCTGCAATGTAAGATAGGTTAAAAAGGTGTAATAAAAAAACAAGGCAGGTGTAATTCATCAAACCCCTTCCAAAACATTTTTTTGACTACACACAGAGCAGCTCAAAAGTAATTTGATAAGTATGAAAGAATTCTGCAATCCTGCTAAACCCAAGACCTCAGGGGCAGCAGCAAAGCACCGGGCTGGGGGTGAATGCAATACCACATTATTGTTATATGGACCAGTTACATCACATAATAGCAGAAAAAATAATGAGGAAAAAAGATCTGAAACAGAATCATATGAATGTATGAAACTTGCCAGCAGAAACAGGCCTCACAGTATATCAAGTCTGCTCATATGTGCAGCTAGCACCCTTATATTGCAGCTGCCCCACCCCCAACCCCCATTCACTTCCTGGAACTGCTCAGTGTCATTTACCCAGACCCCCTCCTTGCCCTGCCCAATGCCCTTTTAAAATTCCCCACCATCCTACATGCCACTACCTCCTCTGGAAGAACATTCCATTTTGATACAACCCTCTCAGTGAAATAATGCCTCCTCATCTCCCTCCTGAACCTGCCTCCCTCCAATCTTAGCCCATGCCCCCTCATGTCCCTTCCCTTTCTCAGCTGAAACAGCCCCTCTGTGACAGATTTGTTGATTCCCCTCAAGTACTTAAAAGTTTCAATTCATGTCCCCCGATCCCTTCCCTCCTTCAGGGTGAACAAACTCAAGTGACTCAGCCTTTCTTCATAGGTTCTGCCTTCCATCCTCTTTATCATTTTTATCACCCTATGCTGCACCATCTCGAGCAACTTGATATCCTTCCTCAGGTACGGACACCAGTATTGCATGCAGTACTCCAACTGTGGCCTGACTGAGGACCTGTACAGGGGCAGGATCACCTCCTTGTGCCTGAATGAGAATCACTGTGCAATGCACCCCAGCATCCTATTGGCCCTAGCTCCAGCCCTCCTGCATTCAGCAGAGTGGTTCATGCTCCCCATTACTATGACTCCCAGATCCTTCTCCTCCTTAGTGACCCCTAACCACACCCCACCCAACCAATATTCCCTCCTTGGGTTCCTCACCCTGAAGTGCATAACTTTGCACTTCTTTGCATTAAAACCCAATTGCCACCTTGTTGACCACTCCTCAAGTCTAGCTATGTCATTTGGTAGCTTCTGCCACCCCTCTATGTCATCCACAACAGCTCTCATCTTGGTGTTGTCCGTGAACAGACGTATCCTGCGTGAAACCCTGTGTGCAATATCCAATATGAACAGTCCAAACAACACCTACCCCAACACAGAGCCCTATGGCACACCACTGGTCACTGACTTGGGAGATGAGAGTCCCCCCCCAACAACCACCACCCATTGCGGTCTATCTCCAAGCCAATTCCTGATCCAGCTAGCCAGCTTAGTCCCCACCCCATGTGTTCCAGCTTTGCCCCTGTCACCTGTGAGGGACTGAATCAAAGCCCTTGCTGAAATACAAATATAGGATAGTCACTGTATGACCTTTGTCCAACTCCCTTGTCACCCAGTCATAGTATTTTATTAGGCTGGTCTGGCATGATCTCCCTGAGATGAACCCATGTTGCTGCCTATCCTGGAGATCATTGACCTCCAGTAAGGTTACCAGTCTCTCCTCCAAGATTGTTTCCATGAGTTTACTCACTATGGAAGTGAGACTGACAGGTCTGTAGTTACCCATCTCGTCCTTTGGGCCCCAGCTTTTTAGTGCTTATAAAGGAACGTTTATGTTTTGCTTTACAGTTAGTGGATATTGAGTAACTGGGTGATATCATGGAAGCAGACACACATTCCTCCATCCCCATGTTCTCTGCTAGGGATGTTTTGATCTGGCTGTATGGGTAGGCTCTTCATCCCCCTCTCCCTGTGTTTTGTGTTAAGGCTGTTTTGAAACTGCTGTATAGGTAGGTTCGTCATCCCCCCATGTTCTGTGCTTGGGCTGTTTTGCTCTGGCTGTATAGGTAGGTTCTCCCCTCCCTGCATGTTCTGTGCTAAGGTTGTTTTGATAGGGCTGCGTAGGTAGGTTCTTCATCCCCCCCAAGTTCTGTGCTAGGGCTGTTTTGATCTGGCTGTATAAGTAGCCCCCCCCATGTTCTGTGCTAAGGCTGTTTTGATTTGGCTTTATAGGTAGTTTCTTGTATTACACTAACACACCTGACAGTTTATGTGTAAACCTTTCAAATACCACTGAGTTCTACAGACATGCTGGACTCTGCACAGGGATGGTCTTATTAAACTACTTTCAAGTGTGTTGTATTTTAAGTACCTATTCATTATTATTAAGTATTATATGTCAGTGAGATTCAGTTGCTAGCACTCTCACCTAGGAGTGAGTCTCATAGTAGTCATGTGTTAAAGTCTCACACATAGAACTTATTTTTTTTAAGTACAGCCTTCGTTGTGGATTTGAATTTGGGCATTAAATCACCCAGTTAAACTGTATGGTCACAGTCTAACCTGAATGCTCTCTGCACTTGGATTTTTGTGGCTATTTAGAATTTTAGCCAGCCTCCAAAGAGCACCACCCCTGCATCACAGTGCAAAATCCTTCTTTGTTTTTTCAGTGGGACATAACACTATTTATGTAAAAGTACTATGTTTCAGAACATAAACACTGACAAAATTAAAAAGAAAATCATCAGTAGAATCAGTGTGTGAAAGGGTGATTAAAAAAAAAATCTCCACTGTAAAATTGATGACTCTTTCAGAGGCCTGCAAGGGTGAACAGGTTTTGTAAAAAAAAAAGAAGCAGTCCCTATTTTATTTTGTTATTGTGTATGTTTGTGATCATGAAATAGAGTACTTTTACATACTTAGCCCTCATGGCTATACAAGGGGGGGGGGGGGATTCATCTCCTGGAAATCTAAAGTAATCTTCTTGGCTGATGTCACTCATGTTTACCTGACAGTGATTGTGTAACCACATTGAACAATCTAACATGTAGATGATGCTTTCTGTTAGGCAGTGAAACCATGAATTAATGCAGCATTTTTTTTATTTTAAAAAACTGCAGATGTTATCACTCAGCCTATTATGAGTGATCCAGGTATCCTACAGACAAAACACTTTTTCGCACTCCAGTGAGAGTGCCACCTGTGCAGAACAGCTGATTGCTTTTTCCAAAGTTTATGTGCAGCCAAACATAGAAGAAATTCCCATTCTAGTCTTGATTACTTTTGTGTTTGGCTACATATTAACCCCTACATAGAAGCACAGATGTATAAACCCCATACCTGCACACTAGTCTAGAACTGGAACTGGACTTGTTAAAAGGTAGCAGAACTGACCTCAGGAGAGGTGTCTGTGTCTAAACTCAGCCCTCTGATCAACCCTCACAGCCAGGCTCCCAGCTAAGCCTTTCCAGGAGTAGTTTTATCAGAGGTCCACATTCCACTGACCTGTCTGCTCAATGGACTCAGAAGATTACTTGGGTCAGTTTCTTGCTTCTCCCGGTAGTTTTTAACAAAGACCACTTTGATAGGGTATTTACAGAAGCATAAAGAAGAAACAAAATATACAGACTTAGGACATTTTTGATCATGTGTGCATCCGGTGTGTGCCTAGCATACCATTAGAGAACTGGAAGTTTCTATAAAGTTTATCTTTTGCTGTTTTTGAGGTATTCTAGCAGCTAGTGTTGGTGATGCATTTGCATATTTTTCCCATGCATCTGGCTTCTGGTTGAATTTCACACTCAGCTGGGTTGTCACTCTGTCATTGATCATCTCTTCCTCTGCCTCATCTGAGAAGAAATAGGTGACTCTGATACAGAGCTCATCCTTCTCAATGCTGGTTGGGTCCCCTGTGGACAGCTTCATGGGGTCCCCCATGGACAGCTCACTAAAATATAGGTGGGTGATCTGATCCAGTTGATCTCCCATCAATGGCATGGCACAAGGGAGTTCAGGAGGAGGCAGCCAGTCTGGAATCTTAATGTACAAAATGCTTCATGCCTGAAATACTGGAGTGTTGTGTCTTTTTTTTATCAACTACAGCCAGAACACTTACAACTTCAAAGAGCCACAGCCCCTTGGATTATTACTATAAGGATAATGCGGGGAAGGTCAAGGAAGTCAAATTGCCAATGCATGCACAAAGCAGGGTAACCCTTGAAACCTGGGCACAGACTTTTCTGACACACCTGCTTATAGAACTGTTACAGGCAGGTGATGTGATGTCTCAGAAGCAGTGACTGAGAAGAGAGGAGCTTGTGGGGGTATCAGGACAATCTGTCGACAGTGTGATGTGATACATTTTAGTGGTCCAACCCCAGAGCTATTGTTCCAGTATGTATAGGTTTAGGTGCAATATCACCTAGTTATTGATGCTTTGCAAGGCTTGACCTCTGATGGTAAATTGTGCATATATCGATGTATGACTATTGTAATATTATATATGGGGAATTGAAGGAGGAAGATTTGCAAATGTGTCTGAGGGAGTAGGTTTGTGTTGCTGCTGCTGTAAAGCTGTAGATATTTCCATGTACAGTATAACAGTAGTCACACATTGATGCATGCATGATTTACCATCAGAGGTCAAGCCATGCAAAACATTGATAACCAGGTGGTGTCTTACCTAAACTTAAGCATAATGGACAAAACAGCTCTGCAATTGCACCCTTAAAATGTAACACAGCACACTTCAACAACAAAACCAGCCAAAGTAGACTATATCAATTAAAGCATTGCATTTTTGAAGGACTTCTGTAACAAAAGGAAAAAAAAACTAAAATTTTGTTTCATGTTAATGCACAGCAGCCATGTTGGCTCTAACCAGAGTTTGTTTCCTAGGTTGTTTGTCTAATCCAGCTCCATTTTCTGCCTTCTAGTTTGCACACTTTAAAAAGCCTTGTAGAAGTTTGTCTTTAGTGTGCAGGGATGGCTATCCCTGTTACTGTTGACACATAAAGAGAAACCTCTATGACAAAACACAAAAACTAGACAGCAGATAATTGGGCCAGTTAGGCACACAGCATAGGAGGAAAGCATAATTCCAGAAGCAAAAAATGTGAAAACCTCTTTATGGCCATAAATCAAAGATGTGGGCCACAAAACAATGGCTCCAGCCTTTCATATGGAATAATAAAGAGAGGTATTATTAAGGAAAATAATCATAAAGATGGCAGCCTTAAATTTACTCTGTACATATCCCAGCTGAGATGCAATATTCTAGTATGTATGGTCTAGATGTTACTGATATTATACAATATTTACCCATGCTAGGCCAGCTGAGTTGCAATATCTCATTTGAGTGGGTCCTGCTTCAGTCTTTTCTACACAGTATTTGCCAAGATTAGCTCATTTGGGATGCACGATCTTATTTTTTTAGAAGGGTCCTGCTGCTATGCAATTTTATACTGCATTTGCATGAAATAACCAAGCAGAGATGCAATATTTCAATGTAAAGAGTTAGTAGAAGTAAAATTAGAAGACAGGAAAATATTACAAATTATAGGTAGTAAGTTGTAATTTTGATTGCAAATTTTAAGAAGTAATCAGCTGTAACTTTGTATTTCTGAAGTATTTTTCTTTTACCTTTTTTACATTAGAAACTTTGCTATGTGATAGTATTATGCTGGAAGTGTGGAATAGCACTCTGCCTAGCAACTTACATATTTAATTCCATTCCCCACACTACATCATTATAACTGTAACCTCACTGTTTGTGACATTACAGGTGACTGACCTGGCAGCTACTGAGTGGCTCTTCCTGAGCAGCTGTGATGTTACAGTCAGTGATGTCATAATGCTGATGATGTAGTGCAAGGAAAAGAAATGCATATGTTTGCTGCCAGGCAAAGTGCATTTCCACTAATCACACCTGCTAAGATCAGGTAAAAAAAAATATTCTAATTAATCGGATGGAAAAGAAAAAGTACCTCAGATATAAAATGTAATAGTTGACAGTGGTAGATTTAAAATATATATATATATAATTTAGACAGTACACTAATTGTTTAAATAGGGTCTTATTTGTATCCATTTTTCACTGTTATTACTCAGGAAAGCCCTCATGAGATGTAAGATCTCCCTATCAGTGCAATGTTGCTTTCTCCCATTTTTATACTATTTGCCAAGGATTGCCCAGCTGAGATTCAATATTTAGTTTTAACTGGGGATGTGGTTTTACCCTTTTTTGTAGTGTATTTACCTTAGATAACACAGTTCAGTTGCAACATATTGTTTTCAGTGTAGGTCCTGTTTTATCGATTTTTACAAATCATTGAATAAGGGTAGCTCCAGCCAAGATGCAATATCTTTTTTTAAGTAGTGTCAGTATTTTCCAATTTTACACTGCATTTACTCAGAAAGTACTAGCTGAGATGCAATGTTGCATTTTCAGTAGGGTCCTGTTTTCCCCAGCTAGCTAAACCCTTAGCCATATTATTCCAAATCATAAAGAAGCAGTGGCAGTGCTTTTTGTCTATCTGCTCTGTACTGTCCATCCCAACCTCAAACGCCAGTACCACATCTCCTTCTCTTTCTAAAAACATTTGCATCTTAGATTTTTATCCTCTTAGTGCAGTATTATGCCCTGTCCTTGAGCAGTTTTAGTACATCAGCAATAGATCATACCCCCCTCTGCCAGTAGCCCATTAAGATCTGTTCAGAAGGGCAGGGTCAACATTGTGACTGAGTTCCTCCAGTGAGTGCTTGATGGTGGGGCCTGGTATCAGCCCATATCTAAATGGTCATTTGGTGGGTTGATTGTTCTCTCTTTTTCTCACCATGCTAAGCCACTTGCAATACATATCAGTTGAATAGGCTGCCCTGAGCCATCAGGCTCCCCAGGGGTTCTGTAATCTTTATCTGTAATATAATTGTATTTACAGTATTTGTTTTAATAGAATAAAATTCCTTTGAGCACAGCTCATTTTCAAGGAGGTTCTGGGACAGACTAGCAAAGAACACAGCTGGAAAAGATAAAAAAAAAAATATCACATTATTTGGGCTAGCAGTATAGCCAAGAGGTTAGAAGAGTGATCTGTGAATGTACTTGGTACATCCAGCAGACCTGGGTTTTATTTCTACAACCTCCTTTTGCATACTATGTGACTCTAAGCAAATCACTTAATGTCCCCAGTGCTCCAGAGTCACCCCTGGAAATGGTCTTTGTGTTCAATGGGCCTTTTCCAGTTGCAAAAGAATAAAAATACATACTTAACACGTAGCAATACAGCTAATAGTTTTTAAAATACACAGCTATATGGATCAGCAAATAAAATGGCAGTTTATTAAATTCAGTTCACTGTCTGGCTGCCTGACTCTGATGTTTATCCCAGTTTCCCAATTCCAGATATAAATCATCACACACCATATCAAATGTCTACTGTCATACATTGTTGCTATTTTAACAGATACAACAAACATTCAAAAATAGCTTGTGAAAATTTCAAGCCCAAAAGCTTTGGGGTGGGGGGTGTAATTATAAAAGACAAAAGAGCATTCTGATGTTTTTGAGGCACAGATAATAGATCACCAACCATTAAATACCAACTGTTTTATTCTTTCATTAAAGTAAGCAGCCAGACAGCGAGTTTGAAATGGGTCTGGTCTGGGTATGCCATACTGAATCACCAAAGGATGGCAATGCATAGGCAGGGAGTGGGGGTGGTGGTAATGAATCTATATTAAAACAGACAGCAGCAATTGTAAACAAAAAGGAAGGAAGACAAGGCAATTTAAGTTACAGAGTGTTCAAAAGAAAGTAATGAGAATGGAATGCACAACCAGCAAAGGAAACCAAGAAAAACATAAAAAGGAGCAAGCCCTTAAATCAACAAATAACTCACTAACCATCATTGGCATTACTTAAACACCAGGATTTATACAAACATGACAGCAACCTCTTTGTCATGTGGGTTTACCAAATCAGTTTACTCAAGCAGGGTGGTGTGTGGACATAGTCATCCCTAATACCATAGTGGTGTAACTATTCTATTGTCTGACCACTCAAAAACCTTTTTTTATCCATCAAGCAAGAATTATGGCTGCTCTTTTTATTTTATTTTTTTTTGTCTATGATCAGAAACATATTCTAAACATATTAGTCCTCTGAATATATTATTTTAACAGATTTATTCGGACCTGTGCTTATCAGCATAAGGTTCAATTTTCTTATGGTCAAAAATAAAGTGCCATTACATATCACAGGTAAAACAAACTCTACTAAGAGCCAATATGGCTGCAAAATAATGGTATTGTGGGCAGTAAGAAATCTATAAACTAGCAATTTTTGCAATAACCACTGAGCCACCTAACTGCACTTTCTCATTTTTATGACACACACACTGAATAATACACATACACGTATATGCATATGCATTCCAGGGTAACTTAGCAGTGCAATGACGACACACAGTTTCACAGATTTAAAAAAAAAAACACTTTGAGGCACCATTGTCTTCTTTTCAGGCTCATAGGGACATCAGAGGGTGCAGATTACCACTAGACACCTCATTTAAATCAGCAATGACATGCATAAGGCTGAAACTGATCTAAATAGTGGGGGAATGTAGACTAGAAATTTTTGCACTAACTACTGAGCGACCTAACTGCACTTTCTAATTGCTGTGATACACACACACACTGCCTAATACATATACACATATACACATATATGCATATATATTCTAGTATAACATAGCAGTGCACTGTCTACACGCACATAGCATTGCCACACACACACATACACACAGTAACACACATCGAGTGCCTTATATGGCACTTATTTACTTATACATCCAAGCCTAACTTTTACTGTATTTAAGATAAGCACTGTGTTTTGCACTAACTCATTCTACTAATCTGTGGCATGACTGGGTGACTAAGGTAGTTCACATGGGAGGCACAGTGGATGAGGCCTATCTGGACTTCAGAAAGGCCTTCAGCCCTGTCTCACATAGAAGGCTGATTAACAAACTATGCAACATGGGGTGGATCCTAAAATAGTTCTGTGGGTGGAGAACTGGATGAATTGCAGGAGACAGAGGACTGTGGTAAACAGAGAGTACTCTGGAGAGGAAAAAGTGATGAGCAAGGTGCAGTAGGTGTCAGTGTTGGGGCTGGCCCTTTTCAATGTCTTTATTGGGGACATTGCAGAGGGACTGGAGGGGAAGGTATGCCTCTTTGCAGATGATACAAATGTATGCAATAGAGTGGACACTTCAGGGGTGTTGAAAGAATGAGGAAAGACCTTAGAAAACTGGAGAAATTGTCTGAAGAATGGCAGCTGGGATTCAATGCAAAGAAGTACAGGATCATGCACATACAGCAGAAGACCCAAGGGGGAAAGTACAAACTAGATGGGGAGGTAATGACAGTCACAAAGCAGGAAAGCGACCTGGGAGTTATCATCTCAGTAGACCTACAAGAAAGTAGGCAGTGCAATAAGGCAGCTGGAAAAGCTAGCAATATGCTTGGATGCATAGGGAAGGGTATCACAAGTGGAAAAGGGAGGTCATCGTGCCCCAGTATAAGACACTTTTGTGACCACACCTGTAATACTGCGTTAAGTTCTGGGGGCCTCATCTGAGAAAGAACATAGACAGGGTGGAGGCGGTGCAGTAGAGGGCAAGTAAAATGGTGCAGGGCCTGTGAGATAAGGTCTATGAGGAAAGACTAAAGGAGTTAAATACAGTATGTATTCCCTAGAGGAAAGGTGTGAGGCAGGGACATTATTTAGACATACAAATGCATCACTGGGAAAAACTGAGTACAAGAAGGAAGCATCTTCCAAAGGAAGAGATGCTCCAAGTCAAGGGGGCACAAAAAGAAGCTAGATGGGGGAAGGATCAAGGGAAATATGATTAAATATTTTTTCAGAGAGAAGGTGGTGAATACCTAGAATAGCCAACCAGAGGGGGGTGGAAGGGGCTAAAATGGTCACCGAATTTAAGAAGGAGTGGGATAGATGCAAGGATATCCTGGAGACAAGAGTGGGACTCCAGAGTTCAGTTTGGGCATGGAGCTTCGCACTAGACAGGGATTAATACGGCAGACTGGGTGGTGATGTGAATCCCACCCCCCAGCTTCACCTCCCTATAAGCAACCACCATCCATGTACCCCTAGACTCCTCAACATACCCTCACTAACCTGAACTGGTCCCAGTGTGAAGATCCACTCTCTCATCAAAAACACGTCTTGCTGCTGGAACTGGGGACTGCTATATGAGAAATAAGGTAAGTGTGGTTCAATGGATTTCAATGGATTTTCAACTCCACTTACCTTATTTCTCATATAGCAGTCACTGGTTCCAGCAGCAAGACATGTCTTCCTTGGTACAGTGGATCTTCACACTGGGATCTGTTCAGGTGAGTGTGTGTGGTGTGTGGGGGGGGTCTGGGATGTGAGGATGGTGGGTGCTCAGTGGGAGGTCAGATTGGGGGTTCAGGATTGCATCAGCAATGGATCTTTATTTACAGATTACAAAAAGACATTGAGGGACTGTGTACTCCTTTTCAGGCTCCGAGGGACATGGGTGGGTGGGGTTTGCCACTAGACACCTAATTTCAATCAGCAATAACATGACTAAGGCTGAAACTGATCTAGAAAGCAGGAGAATGTAGATCAGCAATTTTTGCACTAACCACTGAGCCACCTAACCTTACTGTCTAATTGTTGTGATACACACACCCTGATTACTACATATACACATATATGCATATATATTGCAATATAACATACTGTAGCAGTGCACTGTCTACACACATTTCTACAGATAAAAAAAAGACATATAGGGACCATTTTCTTCTTCTCTTAATGGCTCTGAGGGATATAGGAGGGTTGGGGGTTACCATTTGACAACTCATGTAAATCATTAATGACATGCATAAGGCTAAAAATGATCGAGATTGCGGGGGAATGTAGATTAGCAATTTTTGCAATACCCACTGAGTCACCTAACTGCACTTTCTAATTGTTGTGACACACACACACTGACTAATACATATACACACATATGAATATATATTCCAGTATAACATACAGTACAAGTCACATTAAACTGTCCCTCCAACTTACTGGTTTAACATTTTTCGTTGAATAGGTTAATGTGTGCACTACTCACTGCAATTGCTTAATAAAAGTTTCCTAATTGTTTGTTTCTAGCTGCTAATAGTTTCAGTTTTCTGTACTTTGCAGCTGTCTGGAAACATTTATAAATGCAGCGCACACATTAAAGGGGCACTGTCAGCTTTCAGCAGCTATACTGAACTTGTGTGACTAGTGTGCCTGTTATAACATCTATAGAAAAATAAACTATGCATGTGTCCCAGTATAAGTAAAAGTAAGATTTGTTACCTAAATTTTAAAATATATACTTCAGCTCAGACCAAGCACAATACCTTAGTGCTTGGCCAATCTTCCACCACTGGATGGCTCTTCTCAATGTGAACATGCATTGTGCATGTGCAAATTTCCTGAACAAGTGTAAGAGATAGTTAGGGATAAAAGTACATGCTCTTATGAGCATTGGGGGTCTTTGCAGGAATAATGACGAGCATTGCAAGTCTTGCTTTTACCACTTTGAAAAACAGGACTGTGAGCCTGAGCATGCATGTCACGAACATGGCAATGTCACGTGCATGCTCAGGATCATGATCTGGCTTTCAAAGTGGTAAAAGTAAGACTTGCAATGCACTGTTTTATTCTTGCAAAGATTTTTGAACATCCCAAACCAATATCACACAGCATTTGGCTACTGGGGCCTATGCCAGTTTTGACCCGAGTCCATGAACATCCACATGTGATCACACAAGTGACAGTACAGGAACAGACAGTCAATATCACCCTCACAGTACACACACACACACACACACACACACTAGAATTGATAACATATATTATGAGAAAAAAATGCACAAACATACTTGTACTACAGCACAAGATAAAACCATATCCAAACACAGCCCCTAATAAACTAATATGAAACACCATCAAATTATGATAACAATGGATGCACATGGGCACCTCTGCACAGCCTGCCCCCCACACACAATAAACAGTATGACTTGATATAGTTCAGAACTGATGAGTACAAAAACATATTTATAAATATAGATATACAATTTGTGATGCAGCATAGGTCAATGAGTTGCTATACAATATAATTGGGGGGAGCTATCACAGATGATATGAAGGATTGGAATACCTATGTGTTGTTAAATAAAACAGACAATGACCCATGGGTTACATAAAAAGCAATGATTAGGTATTAATAGTTAAAAATACTAACCAATCCAAGATAAGTCTCTGATTTGTGTCATATGAATCAAAACTGTCAACCTCTATGTCAGAATCCTATGCAGCTTGTGTCCCCTCACACTGATTAACACTAGATACTGTGGGCTCAAATTGGTAATGTTGGATAATAATACCAAAGTTTAAATGTAAGTCTTCAACATCTTTATATTCTCCTACCTCAAACATGATGAATAGTGAGCATAGTCACAGTGAAGATTATTGAAATCCAAAGGTAAAAAACACACTCCATGTAAAACAGCAAGATTAGCTGATCTAAGTTTTCAGAAAGAAGACACATAACCAGCGTAGACTAGAAAACTCCTTTTTCAGAACTTTAGCAACAACATTTCAACAGCATGGTAAGTTTTAAGATGAAAAGGTGCACATGAACAGTCCATTTCAAACCTCCACTGTAAAAAGAAAAAAACTGTAACTCAAATGAACTGTGTGCATAGGGGTCCTTTAATTTCTCTTCAGTGAAAGTTGTAACAACAGATTGTTTATTACTTAAACATTCCATTTTGTGACATTTGACCTACTCACTGTTGTGCTCCCAGGATTGTCTGCTTATCTCCATTCAAAGTTGGGAAAGACTTACTGAACTGACATATTTATGAGCTGTGGATCTTTCTTGGAAGTCAGTTCTAACCAGATTGAAGCTTAGCACACAAAATAGTGCTTTGAAACATTCCTCACCTGAATGAAAGCAGAGTATTATAACAACACCTTTAATTTTATCTAGTCTGTTTGGTATCTGGAGAGCTTCCTTTCTCTACTGTCATAGAAAGACATCTGCAGAACTACACCCACTGCAGCCTTAAAAATGAAATGCAAACATTGTCAACATGATATTAACGTTGAGGAAGGTGGCATTACAGCTTTAAATCCCCTTTGGACACACATGTTGATTTAATCTTTTTATGGATTCCTACATATGGAACTGGATAACGTTGTATCTCTATATTGCATTAATGTAATTAAATATAGAGTAACATAATGCAATATAGAGGCAGTCTAATCAGAAGTGCTAGCTCAGATAATCCAAATATACAAAATAAATATCATATATTCTTTTTAATTAGAAGTCCACTGGTATGTTCAGCTGTTTTGCAATGACCCCCACCATTTCCATACTTTACATTATGTAGGCATGCCATGGTGAGCACATTTTGTAAAAAAGAAAAAAGCAGCAGATCCTATTTCATTTTTTATTGTGTATGTGTGTGTTCATGACATAGAGTACTTTTACATATTCAGCCCACAGGGCTCTACCAGGAGAAGGGGATTCATTTCTTGGAAATCTCAACTAACCTTCTTGGCTGATTTTACTCATGCTTATCTGACAGTGATATGTACAACTGCTCTGAACAATCTAACATGCGGATGCCACTTTTTGTTAGGCAGTGAAACCATGAATCAGTGTACCATTTTTAATATTTTGAAAATAACAGATGTTATCACTCAGCCTTTTATAAGTGATCCAGCTGTCCTACAGAGAAAACACTTTTTCATGCTCTATTGAGAGTACCACCTATGCAGAACAGCTGAATTGCTTTTGCCAAAGTTTATGTGCAGCCAAACATAGAAGAAATTCCCATTCTAGTCTTGATTACTTCTGTGTTTGGCTACATATTTACCCTACATAGAAGCACAGATGTCTAAGCCCCATAGCTGCACACTAGTCTAGAACTGGGACTGGACTTGGTAACAGGTAGGAGAACTGACCTCAGGAGAGGTGTCAGCATCTAAGCTCAGCCATCTGATCAACCCTAGCAATTATCCTGAGCAGGGAACCCAGCTAAGCCTTTCCAGGAGTAATTTATTCAGCAGTGCACATTCCACTGACCTGTCTGCTCAATGGACTCAGCAGGTTCCTTGGGGGAAGTTCCTCGCTTCCCCCAGCTGTTTTGACAAAGACCACTTCAATAGGGTTTTTAAAGAAGTGTAAGAAAAATACAAAATATACAGACTTAGGATGTTTTTGATCATGTGTGTACCCAGTGTGTGCCTAGCATTCCATTATAGAACTAGAAGTCTCTATTAAGTTTATCTTTTGCTGTTTTTGAGGTATTCTAGCAGCTAGTGTTGGTGATGCATTTGCATATTTTTCCCATGTATCTGTCTTCTGGTAAAATTTCACACTTGGCTGGGTTTTCATGCTGTCATTGATCATATCATCCTCCTCCTCATCTGAGAAGAAATAGGGGACCCTGCCACAGAACACATCCTTCTCAATGTGGGTGGGGTCCCCTGTGGGCAGCTTTGCGGGGTCCCCCCATGGACAGCTCACTATAATTTAGGTGTGTAATCCGATCCACTTGATCTTCCATCAATGACACGGCACAAGGGAAATCAGGAGGAGGCAGCCAATCTGGAATCTTAATGCACAAAATGCTTCATGCCTGAAACATTGGAGTGTTGCGTTTGGGTTATCAACACAACCAGAGCACTTACAACACCAAAGAGCCACAACCCTCAGGATTATTACTATAAGGACGATGTTGGAAAGGGCAAGGGGGGTCAAATTGCCAATGTATGCACAAAGCTGGGTAACCCTTGGAAACCTGGGCACAGACTTTTGTGACACCCCTGTTTATAGAACGGTTACAGGCAGGTGATAGGGGAGTCTCAGAAGCAGTGGCTGAGAACAAAGGAGTTGGTGGGGGTATCAGGACAATCTCTGTATAGTGTGATGTGGTACATTTTACAGGTCCAACCCCATAGCTATTGTTCCAGTATGTATAGGTTTAACTGCAACATCACCTGGTTATTGACGTTTTACAGGGCTCAACCTCCGACAGAAAATTGTGTATACATCAATGTATGACTATTGTAATATTTTATATGGGGAACTGAAGGAGGCAGATTTGCAAATGTGTCTGAGGGAGTAGGTTTGTGTTGCTGCTGCTTTAAAGCTGTGGATATCCCCATTTATGCACTAGGGGTCGACATAAATGGGGTGTGATACATCTGTTTATCTGAGTAACTGTGGGGATAAATTTTATTTATCCCCACAGTTACTCATTTATCCACACAGTTGCTCATTTATACACACTATCCATATTCAAATTCGAATAACTTTAAAATGAAAAAAAGATAGCATGGTACTGTGAGCATGAAAATTGTTCAGCACAAAATTAGCTACGAAATGAGTGGTGTTTCCTTTATATCTGCCTTTTAGATTTTTTATAATCAGCAAAACAGTAGATGATTGAATTGTTTTCACTTTTTCCAACAAACAAATGCAAATAGCTTTAAAACAAAAAAAAATGATAGCCCGGTAGTGTGAGCATGGATGTTTTTCAGCATAAAAATATCTACAAAGGAAGTGGTGTTTCATTTATAGATCCTTTTAGGTTTTTTTATACAGTAATTAGCAAAAAAATGCAGAAAATTCAATTTTATTTTCACTTTTTTGACAAACAAATGAAAAAGGTAGCATGGTACTGTGTGCATGACATTTGTTCAAAAAGATGTTTTCTAGAAAATGAGTGGTGCTTCATTTACTAGCAACCACTACGTTAGGCTTACATACACTGGGAAAGTTAATTGAAAGTCCCAGAGATTATCATTTGAAAAAAAAAAGATAAACAGTCAAAAGCAAATGTCCCTGCACAGACAGAAAGCATCTCTATTGCATAAATGAAATATACAATGGTGTGCTGTCAGATAAATGATTAATCTACACTTGTGCTATTTGACCTCAGACACCTCACTCATGGCTTACACCACTTATGAGGTAACCTGAGGTCAAACAACACTTGTGTAGATAAATCATGTATCTGACAGTTCATCATTGTATATCCCTTATATACAAAATAACAGTAGTTTCAACTCGATACCTGCATGATTTACCATCAGAGATTAAGCCCCCCTGTAAAACATTGATAACCTGGTGGTGTTGTACCTAAACCTATGCATAATACACATGATAGCTCTGCAATTGCACTTCTAATATGTAACACATCACACGACAACAAAACCAGTTAAAGTAGACTATATCAATTAAAGCATTACATGTTTTGAAGGACTTCTGTAACAAAAGAAAAAAAAATCTAAAACTTTGTTTTATGTTAATGCACAGCAGCTGTGTTGGCTCTGATCAGAGTTTGTTTCCTAGGCTGTTTGTCTAACCCAGCTCCATTTTCTTCCTTCTAGTTTGTGTGCTTTAAAGAGCCTTGTGGAAGTTTGTCTTTCATGTGCAGGGATGACCATCCCTGTTGCTGTTGGCACATTACAAAGACAAACATCTATGACAAAACACAGAAACTAGATGGCAGAAAATGGGTCCAGTTAGGTAAACAGGCTAGGAAGAGAGGATAATTCCAAAAAAAGCAAAACATTGTGAGAATCACCTTATGGCCAGACACAAAGGTGTGGGCCACAAAACATTTGACCCAGCCTTTCAGATGGAATAATAAAGAGAGATATTAAGGAAAATAATCATAAAGATGGGAGCCTTAAATTTACTCTGTACATAGCCCAACTGAGATCCAATATTCTATTTTGCAGGGTCTAGATTTTACTGATATTATACAATATTTACCCAAACTAAGCCAGCTGAGCTGCAATATCTCATTTTGAGTGGGTCCTGCTTTCAATCTTTTCTATACACTACTTGGCAAGATTAGCTTATTTAGGATGCAAGATCTTATTTTTTTAGAAGGGTCCTGCTGTTACCCAATTTTACAATGCATTTCCATAGAATAACCCGGCAGAGATGCAATATTTCAATGTAAAGAACTAGTAGAAACAAAATTAGAAGAGAGGAAAATATTATAAATTTTAAGTAGTCAGTTGTAACTTTGTATTTCTGAAATGATTTTTGTTTTTCTTTCGTCCATTAGAAACTTTGTTTTCTGATTAACACTGACCTTTTAAATTGTTATGTATTTGATTTTAAATGCTGTTTCTATGCTTGTTATGACTGTTCTGTGTAGCGTCTTAATTTTGAAAGGTGCTATATAAATAAAGGTTTGCTTGATTGATTGATATAATTATGCTGGATGTGTGGAATAGCATTCTGCCTAGCAGCTGACATCTTTAGTTCTAGTTCCCACACTACACCATCATCACTGTTACCTCACTGATTGTAAGATCACAGGTGACTAATCTGACAGCTACTGATGAGCAGGGTGCAGCAGGTGTATGCCTTCTGGCTGATCCTCTTCAATGTCTTTATTGGGGACATTGCAGAGGAACTGGAGGGGAAGGTATGCCTCTTTGCAGATGATACAAAGGTATGCAACTGGGTGGACACTCCAGGGGGTGTTGAAAGAATGAGGAAATACTTTAGAATACTGGAGAAATGGTCTGAAGAATGGCAGCTAGGATTAAACGCAAAGAAGTGCAGGATCATGCATATTGAGCAGAAGAACCCATGGGAAAAGTACAAACTAGGTGGGGAGGTACTGACAATCACAAAGCAGGAAAGCAACCTTGAAGTTATCATCTCGGAGGACCTAAGAGAAAGTAGGCAGTGCAGTACAGGAGCTGGAAAGGCTAACTAGATGCTTGGATGCATAGGGAGGGGTATCACAAGTAGAAAGTGGGAGGTCGTCTTGCCCCTGTATAAGACTCATGAGACTACACCTGGAATACTGTGTCCAGTTCTGGATGCCTCATCTGAGAAAGAACATAGACAGGGTGGAGGTGGTGTAGTGAAGGGCAAGTAAAACAGTGCAGAGCCTTTGGGGTAAGACCTATGAGGAAATACTAAAGGAGTTAAATACTGTACATATTCCCTAGAGGAAAGGAGGGAGGCAGGGACATGATTGAGACATACAAATGCATCACTGGTATAAACAGAGTACAGAAAGGAAGCATCTTCCAAATTAAGAGATGCTTTCGAGTCAAGGGGGCACAAAAAGAAGTTGGGGGAAAAATCAGGGGAAATGTTATTAAATATTTTTTCATGGAGAGGGTGGTGAATGCCTGGAATAGCTGACCAGAGGGGTTGGAAAGGGTTAAAATGGTCACAGAATTTAAGAAGGAGTGAGATAGACACAAGGGTATCCTGGAGGCAAGGGTGGGGGCTCCAGAGTTCAGTTTGGGCATGGGGCCTCACACTAGACTGGGATTATAAGGAAGACTGGGGAGTGATAAGACTCCCACTTCCCCCAGCTTGACCCCCCCACTGAGCACCCACCATCCTGCACGCCTGGACTCCTATACACATCCTCACTCACCTGAACAGGTTCCAGTGTGAATATCCACTTTCCCATCAGACACATTTTGCTGCTGGAACTGGAGACTGCTATATGAGAAATAAGGTAAGTGTGGTTCAATGTATTTTAATGGGTTTTCAACTGCACTTACATTATTTCTTATATAACAGTCACCGGTTTGGGCAGCAAGACATGTCTTCCATGGCACAATGGATCTTCACATTGTGATCTGTTCAGGTGAATAAGGGTTTGTGCGGGGGGTCTGGGGTGTGTGGGGTGGTGGGTGCTCAGTGGAAGGTCAGGTTGGGGGTGCGGCGTTGCATTAGCAATGGACCTCTTTTTACAGATTAAAAAGACATTAAGGCTACGAGTGACATTATTTGGCGTGGGGTTGCTACTATACACCTCATTTAAATAAGCAATAGCATGAATAAGGCTGAAACTGATCTAGATAGCAGGGGGAATGTAGACTAGTAATTTTTGCACTAACCACTTGCACTTACCACTGAGTCATCTAACTGCACTTTCTAATTGTTTTTATACACACACATTGACTAATACATATACACATATATGCTTATTTATTTTACTATAGCATAGCAGTGCATTGCCTACACACATTTCTACAGATTAAAAAAAGACATCAAGGGACCATTTTCTTCTTTTCAGGCTCTGAGGGACATCAGAGGGTGAAGGGTTGCCATTAGACAACTTATGTAAATCAGCAAATGATGCGCATAAGGCTGAAACTGATCTAGATAGCAGGTAAATGTTGACTAGCAATTTCTGCATTACCCAATGAGCCATCTAACTGCACTTTCTAATTGTTGTGATATACACATACACACACACACTGACTAATACATATACACATATATGAATATATATTCCAGTATTCCAGTATAACATACATTACAAGTCACATTTAACTGTCCATCCAGCTCACTGGTTTAGCATTTTTGAATGAGTTGGTTAATGTGTGCACTAAGAAATCCAAAAATCACACATATCCCCATAATGCAAAGCATCATGGGCTGTATATGCAAATCACCACAAAACATTATGCTGGTTCAACTTTAAGCAGAAATGCATGGTGCTGAAAGGCCTCTCACACAGCCTGCAAAGGGTGCCAACAGAAGACACAGATACGTGTTTCGTCCTACCAGGACTCATCAGTGTGCCTCATCTGTATGACACCCCAGTGAAATGAACAAGCTACCCTAAGTTGATCTATCCGCGTTAGGTTGTGGTGAGCCCAATAAAGGCAAGAAACAAGCTAAACTCAAAGAACCTTAGTGCACATGCACTGAGGCAAGGGTTACCACGAAGAGCATTGGCCGGGATGTGTGCACTGCTCACATATAGAAACATAGAAACATAGAAGCTGATGGCAAATAAGGACCGCAAGGCCCATCCAGCCTGCCCATTTTTTCTACCTTATGAATGTGACATAGGCCTTTACTCTGTCAATGGTCTATCTGTTAATACTCATCTGTATTGCTCCCTTATGCCTATCCCATGCCTGTTTGAAGCCCTGCACTGTATTCATATCCACCACTTCCTGAGGAAGGCTGTTCCATGCATCCACCATCCTTTCTGTGAAAAAGAACTTCCTCACATTACCCCTTAATCGTCCTCCCTCTAATCTCATGCTGTGTCCTCTTGTCCTACTATTTTCTTATATTGAAACATGTTAGACTCTTTCACCTTGTTAATGTCCTCAAGTTGTTTGAATGTTTCAATCATATCACCTTTCTCCCTGCTTTGCTCTAGGGTATACATATTGAGCTCCATTATACTGTCCTCATATGTTTTCTGATGCAGTCCCTGCACCATTTTGGTTGCCTTCTCTGGACTGCCTTCATTTTGTTAATGTCCTTGTGCAGGTACAGCCTCCAGTACTGCATGCATTACTCCAGATGGGGCCTAACCACTGTCTTGTAAAGAGGGATTATTACCTCCCTCTTACGACTTGTGATACCCCTACTAATACACCCCAACATTCCTCTAGCCTTACCTACTGCTTTAGTGGTTCGCTTGGATGATTTCAGGTCATCTGTGATGATGATGCCCAAGTCTCTTTCTTCCCTTGTTATTGCCAGCAACTCCCTCCTAACTTTTAGGTGGATTCAGGGTTTCTCTTCCTTATGCGCATGATTTTGCACTTCTTTGCATTAAATCCCAGTTGTCACTCTTCCAACCATTTTGCCAGTTTATCCAGGTCTCTTCTCATTCTGCCCACTCCATCTGGATCATCTACTCTGTTGCAGATTTTGGTGTCATCTGCAAACAGACAAACCTTATCCTCCAGTCCATTTGCAATGTTACTGATAAAGATATTGAAGATGACTGGCCCCAGGACTGATCCCTGAGGTACCTCACTTGTGACTTGAATCTCTTTTAACTGTATACCATTTACCACCAGTCTCTGTTTTCTGTCTGCCAACCAGTTTTCCACCCAGTTGACCAACTTCTGATCCACCCCAGGCTACCCAGCTTATTAATCAATCTTCTATGTGGAACAATATTGAAAGCTTTGCTGAAGTCAAGGTAGGCAACATCAACTGCACCACCTTGGTCCACCACTCTGGTTATCCAGTCAAAGAAATCTATGAAGTTAGTTTGACAGGACCTTCCTTTTGTAAACCCATGCTGTCTTGGATCCTGTGCTCCTATGGATTCCAGGTGTTGCACTATCCTTTCCTTGAGGAGTGCCTCCATAATCTTGCCCACTACTGAGGTAAGACTGACAGGTCTATAGTTCCCTGTCTCCTCCCCTACTACCACTCTTGTGGAGTGGAATCACATGAACCCTTCTCCAGTCTTCTGGGACCTCTACTGTGCTCAGAGACTCACTAAACAGTTCTGCTAATGGCTCTGCAAGTCCACCCTTAGCTCCTTTAGTACCCTGGGATGTATGCTATCAGGTCTCATTGCCTTGTCCACCCTGAGCTTAGTGAACTCTTGTAGGACCCTTTCTTTTGTGAAGGAACTAGTGCACACCTCCCTCCTCCCTGAGTCCATTGTGCTGAGCTGTGGGCCCTATCCTACCTTCTCCTCAGTAAATACTGAACAGAAGTATCTTTTTAGGATAGATGCTTTTCCTTGCTCCTCCTCCACACACTCCCCTTTATCCCCTTTGATCTTAGCAATACCCCCTCTGGACTTTCTCCTTTCACTGATGTAGCTATAGAAAGTCTTTTCCCCTTCTTTTACTGTCCGTGCTAGTGTTTCCTCAGTTTGGGCCTTTGCCTGCCTTACTGCCTTCCCTGCTTCCTTTAGGGAACTTTGGTATGTCTCCCTATCTTCATCCTGCTGCGTTCCCTTATATTTCCTGAAGATCAGCCTTTTGGCTCTGACCTTTTCTGCTACTGCTTTTGAGAACCAAAGTGGTTTCCTCCTTTTTTTTGCTCTTGCTCTTGTTTCCTCCTTGTTTTGCTCACTGCAATGACTTAATAAAAATTTCCTAATGGTTTGTTTCTAGCTGCTATTAGGTTTCAGCTTACTATACTTTACAGCTGTCTCGAAAGTTATACCAGCGCAGTGCATGAGCAGTGCACACATTAAAAGGAGACTGTCAGCTTTCAGAAGCTGTATTGAACTTGTGTGATCAGCGTGCCTGTTATAACTTCTATAGCAAAATAAGCTATTCATATGCCTCAGTATGACTAATAGTAAGATATGTTACCTAAATTTAAAAATATATACTTTAGCTCAGAACAAGCACATTACCTTCTTGTGTGGCCGATCTTCCACCACCATATGCCTCTTCTCAATGTGAACACACATTGTGCAAGTGCAAATTACCTGAAAAAATGTAAGTGATACTCGGGGATAAAAGTACATGCTCTTCTGAGCATGGGGATCTTTGTAAGAATAATGAAAAGCATTGCAAGACTTACTTTTACCAATTTGAGAAACAGGACCATGATCCTGAGCATGCATATCATGAACATAGCAATGTCACACACATGCGCAGGATTGCAGTCTTATTTTTCAAAGTGTTAAAAGTAAGACTTGCAATGCACTATTTTATTCTTAAAAATATTTTTGTTTATCCCAAAACAATATCTAACAGCATTTGGCTAGTGGTGTCAGTACCAGTTTTGACTCCAATCCGTGAACATCCACATGTGGTCACACAGGTGATAGTACAGGAACAGACAGTCAAAAAAATGCACACACATACTTGTACTGCATCACAAGATAAAACTATATCTAAACACAGCCCGTAATAAACTAATATGAAACACCATCAAATTATGATAACAATGGGTGCACATGGGCACCTCTGCACAGCTCTCCCCCAACACACATGCAATAAACAATATGACTTGATATAGTTTAGAACTGATGAGTACAAAACCATATTCAAATATATAGATATACAATTTGTGATGCAGCATAGGTCAATGAGTTGCTATACATTATAATGGGGAGGGGGGCTATCACACATGATATGAAGGACTGGAATACCTTTGTGTTGGTAAATAAAACAGACAATGACATCTAGACTACAGATAAAGCAATGATTAGATATTAATAATTAAAAATACCAACTGAGCCAAGGTAATTTTCCAATTTGTGTCATCTAAATCAGAACTGTCAGTCTCTATGTTAGAATCTGATGCAATTTGTGCTCCTTCACACTAATTAACACTGGATACTGTGGACTCAAATTGGTAAGGCTGGATAACAATATCAAAGTTTAAATGTGTGTCCTCAACATCTTTATAGTCCTCTTCCTCAAACATGATGAAGAGTGAGCACAGGCACAGTAAAGATTATTGAAATCCAAAGGTAAAAATACACACTCCCTGTAAGACAGTTAGTTTAGCTGATCTATGTTTTCATGAAGAAGGCACATAACCAGCAAAAACTAGAGAACTCCTTTTTCAGTATTTTAGCAACAACATTTCAACAGCATGGTAAGTTTTAGGATGAAAAAGTACATATGACCAGTCCATTTCAAACCTCCACTGTAAAAAAAAAAGCCTGTAAATTAAGTGAACTGTGCTTTGGGGTCCTTCATCTTATCTTAACTAAGAGTTGTAACATCAGATGATTTATTACTTAAACATTCCATTCTGTGACATTTGACTTATTCACTGTTATGGTCCCAGGGTTGTCTGCTTATCTCCCTTTATAGTTGGGAAAGGCTGACTTAGCAGACATGTTTATGAGCTATGAAACTTTCTTGAATGATAATTCTAACCAGATTGAAGCTTAGCACACAAAATACTGGTTTGAGCAATGCTCAGCTGAATGAAAGTGGAGTAATACCACAAAACCTCAAATTTTATCAAGTCTGTTTGCTATCTGGAGAGTTCCCTTTCTCTACTGTCATAGCAAGACATGTTCAGGGCTTCGCCCACTGCAGCCTTAAAAATGAAATGCAAACACTGTCAGCATGATATTTACATTGAGAAAGGTGGCACTGCAGCATTAAATCTCCTTTGGACACACATGTTGATTCACTCTTTATGCATTCCTTGGTATGAAACTGGATAAGCTGAATCTCTATAATGTAATGAAATATAGAGTAACATAATGCAATATAGAGGCTGCCTAATCAGAAGTGCTACCTCAGATAATCAAAATATACAAAATCAATGTCATAATTGTTTTTTAATTAGGAGTCAACTGGTATGTTCAGCTGTTTTGCAATGACCCACACCATTTGCATAATTTACATTATATATGGGAGCAATATCTCTTCTGCTTCTGACACAAACTGACATTTGAAAAAAGAAAATCACATTAGGAATATTATTTGATCTGCTTCTAATTATGCCCATACAGAATTTATAATTAAAAAAAGGTGAAAAAAGTTGAATAACGTACAAAAAAAAAAAGATTTCAGACTTTGTCAGATTAAAAAGGTACATTAGAGTTCAACAGATGGATGCAATTCCAGTCAAAGTGAAAAGCACACATTACAAATGTCACATAGATAAATGAGAAATCATACAAAACTCATCAGTATTTTGTTGTAATTCAAAAACAAAAACAACTAAATTGATCTGAAAAACATGACCAAAACATGGGCAACTAAAGCAGGCTAGCAATATTTTATCCAAGCTTTGTTGCTGCTTAATGAGAGTATGTTCATAAGATCTTGGCCACAGCATTCTCAAGAAGCACCCCTGTCAAAGCCTCACATTTCGAGGTGAAATGTTGGGGTGGGTTTTTGTTGGCTATCTGGAGGTTTCCTGTTATTTTACTATATTGAGGTGTAAGTGCTTTTTTTTTACTTTTTGTATTATCTGCACTTTCTTTGTACTTCTGTAATTAAGTTTTTTATGCACCTCTACTTTTTGACTTTGTGGTCTGGTCTGCTTAGAATACTCTTTGGTTTTGTATGTCAAGAGGTTCATCACTTGCTAATGGAGCACATGAATATAGTTACAGATGCAGATGCATTTGTAGAAGAAGGATAGGTCAGATGAGTCAAACAAGAAAAAAATGTGAATGACACAGACCTTCGACAATTGGGTAGTGGGTTTCTTGTTGTTTGCCAGCTCCATACAACAAATGGTGCTGGACCAGGGGTTGGATCTATTTAACTACACAAACATAATTTTGTTAATGCATAGATGAAGAGGGGGTATGGTGTGGCTAGAATATGATGAAGAGTATAAGCATCTGAAACAGGAGGATGCTACCTTGAGGTGGGACATACTAGATATGTCCTTATTGGCTGGCATGATGCATAGAGGTGGGGTGATGCATACAGACAGGGTTTACCCACCAGGGTTTTTCATCCACAGTGGTAGAACACAGGAACTCCTCACTCCCAGATACGCTAGATGTACAACCAGGGGAACTGCATGAGGGCCAATTATAGGATTTGACATAAATGTTTTGCCTATAGGCAACAACACCCTCTTATGCAGTGTGCCTTTACAAAGCCCCTAAATGTTGGATTTTGGGGTTCCTGGAGAAAGAACCAAAAGTGACATGAGAACACGCCTGCCTTCCTAGGTAAGGGTGGACAGGCTTAAATCTTGACTGGAAAAGCACCTGGACCCAGAAGCCACCCACCTGTAGGAGGCAGGTTTCTTGGTTTGTTTTAGGATCTCATATACAGGCCCACAGTGAGGGTTCAAGGTGGAGAACCTGAAGTCAGCTAGCGACTGGCTGCAGGTGGTCTGGAAAAAACTGGAAAAAGAGAGGTGGCTGGGACAGCCCCCTCCCTGCCCAGTCTCCAGGTGTCACCAAATAGGTTAGTTCCAAAAAAGACCCTGAGGAAATTCAGGAAGATAAATCACTTGCATCAGGAGGTGGATTCTGTGGATGATCACGTTGATCCACAATTCATGTTGGTTCAGTATGAGTCACTAAATAGGGCCATCAGGGTAGTGTAGGTAGGTGGGACATGATGGCTTAGGCAGGTAAACTAAAGGACACAGGGGTGGGGGCAGAATTGGTAGGATAGGTGGAGAACTGGCTGCATGGAAGGCAGCAAAGGGTGGTGGTGGAGGGAAGGGAACTCTCATACTCAAGGGCAGTGATGAGTGAGGTTCCACAGTGGCCGATGCTGGAGCTGGTGTTATTTGGGCTATTTATTGCAGACATTTTGGTGGGCATCAAGAGCAATATCAGTTTATTTTCAGATGACACAAAGCTGGGAGAAGTGATGGATGACCTAGGGGGATGGCAGGGTTTGCAGGAAGATCTAGCAAGGCTGGAGAGATGGTAGGACACCTGCAACTGGGATTCAATGCCAAGAAATGCAAGGTGCTGCATTTTGTGGCTAAGAATCCAAGGAGAAACTACCATCTGGGGGGAGTACAGCTAGCTGAGACTGAGGAGGAGAAGGATCAGAGGAGTGCTCATTATGGGAGCAATGAACAACTCTATACAGTGTAAGAAGGCAGCATCAATGGCAAACAAAATGTCAGGCTAAAATGCCAGAGGTAGAACCTCAAGGAGGGAAGAATGGATTCTGCCACTGTATTGAATGCTGTTCAGGCCCCACTTGGAGTAGTGCATGCAGTACTGGTGCCCGTACCTAAACAGGGACATTAGGTTACTGGAAGGGGTACAACACAGAGCAACAAAGATGATCCAGGGTCTGGGGGAGTTACCATATGAAAGAAGACTAAGAGAGTAGAACATTTTCTCACTGGATGAGAGGAGGGATGGGGGGATAAGGATCAAGACCTTCAAGTACATAAGAGGAATAAACAGGACAGGCACAGAGGGACTGTTCAAGGCGAGGGTGGGGAGGGACACTCAAGGTCACGATATGAGATTAGAAGGTGGAAGGTTTAGGAAGGAATTGAGAAGGCACTTTTTTAGAGAGAGGGTGATGACTGAGTGGAATACACTACCAGCAAATGTGGTGGCTTGTAAAACAGTGGGATAATTCAAGAGGGGCTGGGATAGGGAAAAAGGGAGAGTAAAGGGAGGAGGTGCAGGGAGGGAGGGGCAGCTGGTTGCTAGCTGCATACTTGAGCAGAATCAATAGACCAAATGGTCTTTTTCTGCTGGCAGTTTTTGTAGGTTCATATGACATTGAGTCCATGTTCCAGCTGCTGCCAGTACTCCCAACAGAGAAGGATCTGTTGGGTATGAAATTCAAGGTGGAATACTATGCAGACAATTGCATGCCCATGGGTTGTGTGGTGGCTTGTGCAATATTTGAATGATTTAGCACATTTTTTCATTGGGCCACAGCATAGGCTTCAGGGAATCAGAGCATAGTCTACTACATCACTGACTTCCTGTTTGTTGGACCTCCAGGGTCGTTGGTTTGCAGGCAGACACTGAGCATGTTTGTCAGCTTGTTTCAGGATTTCAGCATGCCTGTGGCTATGGGGAAGCTAGAGTCACCCAGATCTGTGATCACCTTTTTAAACATAGAGATTGACACCATCAGATGGGAGGTGTTTGCCTCAGGGTGATGTGGTCACCCTATGGACATTTTTGACTAAGGCAGGAGGGCCAAGAAGGTTACTCTGTGGGAGTTGCAGCTGCTGGTGGGGCACCTTATCATTTCCTGCCAGGTTATACCCACAGGGTGAGCCTTCCTGTAATGCATGGTGAAGTTTGGAAAGGGGGCCACAAAGTAGCATCACAGAATGAGGGTTGCAGCAGGGCTTCATGAGGATCAACAGGTCTGGTGGACATTCATAGATAATTTCAATGGGGTGGTGTTGTGGCAGCAGATGGGACAGTCAGTCCCTGGAATTGTTCATGGACACAGCTGCAGGGCTGGGGTTCTGGGCATACTTCCAAGGGAATGGTGTGTGGTGGGGTGGCCACCCAAATAGGCAGCAGCTAGCTTATCCAAGCAGATCACACTGCTAGAATTTTTTTTTTCAATAGTGGTAGTGCTATGTATTTAGGACTCTGAGTTGAGGAGCAGGAAGATCATTTTCCACACAGACAACTTGGGTGTGGTCCATATCATGAATGGCCAATTAGGACCAATAGGCCCACTGGGGACCTGATGAGGATTTTTATTCTGAAGTGTATGCTGCTGGGTATTCAGTTTAAGGCTGTCCATGTGCCCAACATTGAAAATTTAATTACTGATGCTGTATCTTATTCACAGTGGCAGAGATTCAGAGAGTTGACTCCAGAAACAGAACAGCAGCCATGGATGATCACACCTTTTCTATGAAAGGTGATGACCTCAAGACTTGGAGATGCATGCATAATTACATTGCTCCAAGGACCAGAGATGCAGTGCCTTGAAACATGGGCAGATGTGGCATGGCTGAATATCTGGCCGATCCAGATTGATCAGTTATGTAATTACATCATGGTGGCCAAAAGGAAAGGGTTGACTCCAGGTGTAGTGAGCCAACATCTGGTTTTCTTAGGTGATGGAATTCACAGACATCACTTAGGCTTTTAAGGTCTGGAGGGTATTGAAGGGTTGGGGCAAGACCCAAAACAAGAACCCTGATGTGCTTCACTCCATTACACAGGCAATTTTGGCCCATATGAGGGCCACATTTCTACGAGTGTGCTGGAATGCATATGAAGCATGGTTGTTTGAGACAATGTTTTTTTCCTGGACTTCTGTGGGGCATTCCAGGTTTTGGAGTTAACCCAGACTACCCAAAGAGGAGGGGGTATAGGCTTACAGGACAATGACGACATCAAGACCCAGGAAGGGTTTTTTGTTCAGCTGTGGATGAACAAGATTGACCAGAAGAGCAAGGTACACTTGTGCCCAATCAAGCCCAATTAAGGTCTTCCTGGGACATCCTTGACCAGGTAAAAGCTTACATGGCCGCTCGCTTGAAGGCAGGTGTTGCCTTCTTTTAGCATGAGGATGGCAGTCCAGGGACTGACTACCAATTTAGGCATATTCTGGGCTTGGCTGTCCTTCAAGTCAGATTAGATATAGGGTGTTTGGCACCCATTCATTTCAGAGTCAAGGTTTAATGGATGTTGAGATACAGACCCTGGCATGCTGGAAGTGCCAAGAATTCTTGCACTACATGGGGTCACACTTGCAGTAATTTTCCTTTGTTTGTTCCAGGTTCCCTAGAGGGCTGCAAGATCATATGGATCTGTAGTGATTTTTTTTATCTTTTAGGCAGAGGAAAGTACAGCCAGCTGGGCTGGTACAGAAAGCACAAGTTTGCTGGATGAGAGTGATGGGTATTCAATGGAGGAGAGCTGCTAACCAGGATAGTGGAGGAGATCTGGATGTGGTGGATTCTGGACATCATGTTGAGTAACCTTTGGGATGAATACCTGAATTCACAGAAGGTGATCAACCTACTGGGAGTGATGAAGCAAGACCTCCATTCCATAAGATGTTGGTGGCTTAAGATGGTTATTTGGTCACACTTTATTTAGCATGAACAGTGGCCGTATGCAAGGGGCCTCAAAGCATTAAATGCAGCTTGAATTTGTATTAATAGGGAGATACGTTTATTCATGGAAGTCATGATGGAAACTGTGGTGAGGCAAAGAGAAATTAACACCTCCTGCCAGGGACTTCATGTTTGGGATTGTGAGTGGTAGTGAGAGGAGGGATGGAATTTGATGTTGAATTCTTTTCAGGAAATCTTGGTGCCACAATTGGAGTGAGCTGCTTGGGGGTTCAGACTGCATCTGCCCTGTGGTGGCTTGGGAGTAAGGTAGCTTGGTGGTACAGGGGAAAAAGGGAGGATGAGTAATATTATTCCAAAGGGCCCATCTCCTATGGAAAGCATTAGACTAGGGAACCATATGATCTAGATGTATGGAACCAGTTGGGGGGGATGGCCAACCTCATCATGAGTAACCTGCAAGAGCGGATGGGGGGGCAGTCGCATGCCACTTGGCCACACAACCTCCCCACTCTTGAAGATTGGGGTTTCAAGTTGGGAGGTACATCAGCTACTCTGGCACACATGAGGGTTGGCCTATCCGTCAATGGGAGGTGTGGGGGTCTTAAGAGAGTCTACATAACTTCACAGCATTGCATGCTACTCCAGTACTGTGAAGTAAAATAAATGTACGCTGCAGCCAGTTCCTCCAAGACCAGTGTGGATGTTCCAAAAAGAAGTTATGGTGAGCACTGGGATGGTGGTGCTTCTCTCAATCCAATTTTGTACAGTCCAAATAGCTTCAGAGAGAGAACTCACCCCTTGCAGCATAGAGCTACAAAAACAAACTATATGGTTCCAGGAACTTGCAGTTTATTGCATAGCCATTTAGTGCAGCTCACATAAAAGAAACAATGGTGATTCTGCACCACCCACCTTACATTTCACCCCTCCAAATAGGAGCTTCATCAGAGAATACAAGATTAGTGGGCAGGTGACTTTTTATACAGGGAAACATTAAGCAGTATATCTCATCCACCAATAGAAATGCATTATACAAAATTCAAATATACATTCATAAAAAAGATAATCTATCTTTGAATCAGCATCAAAAAACATATTAGTGTACAGAAATGTAAAGAATGTGTTAGACTCCCACCACACGTGCATTAAACAGTTACTTATATCATGTCCAATTCCTCATTTGTTGTAACATTGTGACATCACGGAGTACTTGCAATGAAGAACATACAAAGAAGTATGAAAAACAGTTATAAAGCTGTTTTACCACATCAAGATGTCATACACCATCAGCAGAAAGGTCTCCATTAAATCATCCCAGTATCAATGTAGGGTTGGGTTTTTTTTCGTAATTTGAAAACAGGTACATGATACTGTGCACATAATTTTCTTGTTCTATTGAAGCAAAAAGGGGTTTTTTAATGTGCCATCAGTTAAATCTTTACCTTTGTTTAAGAAGAAAGAGGGTAATTAAGCAATAATACATGACAGGGTGTGGGTTATGCTGGGATTTACTCACGCCTGGTGTGGTGCAGCCTTGTGACCAAATCCGCACCAGGCATGAGTAAATCCCTGCATAACCCACATCATGGAGTGGATTATTACAGTTATACAATGGTCTCCTATATTTTTTTGTAAAAAAACTGTTTTTTTACCAATTTAAATAAAATTTTCTTGAATGTATTCTCGCACAAGAAAAAAGAAACAGTTCCTTGTTGCTATTGAGACATTCACAGGTATTCTAGCTGCCACTGAATTGGGAGCTGATTTTTCTTTTCACTTTTGCATACTTATGGCACAAAGACAAGTGGGTGGCAGAGGAATGTGCAGCATGACTGCCAGCCACATTCAATCCCATTCACTGATATTTTGGGTGCTATTGAATTGGGAGCTGACTGTTTGTTTTTTGTACACTGGTAGCATGAGAGCCATAGTCAAGTGTGAGTGGGGGCTCATAGGTCACTTCTGGGGTTTCCAGCAGCGAGTGATAAAGAGAGAGTGAGTGAGTTGCAGCAACCGTTCAGTAAAGCAGCAGTTTTATGCTATTACTTGGCTTTCTTTTCACATGATCACGAGAGCACCAGTTCAACATGGGGGCACTGAGATGGAGCATAAATGGTGGAGGTGGCAGGTGACTGCGACAAGTTGTAAATGGATGCTGGAACTCTGAGTGAGTATGTGGTATGGGGGTGCAAAGGAGTGGAGTTTGGGTGGGATGGTTGCTGATACAAGAGACAACTGCAGGGAGAGACATGCAACGACTTTGGCCCTCATTATGCAGCAATCACTCTGATGGCATTTTGTTTGTATTTGTGAAGCTCCAAGTTAAATTGGACTTTTTGTTTTTTTATCTGAGAGGTGCGTTTGTGTCTGTGAACTGGTTGTAGGTCTTTGGTACTTATGGGGAGTCAGTGTATCAGTTTCAAATATGGCAGAGGTTTGTTTATGTTTTCAAGGGGGTGGATTGATTGATGCTCTAACTTACTGATGAGGCTGACTGGATCTTCATCAGTCAGTTACACTGGGATTTACTCAAGGTACAAAACACCCAGTCAGCCAAACAGATTTTGAGATTTAAAAGTGCCATTGTATAATTTCAAATTTACCATCCAGACCTGGTTGAAGGGCTCCTAGTTTAAAATTCCATTCTTGTTTCTTCTGATTTAAATTGTTCTCCAGGTCTCCACCTCTCACATATTTTGGTACAGCTTCAATACTTATAGCTTTGAATTTGTAAGAGATTTTGGGTACTGAATTATTGATGTGCACAGCCATAGCATATTTTGAGTTATAATTTTTGATTGCCAAAACATGTTCAATTAATATGAAGTTAAACTTTCTCTTTGTACGTCTTACTAATATTTGCCACATGAACAGATTAGGAGGTACACCACTACTTCAGTATTGCAGTTGGTATGTCCCCTAATCTTTCCAGAGTTACCAGTTTTGGGGTTTATAAATATCTCCTTTTTGTCCATCAGATAAGTTGTGTGGCAACATCTACATGGTATTCATCCCCATTTCTTTGCAGGATAACTCACTGGCAGTTTAGGCTGGTAACTGTGCACTAAGCAATCTCAAAGGTTCTTACCCCTTTTAAATGATACCCTCAAAGGTTTTTCTAAGCAGGACTTCACCTGTGGTGTACCTTTTAATATTTTTAGTTTTTTGTACTATATCCACTACTTCTCAACTACCCCACCATAGGCAGTCATAAATGTCAGTGGCCATTCAATTTTTTCCTTTTTATTATTTGGAAATAGCAATGACTCTATTTCAATCATCCCATTGTGTTTAATTGCCTTATGTATGTCAGCCTGACTGTACCTTCTATCCCTGAGTCTAGTTGTAAGTTTGTCTGCTCTTTTCTCATACAGTGCAGCATTTCCGCAGTTCCTTTTAACCCTCATATACTGTCCATTTGGCAGTTTTCTAATGGTGTGTGAAGGGTGGCAGCTTATCGTGTGTATTAAGCTGTTCCTGTAAATCATTTTTTTCTATAGGTCAGTCAGAAGTGTGCTGTCAGCTTGTTTTAGGATTGCCAAGTCCAGAAAGTTAACAGAGAGTACAAGTCAGCTGTTACTTTAAACCATAAGTCTGAATTTTTGACTTCTAGAAAAGTGACAAAGTCCATGAGTTCTTCTCTAGAGCTCCTCCATATCAGAAACACATCATCAATAAATATTTTCTAGATGTAAGTTCTGTCTATGAATGGGTTGTTTTCTCTGCTGAAAATAAATCTTTCCGCCCACTCATTCAGGTATAAATTTGCGAGACTGGGTGCCAAGGTTGCACCCATTACCTTACCCTTGATCTGCTTGTCATTTCTCAATTTTAACATGAAAATGTTGTTTTTTAAAACAATGACTATTAGACCAGTTATCATATTGATCTTACTTTGGGACAGATCTGTGTATCTAAGATGATATTCAATGGCACTTAATCCCGCTTCATGGGGGATATTAGTGTACAATGAATCTACGTCCATTGTGACCAGCCACCAATGTTTTTCAACTTGCATCTCCTGTAGAACAACATGTGGCTGGTGTCTCTCAGGTGGCTCCTATTTTTAGGTACATTGGAATATAGATAGCTGTCAACAAACCTAGACAAAGGTTCAGTCAGCCACCCTATCCCTGATATAATAGAGAGACCTGGGAATTCCATGGGATGTTTATGAATTTTTGGCAGTGTGTAAATTGTTGTTTTTTGGGGGTTCTGCACAGATAGATAGTACAATTTATTGGTGCTTATTTATTCCTTTTGATGAAGGTCTAAGAGGTAGAGTTCAATTTCTTTCTTAATCTGTGACTTGGGGTCATACGTCAGACACTGATAGAAATCTATATCAGATAATTGTCTGTACATTTCCTTTATATACTGTTCAGTGCTTTGAATCACATTACTCCCACCTTTATCAGCGGGCTTGAGTATAATTTGTTTACCTCTAGATAGATTTCTGACATTCTCCAATTCTTTCCTAGACATATTACAAAATGGCATACAGAGAGGGTTTTTTATATAACTACTCAAGGTCAGTCAAGCAACATTCTAAGAAAGTGTCTACATTAGGGTGTAGGGGTGGGCAGAAGGTTGACTGAGATGTAAACATTTGTTCTATGTACTCATTGTTGTTGTTATCAGATAATGCGCTGTTACAACACTGTTATCATTATTTGTTATCACTGAGTAATTTTTATTTGAGAAAAATAACTTAAGATGGATTTTTCTTCAGGCTCCATTGTGTTTTTCCTCTCTGCATAGGCCTCTCCAGGTCCACGCATGTGCACTGGTGTCCTCTCTGCGCATGTGCACTAGTGCCCTGGCCTTTCAGACAAGCTTTCCCACTGTTTCTTTTGGTTGTCTTCCTACTTTAGGCCATGTGACCCCCCCACACACACACAAGCTGGGACACAGAGAACACTCCACAGGGAAATGCAAGCACCTCGGAGCCTTAAAGGTAACTGCTGGTTCCCTTCCAGAGAGGACATCTTCTGTGGAGGTGTTAGCTCATTGACACTGCACATCGACTGCCCTGCCCCAGCCACCCTCCCACCCAAGGACATCCCTTAATTTATAGTCCCTCCCAATCACATGATTAACTGTCCACTTCCCCATTAGCAGCTTATACTCTTCCTCCACTAGAGGTCTCCCTTACCTCTCCTCACCCTGCTTCTCTCCACACATCTTCTGCACTCCCTTTCTACCACTGCCCACTGCCTGTTATTGTGCCAACTGACCACTAGGAGGTGGTATTTCCCCCAAAGTTTTATCATTTGTCTAGGCTCCACCTTTCTCCCTGACACAGCTCATACCTCCTCTTGACCTTTTTTCTCCCCTATTTTATTCTGTTTTCCAGCCTTCTTTCCTTTCTCCTCCACTCAGTCTCAAACCCTGCACCATCTGCTCTACAGTCATTGTAACCATATAAGTGTACCTATGTCATCATCCACTGGCTCCAAACTGTCTAACTGCTCACAGTGGGTCAACTTGACTTAAGGGAAACAATGAGTTTCACTCACGCCATAGCAACATACAACAGCATGAGCCTGCATGTCCTTATATGGGTCTAGCAGAAACCAATGTGTAGAATGCAATACCCAAGCATGCCCATGCTTGTCCAGACAACTTCTACCTAGATGCTAATAACAAAATGATTTTATTGGTGCCTGGGTGATTTTATGATGGGGGAGAGATGATATGTGTGTGTGTATATGTGTGTATATATATATATATATATATATATATATATATATAGATATATATATATATATATATATATATATATATCTATATATATATATATATATATATATATATATATAGATATATATATTAGAGACAAAAACTCTGTTTAATGCATTAGTTATGGTTGTTCCACAGTGACAAAAGTGAGGAATTTGCTGTTAGGGTTGAAAACCCTAACTCCGAATTCACCCCCCCCCAGAACCACACACACACACAGACACACATAGACACACACACATATGCAATTATGGGGGAGGACCAAGTCAACACAACCAATGACAGACATCCAGCAGCAGGTGACAAAAATAACAAACAATTGTCTAAATGTACTACGAGACATCCCCACCCACCTGACCAGGTACTGCATGCTCAGTGGAGATCAACAGCAAAACTGAGGCCATGTACACCAAACGTACACATCCCTGATTGCAGCTGCACACAACGTACCACACTTAGTAGTTGCATGGCCTTACCTACCAATGCCCCACACCAGACGACACCACATGTGATGGGCCACTTGAGAAATAGAGTTGAGCAAAACCAAGGAATTGTACAGGTATAATATCTCTGATTATAACAAGGGTTTGAGAAATGCAGCTTTCTAATTGACTGTAAACATTGTAACAGCCTTATGTTTAGTTTTTATTAACATACATGTAGAGCCTAACCATATGATGAACATGCTTTAATGTTGTTTAAAAAAACAGTTTTATCATGATAGCAATAAGCCACTCCCAGGTATTATGTTAATGGTCAGTTTATCACTGTCTAGAGACATGTGGCACTCGGCTATGCATCATTCAACATTAAACCCCTACGTGGTGATTAACAGACCATTTAACATAACTGTTGGTAATGCCTTATTGCTTAATTGTTTTTATGACTAGATACTCTCCCTCTGCTAGGCACTGCAGGAGTTTTGCAACACAGTGTCACACCCAGTTACACCATACTCTGTCTACTTACTGGAGAATAGCTGTGAATATGAACTCATGAAGATGAACACTGTAACTTGATCATTACAGTCATCAAAACCTTAGTGTGATTATAGCTGACAGAGTCAGTGATAGAGAATAACCCTTGCCGTCCTAGTACACTTATCCCATTGTGAGTTAAATCAATACTAAAAGACATTCTGTTTATATCTACACTATACCTACTTGATTGCTGTTGTACCACAATTGACATAGTTATCACTTTGATAGCATCAGTGACAGAAGTGTGGCAAACCCAAACACTACGTATACAGCCTGAGTATGAAACAACTGTTAAAAAAAATTACGCTGTGTCCATAAGTAGCATAGATCACTCATTGCAACAATAGTAAATGTATCACTATTTGAATAAGTTAGTCATCACAGATGCAATGAGATTGTCTTTATCAGGTACAACATACTGAGTAAGTGCCCACAGGAAAATCTATCCTATAGACATCTCCGATATAGGTACGTCATTGTTGGCTCAGTAGTCCTATGATATTTAGAAGTTGCTTGGCCTGATCCATGCAATTACATTATTTCTTACAAAGAATACTTACTGCATCTTTAGTATTGAAACACACTGAAGGTCTATGTATGTACATTAGCAGTACAGCTTCATCAGTAAGAATGCATCTGATACTGGCAGTATGAATTTCACAGCATTGAACAGGCAATGCTTTTCCATACGTTTACATCAGCCTCTCTATCATCAGTAAACAGTTGCAGTAAATGTATTACTATGAAAATCACATACTAAATGTAACACTACTTTTATCTTGAGCATGCTAGTGTCTTGTAGTTAATTTATGTACTTCTCTTAATTAATGTATACTCACTAGTGTTAAAACCTTTCTACAACTGTGATCATGCACCTTTAGCATTTATATTGACTAACGGCACAGTACCAGTTGTGGTGTGGTGTGGGGCATCATTAGGTAAGGCCATGCAACTACTAAGTGTGGTACGTTGTGCAGCTGCAATCAGGGATGTGTAGTTTGGTGTACATGACCTCAGTTTTGCTGTTGATCTCCACTGAGCATGCAGTACCTGGTCAGGTGGGTGGGGATGTCTTGTAGTACATTTAGACAATTGTTTGTTATTTCTGTCACCTGCTGCTGGATGTGCTTGGTCCTCACCCATACTTGCATATGTGTGTGTGTGTGGTGCTGGGGGGGGTGAATTAGGAGTTAGGGTTTTCAACCCTAACAGCAAATTTCCTCACTTTTGTCGCTGTGGAACAACCCTAACTAATGCATTAAACAGAGTTTTTTGCCTCTAATTTCCCTTCTTTTTGAGAACAATAACAAGAAATAGTGAATGTAATGCAGTGGCGGGAGCACGGGGCCCTCCAGGCCCTGCGCTCCCATCACATAATATGGTGCTCCCACCACATGATGTCTTGTGGCATAGTAACAGGAACAGCAATGCAAACAGAAGTGCTAACAGTGGCGCACATGGTAACACAAGCACGAATGAGAACAGAAAGGGTAATGCACATGGTGGTGGAGACAGGAACGGTCTGCCACATGATGTTCTGTCACATAGTAACATGGTGCCTGCAAACGGAAATATCAATGGGCATGGTGACGCAAAGTGAAACAGAAAGAGAAACAGTACTGTAGACACAAATGGCAAAAAATAACTGAAACGCAAGCGCAAATGAAAACGTAAAGGATAGCGCACATGGTGGCGCAGACGTCAACGGTAAATGAAATGGGTACAGAACCGCAATCGGAAAGGGCAACAGTAACAATAATGTAAGCGCACAGACTGGTTTACCCCAAAACCTGCATAGAGAGAGACAGTGAGTACAAATAATGTATGCATAATAATGAGTATCAGCGCAGAAAATGAGAACTTGGAATACTAAATACATTATATCTCAGTAACCGTACGATGTAGAAAAAAAATTTAAAAGTCATATTATTTACAACTGTCCTGGCTAATTTGAATCTTAGCCCCATTGTGGGGCTAAGAAGTTTTCCGACGAAAAGTCCGTATCTCGCACCGTTTCCGAGATACGGGCCTTGAAAGGCGCGGCGAATGCCATAATGTTATCCTATGGGAAAAAAAGAAAAGTTCGGAGCGCCATAACTTTGCCTCCCTGTAATGTTTTTTCACCAAACTACTGAAAGGCACATCTGTGGGCTGTTGGCTGTCTTCCCTCCAAATTTCAGGAAAAAAGACCAAACCGTTATTTTGCAGCAGGGCTCCAAATGATTTCTGTTAAGTGTCGGGCGCCGTAATGTTATCCTATGGGAAAAACCGTCAATTTTGGAGTGCTGTAACTTTTCCGCCATGTGATATTTTTTCACCAAACTACTGAAAGGCATATCTGTGTACTGTTGGCTGTGTTCCCTCCAAATTTCAGGAAAAAAGACCAAACCGTTATTTTGCAGCAGGGTGCCAAAGGATTCCTGTAATGCTTCGGGCGCCGTAATGTTATCCTATGGGAAAAACTGTCAACTTTGGAGTGCCATAACTTTGCTGACATGTAATATTTTTTCAATACAACACCGAAAGGCACATCTGTGAGATGTCGGCTGTGTTCCCTCCAAATTTCAGCCCAAAACTCCCAACGGTTATTTTGCAGTGCAGTGCCAAAGAATTGCTGTCATTTTCCCACAGACTGAAAATTACTGTCGCAATTTAGCAGCTTTCATAAAGTATTACACTTTTGAGTGAACAAGTAATTTGTAAAGTACTTTTCCAGAAATTTGAAAAACATATTTCTGGGGTGTTCTACCACAAAATAAAGACATGGCAAGCATCCTCAGGGCCCGACTAGGTGAATACAAAACAAATTAGGTTGCTAGAGGGTCCCAAATTTAAATGCCAACCATTTTTCTGATCACCAACTGAAAACAAAATGGTCGATTTGCGAAAGTAACAGGCTCATTTGCGAAACTAAAAATGCATTTGCGAAAGTGTTGAACTTTTTGTTAACTTTTCCCATTGACTTATAATGGGAAACTGTTTTTTGAATAACTTTTGAACTGTTTAATATTTTTTCATGAAATCTTCGAAAGGCACATTGGGAACCCTGGCTGCATGTTCCCTGAAGATTTTGGGCCAGTCACGCAAACCGTACAACCTGTAGGTGCGACCACAGAATTCAGAAAAGCGTAAACATGTGCACAGATCACACTTAATAACTCCACAGCCGTATATCCGACCAGTACGAAACTTGGCATATCCCAAGGCCTATGGTTCTTGATCATAAATTCCAAATTTTAGGCAAATACATCAAATGGTTGCAAAGTTATTAAGGTGCAAAGTTTTGGGGTTTAACATAGAAATGGCTCCTCAACCCTAACTATGGTAGCACTACCATGCTACCATAATATATATATATATCTATATATATATAGATATATATTTATATATATCTATATATATATAGATATATATATATATTCGATGTTAGGATTGAAACCCCCTTTGCACCCCTCCAGCCCACCCCACCAACTGGAATCGGGGTGCGCATTGTGGTCATCGGCCCTAAGTGTCACCCCATCATGTGTGGAAAGAAGCTGAGGAATAGGAGAATGGGGTGACAGTTAGGACTGATGACCCCAATGCACACCCTGTTTCCAGTTGGTGGGGTGGGCTGGAGGGGTGCAAAGGGGGTTTCAACCCTAACATCGAATTTCCTCACTTTTTTCACTGTGGAACAACCCTGGCTGATGCATTAAACTGAGTTTTTTGCCTCTAATTTGTCTTCTTTTTGAGAATGATAATGAGAAATAGTGAATGTAATGCAGCAGCGGGAGCACGGGGGTGATGTCTTCTTGCATTGTAACATTGTGCCCGCAAACGCAAATTGTAACGCGCATGATGACGCAAAGTGAAACAGAAAGAGGAACAGTACTGTAGACAGAAATGTTAAAAACAATGGAAATGCACCTGCAAATGAAAACGCAAAGGGTAAAGCACATGGTGGTGTAAACATGAATGGTAAGTGAAACGTGTACGTAACCACAAGCAGAAACGGTAATGGTAAGAGTAATGTAAGCGCACAGGCTGGTTTTCCCCAAAAGCTGTATAGAGAAAGACAGTGAGTAGAAAGAATGTATGCAAAATAATGACTCTCGGAACACAAAAATCAGTGGTTGTAATAGTAAATTGCTTATATCTCAGTAACCGTATGACATAGAAAAAAAATTTAAAAGTCATATGTATTATCACTTTCCTGGCTAGTTATATATGTAGCTCCCATAAGAGGGCTAAACTTTTTTTGACAAAAACTCCTTATCTAGCAACGTTTTCAAGATACAGTCCCTCAAATGAGATGGATGAGACGTTAAACTGAGGTCCCATCTCCCTGGATTGGTGGTAGTTTAGGTGGATGTTAAAGATCCCATGGCACTTATCGAAAAGAGTAAGGGAATTTCCCCGGTGTCCTGGCCAAATTTCCCCTCATTCACTAAAAATACCACCAACAGTTTAATCTGGTTCAAGGTCAGTTGGCATTCATCTGTATCCCCCTCCCCCGGGTCGTGCCTGAAAATAGGCAGGATTTGTCTAGTGCACTTACCGGTCAACAAAAACTAAATAAATAAATAAATATCGGTGAACGCCGTAATGTTATCCTATGGGGAAAAAAACAGAAGTTCGGACTGCCATAACTTTTGAACAGTTTAATATTTTTTCACAAAATCTTTGAAAGGCACATCGGGAGCCACAGCTGCACATTCCCTGAAGATTTTGGGCCGTTCGCGCAAACCGAGCGACCTGTAGGTGCGACCGTAGAATTCCAGAAAAAGCGTAAACATATGCGCAGATCATGCTTAATAACTCCACAGCTGTGTATCTGACTAGTACAAAACTTGGCAGATCCCAAGGTCTATGGTTTTGATTGTGTATTCCAAATTTCAGGCAAATCCAGTCAAGCGGTTGCAAAAGTTATTAAAGTGCAAAATTTTGGGGTTTAATATGAAATGGCTCCTCAACCTAACTATGGTAGCACTACCATGCTACCATAATATATATATATATATATATACATATATATATATATATATATATATATATATATATATATATGCTTGCTTGCTTTTCCTAAGAGGAGAGAAAATGTAACATCAACGGCTGTATAGCACCACGCTGAAGTAAACGTATCTTTTACTCTTCTGACTGCGTCTGTGTCATCTGTATCATAATGTACAACTAAGTCCTGAGGTAATACGTAGCCTGGAGGACCCACAGCTATAATTCCTCTGCTACAATTGGTGCCGTGACTCGGATCACTTTTAAATGGGGGAACACTGACCTGGAACCTCGACGTAGTCTGTCAACGCCATAAGAAATTGCCCTGAGCATGTTTAATCCTTGGAAAGTTCGGTGCCATGGGAGAGACTGATCACCCCAGCCAACCATGGGGCTCCACAAGGTAACGTATGCTCAGAGATTAAATAAGTAGACAAACATTAACTAGAGATTACTGTTTGAACTCACGAGGCAGAACTCTAGGGAACAAGATATAGGCTAGAGACCACTGTTACTTTCAAGACAGGGCTCTGGGGGTTGTAAGACTAGCCCATACAGGGTCACCACTGGTGCAAAAGGGGGTGATACTTTGTCAGAGTTAGCAGACGGATAAGTATAGAACCATGGGGATAGTACCCCACAGAATTAATCTGTAAACACAACGCAATATAGTTAGCAATGGAGGTAGAGATACACAAGTATCTGGGAAAAAGATGCAAGTTAGGGGCATACGATGCCCCTCCAGAGGACAAGTCAGTGTGAGAGTATTTTAACAGGCTAGTGCTAGATCATAATTCAGCAACCAAAAATGAAAAAGAGAAGCTAGCAAATGCTGTACAAGGTCTGCGGCAATACAGCCAGGAGGTAACTTGTCAACACATGAGACTTTTAAAGAAGCTGCATGAGCAGCATGATGTAGTAACCCAATTACAGTTGGTAATAGATGGTTTGAAAATGCACATAAATCACGAGACAGAGCAGCAAGATGTAGTAACCCAGCTACAGTCAGAAATAGATAGTCTAAAGATGCAAATAAATTAAGAGACAGAATCACTGCAAGAGGAGAACCAGCAACTAAAGTCACAGTTAGTAAAGGTACAGGGGGACCTTTGTCTATTAGATAGGGATAATTCTCTTCTAAAAATAAAGGTTGACCAGCAGTCACAGGAACATGCTGCTGAAGAGCGTAGATTAAGTTGCGATAATAATGAGTTACAAGAAAAAGTTGAAGAGTTATTGGAATTGTTAGTAGAGGGTCAGAGTAAGTTAAAAGAGCAAGAGATGGAGGAGCAATGGAACAAAGCAGTGGTCGTTGTAAAGATGGTGCTGGTCTCCACGAGGGGCATGGCCACCGCAGGCGGTACGATGTCTCAAGCAACTAGACAAAAACAGGAAGAGTTTTTTACTTTCTTTAGAAGGGAAAAGGGACAGATATAAATTAAACTGTAAACATGCTGAAGAAAGGGGTAATGCAAGTGAGGTAGCCAGGCTCACACAGGTAGGAGAGAACCTTAAAAAGAAAATAAGATGGATACAGGAACAACTTGATGAGGATGATCAGGCGAGAAACAGCCTGGCAGGTAAAGGTGCGCTGGGAGGAGATGATAAGAAGGTAATAAATGGTAGATGGGCTACCCTGGAGGGACAAGATGAAATAACAGAAGAGGCAGTGGAGTTAGAGGAAGATCAGGAGAGAAACCTAAACCCTCAGGAAAGAGTGTCCAAACAAAAAGAATAGTAAATAGGCATATCATAGATAAACCAGATCCAAGACCCGAAATCAGGGAATCTAACTATTAAGGAGTTAACACAATTGAGTCAGGAAATAGGGCCCATTGATTGTAAGACAAATTTGGTAGAGTTAAGAAGAAAGTTAAAAAAACATCCAAACTACTATGGGGCTGACTAGCAAAGATGTCTGCCACATCGTAATGTTTAAACTTAGTCCGCATTTAGCGGAGGCAATGCCAGACGAGGTGCAAGGCACGCACAAGGATGCGTCCAAAAACCCCAACTCATGGGCAGATTACAATGAAATAGAAGATGCCATAAAATGGGCAAGGGGAGAATCGGCATGACAGGAAGTCGACTGGGACAAAATATTACAAACCAAGCCAACAACAGGGGATGGGCCACGGGCATTTATCCCGAGGCTCTTCGAAGTTTATCAGCGACATGGTGGGCAGGAATGCTCCACCGAGGAAGACCCAACCTTTAGGGATCTGTGGATCCGGGTGTACGACCTGGATCCCACCCTCAGATCCGTGTTAAAGTTATCAAAATCACATGATGAGAGGTTAGAATTACTAGAGACATATCTCAGTGAAAAGCAAAAACGCAGTAAAGTTGCTGCAGGCACTTGGATAAATGAGGGGCCCATAAGATACCCACCTGCTGGCAAATCAAACCTAACATGTTTTAATTGCAAGCAAACAGGGCATATCAAAAGTGAGTGTAGGGCCCGAGGTGGAGGACAGAAAGGAAAGGGTTCAAGGCAGATGCAAGCTAGGGGGAGGGGTTGAGTGAGAGGTCCACCAATGGGCAGACAGAGTAATGAGGGAGACACTGTAGCGGATCTGATTGATCACCTACAAGTGGTTTTAAAGGCGCCCCAGAGAGAGGGGCGGGAGTCATCCTTGGATAACGATGACGTCATAAGGAGGCTTAGTGCCATATGTGAAATAGATGAGCAATAGTGAGGCGGAGAATCCGGTAACCCTGATGCTAAATGGGTATGCGCTTTACATGCTGATAGTCAGGGGAGGCCTACAACTAAGGTTACCTTCAACGGTCACACTGTAGAAGCACTCGTAGACACTGGAGCAGCCGTATCAATTATGAATATCAGCATACACTTAGACCTAGAAAGACCACCAATGTATATAGAGGGATGTGCAGGACATAACACAGAAGGGTATTGGTCCTAACCACAACACATAAGGCTGGGAGGTACACCCGTGGGCCACCAAGCCTTCGCATGGGTGATGGGGGGTCTCACAAAAGACAACATCATTGGTAGCAATTGTCTAACTAAGCATCAGCTTGTTGTAGATCTTAGTAATCAGTGTCTATGGAAAGTCAATATTAAAAGGTTTAAACCAATTACTGTTGTGGAAAGTTATGCTTTAGCCTCTGTAAAATCAAATGCTGCAAGAAGTGTTAAAAGTTTAGAGACACGATTAAAGCACTCCGAATTTAAGCGAGTTATACAGAATCATGCGATGGTATGGGCACAAACTGGCATGGATTGTGGACAGGTAAGTGACATAAAAATAGCTGTAGAAGGTCCATGTCCATGGCACACTAAACAGTACCCGATACCAAAAGAGGCGGTAGAGGGAATCAAACCAGTCATCCAACAGCTGTTGCAATAAGGAGTTATTAGGCCCATGTGCTCAACAGCTAACAGTCCCGTCAGGCCAGTGTTAAAACCAAATGGAAAATACTGCCTGACCATTGATTACCGTAATTTAAATAAAGTAACCCCTCAGGTTAGCCCTGTTACTAGTTCCAGTACTGAGATTTTTAACAAATTACGGCCAGAGAGCAAATTCTTTTCTGTCCTAGATTTGGCTAATGGGTTCTAGTCCCTGCCCCTCAAGGCAAAGGACCAGTATAAATTTGCATTTACTTTTGAGGGTAAGCTCATTTGGGAGGGAGAAGAGTTATACTGTTTTAATAAATTAAAAAAAGGCATTGCAGACAGCGCCAGCCTTAATGCAAGCTGACTATTCAAAATCTTTTATCTTACAAGCCAATGCAACTGATGACACCATCGTTGCGGTGCTGTTACAGAAACAAAATGGAAAACCAGTACCAGTCACCTACCTAAACAGACAGCTATCAGAGGTAGAGAGAGGCTTTAACATGTGCGAGAGAGCAGTCCTAGCCATTGCTTGGGCTGTACAAGCAAGTGAGGCAACCACTAGGTTTAACCCCATCATAAGACAAACTACACATACCCCTTTAAAGTTATTGTTAGAAAACAAAGTCAAGGGAGTTAGTCTAACTCGCCAAGCAAGGTGGCTGTTAGCCTGCAAGATAAAAACATTACCGTTGAGAATTTGACAGCACCACACATGTTACAGTACCTGGATTACCAGGGAGAGCCACATGATTGTGGAGAGGTCCAGCAAATAGCAGCCAGAAAGTCACCTTTTGTGGATGGGCATGGTGCAAATGGCTATAACACAGCTTACGTGGATGGGTCAAGGTATTGGGAACAAGGAGTCCCATACGTAGGTACAGCAGTGTATCATGACACCGGGTGTTACCACCTAGAGGATAAAAGGCCCATAAACAAACAGGGAATACTCATAAAGCTGTCACCAGGGGACTCCTCCCAATTTGCTGAATTGGTGGCAATTTACAAGGCCATCCTGGCAAACCCCAAAGGTAGGTTAGGCATACATACAGACTCACAGTTTGCAGTAGGATCACTTACTACCTGGTTACCCATATGGGCTAACAGAGGTATGAAAACAGCAACTGGGGAGCATGTCAAACATAAAGAACTATTACAGGCTATATTAAAGGAGGGAGATGCCACGCCAGGAAGAATAGCCATCATAAAGGTTAAGGCCCATGTTGACTCTAAATATGCCACTCCAGCAGAATTAGGAAATGATAGGGCAGATAAGCTCGCTAAAATGACAGCAAAAATGGGGAACCCCTGGAAAGGGATCCAACCAAAAGCTCCCTTTCACTCTGTGCAAACTAAACCAGCCATCAAAGTGCTACTGCCAACTCATAAACTGTTACCCAAAGCACATTTGGAAAATTTACAAAACCAGGACCCCTGGATTGTAAATAAATGTACACAAACAAAGGAGGATCCCCAAACTAACTAGAAGTTTAAAATCAGAGACAACATCCTGTTTAAACAGGAGGATGATAAAACACTAAAATGGATACCCCCAAGTCAATTATATCATGATATTGTCATGGAAAACCACCTCTGGTGTGGCCATGGGAGGTCCAACAAAACCATGCAAATTGTCAAATCTAAATACTGGTGGCCTAGCATGGACACTACCATTGCAGACAGCCTACATCACTGTCTTATATGTTTGCAACAAAACCCCAAGAGGGGCAAACCAAAATTACAACCATTGCCGCTGGCAGATGGCCCCTGGGATGCATTACAACTTGACTATGTGGGGCCACTCCCAATGGCAAAGGGGGGATATAAGTACATGCTGGTTATTATAGACATGTTTTCTAAATGGGTGGAGGCATTCCCCACCAAAAACAACACAGGAATAACAATGGCAAAAATCCTATATAACCAGGTGTGCAGTAGGTGGGGCTTCTCCAATATCATCGAATCAGATAGAGGCACATACTTTGTAAATCAAATAATGGCCATGATGTGCCAAATAATTGGGGTCCAACAAAGATACCACCTACCATACCATCCCCAGTCATCGGGAATGGTGGAAAGAATGAATAGAATGCTTAAAAATGCATTAAAAAAGTGAGTTTTAGATGCAGAAAAAGATTGGGTAGATCACTTGCCTGGTATTTTAATTGCAGTCAGAGGGACTGTCCAGGCAAGCACTGGATTATCACCGTACGAATTAATGATGGGGTGAAAGATGAGGTTTACGCACCTGGCAGTTGTGCTTTCTACAAGCGGCCCTATTAGTGATAAAGTAAAACATGAAAAGTTTCTGTCTGGGGTACAATTACAATTGGAACAGTACCTAGGATTTGCCGCTCAAAACATGGCCAAGGCACATGAAAAGAATGTTAACTATAGACAGCCCTCTATGGGATGGGCCACCCTAATAAAAGAGGGGGACATGGTCATGGTCCAAAATTGGGAACAAAAATCACCTTGGAAAGATGCCAATTGGCAAGGACCCCATACCATGCTAAAGAAATCAGGAGAGACTGCAGTATATGTAAAGAGAATTACTAAAGAAATCAAACCAGTGCCCCAAGCCATGCAACAACAATATGGGGGATAATTAGCTTTTGTAAACAAAAAGAAAATACAAAAGACCAGGCCAGAATTATGGGTCCATGTTGACCAGTGTAAAAAGGTATCAGATAAACTAAACAATGATACTGCATTTGATTTGTCTTTCGAGGTTGACACCATGCTTACATTACTACTATTGATGGTGGCGACCTACTATAAAGTGTCTTCTGACATACAAGTATACGTCAAGACCAATCAAGTAGCCATAGATTATGAGGACACTGCCCACTTGAGAATAAACTATACCAGAGACCGCAATGATGCTACAACCTATGTCCGAGATATAACCTGGACGCTAAACAATACGCAGATCAACATCTTGAGGTTTTGCCCTGACAGAGGAAGTGGTCCGGTCAATGAACTGTTAAAATGAAAAACACCCTATTGTGACCTGCCTTGATCATCCCACCGAGGATGGATTGAACCAGATACCGGAACCCTGGTGTTAGAAAAGGTAGCCCCTGAAGATTCAGGCACCTACACAGTGACTATTTCAACTTATACTTTAGTTACCCAGGTAAATGTTACCAGTATCCTGGGGGGAGTTATCTCTCATAAAACTAACCCTCGAGAGACTAGTGCACAAGTGACACTAACTCTTAACCCTGCCACATGTCCTAACCTCACTGCAGGGCCAAACAGTGGGCTTACATCAACACCCACTGATCAAACTCTTGTAAATAACATACAGTACATTAGATTACCTGTTAGGTTTGATTTTTCTAGTTGGGACTTAAATAGTACAAATGATTGTGCCAATACAAACATAACAACATTTTATGCCACCATGCTATTAGATATGGTCAGTGCTTTCCATGCTCGAGAGGAGGGGTTTGTGACTATTAATCAGACCCATGAATCACCTAAAAGGAAAAAGAGAGGCCTGTCGGGTGACATAACAGGACTCTTTGGCTCTGGAATGAGTATCTGGAATCGAGCCAATCTGGAAGCCATTAGAGAACACCAGAATACTGTAAACCTACAGGAGGAGAGAGAGAAGTTCTCCTGCCATTAGCAATCAACCAGGCTGGGTTGGCAGCTGAGGAACGACTGACCGTATATAATATGCATGAGATAGCTAAGCTTTTTAAACAAGTTGAGAATAAAATAAATGACATTATAGATGAGCATAATGACGAAGTAGGGCACCGTATTATAGGGGAAAGCTATAACCTGTTCTGCTTATGGATCTTATGTACTAACCACTGTAATAAGCTGTTACAGCAACTAAGCAACAATAAGTTGCCTGATCAAATGTCAGATGCCCAAATCAAATTATGGTATTGCCCCTTGTGTCAGGATGTCAATGACTCCCACTGTTTAAACACTTGCACTTAGAATAGAGCCCCGCCCATTTGGTGGGTAAGAAAAGTGGCCAAAGTGTATATAAGATCACAAGGGTTCAGGCCAAATAGCACGCTAGCAGACACAATGAAGGTATTCCTCACTGTAAAATTACCCCAAGTACAGTATGCCGAGCAAAGGTATACTAGTGTTGTCAATGTCCATTCTCTAGGTCAACTCCAGGGGGATTACTACACATACCGTGTGAACCCACCTAATATAATAGTGCAAAATAAGAATAGGTCCTGGGTAGTGCCAAATTTACATTGTTGTGAGGAGATAAACAGCCAGTGGATCTGCCAGTGCAATGTTATGTCACAAATTCAACCAGTTTGTGGAGAACTTCCAATGAGAAAAAAGAACAATAATACTGTCTGGTGTCCAGTTCAAATACAAAAAATGGACCACCCAGCGTGTAATCTCCACTTATAATTCTACTAACCAGTATTGTATTGTAACAAATGTTAAAACTTTAACACATCAAGGCAAAACCTGTCCTATTACCCAACCTAACTTTTGCTTTGTACCTAATGATGATGTACAAATTGGAGACTATACCTTCCATCCTATATCACATCATAAGTCATCCCAAGTTAACATTCGGACTCAAACTCCACATCAGGCATATCAAATTAATGAAGTAATTCATCCATTAACAAAAATCCTAAACCTCTCTCTCAGCTGTGGAAAATTCCCGGACCAATGGAAAACAGCCACCGTGACACCCGTCCATAAAAGTGGGGACAAGACGATTCACTCAAATTATCACCCTATCTCCATACTGCCCCCACTCTCTAAGGCACTTGAGCGCATTGTGGCTGATCAACTTACCGACCACTTGGATAAATACAGTATACCTTGTCCGCAACAACACGGCTTCTGAAAAGGTCACAGCACCACCACAGCCTTTCTTGAGTTCACTGGAGCTTTGCACAAATCCCTTGACAACGGCCTTCTCACAGGGGCCGTTTTCATCGACCTCTCCAAGGCCTTCGATACAGTACACCATGGACTACTAAAACACCAACTACTGAATGCCGGGCTATCACCTGACTCTTCTCTCTGGTTTAAAAGCTACTTAGAAAACCGGTCACAGAGAGTAAAAATTGCGGACGCTCTTTCTTACACCCTGCCTATTCGCTCGGGTGTCCCACAGGGATCCATACTGGGACCCCTCCTTTTTAGCCTTTTCTTAAACTCCCTCGCTTACCACTTCTTTGAGCAGATCATACTATATGCCAATGATGCTGTTGTATTCTCCACTCACAAAGATCCTGCAACTTTTCAACACAACCTTCAACTTGGTTTCAGTTCTGTAGACACATGGTTTCTTAATCATAAACTGGTCCTCAATGACAAGAAATCCAAATCTATGCTCTTCTGCAGCTCTCATAACCCACACAAGCTATACCACTTGGCTATCTCCACCACCCAGGGTAACACTCTAGATCAGGTGGGGTTCTTCAAATACTTAGGGATACAGCTTGACCCTAATCTCTCCTATGGACTTCATGTAGTTAATGTAGCTAGAGCTGCTAATACATGGCTTGGTCTCCTCTACAAACACAGACCACACCTCATGCCAGAAGCTTTGAAGGTTGCAGTCCTGAGCTCTGTGATCTCTGTAATAGACTGTGGTCTCATCATTTATGGCTTGGCCACAACCACAACCCTTAGATGCCTCTCAACTACCTTAAATAAAGCATGTTGGCTCATCACTGGTGCTCACCGTCTCACCCACATATGTGACCTGTACACTCAGGCCAGCTGGCTCCAACTATCAAATCACACAAAGTTTCTCACCTGCTCCATGGTGAAAAAAATCTACCTTGGCCTTGTACGTCCTGGGGTCTTAACTCTGTTACAACACCGAATTAACAAATGGTGCCTTAGGAGATACACGCTACAGCTACTGAAAATCCCCCACTGTCACACTTCAAAGGGACAATGCTCTTTTGCTTATCGAGTGCCACTCTGGTTCAATGGCCTCAGCCCAACCATCTCCTCTGCCACAACTATTGGTATGTTTAAAACTAGGCTCCGGGACTATCTCACTACCAACAGCTCCTGTGACTGCCCAACTTAACCTTGTTTCTCCATTTCCCTTTCTGCTCTAGTTGTACCCCCCCACTAGATTCTACCCTCACATCTTGGTATACCCAATGTTGCACTTTTCACCCTCTCGTCACCCTTCCTACATTCCTTCTCCCCTCTACCCTCTTCCCTCTCCCTATGACTCTGGCACTTCTTATCTGTTGTCTGTTTTCTCTGACATATGCCGCTGGCTGCCTTGTTACAATGCTACCCTTGAACTGTATTGATCTGTACTCTGTTTGCAATGTCCACATTGTTGTAATGCCTGTCTTGATGTTCCCCATAATTTGTATTTCTCTGACACGGAACCTTTGTAAAAGAGCCATGGCTCAAAGGTATTTGTAATCCTAGACTTGATAAATAAAATAAATAACTATGCACCTGCATTTAAAGCATCAATACCGCTACTTACTCTAAATTTACAAAACCTGCTAGACTGTAAGGACACACATCTGATTAACATTGAGAATTCAGCACATAAAATACAGCTTAAAGTTCAAGAATTACGTAGTGATGCTGATAATGAACACTTGATATACAGTACACTGGGTGGACCATGGGGCATGTTAACATTTAAAACTCTACTGGTACTACAACTGGTGATGGTAGCCATTTTAATGCTTAGTGCATGCTGTCTAAGGCGCACCATCAGAGGCATGAGACAGGAAATGCAAATGCTATGTGGAGCAGGACTTGTGAGAGCTGCCATGTCATAATTAATAAATAGTCTCCCGACTGCATACTTATAGGAAAAGCCACCCAGAGGGTCCCTAATAGGTCCCCCTATCGGAAGACTTCCATTACTGCACAGGAGACCTAAATTTTCCAAAATTGACTGGCTGTCTCCATAGGTACAAGGGGGGATTGTAACTATATAAGTGTACCTATGTCATCATCCACTGGCTCCAAACTGTCTAACTGCGCACATTGGGTCGACTTGACCTAGGGGAAACAATGAGTTTCACTCACACCATAGCAACATACAACAGCATGAGCCTGCATGTCCTTATATGGGTCTAGCAGAAACCAATGTGTAGAATGCAATACCCAAGCATGCCCATGCTTGTCCAGACAAGTTCTGCCTAAATGCTACTAACAAAATGATTTTATTGGAGCATGGGTGATTTTATGATGGGGGAGAGATGATATGTGTGTGTTTATATATATATATGCTTGCTTGCTTTTCCTAGGAGGAGAGAAAATGTAACATCAACGGCTGTATAGCACCACGCTGAAGTAAACATATCTTTTACTCTTCCGACTGCATCTGTGTCATCTGTATCATAATGTACAACTAGGTCCCAAGGTAATACATAACCTGGAGGACCCCCAGCTATAATTCCTCCACTACAGTCATGCACTCTACCATTGTGCCATCTAGGCTGCCCTACTGACTAGTGACGTTTGGCATCTCTTATCCCTTTCTCCACCATACCTCCTGACACTATGGCCTTCCTTCTCCCACTCCTTGTTCACATCACTCTGCTCTGTGTTACCTCCTTTCAGCCCACCCCCACCCCTGTTGCCACATACACCCTGACCCTTCTTTCAAACCATACCCTGTATCAACATGCCACAAGTAACTACCTTCACCAGACACACACTGCTTCAGTACCCCCCTAGGCTCCCTCCATCCCACACACTGACCTCAAGTATCTGCACTACCCCCTAGCCTCCCCCTCTCTCTGCTCGCTACCTATCCCCACTTCCCTCAACCTCTAAATTCACTTAACAACAAATCTGCCCAGAAGAAAGTCTTATGCTAGCTACTGCTCGGGTCCCTCTCCCTCCTCCTTCTCTTGTCTGGCAACATACACCTTAACCCTAGCCCCACCATTCTGGTGACATGACCACAAGCCAATGCCCTTGGCCTTTGTATTGCATCTATCAATATCTGCAGCTTACCATAAAGAACTCAATGATCTCCATGTGTGGGTAGTCCAGCACAATCCTGATAGTATCGCCCTCATGGACACCTGGCTATCCAACTCCACCTCTGATTCCTATAAAACTCTCCTAAGTTACACCCTGCACTGCCTCAACAGAATCAGCAAGCATGGGGGTGGCTGTCTCATCTGTCTTCATGACTACCTTCAGGCCCATGCCCTCCCCCACAAACTTGCAAATGGTGCCCAAGTCCTATCCCTTAACATCACCGCTGTCCCATCCAGGGTCCCACTCATGCTCACAGTAGTTTATATAACACCTTGTGGGCAGCAACCTGCCTTCCAGTCTTTTCTAGACTATCTCACTGCCCTTCCTCCCAAATCTGAACTTATTACAATTGAAGATCTTAACATAAACTGGCTCTCTTCTCCACCTCTCATTACAAAGATGCCCTGGTAGCCATGGACATCTCCCAACTAATCTCTTGCCCTACTCACCTCAATCAGAAAACTGGAACAGCCTTGCTGCTTGACCTTGTTCTCTCTAACCATTCCCAAAAAATCTCAGACATCTCTGTCCTACCAAATGCACTCAGTGACCACTCTCCCATCCTCTTCACCTGGTCCTGCCCTGCACGTAAACCACTCCCCACAATTATCAATACAAGACCTCTTAAGCCAAGTAAGCTAAAAGAACTTAAATCCTACCTTGCCCACCATAACTGGACCCACCTATACCTCTATCAAGATCTTGATGGGGCTCTAAACTTCTTTATAAGTGCCTTTCATGATGCTTACAATAGATTTGCTCCCCTCACTAAGAAACTCTTAAAAGGCCTTGACACACCATGGATCACCCCTCTTTTGCTAGGCCTCATGAAATGCCGTGATGACCTGTGGAGCAAGGCCCTTGAATCTGGCAACCCACTGGACAGGCAGCTCTACCATGCTTCCCAAAACAGCTGCACTGGGGCCATATGTAAAGTGAAGGCCGATCACTTCAAAGCTGCCCTGTCTGCTACATGGGACAACGGGTGCAAATTCTGGGACAACCTGAAATCCCTGAATAGCAAGTCTGCCTCCCCCTCAAACCAACTGAACATTAATGGGTCCATCATGAATGACACGCATCTGGTGGCCAAAACTCTCAACTCCACCTTCTCGGACCTCAGTGCCACCCTCCCCCCCATTTCTTCAGTCCTGAAATTTCCCACACCTACCTCTCCTGTCATCGCCTCCTTTCCATTTCCATGCTGTCATCAGATGTGATGCCAAACCCTACATTCTCAAAGCCATCAGGAATTCGTATTACAGTAGTGGCACCCTAGGCCTTCGGCTCCTGCGCTTGACTCTTGACAAGGTCATCTCCTCCCAACCTCCCCTCCCAACCTTTCTTTCCACCTTGGTAAGTTCCCCACACTGTGGAAGACTGCCCACATCACCCCCATTCACAAATCTGGTGACCATCTTACCCCTAGCAACTACCGGCCAATATTTATCCTTCCCCCCCCTCTCCAAGGCCCTTGAGAGCATAGTGGCTGACTTACTCAATGAGCACCTCTCTAAATACAACCTGCTTTCCCATGAATAGCATGGCTTCAGGCGGGGCCACAATACCACCAATGCCCTATTGGACTTCTCCAGTTATATCCACTCTGCCCTTGACAATGGCAGATTGTCTGTTGCAGATTCCCTAGATCTGTTCAAGGCTTTCAATACCATAAACCACCCACTCCTACTTTCCACTCTCTCACACCTTGGCCTGTCACAAGAACCCACAGCCTTGTTCACTGACTATCTGACAAACTGCACCCAGAAAATGAAAATCCACTCTACCCTGTCTAAATTACTCCCAGTTCTCTCTGGAGTCCTGCAAGGCTCTATTTTAGGACCCCTCCTTTTCAGTCTTTACCTTTAACTCACTCTCAATTGCCTGCTCGGGAAACATCCTCCTATATGCGGATGATGGTGTCCTCTATGCATCCCACTCTAGCCTTGCCCAATTAGAACTCTCCCTCTAAACTGCCTTCATAGAGGCTGAGTCCTGGTTTGCTGACCATAAACTAGTCCTTAATCAGAAAAATTCCAAGGTCATGCTCCTCACTCACCACCAAAACAAACTTAAAAATAACCCCCTGTGCATCAACACCTCCCTTGTACTCCCTCTTGAACAAGTCCACATTTTCAAATATCTGGGAATCATATTATACCCTGCCCTCACTTTCCACGACCATATACATTACCTATGTTCCACCCTCAACTCCAGGATAGGCCTCCTATACCATCAACAGAAATACTTCCCCCCAGAAGCCCTCCAACTCGACAACTCCTCCTCTGTGCTATCAATATTAGACTATGGCATTACCATTTATGGGGCTGCGGATAACTCGGCACTCCACAGAATTAAAGTGGCCCTAAATAAAGCCTACTGTCTCTCTCTAGGATGCCCAAGGACCACCCACACTTGCACCCTCTATAGCCAAACTAATTGGCTGGACTTCAAACATAGGCTTCAATACCACATGTCTTTTGTCCAAAAAGATCTCCTCAGGGCTCACTGCTCCCAGCCTCTCCACACTCTTACAACTTGCTCTACCTAAAATGACCACTAGGAGCTCCTTCAAGCCCTCCCATGTAGTGCCATGACACAAAACTTTGCTCTGTCAATGATCTTTCACCTACTGTGCCACCATGTGGTTAAATGCCCTCCCTTCCCACATCTCTGGGTAAACTAAGCTCAGCCAGTTTAAGTCTCTCCTCCATGCTCACCTTCTTATGACTCGCTCCTGTAACTGTCCATAATCTCTCTGTAGCCTGACAATGGACTCTATCCTGCCTATCGTCTCTCTTCTTCAACTCCTACTCTGATCTCCCCCCCAAGTTTCTCCCTATTTCACTAAATCAGTATATGGTCCCTGACCAACTCTCCCCCTCCTGCAACCCTCCCCTTTACCTATTTCCCTCCACTCCCCCTTCCACTGAGTCACCTATATGCCCCTGCTTTTGGCTCTCTCCCTTCCATCCTCCCTCCTTTTGTTCCCCCCGTAGTTATCACTGTTTTGACTATATCTATATCCCAATGTACAGCCCTGTAATATTGTATAATGAACCGTATGTATCAATTTTGTATCTAAATATGCTCTGTATGCTTCTTCATAAACTGTACATTTTATTATCAATGCTTGTTATTGTGTAATCTCTGTTAACTGATGTGGAGCCTTTGTAAAGGAGTCTCTGGCTCAAAGGTTGTAATTCTGAACATCCTAATATTTAAATAAATACATTTCTGCATGTCTAAAAAGCCATTAAATTTGCCTAAAGTATGTGAAGGAACAAATAATAGTTCTTTGGACAGTACCTATGTCTCCAAATGTGTCAGTGTTTTATTGGAGATATTAATAACAGTTAGTAGCAATTGTTGGTTGCTGTCTCCTGCCAGGTTCCTCGTCCCCTTCCTCTTGAATGTCCTCTTGCTACACCACATCTTTCTTGGTTTCCTTCCTTTGCATATTCTTTGTTTTCCTTTTGCTTCTTCTGGAAAACTGAACCTGGTGCATCAGTTACTGCTCCTGGGGGGATTGTACCCAGAATGAGTTACCCCTTAAAAAGTATCCTCTTCTGTTTCACTTTCATCAATTTCAGATGTACCCTCTCCTGTGCTATAGTCCATAGGAGTTTTATCTGTCCTTTTCAAAATGGGGTGAGGAGTACTTACTGTCTCTGCCATTGTTGTGGTTGTGATCATCGCTGGAGGTGTAACTGGGTAACTGCCCCTCCAGGTGTTCCTGACTTCCTCCAGTTATAGACTCGACTCTGTGGGTAATCATTTGTGTCTCTCAGGAATTTCTTTTGCTTTTGTGTTTGAAGTTTTTGATTATAAAATGTCATATTGTCCTTAAATTTTGTTTGACATCCCTCATATTCTGGTTGATTTTTAAAGGTTGTAACAATTTTTCTTGTGCTTGCATACCTTGATCAATTTCATTTTGATTGTCTATACCATCTTCTATGATCAGTTTCATTAGTTTTATGGAGGCCTTATGCATGATGTCTTCCCATTTTTTTAATAAAATGTGGTCTGTCCTGTCCTGAAATGTATCTTTTCAGGATACTTAGTCTAATTGGTGCTCTTTTAACAGCCACATATGCAGCATATGGACCATGGACATTTTCTGCCATTGTATATGGTGAGCTCTTAAACTAAAAGAAAAAAAGGTCTTTAACAGAGTCACTACCTGACAAAGTCAAGTCAATAATGTCCAAGGCAATTTCAGCCTGTTCATTAGTGTTTTGTAAAAGCAGGTTCTCTGTGTTCTCATACAAAAAGAAGGATAAATAGAGGCTCTTTCTACTGGCTCCTTCTTGGTTGCTGTTTCCTTCACAAGGATTATACGTGGTCTTACTGGCTAATCAGTTTCAAGATGCAGGCTTATTCATTGAACCTGTGCTTCACCTAGTCACAGCAATGCTCCCAAATAGAAGTTAAGGTGAACACTGGGACAATGGTGCTTTTCTCAATCCAACTTCATGCCATCCAAATGAATTCAGAGAGAGCACTCACCCCCTGCAGCAAGGAACTACAAAAATAAACCAAATGATTTCAAGAGCTTCCAATTAATTGCATAGCCATTTAGTACAGCTCACATACAAGAAACAACAGTGCCTACACACTGCCCATCTTATGTTTTACCCCTCCAATTAGGGGCTTCATCAGAGAATACAAAACTAGTGGACAGATGACTATACAGGGAAATATTAACTAGTATGTCTCATCCACCAATAGGAATGCATGATAAAAAAAATTCATATATGCACATGTAATAAAGATAACCTATCTTTGAATCAGCATCAAAACAATATTAGTGTACAGAAATGTAAAGAATGTGTTATAATCCCACCACAAGTGCATTAAACAGTTACATATTGTATATAGTGTCAAATTCCTTGTTTGCCGTAACATTGCGGTGTCACGGAGTACCTGCAATGAAGAAAACACAAAGAAGCATGAGAAGTAGTTATAAAGCTGTTTTACCATGTCAAGATGTCATACATCATGGGCAGAAGGGTCGTCATTAAACCACCCCAGTATCAAGTTGGGGAGATTTTTTTTGTAATCAGTAAATGGGTACATGATACTGTGTACATAATTTCTTGTTCTATTGAAGCAAAAAAGCTAGTTTTTATTTTAAATGTGCCATCAGTTAAATCATTACCTTTATTTCAGAAGAAAGGGGGTAATTTTTAAGCTTATAATTCAGAGCTGGTGGTTTAAGTGCTCCTAGTTTAAAAATCCATTCTTGTTCCTTCTGATTTAAAATGTTCTCCAGGTCTCCACCTCTCACATTATTTTGCAATATTAATAAAATGTCATCAGTGAAAGCATTTACTTTTATTTGTGTGTTGTTTATGGTTATTCCATTTATGTTCTGGTACTTAGTAGTGATTCTAATGATAATATAAATATTACTGGATACAATGGACAGCCCTGCCTCTCTCCATTATACATCTTAAGTTGTTCTTACAAACTAAGGCTATTAAATCAATCAACATTTTTGGTACTCACCATTTCTACAAACAAATCAACATAAATGTCCGATGTAATAAATCAAAAGCTTCTGAGGCATCTTCTACTACAGCTTGAGAAGTAATATTTTTCAGTTTTTGCATGATGAAACAGGGCTTGAATTCTTCTGGTTACTTGAAAAATTGTCCTCACTTTAATAAAGCCAAATTGATCGGCATGTATGACTTTAGATAGGTTAGTTTTTATTATTTTAACTTTCCACCTTTACCCTCTTTTAATATAAGTATCACTTTTTCTTCTTCCATCATAGAGGGAAGAGAGTTCCCTATAGTTAATTCTTTAAACATTAATAAAAGCCAGGGTACTAAGTTTTCCATGAATTCTAGGAAAAATTCATTGTTAAATGATCCAGGCCAGGACTTTTATTCTTAGGCATATTTTTAATCACCATTTTTATTTATAAATAAGTAAACTGATCAGAGTTACACTCTAAATTTGGTAGATTAACATTATTTAGATATTCTTTAATTTTATTTCTAGATGGTTGTATATCTTTTTGATAAATGTTTTCATATGTTTCTCTTATAACTCTTCCCATCTCCTGATCCATATAACAGATGTTCCCTAGTTCATCCTCTAGCTCTACAATTATGTTTTGTTCTTTTTGTTTTTTGAGTAAAAACACTAACATTTTCCGATTTATCCCCTTGCATATACTTAGCGTTCTTTAATTTATTAATATTGTCTTGCACTTCTTTATTTATGATTTCTATTTTCTGCAGTTCTAAACTAAACCTTTCCTCTTTATATTTTGTGTAGTCTTTTGTGACCAATAAGTCTAATGCTTTTAATCTTGTATCTATTGTCTCTGTATGTTTCTTTTGTTGTTTATATTTAAAGGAGCTGTATGAAATAATAATCCCCCTTAAAACTGCCTTGAAATCATCCCATAATATTACAATAGGTCTAGAACCATCGAAAGTATAGTACCAATATTCCATTATTGTATCTTTAATCTTTTTTAAGAAATCTAGGTCTTTTAACAAATCATTATTAAATCTCCATTGTTTAGTAAATACTCTATTCAGATCTCATATTTTTATGCCTACTATAATCAGTGCATGGTCTGAGAGGACTACTGAATTAGGATTTTGGATTATATATATTTGTCACTAATGATTTAGAAACAAAAAAGTACTCAAGCCTAGAAAATCAAGAATTGGTTTGTCATGATGTGTGTACTCTTGAGCTTTTGGATAATTAGACCTCCAGGTATCCACTAAGTCATGCATAATTAAGAAACTATTTACTAATCTACCTTGATATTTATTTGTTGTACTTATTTTTAATGTTTTATCTAAAACTGGATACAATAAGATATTAAAGACCTCCCATTAAAACTATGTTCTGGGCCTGAATGTTAGTAAGTTCCTTGGTTATTTTTCCTAAAAATTCACTGTTCCTTCCTCTTCTGAGCCCTTCTGTGCATCTTAAAATTCTGACTCTGTCTCTTGGTCGCTACTTAGTGTATGCGCACCTTTCTTTTTTTTTTTGAGGTTGTTTTAATTACTTCTGTATTTATACTGGGCTGAGCCATTTTGTCCATATCCTCTGTTAATTTTGAAGACTGTAATCTTTCATATCCTGCCTGTCCATTATTTTTCACAGCATTAATACTTCTTATTTTTTCTGGCCTTATCTCCTTCTAAGCTTCTAGGGGGACCCTCACACTTGTGCTAGCTTTTACAGAGGAGTTCACCCATTCACTTAGTTCCTAGCTCCTCTGTACTTCTTCTAATGTTGCACCTCCATCTTTTATTGCTACAGGTACTGGCATATTCAAATTCATAAACAAATTTTGCTGTACCTGTGAATGTGCCAACTGCTCCATTATGTCTGCTCTCTCATCTTCAGCTCACAACACCTTGCTATTTGGTCTGGTAATTCCCTCTGATTCCATCATTGCCATGCTTAAGTCAGGTGTTTCAATCAGCTCCTCTGATACACCTGGTGTGTGCTTTTTTGGACCCACTCTGTTTGGTTGTGAAAAGATTTGAAAGTTTGGGGCATTTACTTGAACAGTTCTTTTCTTCTCAATTCATTGTTTTTGAGCCGTTGCATTCATCTCCTGATCTCTGTCACTGGACAGTACTTCAGGCATCAATTTTCTTCTGTGAAATATGGGTGCAGTTGGAATCTCCTCTTTTCCTTTTGCTAACAACATGAATACCTGCAATTTGTGTTTGCTAGCATGTTGGATTGGCCAGGTATGCTAGCTTGTTTAAGTTTGGAATTTTCTTCTTCTTTTAATCTTTTAGTGTTATTTTTATGTAAGGTAGCCACCCTTAACTTTGATTTAATTTCCAGCTGTTTTGTCATTTTTACAGGTAGATTTATAGAATCAGACCCTTTCTTTGGTAACATCCTAATGCCATACTATTGGAAAGCTTTAACAGCGTTACATTTTTCATTTTTATATTTCTCCATGCAATACTGCAGGTCATCCATACAGCTTGAAAAATTGGGTGTTCAATATGCTGTCACATACCTGGGAGGGGATGCAGAGCCATTTCTTAAATAGCTCCGTTTCATCAGCATGTAGGCAGCACCCCCAGGAGGAGGACTGCCCCTGTGTCCTGGGAATAAGATTATCTTTATTATTTATTCATTTATTTAAAAATTGATAACCTGTAAAGGCACAGAGCCAACACTCATTTCCAGTTGTGACCTGGGCCAGTGGATAAGAACATAGTATGCATTAATACAGTAGGATAATAAACAGCAGGAAATAACAACATTTACATTGTACATTGCATCAGGTACATAGTATAGTTAATACAGCAATAAATAGATACATGTGATGATGAGATGACATGGCACAAAAAGTCTAGTAAAAAGTGAAGCTACTGCAGCAATAAATAATATGTACAATGAGAGCAGATAATGCATATATAAAGAGAACATTACACATGATAAAGAGCAGCAGTGAGTATAAGCAAAAGGCTAGTGGAATTCAGGGAAGGGGGAGCAGAAATGGGGGAGGAACCTGAAATACTTTTTGAGGGATGCTGCAGTTGGCAGACTGTGTACTGAGAGGGTAGACTGTTCCAGAGGGTTAGGAGCAGATAGGCAAAGGCTAGTTTCCCAGAGAGTGAGAGAGGCTAGGATAGAGCAAAGCAGCAGTGATCAGAATATTGCAACGAGTAGCCAGAATTGGGAGCAGGGGATATCAGCGAAGAGAGGTAGGAGGGAAGGGTGCTGAACCAATACTTGGCTATGAAGGAGGCACAGTGCTCAAGGTGTCAGTTTGCAATTGAAGGGAGGGAGGGATACAGTTTGGTAGAGGAGGCAATAATGTGTGCCGTAAGGGAGGTTAGTGGCGAAATGGCATAAGGCAGGAAATAAAGGATCTAGCTTGGCTAGAATGACTGAGGTGCTGAACTGTAAACCACATCAGTATAGTTTAAGAACAGGAGGATGAGCTTAGAGATGATTTTCCTCCTGATGGGGATCAAGAGACTGTCCTTATGCCTATGCAACATGTCTAATTTAGGGCAGAGCATTCTGTGTATTGTGTCAAGGTGGAGGAAGAAATCCATTTTGGGGTCCATCCATACACCCAGATATTTGCAAGAGTCAATGGCCTCAATTTCAGAGCCGTCTAGTGCATAGAATGGGAGGGAAGGCAATGTAACCAGTTTCTGGCAGAGCAGAATACCATAGTGACCGTTTTCTTCGTGTTACATTTGAATGATTTGGCCTCAATCCATTGCAGCATGTTCTTGAAGTTGGCTGGGAGGATGGGCTCGATTTGTGAGAGAGAGGGACTGGAAGCAAAGATCACCATGTTATCAGCGTACATTTGGACATTTGATACAGAGCTAACAGATGGGAGGTTATTGACCAATATGGAGACGAGTATGGGTCCAAGGATTGACTCCTGTGGTACACTGGCCTGGATGGGGAGGGGGATATGATGTCACCAAGCTGCACATATTAGAATCTGTCCAAGATATAGGCCCTGAACCACTCTGTGGCTGATGGCGAGAGACTGATGGAGGGTAGATCATCCAGGAGGATTCTCGGAATCTGTGGACAACCGAATCAAAGGCCTTGGCCAAGTTGACAGAAATGGCCAGTGTCAGCTGACCTTTGTTCATAGTGGTGCAAATGTGATTAGTTAAGTGGAGAAGGGATGAAGAAGTAGAATTTAGGCTCCAAAAGTGAGATTGAAAGGGAGTCAGGACATCATTAGTGGTCAGAAAGGAATTCAGTCTTTTAGAGATACATAATTCAATCATTTTTGAGAGGGAGGGGAGGAGAGAGATGGGCCTATAGTTGCCTGGAATTGAGGGATCACCCCCATTTATGAAGAGGGATCACTTTGGCTAATTTCCAGGCCTTCGGTAGAGTGCTGGTAGAGAGAGAAAGGTTGAAAAGATAGGTGATGGGCAGGACTATGGCAGGTGCAGAGATTTAAAAGAGGTTGTGATTGAGTCTGTCAGGACTTTTCTTACAGGAGTTTAGAGATTTGAGAGCATGAAGTACCTCTGTAGGGGTAATGGGGAGGAAGGTGTGACTGGACCTCAGGGGGGACAAGGAGTGTTGGTTGGTTCAGGAAGGTGGAAGGGTGGAAGGGGGTTGTCTGAGGGGGAGAGCACAGGTGGTGAAGAAGTGATTTATGGAAGAGGCAGCAGATCTGAGATTATCACAGTCTGCACTTTGAGTAGATGAGGGAGGAGAGTGGGAAAAAGTAGCTAGTAAGGAATGGAGAGTCTTCCAAAATGCTGCTGGGGAAGGGCGGCAGTCTTCGAGCTGCAATTTAAAGAAACTTGCTTTGATGGTACACACTGCTGTGGTGCAGGCATTCCTTGGAGACCTATAAGTTTGGAGGTTAGAGGCACCGGAGGAGGCTTTATATATTCTCCTGGCATGGTATCTGGATTTAATGAGTCTCATCAGATTAGGAGAGATCCAGGGAAGGTGCCTATACCGGAGCCACAACCTTTTTGGGGGAGCTTGGTAGTTTCAAATGTTCAGGAAGGCAGAGCTGAAGGTGGCGATTTTAGAGTTGATATCAGGTACAGTGAAGACTTCAGACCAATTGGTCAGGTATATGCCAGCCAGGAAAGCCTACTGGTTCAGTGACCATAAGGGACTGAAGCACATGTACTTGGGATGGGCGGGGGGCAGGACTTCCTATGGCAGTGGTCACTAAAGTCATTGAGGAGGGTACCAGCTGAAGAGAATTTTGGGAGATGAGAAGCTAGGATCCAATCTTGCAGAAAGTGGTTGGTAAAATGGGGATTGAGTCTGGTAGGATCTGAGATAAGCTGTGTAAGGTTAAGGGCCATGATCTCATGGGTGACTGCTCTGGCTTGGGGGCAAGCCAGCTGAGATTAAAATCACCCAGGACTATGAGTTCTCCAGATGCATTGGATGAGATAAGGTTTGCTAGGCTGGAACAATAGAAGCATGCTTAGCTATGTATATTTGAATTTTGTATAATGCATTCCTATTGGTGGATGAGATATACTGTACTGGTTAATGTTTACCTGTATAAAGAATCACCTGTCCACTAATCTTATATTCTCTGATGAAACCTCTAATTGGAGGGGTGAAGAAAAAGGTGGGCAGTGTGAAGGCACCATTGTTTCTAGTATGTGAGCTGCACTAAATGGCTATGCAATAAATTGGAAGTTCTTTGAACCATATAGTTTTTTTTTGTAGTTCCTTGCTGCAAGGAGTGAGTGCTCTCTCTAAAGCTATTTGGATTGCATGAAATTGGATTGAGATAAACACCACTGTCCTAGTGCTCACCTTAACTTCTGTTTGGAGCATTACTATGACTAGGTGAAGCATGAGTTCAGTGAATAAACCTGCACCTGGAGAGCTGATTTGCTGGTAAGACCATTATTAATCCTTGTGAAGGAAGCAGCAACCAACAAGGGGCCAGTGGAGAGAGCATCTATTTATCCTTTTTGTTTGGGACAAGAACATAGAGAACCCACTTTTTCAAAATACCAGTGAACCGGCTGAATTTGTTACAGACATTTTTGACTTGACTATGCCAGTTAGTAACACCATCAAAGAGGCCTTTTTCATTTTGGAGAAACTAGCAACACGAGCTTGCTATATACACTGGCAGAAAAGGTCCATGGCAGGATATGTGGTTGCTAAAAGAGGACTAAGGATCCTGAAAAGACCAACTTCAGGAGAGGGCGGACTAAATTTTATTAAAAAATGGGAAGCCATCATGCATGAGGCCTCCATAAAACTAATAGACTGATCATAGAAGCTGGTATAGACATTCAAAATGAAATTGATGAAGGTGTGCAAACACAAGGAAAAAATCATTGCAACCTTTAAAAATAATCCAGAATACAAGAGATGTCAAACAAAGTTTAAGGACTATATGACATTTTATGATCAAAAACTTCAAAACACAAAAACGAAAGAAATTCCTGAGAGACACAAATGATTACCTGAACAATTAAGACTTTAACTGGAGGAAATCGGGAACACCTGGAGGGGCAGTTATGCATCCAACGATGACCACAACAACAGCAACAGAAGAGACTGTAAGTACTCCTTGCTGCATTTTGAAAAGGACAGAAAAAACTCCTGGGGACTATAGCACAGGAGAGTGTATATCTGAAACTGATGAATGTGAAACAGAAGAGGGACATTTTAAGGGATAACTCCTCCTGGGTACAGTCAACCCAGGAGGAGCAACTGATGCACCAAATTCAGATTTCCAGAAGAAACGAGAGGAAACCAAGAAAGATGTGGTGTAGCAAGAGGAAGTGCAAGAGGAAGAGGACAAGGAACCTGGCAGGAGACAGCAAGCAACAATCACAACTAACTGTTATTAATATCTCCAATAAAACACTAACACATTTGGAGATACGGTTACTGTCCAAAGGACTATAATTTATTCCTTCACATAATTTAAGCAGATTTAATGCATTTTTAGACATATCAAAATTCACAAAATAAATCAATCATAAGTTGTTTTTTTCATATAAAAAGGATGCAGTGGTAACAAGTAATTATAACAGTGTTAATGATGGCACATTATCTGATAATGACAGCGATGAATATGTAGAACAAATGTTTAAACCTCTGTCAACCTTTTGCCCACCCCTACATCCTAATGTAGACACTTTCTTAGAATGTTTCTTGAGTGACCTTGATGAGTTATATAAAAATCCCTCCCTGTATGCCATTTTGTAATATGTCTAGGAAAGAATGGGAGGAAGTTAGGAATCTAGCTAAGGGCAAACAAATTATACTCAAGCCCGCCGATAAAGGTGGGAGTAATGTGATTCAAAGAACTGAACAGTATATAAAGGAAATATACAGACAATTATCTGATACAGATTTCTATCAGTGTCTGACATATGACCCCACTTTACAGATTAAGAAAGTAATTGAGCTCTATCTCTTAGACCTTTATCAGATTGATTTAATAAGCAACAATGAATTGTACTATCTATGTGTGTAGAACTCCTTTACACACTGCCAAAAATTCACAAATATCCAAAGGAACCCCGCGGTCACCCTATTATTTCTGGTAGAGGGTGGCTGACTGAACCTTTGTCTAGGTTAATTGACAGCTATTTATGCCCAATTGTGCCACCTGAGAGATACCACCCATATTTTGTCAATTTATACAAGAAATGCAGACTGAAAAACATTGGTGACTGGTCAAAATGGATGTAGATTCATTGTACACTAATATCCCCGATGAAGGGGGATTAAGTGCCATCGAATGTCATCTGCTTAGATACATAGATCTGTCCCAAAGTAAGAGCAATATGATCACTGATCTAATAGACATTGTTGAAAAAAACAATATGTTCATGTTTGAAGGGAGGAATTACAAGCAGATCAAAGGACAGCAATGGGTGCAGCCTTGGCACCCAGTCTCACAAATTTATACCTTGGTAAGTGGGAGGAGAGATTTGTTTTCAATGAAGAAAACAACATATTCATAGACAAAATTGACATCTATAAAAAATGTATTGATGATGTGTTCCTAATATGGAGGGGCTCAAGAGAAGAACTCACAGACATTGTCACTTTCCAAGAAGACAGAAATTCAAACTTACAGTTTAAAGCAATAGCTGAATTGCTCTCTGTTAACTTTCTGGACTTGACAATCCAGAAACAAGCAGACAGCACACTTCTGACTGACCTATATAAAAACCCACAGACAGGAACAGCTTATTACATGCAATCAGCTGCCACCCTGCACACACTGTCAAAAACCTGCCAAATGGAGAGTATATGAGAGTTAAACAGAACTGCAGAAACACTGCATTGTATGAGAAAAGAGCAGAGAAACTTACAACTAGGCTCAGGGGGAGAGGATACAGCAAGGCTGACATAGATAGGGCAATTAAACACTATGGAATGATTGAAAGAGTGCTGTTGCTGTTTCCAAAAAGGAAAAAGAAAAGGAAAAAAATGGAACAGCCACTGACATGTGCTACTACCTATGGTGGGGGTACTAGAAAAATAAAGGATATAGTATGAAACAACCTGAAAATATTCAGAGATACACCACAGCTGAAGTCCTGCTTAGAAAAAATCTTTGAGGGTAGCACACAAAAGGGGTAAGAACCTTTGAGATTGCTTAGTGCACAGTTATCAGCCTAAACTGTTAGTGAGTGATCCTGCAAAGAAATGGGGATGCAAAACATGTGGATGTTGCCATATATGTTACCTGATGGGCAACAAGGAGACATTTATAAACCCAAATATAGGTAAATAAGGAAAAATTAGGGGACATATCAGCTGCAATACTGAAGCAGTGATGTACCTCCTAACTTATTAGTGTGGCAGATATTATGTAGGATGTACAAAGAGAAAGTTTAGCTTCAGATTAAATGAACATGCTTTGGCAATCAAAAATTGTAACCCAGAATATGCTGTGGCTGTGCATGTCAATAATTCACTACCAAAACCTCTCACAAAAATCAAAGCTATTGGTATGGAAGCTATATCAAAATGTAAGTGGTGGAAAACTGGAAAACATTTTAAATCAGAAGGAATAAGAATGTTTTTTTAAACTAGGAGCTCTTAAACCACCAGGTCTGATCAGTAAATTTGAAATTATCTCCTTTCTTCTGAAACAAAAGTAACGATTTAACTGATGGTACATTAAACAACACTTTATTTTTGCTTCAATAGAGCAAGAAACTTATGTGCCCAGTATCATGTACCCATTTACAAATTACAAAAAACAACTCCCTCCCACATTGATACTTGGGTGAATTAGTGGAGACCCTTCTGCCTATCATGTATGACATCTTGATGTGGTAAATCAGCTGTATAACTGTTTTTCATACTTCTTGTTGTTTTCTTCATTGCAGGTACTCTATGACATCACAATGTTACAACGAACAAGGATTTGGACTCAATATATGTAACTATTTAATGCATTTGTGATGGGAGTATAAAACATTCTTTACAATTCTGTACACTAATACATTTTTTGATGCTGATTCAAAGATAGGTTATCTTTATTATGTATGTATATTTGAATTTTGTATAATGCATTCCTATAGGTGGATGAGATATACTGGTTAATGTTTTCCTGTATAAAGAGTCACCTGCCCACTAATCTCATATTCTCTGATGAAGCACCCAATTGGAGGTGTGAAACATAATGTAGGTGGTGTAGATGCACCATCGTTTCTTGTATGTGAGCTGCACTAAATGGCTATGCAATAAACTGGAAGTTCTTGAAACCATATAGTTTGTTTGTGTAGTTCCTTGCTGCAAGGGGTGAGCACTCTCTCTGAAGCTATTTGGACCAGTGTGGATGTGTTTTATTGCAGGGAAGGGGAAGTGGGGGTTACCATAACAACAGAAAGGCTGACAAAGAATTGCTGAAGCTGGCCATTTGTCTGGGACCCAATGGACATGTGGGATAGAGAGTACGGATTCTCCTCCTGTGGTGGAGAGCAGACCTTGGCAACACCTCAGATAGAGGAACCACAGGGATTTCCCACAGTTTGGTTGCTGTCTTGAGAGCGGCAGAGAGAGAGGGGGGGGTTAAAAAGAGCTGAGGGTCAACGGCTCTCCTTCTTTTTCTCCTTTCATTGGAGGCACACCCAACTTGCTCTCATAAAAGCAGGTTAGGAATAGCCAGTGCAGACAGGGAACCTGCTGACCAACTAAGGATGACGGCATTTGGAGTTGGGGAGTGATTTTTTCCATTTTTTCCTAGTAAAGAGGGTTTTTTTGTAAGTTTTTCTCCTCCTCCAAGGGCAGTTTTGGATTATAGCAGAATGATGGTAAAGGGGAAAGAGGACACATCAAATTGCTTCTGTTCAGCATGAGGCTAGGGGACCACATGACCTGGACACCTGGACCCAGTTGAGGGGGTCTCTATCCGACCTCATCAGAAGTAACCTGCAAGAGAGGTGGCGCCAGACAGGGGGTGGTCACATGCCAATTGGCAACATGACCTCCCCCCTCTTTGGCATTGGGGGTTCAGCCTGCGAGGTACAACAGCTATTAGGGCTCACATGATGTTTGTCCCATCCATCAAAGGGCAGATGCGGGGGCCTGAAGAGTCTGCATATCCTCCTAGCTGCACATGCTACTCCAGTTCTATAATGTAAAATAAACATATGGCTGCAGCCATTTCCTCAAGGACTGGTGTGGATGTGTTTTATTTCAGGGAAGAGAAAACTGGGTTACCATAATGATAAAAATTTGTCCTAGTGAGAATGCTTTCTCCCTGCACTGTGAACTATAATACAACCCTCTTTCACACCCCCATGTCTGGTAAACCTTGACCTCTGGTAACCTATCCTTCTTGACCACTAATTCACATCAATTTCAGAAAAACTGTGAGTAGATATATGACTGATAATTAAGGATATACCAAACTGAACTCTGGCTGCTTTACAGAGTTTTAATCAGATTTCTTGTACTTGTTTTTATTTTGTAGGGGTGCTCCTGGTATATGGCCACTGTCAGAGAAAAAAAAGTGTCCTATGCACCTCCTCCCCCACCTCAAAATGCTACTTAAGGAAGCCCACAAATTGTTTTTTTAAGTTATTCTATTTTCTTACTCACTCTTTTTCTTCATTTCATAAATTTAGAAGTTCTTTGTTTCAGAACTGTCCGAATTGTGATAAGGCTAACTGCCAATAACAAGATGACCCCTTCATAGGTCAAATGCCTACAATTTCAGTTTAGAAGACTGCAGGCATATATATATATATAGATGGCCAGAATCCATATAAGTTCAAACATATTCAGTCCTCAAAGGATTAATGTGCCACTCTGAACTGCAGTCCCACTACTTACTCTGTCCTATGTGAAGTTCACTCTCTGTTCTCATTAATAAATGGTGTGTTGGCCCATAATTGGCTAATACACCAGCTGGCTTGTGGGGAACATGGTAAAAAGAAGATTGTCACACAGTTCTTGATCATTTGGTAATGGCATAGCAATCTCAACCTTGGCTCATCCAGAGTTTTAGGATTGACAGTCCCTAATAATGTGGTGCAATTTGGATACTGTTTAATCATTTTTCTCAGAGAAAAAAAGTTGCATTTTTCTATCAATTTAAATGAAGAAAGTGGTTGCCTTGACTATAACACTATGTGGTTTCACTTAACTTCAGTTTTTATAATGACAGTCTGTGGAGTGGTGCCATCTGTCCTACCATCTGCCCCAAATACAACACTGTGCCTCAATGGGTTTATTTGTACATGTAACCCCCAGACAGCTAAGGCTTCCTGGGAGGTTCACATATCTCTAGGAGTTAACTCCAGCCTGTCTGAGAAGCTTCCTGCAGGCTAGATTGGCTGGGATTTCCTTGTAGTTGTGGTCAACTTCAGGTGACTGTTGAGTCTTCAGATATATTTAGTTCAGTCAGGAGAGAAGTTTGAAGAAAACTGCATCACGTAGCTGAAGGAGTTGAATGGCCTAGTTGGAAGTTAAACCCACCCAAGCCTTTACGATCATGGCAACAGTCTCTTTCAGGATCTCTCTTTGGGATGAATCCCCACTGATATGAAGATCTGATGATCTGATGATCCTTGAGGGAAGTAATTTCTACTACACAACAGATAAGCTGCAGCCTCTGAGGTAGGATGTAAATTGTACTGAACTCTAAGAAACAATGTGCTAGGTACTACAATACCTCCCTCCTGTTGGGTAGCATATGGATGCCTTGTAATAGGGTGATGCTATCATTTGAACAGAATGCAGTGCTCCATTATGGCCAGAGGAGTACAGGGTGTGGTGGCTGACTCAAGCAACTACAGTTTCCCAGGAGGAAGTGCCCCTTTAAACTCTTCTAATTTGTGGTGTGTGTGCCACATAGTTCCTGGATTAGCTGAAATTGAACATGCAATTGGTGGAGATTATGTAGGCTACAGGACCTCTTAATTGGCTGCCGTAATTCCAAAGGGAGGTGGATGCACCAGAACCCAGGTAGAGCTATGTTGAACCCTCTCTTGGAGGCAGTGGCAAATTGGAAACTGAGTCTAGGGGAGTTTAGTTGGACAGAATCCTGGATAGCTCCTGACCAAAATGCCCCATACCTACAACCATAGTTAATTGCTTCTGTTCTTTATAGAACAACTTTCCACTTCAGCATGTCCTTTCATAAATAAGATGTTTCATCTACTAAAATTTAATAGACAATAATTTTTTTTTCATTTTTAATGTTCCTTCCCAAGATTTACAGCACATCTTGGTAGTCCATCTGAAAAGTCTGTTAACCTTACAATGCCTTTGTTTATGACATTATAGTGCACACCATGACAGATTGTGCTGCATACATGTGTTGTCTCCTGTTTTGGTTGGGAGAGTCCCATTTTTTTAACTAAACTCCCACCCCCCCTGCACGGGAAAGCAAATCTCCCAATTTAGACAGTTAGTCTCAAAAAAAAAAATCTGTATTTGTGTCCCTCTTCATCTCTCTGTCCTGGGTCTCTCAGGTGTTCTCCCACTCTGCTCCCCATCTTCCTATCACTGCATACAGTGTTCATTGGGCCGAAGGGTCCGGATGCTTTGCTGCAGGTGGTGCGTGCAGAGTGGAGGGCGAATGTGCCGAGTTTACAGGTTTCTTGCAGGCGGCTGGCCACTGACAGCAGCAGCAGGCTCCAGAGCAGTCTCATCACCATTGTGCACAGTAATTTTATCCAGGCAAACCCACGCTATTAGTGAAAAAAAAATGCAGGTACTCACAGGGAATCCAATCAGAAAAGTCCCAAAGTAACAGTAATAGCCTGCATGACTCAAATCTCAACTCAAGTCTTCCGTGACATGGATACAACATTTGTGATAGAGAACGGATATTTTTGAGGCAAAACCATGGATATAGCTGAAAATGGCTCCGCTCTCCTGTGTCGCTGCATGAGACTGGTCCAGTGGCATCTATAGCTCAGCATTCCTATTTAAATTATTTCACTGTGTGGCACTGAATGAACTGCAGGTCTGTTTCAAGAGGTAATGGTTTCACAATCTCAGATTTATTGTTACAATAAAACCATAAAAATGGCATCACTGCCGGTGATCGGAGCGTGGCGAGCCATTAATGGCTGCGCGAGGCGGGTGGCTGTGTACTTTCTCCCACCTAAAAAGCCAATCTCCTGGCTAATTTCACAAAACCTCCCTCCTGCACAGATTTATATCATCACATGTATGGCGCTGTCACAAACAGCAGTTGTGTGGCTAGTACGGGAGAGTCAGATACATTTTGAAAGACTTAGTGAAATAAGTGCTGCATTAACTACAATGCTTAGTAGGCCAAAAGCATGGGAAAATAAAACAAATAAATAACTAGGAAGCAAAGTTAAAATACAATTGGTGTAAATCTAATCAATCAATCAATCAATCAAAATCTTTATTTAACTAGGTGAACACCATTGAGCAATGCTCATTTTCGAGATGGACCTGGACAACACATAATCATAATGTACACAAGGATTACACAGCCAACAATATAAGATGTAATTGCGCAGAAACAGATGCCAAGAATCTGATAACAGTAGCATGGCATATACACTAGTAATTACAAATATATAAGAAGTCACAGTGATTAAATAATATGAAAACAATGGCCTGAAGGAAACCAGAGGAAGGAGGAAGGGGTCAAGGATATTGTAAAAGGTTATTAAGAAGATTTTGATGGGGGGGAGGAGGAGGTAGCAGGGGGAAGGAAGGAAGTAAAGGAGATGAAGCAGGGGAGCCCAATGGTAATCCATGGGATACCATGGACCGTTGTCATAGCCAAGTGGATTTTGTACAGACTCCATGTTGAGGTTGGCAGGTGGGGTCTTTCTCAGCTTAAGAGTATGACCGTTGGATATGGTTACAATAACATATAACAGTGGCAATTGAAGGGAAGGAATGAGAGGGAATGTGAAATGTTGGAAGAGCTGGGAGAGGGAAGGATACAGGAGGGGGAAGAGGATGTTTATGGAACAGTATGTAGCTGCCGCTAGATCCACTCCTGAGGATGAGACAATGATCATGGGGAGGGGGCAATTACAGGATTCTTTAAAGGAACAAGCATATAGTGTTTTGAAAGCTGTTAAAGTAATGGGGTGGGCTAATTTCAATGTTTTTTGCAGCTTATTTCATAATAGAGGTAGCATGTAACTTATAGAAGCCTTGCCAAATCACAATTTGACCTTGGGCACTGTCTGAGAAATGTAGGAGACACTTCTCAACACATACCTGCCTAGCATACTTAGTGGAAGGTAGTCTGAAATATAGTGGGGCAACTTTTTGGTAATTGCTCTGAAGGTCCAGAAGGCAGCGTTTCTCTGTCACCTGTACATAAGGAAAGATCATCCCACAGCCGAGTATAAGGTACAGTGGTGCGTTGAGTATGGAAGGCCAGTAATAAACCTTAGAGCTATGTGGTAGAGTGTGTCAAGCTTTGTAAGCACTGCAGCAGGACCCTGGCTGTAGAGGAAATCTGCTAGTCCAAAAGGGAAAGGAAGGTGGTTTGAACCAGTCTCATTTTGGCATCCCTTGAAAGGAGACAGTTAATTCTATAAAAGAGACCAAGTCTCTGTCTGAGCTTTTTTACCAGTTCTTCTATGTGGTCCATGAAGGAAAATCTATGGTTGATCCAAACCCCAAGATATTTAAACTTTGTTAAAAATTCCAAGGGTTCGCCTAGGAGTGTAAGGATTGCTGGTGTCATTACAGGGGAAGCTGCATGGAAACAGGGTGAAAAGATCATCGCCTTAGATTTTTTGTCATTTAGGAGTAGTTTCTGGTTTAGAAGCTGTAGTTGCAGCTGGTTGAAGTCTTGCTATAGGTCACTACATGCTGCTCCTGGGGTCAGTCTGCTGATATACAACACTGTGTCATCTGCGAAGAGGTGTATGTTAGCTACTTTGATACTGACATCAGTTCTGTTAATGTAAGTTGCAAAAAGCAGTGGACCCAAAATAAAGCCCTGCAGAACACCTCTCGATATGGGTTTTAAAGGACAGAGTTCCCCTACTGCTTTTACCTGCTGAAACTGACCTACAAGATAGTTATAAAACCATCTCAGTGATGGTTGATCTAGGCCAATGTTGCGGATGGATGAAAGGAGCTGGTCATGATCAACAGTATCAAATGCCTTACTCAGGTCTACAAATACTGCACAAACAAAATTCTTGGCATCCAACTCACACTGCCAGTCGTTAGTCACTTTAGCAAGTGCCAAAATGGTACTGTGTCATGGTCTAAAACCTGATTGTAGTGGATTAAGTAGTTTTGTGGAATCTAAGTAATTTCTGAGCTGGCCACTCACAATTTTTCCAGTAGTTTGGACAGAATAGGGAGTAGGGAGATTGGCTTATAGTAATTAAGATCATTGTGGTCTCCAGATTTGAAAAGGGGAATCACATGAGCAGTTTTCCATATAGGAGGGAGGTCATCCTGCAAGAGAGATGGATTAAAGAGATGTGTAACTGGCACAGCCAGGACCTGATAACTAATTTTCAGGAAAAAGAGTCAATGAGGTCAGCTCCAGTGCTTTTCTTAGTATCCAGCTATAAGAGGAGGTATTCGGCCTCCTTCAAGGATAAAGGCTGCAGTGAGAACATAGAGCTAGTGAAGTGACAGGGACCTCTGGATCCTGTGCACCAAGTTGTGAGTGGAGATTATTGGCAGGTGATGCATTGAATGTGAGACCTGCAGTAGCAAAGTGATTGTTGAGATACTCAAGTATAGTACACCTATCAGAGACCGTGGTGTTACCAACGGTAATTTTTGTAGGTAGGGAAATATCAGAAGTCTGACCTTCTACATTCTTTAAGGTTTTCCAGAATTTGGATGGACAATTCAAGGAGGAGTCAAGTTCCATGCAATAAAAGTTAGCCTTTGCTTCTTGGGCCATCTTAGTGCAGAGGTTCCTCTCCCTTCTAAATGACATCCAATCAGCGTCATGCTTGGTTTTCCAGGCTGTTTTCCAAAGCACATCTCTATTCTGCAATGCGGTCTTCAGCGCCTTCATAAACCATTGGCATTATTTAGTTTTGGTGCAGACTTTAGCCAGAGGTGCATGCTTATCTAGTGCCCCAACACAATATCATGAAAGATATCATACGCCGTCTTCACCGATTTTGCTAGGTAGATGTCTTGCCAAAGTAAGGAGACTCTTAACTCTGTGATGCAAGTACGAAGATCAATGATCTGTTGACACCTCTTAGTAGTAAATGTGGAGGCCGATGTCAATTTTTGGGGTGGCTCTTACGCATGCGATAACACAATGGTCACTGATATCAAAGAAAAATGCACCAGCATGGGAAAATAAGTGAGGTTTACTTACTACAACGAGATCCAGCAGAGTGCTATGATTTGGATTCTTCTTATTTGGACGAGTAGCTTCATTAATGAGTTGTGACAGCCCAAAGGCATCACATATAGCTTTAAGGGTGTGGAGGCACTAGAAAACCAGTCCAGATTGAAGTCTCCTAAAATTATGAACTCAGAAGGTAAGGGTGCCAGGGTATTACTTAAGTGGTTCAAGAGCTGTAATCCTGCAGATGGGGTCCTATAGCATCCTACTACACAAAGCGAGACCATGGAAGAAATGTCCATTTTGAGAGACAGACTTTCAAATTCTTTTTGAATAGCGGTCGAGTCAATGATAGGTACAGGAAACATATCCTTAATATAAGTGGCAACTCCACCTCCTCTAGACTGCCTATTGGTTCTAAACAGGGAGTAGGAGGGAATGTTCACCTCACGATCAGAAGTTCCAGGTCTAAGCCAGGATTCTGTGACCATTAAGACATCAGGTGTGGTATGGCAGACCCAAGCCTGAATGGAGGTAAATTTCTTTAGAAGGCTACATGCATTGACATGTATAAAGCTCATACCTTTAAGCCTATGAAGATCAGCAGGAGAAGAGATAGTTGCTGGAGGACCAGGGTTAAGTTCAGTGTTTCCTAAGCAGAGCAATAGGAGGAGCAGAAGCTTCCTGATAGCCCCAAGGAGAAATTTAAGTGCTCTAGACCATTGTCATTTGCTGGGGTTATTGGAAGGAATTGATGGATCCCTTAAACTACTGCCAAGTTGACCTAACATCACCAAGATTAAGACCCTAGTGGTGTTTAAACATGGGAGACAATGGGACATAAGTGGAAGGCACAACACCCTTTAGAACTGATACTGCAATAGTACCAGCCCAAGGGGGAAATAAGGGCAAATCCAGTATGGGGAATTTGAAGGCACATATGTACCAATCAGAGTAGTCAAAAGTGCCCTGGCAGTCCACTGTGTTACTATTTATGGACACAGCACTGTGCGGCAGCTGAGATATCATAAGAAGATGTAGGTAACATAGTAGGAGCAGGGGCACATGGGGTAATGAGTAAGTAGCCAGCATTATGGTGTCTGGTCACATGTAAGGCTTAGGAGTCCCTGGTTTGGATAGCTGAAAATGGCACTAGAGTGGTTCTTGGGTAATTCCACACAATGTGGTGGTGCGGTTAATGTTCGACTACCTCAGTCACACTTGCACACAAAGTGGCAGGATGTATACAAGATGACCAGAGCTCAACTATCCTAGCCAGTTGGTGTACCTGCTGGCAGGCCACGGTGATTGCTTGATGTGAATTTTATTTGGTGAGAAGGGAGTGACTAACAAGTCATAATAAACATACAGACCTGACAAAGGTATGTTGCCCTTTAAGAAGAACTGAAACAAATCACTAGTAAGGCTCAAAGCCAATATGAGAAAGGATGTGGAAAGTAGGTGGGGTTTAGGTGTATTTAAGGTGGCCTGGGGGGGTAAGCTGGAAAATCTAGAGGGCTAAGAGGATGCTTGGGGAAAGGGGACAGACAGGAATTAGTTATAGTCAGGAACAGTCGGATGGTTCACACAGTACACAAAAGGGCTGTTTCACTGAAAGGAGCTAAATCAGTAAAGGGCAGGTCACAGACAGCAAGCAAGACACCAGCTGTGTCTGCAAGTCAAACAAAGGAACAGTGGTCGGGGGGTGGGTGAAGAAACAGAAGAAGAAAGAAAGAAAAAAATTAAGATTTAAAAGTTAACTAGGCAGGTTCTTATTTCACAGAAGTCAGGATATGAACATTTTTTACAGTATCCAGACTGAGCCTAATATATCTAAAGAGAGTTCCTACCTACAAACTTAGTGCTCTAGCAAAGTATCAATGTACAAGACTCCATTTACAAAAGAAAGGAGAGAATTTGGCTTCAGTTCAGATGCAGCAGGGGCACACAAAACAGTTTCAGATCTTAGCAGGATTTTTGTTCATTTTCCCCACCACAAGGCAAAGTTGAAAGCTGTGCAGGGAGGAGAAACAAAAGCAATGCAGCAGTCATTTCCATTGTGGAAATTAGTGCAGAGCTGTGGTAGGATTCGGAGCAGAGTCCAGTTTCAGGAGAGCTTGGAGAAAAAGTCAGGCTAGTAGGTTGGGCCAATCAGGGAGCACCAAGTTGGCAAGTAGCCAAAGAGGGCAAGTCCCTGGGAAGGCACCTAAATTCAAAGAGAAAACAAAACAAAAAAGAAGTTGGATCTGAGACCTTCATGGCTATGCAAGAGCCGGTGTGTTGTTTCCAAAAGCCATACCTGTAGCTGGGACTCAGTGATGGGTGACAGCAGGCTCCTCATGCTGTGGGGCACTGGCAGTTTAGTCTGAGCCTTGGACCTGATACTAGCTCAGAGGGATAGGAGGATGCCTGGGGAAAGGGGACAGACAGGAATTAGTTATAGCCAGGAGCAGTGGGAGGGTTCATACAGTACCCAAAAGGGCTGTTTCACTGAAATGAGCTAAATCGGTAAGGACGGGTCACAGACAACAAGCAAGGCACCATCTGTGTCTGCAAGCCAAGAAAAGGAACAGTGGTCAGAGGGTGAGCAAACAAACAGAAGAAGAAAGAAAGAAAAAAATAAAGATTTAAAAGTTAACCAGGCAGGTTCTTACTTCACAGGAGTCAGGATTTGAACATTTTTTACAGTATCCAGACTGAGCCAAATATATTTAACACAGAGTTCCTATCTACAAACTTAGTGCTCTAGCAGAGAAAATAATGTTTTTAAGTATTTTATTATAACTGAGAGTTGATATTTAACTACTGCAGTAGTAGATTCTGTTAAAGTCTACCTCAGGCGGAATTCTTTTGAATCAAGGATAAGAAACCCACAGTTACAATTCATCTACTTATGCCCGTGTTGTGCACAGCCCCTTGGAGGGGTGAATATGATGCTTGAAAGGCCAGTGCCCAAAAGAACAGACTCCCTAGTTGGATATTGGACTTTGAAAAGACAATCCCTACTGTGAGACATTCACTGCCTGAAACAATCCCAACTAGGATTTATGATTTTAACCTTATGCTCATAGGATCTTATTTTTATTTAAGTGGATTCTGTTTATACTTTACAATTGATTTGGACATTCATTTACTAGTTACATACCAAACATCTGCTAACCCAGTTAATTTGCAGCATGCAGCATCACTAAAAATGTCTGTTCACCCAGTAGGTCAGCACAGGCCAGGGAGGTCAGGTTAGTGGTTTTTGCTTTTGTGTGCTGCCTCCCTGAAAATGAGCATTGCTGATTATCCCTAGACCAAGGAAGGGTTCGTATACATACGGTGTGTGTGTCCCATATGTGTGTTTTCAGTGCTTTGGTATTACTGGACATTAGTTTTTTTCAATCTAGAGTCCTTTGGCTACTTTCACTGACCCCTTTCAGTCCATTTTTTTTATTTAAATCTTGCTTCTAATACTTAACATACTTTTCTAGTGCTTTCACCCAACAGCTAAATTTGCATACAGCATAGAAACATAGAATTTGTCAGCAGAAAAGCACCACTTGACTCATTCAGTTTCCAAGATAGTCCATTCCAAGTCTGTTTCTGCAGACCTTAACTGGTCTCCGCCCTCCCTCCCTCCTTCCTGGCTACCTATTAACTAATATCTCCCTATATCTATCCCACACATGCTTGAAGCCCCCTACTGTTTTTGCCTCCAACACTTCCTCTGGGTGTCTGTTCCAGGTATCCTTCACTCTTTCAGTGAAGTAGTACTTCCTCACATCCTTCTTACATTTATTCTCAGCTTCCTTGCATGCCCTTTGGTCCTGGAGTTCTTTTCCATTCGATGGACACTCCACTCCTGCATCTTGTTTGTCTCTGTGAGCTATTTGAAGGTCTGTATCATGTCCCCTCACATTCTGCTCTCCTCCAGGGTATACATGTTGAGATCCCTCAGTCGCTCCTCATAGGGTTCTTGATGCAACCCCTGCACCATTTTATTTGCATCCATTGAGACTGACTCCACCCTGTCTATGTCCTTTCTGAGGTATGGCCTCCAAAACTGAATACAATATTACAGGAGAGGTCTCACAAGTGAGCGATAAAGTTGAAATACAACATTCCTCCTCCTGCTGGAGATACATCTCCCTATGCATCCTAGCATCACACTGGCTCTACACACTGCTTTGTCAAACAAAACTGGTTACAGGCAGAAAATACGGCACTGAAACTAATCACTGATGTGCAACAGTGAATATTTTATTACAGAATGAAGTATATAATATAAAAACACTTCTGAAGGAAAGTATTGTTGAGTACCTAGAGGCCAGTGGGGCACAGGACCCAAGGCAGCATGGATTCACAGTGGGAAGGTCATGTTAGACAAATCTAATCAATTTCTTTGAATGGGTGCCCAAAGTGGTAGACCAGGAAGGGGCTGTGGACATGGCCTTCCTAGACTTTAGCAAGGCATTTAACACAGTCCCACACAAAAGATTAATAAACATATTAGCCAGCCTGGGAGTGGGTCCAAGGTGGTAGCCTGTGTAAAACATTGGCTGGACAACAGGACACAGAAGGTAATAGTAAATGGAGTCCACTCTGAAGAAAGGGGGGTTTCTAGTGGGGTACCAGAAGGTTCAATACTGGCTTCAGTGCTTTTTAATGTCTTTGTAAGTGACATTGCAGAGGGACTGGCAGGAAAAGTATGCCTCTTTGCAGATGACACAAAGATCTGCAACAGGGTTGATACACAAGGGAGAGTGAAAAGATGAGAAGGTACTTGGCAAGGTTGGAGGAACTGTTAATGTCCACACAGTAATATTGTCAGTAAATGTTGAAATGTTTTTGCTGATTGTGTGTTGTGTGGATCTGGTGCAGCAGTTAATAATTTCAGGTTGTTTACAATATGTGGTATAATACTGAACTTTTCAATTTGCTATGCATTACTTGTAGACAAATTGTGTGTGTGTGTGTGTGTGTGTGTGTATGTGTGAGTGTGCGTGCAGTGTGTGACATCAAATAATACACCTTTTATTGTGCCACAGTGCAAATGCTGGCACAGCAGCGTGAACCTGCTACCCACTGCAGCTGCATGATTTTGTACTGCCATTGTGGAATAATTTCTTTATTTTGCTGCTTGCACTGCCATAAAAACCTGCAGTCAGTGTCGTCCCCCCCACCCCCACTGGCAAAAGGAATAATTTTCCAGACTGAATTGTTTGTGACTTCAGCAGTACTGGTTAATTACGGTGTTGTTTTCACTTGTGAATTTGCATCTGTATCTGTTGCTGAAGCTGCATTTGTTTTTTTATCTTCACATCCAGCATCCCCCCACCTAGAGTGAACGTTGCAAAATCTAAATTTGTTTAGAATATTGTTGTTGATCCCCCAAAATGCCCGCAAAGAGATGTGCAAGCAAAGCTGGTTCTCGTCATGGCATTGCTGCCATTGGTAAGACTATCTGTAGGCATGGTAGTACGCAGATGCAGAAGTGCATTGCTGATGTGAGGAAAGGTATTTCTCCTGCAATGTTTTTTACGGCCCAATCAGTAGCTTCACTTATAATTGGAGGAGATGATGTTGTCCCAGCCGATGGTGTTAGTGCAGTTGTTGGTGGTGGTATGAGTTTTGCTGCCTCAAGTTCCATTTCTAACCAGTGTACCATGTCCAAAAATATAGTGGAGCGTGAAGCAGTTCGAGTGAATGGCAGTGTAGATGATGTCATACTTCCCAGTAACATCCCAGTAACTGAACATGAGGATTCTGATAATCATGTCAACGATAGCATACAATGTGACATTTCTTCCACCATGGTTCAGGTCACGCATTTTCCATGCAGTGATTCACAGTGTGGTGAAAAAATATCAGGTGATGTTAATGTTGATAATGATGAATTTGATGATGATGATGATGTTGCTGTGGTTGCAACATGCAGTCCACATGCCAGCAACCAAGCAGAAGATGTGGATGTTAATGATGTTGATGAATATGATGATGATGTAATTGACCCCAGCTGGGAATCAGAAAAAAAGAAATTCAAGGTAGCAGTGTCTGGGTCTGTTTGCATTAATCCCCCAAAAAAAAAAAAACTTGGGATTTACCAGTTTCAGTTGATGGTGATGATGATGATGATGATGATGACCGAGTAATAATGATAGGTAGCTGTGGTGGTCATTTGCAGTCCAAGTGTGTTCTGCCCGAAAACTCACGTAGTACCCCCACCCCCCAGTTCATGGCTTAAAAGAACAGAGTCTAAAAAGCAGCATCAGGGACATGTTAAAAGTAGAGCATCACAATCCCTTGTTTGTGATTTTTTTGTGAAAGATGCAAATGATGAGTCAGTTGCAATCTGCCAGGTTTACCATGTGAGAGTTAGTCGAGGTAAAAAGAGGAGCAATCTGGTCACAGGAGGACAGCATACACATCTTAAGAATAGACACATGGCACTGTGGACCCAGCACAAGATGGCAGCTAATACCACAGTGGGGCGTTCACCCTCATCATCAACCATAACAAGCATGTTATCCCCTTCCATGACTGTTAAATCCAGTAGGAAATTAAATTTGTGCAGTAGTGAGGAAATAAAAGCAGAGGATTACTACAGGCATGATGAGGTGGAGGAGCATAATGATTTTGAAATATTGTCCAGTGGTGGTGAGAGTAGCAGTTTTGGTGGTGGTGGTGAATGCAGTATGTTTAGTGCAAGTGGTACATCAACCCCAGTTGGTAAATGTGGCAAAATAACTGCATTTGTGGGTTTGTCATCATCACCTGTGCAACTGTCATCAAACGTCCACACTCCACACCCTGCCATTCGCAGAGCAGAACCATTTGTCATCACACCCTGTGTAAAACATTTAAGTCAGCCCATGTTACAGAGTGTTTTTGTGCATAAGCTGAAGTGCCCACCCAATCATACAGTGTCACATGAACTTAATGCTGCTGTACCTGAAATGTTGGCAATTGATCTTTTTCCCTTTTTCTTTGTGGAGAATTCTGGGTTCCAGCCGTTTGCTGCACGTGCTTGTCCAAAACTGAACGTCCCATCCAGGACATACTTTTTGACCTGTGCAGTCCCCGAGTTGTACCGTACTGTGTCGGACTCAGTAAGACATGCCCTTTAACATTCCTCCTCTCTATTCATCCATTTAAATATGGATATGTGGACAAGTAGTAAAACAGTGGGAAGTTCATATTTGTGTATAACTGCACACTGGGTACAGGTGCTGGGGGTTGTTTGTGCCATTGGTAGTGTGAATAATCAGTGTAGTAAGGTGGAGTGTCGTGGTAGCAATCTTCCAGGAATTCTACAGAATGCAATGATTGCTATGCACAATGTGACCTGTTCACACACTGGTGAAAACATGTTGGATGTGGTACTGACTGAAATTGACAAGTGGCTGAACCTTCTGTCCCTGAGAGCTGGGTTCATAGCAAGTGACAATGGGACAAATGTGGTGAAATGCATCATGAATGGTGGCTTTTTTCATGTTCCATGCATGGCCCATTGTTTAAATCTTATGGTGCAAGAGTTTCTGCAGCACCCTAATGTAAAGGAAATGCTGACAGTTGCATGCTGTATCTGTTCTCACTTTTCATGATCTGCAAAGGCCCGTGACCAGCTTCAGCAGCTGCAGATGCAAAACAGCCTCCCTCAGCACTGCTTGAAGCTGGAAGTTGTCACCAAGTGGAACTCCACTTTATACATGGCAGAGAGGCTGTATGAACAATACAAAGCAATTTCAGAATACCTTGTGATACACACTAGCCATGACAGTTCCAGGACCTCCATCTCTACGACTGAACAGTGGCACCTCATGGACTCTGTAATAACAATTGTGTAGCCTTTTGAACATGCCACACAGGCAGAGAGGGGTGAGTCTGCCTCTATTAGCCAATCAAGTTCCACTGCTGTGGGTGCTGAGGCAGACATTGGTGAATGTACAGCATGGTCTTGATGTTACTGGAGACAGTGCTAGCAGTATGTTGCTAAAACACATGCTGACAGTATTCAACCAGAATCGTCACATTTTGAGCCTTCAGCATACTGACAACTTTGCCATAACACCAATGCTGGACCCATGATACAAACGTGGAATTGCCTCAGTACTCAGGAGAGGGCCTGAATAGTTAAAAAATGTCAGTGGGCAACTAGGAGCTTGGTTCATGGGGCAAAGAAGTCACGTGCTAAGGTCATCAAACCTCAGCAGCATAATTAGGCTGAATGTGCACCTGGAGGAGTATCAAGCATATTATGTAAGGGGAAGAGGACTGCAGTTCCAGGTGGTCAGTCATCCAAAGTGGTTGGCATCAACCCACTTTGGGAGGCATTGTCCCAAGTGAGGATTTGTGAAATAAATGATTCCAGAGAACAGAATGATGCATCAACCACTGGACTTAGTGCAGCACAGAGAATGGTTGAGTCATATTTGTCTGAAAACAGGCATCTGTCAGTAACTGATGATCCTCTCTTGTACTGGAGTGGAAAGGTCAGTGAATGGCCAGAACTGACTGCAGTGCCATTGAAGTACCTCACATGCCCACCCTCCAGTGTAAGTGTTGAGAGGGTATTCAGCTCAGCAAGTGCAATAGTTAGGGATCATCAGACAAACCTCTCTCCTGCAAATGTTAGTTTGCTAACATTCATAAAAATGAATGCAAGGCACATGCCAGCACAGACTGCAACCTCTGTATTCGTACCCTGGCCTAGTCATGGTGGTATTGGTGATGTCGAAATGGACCATCCTGGTGGCACTGGCAGAGGCAGCATGAAACAACCTACCACTGACGTAGATGATGACACAATGGAGAAAGAATTTCCTACTGGTCAGACTTCAGACATAGATGAATGTGAGGGCAACTTTCTTTATGATGATGATGATGTGGTTAATGTTGGAAGGTTTTAACTGAAGTTGTTAAAAGGCAGTGACATTTGCTCTATGATACATGTTTCCTTTTTCATTACTTTGTGTGCCCCCTGGACCACCACCATCAGGACCGATGTCAGCCACTGCCACCACAGAGAATGACTTTGTGTACGCCCCAGACCACCACCACCAGGACCGATGGCAGGTTTTAACTGAAGTTGTTAAAAGGCGGTGACATTTGCTGTATGATACATGTTTTCTTTTTCATTACTTTGTGTGCCCTCTGGACCACTACTACCAGGACTGATGTTAGCCACTGCCACCACAGAGAATGACTCTGTGTGCCCCCGGACCACCACCACTGCTGTTAGCCACTGCCACCACCATCAGATGCAGGAAGATGTCACAGGGAATGTCATCATGTGCCACAGCTATCACCACCAGCATCCACCACCAGTGTCATTCTGACAATGTTTTCCCATTGACCATGCCAAGGCAGAGGGAGTCAGACAGGAGACCACATCCATCAGCCACAGGCACAAGGCTTCTTAATATTAAAACTATAAAGTGAGTACGTGTACTAATTTTTTTTTATGCTATTCAACTTTCTTTAGCAGCATGTTTTGTTTTCTGTTGCTTTTCTGAGCTGCAATGGTCAAACACATATGGTAAACTTATTTTGTTGTTTGACAGGTTAACAATAAATTACTCTCCTCCATTGACAGTTGTATCAATAGCACTGCAGCAGCACCGTACACAGGAAGCTATGGAATATCCATTTCAAATCCATACTGGTAAGCATATATATTTTATTTCATCTTTCAATTTTTTTTTTTAAAAGAGTGCAATAACTCCAACTGAGGAGGATTCATAAACCAGGTGACGTGTACATTGCAAAAACTATTTCTGCAAGATATATCATGCACTGTATTCCAAATGTGCAGCTGTGCAGCCATGACAATGTTGAAAAAGTTGCATACAGGTTGTGTTACTTGACAAGTTGTGGTTTTGAAATGTAATTTGTGATGAGATTGAGAACTAGGGACACTGGCACAGTGTATTTGTTACACAGCCTGGTACTAAATTAAGTTGTGATTGATCTGCTGATTGCAGTGTGACAGCTTAATATCTGTGCTAATAATCCAGATACCAGTGGAACAGCCAAGGTTTAAACATAATGTGTTACTGTTGCAATAAAGTTGTAATAAGTCTTTCATTTCTTTTTTTAGGAAAGTTCCGGATGCTTTGTTGTGGCACAGTTGCCTTATCCAAAGAAGTTCTTCAACATCAGGTGCCCCCACCCCCAGGCTGGGGCAGACATGCAACATGCAGAAGTCATTTCAATCGATGATCATGGCCATCATTAACAACCAGACTCGAGAAGGATACAGATGAAATCAGTGAAGAAGTAACCAAATAAGAAACCATTAATGAGACCTACCTGCAAATATCCACCCCCCCAAAAAAAATACTTACCTTCATTGACTTGAGAGTTATCCATTTCCAATTTCAACACACAACGTTCTCATCAAGCACTGGAATGTGCACACCAACAGTATCTGTGACCTGTGATACAAAACAATACAATGAGTACACGTCTATATATGTCAACCACCCCACCTACAAAATACAAAAACAAAAGGTATATATATATATATATATATATATATATATATATATATATATATATATCAACTAACCAAGGCTACTATTAGTGTACAGACAAAGGGCACCCTTCCATCTAGTTGAGATGATCACATCACATTTGTGGGAATCACAGCACACATTGGACCATCAACAGTTTACTCACGGTCATCATTTCTGACGGGAATTTGTATGCTGTGTACCACTTGTCAATTTCCTGGACACTAGACAGATGCATTTTGGGGATGCAGAAAACATCTGGGAACTCTGTGTGACCACTGCGTGTATGACTGACTGCACAATAAATTATGGGGGACTTTGCATGTGGTGTAATGCTCCCATTTCACTTTGTCATGACTTGTCAATTTTCTGAACACAAGACAGATGCATTTTGGGGATGCAGAAAAAATCTGGGGACTCTGTGTGACCACTGTGGACATGACTGACTGTGCAATAAATTCTGGGGGACTTTGCATGTTGTGTAATGCTCCCATTTCACTTTGTTACCACTTGTCAATTCTCTGCACACAAAACAGATGAATTTTGTGCGTTGTGATTGTGAACACATAATATCATACTTAAATTATAAATTAAAGCAGCATTGCATCGATGTGGTGACTATTTTGACCTATACTATTTTATTCTATTTCACATTGCCAGGCACTAGTTACCACCTGACTTGTATGATACCCTTCTTTTCACAATTTGTGTTTGCTTTACAACTTTTTCTCATGTTTGAAAAAAAAGGAGCACGCCTTTTAATATTGTTCTGAGCAGGTTTTTATCACTATTTGCAGCTGTTTTTGAAAAAATATCATTCTGTTAGGTCATAAAACACTGTCTGCTGCATAACTGTTAACTTTATAACAGAAGTGATATATAACAACTGATGGAGAAAAGCAGCGGAAAATACTGACAAAGACCTGGTCTGCACCATATTAAACAAAGTGCTCATTTTATTATTTTAGACATGAAAAAAAGTAGTAAAGCAGACTCAAATACTGGAAATAATAGTATCATACAAGTCAGGATGTAAGTAAAGTGGCAATGTAAAATAGTATTAAAAAGTATAGGTCAAAATTTTCAACGGATCGTTGCACTCCTGCTTTAAAGAGATTCAGCAAGTTACATAGTTATTATGGCATTGCACCCAATATATGGGTGCCTTACCTCCAGGAGAATCTTTCTTGCTCCACATGTCCTTAGTGCAAAGCTTTTCTTGCAAAAACACTTGTAATTTCATTAAAGCAGGTCACAGAGGACTTCCCATTCTGAAGAGCCACCCAAGTTCTGCCTGCCATGCTCAGCAATGTTATGACGTGATGCCAGGAAGAGAGCAGGGGCATGCTGCATTTTTCTGAATGGCTGGCAGCTTTCTGAATGTTTCTTTATGTTATAATGGTCAGTTTGTGGTGAAATGTGGGCACATTTCCACTAACAAGGCTCTTGTTAGTGGAAACATGTCCACTAGGTTATTTCATCCATAAGCCCCAGTGTGTTGCTCTACAGTTCTGACTGGTGCTGGCAACTTTATTTTTTTGTGTTTGCATACGTGTGAGCTGAGCACAGGACCCAAAATTTACCTCAGATGTGGATCAAATGTTTTTTAATTTTTATGTGTACTGTCACTTTAAATTATCGTGTATTTATGGTGAAGGTATTTTGGTGTATGTTATTCCCATGATTAAGTGCTAGAGGGTGCAAAATGCATTGGGATAGTCTTGGGATATTCTTGGAGGGTGATTTTATGGATGTGGAAGCCGTGTGCTGTGAAATAAAATTGTTTGGAAGAAGCACATTACAGCTTTTGGTTTTTCCTTCAGGTGCATATATAGCACATTTCATTTCATCCATAAGCCCCAGTGTGTTGCTCTACAGTTCTGACTGGTGCTGGCAACTTTATTTTTTTGTGTTTGCATACGTGTGAGCTGAGCACAGGACCCAGGTGCAGACCTCAATTTTCTTTGTTCAGTAAATGTTTACCTGTTACGGAGGTCCTTTTGCATGGGTGTAACAGTCGGAAGATGATTTAAAAAGAATAACTGGCATTAGAGCACACTCACATTTTGTTGAAACGAACTAACGAATTTTTGATTGAAGCTGCGAGTAGGAAGTAAGCATGGTCACTACAAATGGCGTCAGGTGGACTCCAGGACGCGAGTAAGCTTACAAAGGACACTCGCGGTTTGGATAAAGGGGGAATTGTCTCTTTTAAGGATCTTATTTTTGCAAATGTTGAATCGGGTCCTGATACATTTGCAGAGTTGCTTAAAAAGAAGTCTGACATTGAGGTAAGACCGATTGACATTAAACAGATTTTTCAACAGTTTGAGCGTGTTGCTTATAGAGCTAAAAGGCTGTATTGGGAGAGAGTGTCTTTGAGAGCCTATCTTGAGGTAAATCGTATACCGCGGGGTTTAAGAGTATTAAAAACGCCCTCTTTTGGATTACAACGAGAAGGATTTTTAGCAAGCTGGCAGAGAATTAGCCATGAAACAAGCAGACAATATATGGAATTGATTTTAAAAGAGAATGCAGCCATACAAATAGAAACGGAAAATGAAATTAAAATTAAAGAGACAGTACTGCAGGAATACAGCAATCATCCGTTATATGAGGAACTATGCAGAAATTTTAAAAATAATTTAGCAAAGTATGATAAGAAAATACAAACAATAAAGCAGTCAAAATTTGAGAGAGATGCAAATGATTATTTGAATGGAACAATATATGAATGGGGAAAAAAGGTGAGATTTAATTCAGGTTTTAAACCACAAGGAAATACACCCGATAGATCGATTCTTAAGTCACAAGATACCAGACAGAATGATGAATTAAGCAGTGTGGAACAAATTTATCTGGGAGAAGAAATATATTCTGAGGAAGAAAAAATTAATATTCGAGAAAAGACACCGGAAGGCCCGAGAAGAAGCCAACATATTAATACAACTCAGTCCCCAAAAAACGGATCAGGAGGGGGGGCAAGAAGAGGAGGAGGTGGAAATCATTGGAACCGAGGCAGAAGAGGATGGAACATGAGGGGCAATATGAGAGGAACTTATCAGTGAATAATGTGGTCAACATTTCATCTAGAGTCTTGTCTGATGGGGAAATAAGCCTCTTGAATAAAGGTCTATCTTTTGTTCCACAGCAGAGGTTTAATTTATTCGAGACTTTAATAGATTGTCATAAATTGACTAGAAATTTGGGATTGAAGTCTTTTTTCAACCAAAAAGAGGAAGAAAATCTTGGGACTGCACGAATGGGGGTAAGTGATGCTGTGGAAATTGATTATACTGATATAAGTGTCCAGAGATTTAAACCTCCATCAACTTTTGTCCACCTTTGACTTCAGCTTTACAGATTTTTTTGAGAAGCTGTGGAAAGCATTTGTTGGACTTGGACAAAAATAATAAAATATATGTACCCATGAGAAAAAATTTAAGTATGGCTGAAAAGTCAGCCCTTAAAGCTTTAAGTGAGGATACTAGTATTACCATAAAAAAATGCTGATAAGGGGGGCTCTATTGTGGTTATGGATACTGAAAAATATTGTTTAGAGGTACATAAACAATTGCAGAAGGCAGAATTTTATGAAAAAGTTTTGGTAGATCCGACTGCAACATACAAAAATGAAATAGATAAATACCTTTCTGAAATAAAAGAAAAGGGTTGGATTAATGATATCTTTTCCTTTTTGAGTGTACAGTATCCAATGAGAGCTTGCCTGTATATTCTTCCTAAAATACATAAGTGTCTTTCTGATCCACCTGGCCGCCCAATAGTATCAGGAAATGGTTCCCTTACTGAGCCCTTGTCACAGTTTGTTGATTATCATATTAAACCTTTGGTCCAAGCAGTTCCTTCAGATATAAAGGATACGGGTGATATGATTAATGTTCTGGAGGATGTAGCTATTGAGGAAACTAGTTTGTTTGTTACCTTGGATGTTGAATCATTATATTCTAACATACCACATGAAGAAGGACTGGCTGCCTTAGAATATTATCTGGATAGTAGAGTAGAGTAGAGAGAGATCCACCTACAGAAATGTTGGTTCAACTGGCTGAATTGTTTTAAAGAGTAACACCTTTTCCTTAGCAGATTGACAGTATATACAGAAAAAGGGTACTGCAATGGGAGCTACTTTTGCCCCGAATTTTGCAAATCTGTATTTAGGAAAATGGGAGGAAGAGTTCATTAGAAATATGGATGGTAATCCATATAGAGATAAAATTGATCTTTATAGATGCTTTATTGATAACATTTTTATTATTTGGATGGGATCAGAAAATGAACTCTTTCAATTTGTAAGGTTTTTAGAAGCCAGTAATTCTAACCTATGTTTTTTCCCTATCCTTTGGTTACAGACAAATTAACTTCTTAGACCTTATTATTAAAAAAGATGGACAGGGAGGCATAGAAAAAGATTTATTCAGAAAAAGTACAGATAGAAACACTCTTTTACAGGCCAACAGTAGTCATCCATTTCATACTATAGCTGGTATACCAAAAGGACAATTCATGAGAATAAGGAGAAACTGCAGTACAAAAAGTACATTTGAAATGAGAGCAGATGAGCTTGAAAGTAGATTAAAAGAAAGGAAATATCCTATGGATCTTATTACAAAAGCTAGAAATTATGTTAGTAGTTTGGAAAGGTCAGAGGTCATGAAAAAGAAAAATATTGAAAAATCAGAAACGTGATCAGAGAGTAAATTTTATAAATACTTATAGTGCTCAGTCAGGAGAAATTAGTAATATCATTAGGAAACACTGGCATCTGGTAAGTTTGGATCCTGGTCTTAAGAATTTGAATAATGTCCAACCAAGAATGGTGCATAGGAAAGGTAGAAGCCTTAAAGATTTGTTGGTACATTCAATACAGCCTAAACAGGTGCAAACAAGAATGTGGCTACCTAAAATGCAGGATGGATGTTATAGGTGTGGGAATTGTAAGTTCTGTCAATCACTGACACAATTTAAGAGTTTTTTGAATCCAAAAACACATAGGAATACAAAAATAAGAGGATTCATAACTTGTGCAACGGAGGGAGTCATCTATATGGCTTCATGTACGTGTGGCAGTTTTTATATTGGCAAGACCAAAAGAAAATTGAAAGATAGAATGGGGGAACACTTAAGGGCCATTAATTATAATGATCAAAAGAATGCAATAGCGGCCCACATGAGTAAAGTAACAAACCCAAAGGAACACACCTGGACATTTTTGGGAATAGAGAGACCTAAAAAAAGTCCGAGAGGGGGTGATTTTGACAATATTCTTCTCAAAAGAGAACAATATTGGATTTTTACTACAGGAGGGACAGAAAAACCAGGTCTCAATGAAAGAATAGATATAAAACCTTTCCTTAAAAGGTAGAAATAACACCATATTGTATCCTCTTAAATGTTATAGTTAGATTTTACATGGAAATATCTAATCAATTGTTGTTTAATTTTGTTTTATAGATGCTATGGTTAAAATCTCAGTGGATCCCCATTTTCCATTTTTGATGAGGACACTGGTGTATACAAATAAGTGGTAAAAAAACTACGAATTAATTAAATGGAACATTTGTGCCAATGATATGGTATTTTGATATGCAGTTTAATCAATTTTAAATGTGGATCAAATGTTTTTTAATTTTTATGTGTACTGTCACTTTAAATTATCGTGTATTTATGGTGAAGGTATTTTGGTGTATGTTATTCCCATGATTAAGTGCTAGAGGGCGTGAAACGCGTTGGGATATTCTTGGAGGGTGATTTTATGGATGTGGAAGCCGTGTGCTGTGAAATAAAATTGTTTGGAAGAAGCACATTACAGCTTTCGGTTTTTCCTTCAGGTGCATATATAGCACATTTTATTTCATCCATAAGCCCCAGTGTGTTGCTCTACAGTTCTGACTGGTGCTGGCAACTTTAACTCTTCAGAACAGGAAGTCCTCTGCGACCTGCTTCAATGAAATTATGTTTTTTTTTGCCAGAAAACTATTGTACTATGTAAGGACATGTGAAGCAAGTACAATTCCCTTGGAAGTAAGGCACCCATATATTGAGTGCAAAAAATGCTGTAACTTGGTGAATCTCTTTAATGTTTATTTCACAAACAAAATATTTATGGAGCCGCAGTAATGTTTACTTTGTGTCGGGACTCATGATTTGAAGTGTTCCACAAAATGCATACTGAGCAGTGCAAGTATGTTATGCTAAACTGCATGTGTGCCATCAGTGCTCTTTCCTGTGTGTGCATACATTGTCCAGCTTTGTGCAAACATATATATGGTGTGACTTGTTGCAGTACCTGAAGAATAAAGATAACAAAGAATACATGACTTATATTTTATTTGTACCATCAGCACCAGCAGAGTAAGTGATATGATATTTTTTCAGAGGTATTGGGTCACTGTGCACCTCAGTCACTCACAGTGCACACATGACTTAGTGGAGATCATAGCACAAAAAGCATATGCTCTCCTAAAAGTCATGTGTGCAGTATGTGACTAAGGTGCACTCTGGCCAGACACATCTGAAAAGGTATCGTATCACTTAGTCCACTGATGATGATGATGACAATAAAATATATGTTATTCTGCTCACTATTCTTTATACCATAAACACTACAACAAGTCAGCAATACGTTTTCAAGAAGCTGCACAATGTCTGATGTTACACACACACACACACACACACACACACACACGCACACACGCACACACACACACAGAAGAAACAACACTGACTGCACATATGCAATTTAGCACATCATGCTTGCACTGCTCACACCAGCTTTTTCACAACTACTCCACAACAGAAAATAAACATTATTGAGGCACTGGATTATAACAACAGGACAATAGGAGCATGTATGACTGTCTGTTATTAAACATAAAAAAAATCACAAAAAACTACTGCAGTGGAGGGGGGTGTCCAGAAAAATAAGTTAATGTGGGATTCCATGGTGTTCCAGCAGCATGTGAAGCATTGACACTATCTGCAACTGCTGTTGCTGGATCTGCTCCACCTGCTGCTGAACAGCACCCACCCTCTCATTGCTTTCCTCAAGGCTAACCCACACCAGTGCAATGTCTGTCTGCATTGCAGGCACTGTGGTGGGGTCCACTGCAGGGAGAAGCCAGGTAGTGGTAGCGGTAGTGAGGGTGGTACTGGTGGCTGTGGTGGCAGTGGTGTTGGAGCAGCTACTGCTTCTGTTGCCCTCCACCTGCTGTGGCAGTGAGGCACAACACCCCCAGCACCCTCTGCCACTGCCACAGATGAGTCAGCAGGTGGAGGCCTGGCCCATTTGGTGGCAGCCTGCCACTCCTCCTTGTGGTGATTTGTCATGTGTGTGCGCTGGCCACTGGTCCCCAAATTTGTCCCCCGAGGCCACGGCACACCTGCACACCACATAAATGACAAACCACAATGGTGTTACCCCCCCACACACACAGTTAAAAAACTGCCAGACTGGGGAGCTGCAGGGGAGGACCAGGCACCAGAGGGGCAGATGTAATGCCAGTAGCACGGTCACACACTTGGGGCTCCATCCATGGCTGTGGAGGTGGTGGAGGGGTGCTGCTGGAGCCCCTGCAGCTGCTACTGGTGGTGATGGTGGTGGTGGACTAGTTGGATGTGCCGCCGCCAGTGGCACTGGTGGTGCTGCTGCTTCCAGAGGGGGAGAGACAACATCAAACACTCAGGAGCAGTCCAATGAAACCCAACCACCCCATGTGTGTGCACTCCCCTCTGCCCATGCCCACAGGCCACAGACTCTCCTCCTGGGTCCATTGTGCACAACCCACTAAACTAATTTCCTCTCCGACCGATGCCTCGCGCAATTAAACAAAGACTGCTTCACACACACTCACAGTTTCACACACACAGTCACATACACACACACACACACAAAACAAAACTTATAAAACAAATCAGTAGCAAAAAAGAACTGAAAAAACACACTACAAAAAACTCTGAAGATTTAGCTTTTAAAAAAGCTGTTTGTTTTTAGGCAAGGAACAAATATACCACCAAACTCTCCTCTATACACAAAATGCTTCCTCCTTCCACCCCTGCAAAGGAGAAAGTCAGACTAAATGCTTTTATGACTCACTTCCTTCCTGACTGGCTAAAGCTTGTGACTTACACCACTGTAATCCATGTGATTTGTGGGTGGCTGCCTATATTGTTGTCACTTCCCCTTACTTCGTGTTAAGGTGGAATGGCAACATGAAGTCATAATGACAAGGTGAAGTGAGCACTTCTCAATAGCCTCTTCGTGTAGCGTTGGGCTAACATGAAGTGGCCACTTTGTGGCCACTTCACTGGCAGATTTTAAATTCACTGCATCTCTACTTGTTCATCACTAGCACTGGCCTGGTGAATCAATCTTCCATGTTTGTGAAGTCCCACAGTAATTTAGTTATTAAAGTGGTGTAGCTGTCAGCAGAGGCCAAAAAGACAGTGTCATCTACATACAGTCTCACTTCAGTGTTTGCTGTCAAATCAGATAATTTGTAAATTTATATATTGAAGAGTAAGGGGTTGAATTTGCCCCATGGGATTCCTCTGCCACTGCAGCATGGAGAGGATATCCAGTTTCCATGGTTACACATTGTTTTCTGTGGGCTAAATTAGAGTGCAAGTACCTTAAGGGTAAACAATGAACCCCTCTATCACCATTTTTTTCAAGGAGGACTGAGTGGTTCACCAGGTCAATGGCTTTGCTCTGATCAATGAACACTTCTGCAGTGTACATTCCTGAATCAAAAAACTTTATAATATACCTGAGATCTGTTTGGGTTGCAGTATTGAAGCAGCAGTGCAACAAAAACATTGTTTCCCAAAAAAGCTAGTGTCAGCTACAGTTAATAAACATATCAGCATACCTTTCAAATTTACATTTTTAGGTACCTTCTATGTTGCACAACATTAGCTTTTTTTGGGATCCTTGCCAGGTCTACAGTGCTGTGCCTAAGCCAAATGTGGCAGCCATATTTTTCCTTGAGAAAAAAAACTAAAATAAAACATTTATGAAATAGTAACATTTTTGTGTAACTAGAAAAGTTGACCACCAAATAAAACTGGAAGACATCCGAAATCTTTTATAGTGAAAAAAAAATAGGGTCAAGTATTTTCCACATTTTGCTGCAGTGCAGTGGTTAGATAGAAAATAACAGGAAAATATCTATCAAGTGATACATGCTAAGTGACTGGTTCTCCCTACATTAGGGGTTACACCTTTGAAGGTAGACAGTTAAATTATGCACACATGGACCATGTTTCCTGCCCCAGTTTGCACTATAGCAACATGTTTTGTATACCATGGAATTGTTTGTTGCCCCCTCTCATGCACTGTTAAAAGTAATTGCCATACAATACTCACTAAGACTCCCCCACAGGCTTAACTTCTAATGTTGTATGGTCCCTAGAATGCAAAGACAATCTTGGTGGCCAATGTTGTCCCCTTAAAATAAAATTATACAGTACATCATACAGCACATGGAAAATGTCTTCCTACACCCATGAGATACACAACACCCTGGTGCCATTGTACAGGCAACTTTAGGTGGCATGAAACTAATAAACTGGAGGCAAAGTTACCATTAAAACTATGAATTCACATCAATTTCGGAAACCCCTACTCTAGACATCTGATTAGAGATAGCAATTAAGATTTAAGCAGTTTAGAATTCTTGACCAACCCCTATCCCACTGCAAACAAAGAAGCATTTAATAAACCTCTCCCTAACTGGATTTATATGCCAGAACTGAGTTTAGAAGCTTGCAGCAATACAGAGATTTGAATTTAAATTTGTAGTAATTATTTAATTGAAGACCACCTCTTGTGACCCTGATGAACTGCCATAGGTAGGACTCTATGGCTAGGAATGCAATCCTACCACCCTTCCTTAGCAGTCCTACTATTAGGCCTCATCAGGCATTTATCCCACTCCCTGACTCCCCTAACAAGAGGAATGGGGAAGTTAAGTACCCACAGGAGCACCCCTGATAGCACTGATGGCGGGGCTCTGACTTGCACTGTCCTCTAACTTATTATGCTAACTCTATGTTTTGTTTTCAAGTGCAACTGAATGCTGTTTTGTTCTCCTACACCTATCTCAGTTGTTCATTCCATGAGCCTCTGTGTTTCTGAATGTCAGTGCATGCACATTCAGATAGGATGTGGTCACTTTCCTCTTTGCTGCTCTGTCTCCTCTAACTCTCCTGCCTCGGTTCTTTGTCCACAGTACCTCCCTACTACCTTCACTGGCTTCACTTTTCTTCCTCTTCTAGGAGAACTCATCCCTTTGTTCCACTATTGGCTGATGGCACTTTCAGAGTTAGCACAGATGCATACAAAAGTCACAATCTTTGGCACTGTGACAGTTCTGCTGCATGTAGGTCAGGAAAATCAAAATTCTCAGCACACTAGTGCATATGCATTTTGTACTGTCACCATCTTGTGCATGATAGGTCACACCAGGCATGCCCAAGCCCTGAGCAGTCATCTTAGCTGCAGCAACCATCTTTTGGTTGAAAGGAAAGAAAGCAAAGAAGTGCTATTGGCAGCCATTATGATAGTTCCCTCCTCATCATGTTGACCAACAAGTAGAGGACACCTTCCTCTTAAAGGGACTGCATGCTTTCACATGCCAGCACTCCAATGCCTATCAGGTACACAGGTCACCTCCATCTTAAGGGACAGAACACTTTTAGGTGCCAGCATTCCTATATCATATCATACATAATTGGGGATGTTTTACCAGAGCACAGATTTATTTATTTATTTGAATTTTGATGACCGGATAAGCCCTCTGAGACTAGATGTCCCTTTTTCGGGGGGGTGGGGGGCCTGGAATTAGTTACATTCAGTACATTGAGTGGCTTAGAAGTTCAATGCAGTATTAGACATAGCAAAAATTCAGTGTTGCACGAACCCCACAGAAAGGATGCACAAAAATGAATACTGGTTCAAATGAACTCCAGTATAAGACATAGTTGTGCAGTATCATATGAACAGAAACATATATAAATTAGTTACAAGATATATCCAAACACAGTATATACATACATGCATGTGATTCAAGTTGAATGACTATGGCTGAAATACATGCAGGGGGCAACCTGCCTAGGCTCATCATCCTTTCACTAATTCTGTGTATCTAAGACACAGATGTAAAGTATCATATGAATAGAGACCTATTTAAATTAGCTACAGGATATAACCATTCACAGTATGTACATACATACAATTCTTGTTGAATGACAATGACCAAATTACATACAAGGGACAACCTGCCTTGATTCATCTATCCTTTCACTAATTCTGTGTATCTATAAAGCAGTAGGGTTGGGGGAAGGGGTAGGGACAACAGGACTTCAATGAAAGCAGTTACATCAATGAAAGCAGACACATGGGGCTGTAGTCCAGAAGTGGGCTTTTAGTCTTTTTTTTTAAACAGTGCTAGTGTAGGGCAAGTCAAGATCTCTGGGGACAGTGAGTTCCATAGGTGTGGGGCTCAGAAAGAGAAAGACCTTTTTCCTATATTGTATTGCAGTTTAAGGATTACCAGCAATGGGAGGGCTGCAGTTCTAAGAGGCCTGGCTAACTGCTTGCATTGAATAATGCCATGTAGACTGGGTGAGGAGGAGGATTGCAGGATCTTAAATATAAATGGGATATATCAGTCTTGTTTCAAAGGAGGGCCATCCCAGGGTTGTAAGCACAGTGTAGTGATGAGTTTTGGGGTATGCACCACTTGCAAATCACCTGATTCTATTATAAAGAGTATTAAGCCTAGAGTGGGTGGCTTCTTGGACAGACTGTAATACTGGGGCACCATAGAATAAAAGGGAGAGGAGAGTGCTATTAGCAATAGTGTAGTGTGCCTCTCTTGTCAGGTAGGGAGAGAGGCTGTAGAATATCCCGAGTTTTAGGTTAAGGGTTTTGGTTAGTGCATCCACATGTGGTTCAAAGGTTGTGGTTTGGTCCAGGACCATACCTAGGTACCTAAAGGTCTGTACCACCTCCAGGGTATCTCCGGTGTGAGTGGCTAACTTAAGTACGTAGATGATGCCTATCTAAAACAGTTATTGTGCCTGAATAACATGGCTTTTTTTTTGTTTTTTTGTATTGAGAATGAGTGTGTTGTCCAGAAACCAATTTTCTAGTGATCTGAAGTTAACCACTAGCTGAGTGTTAACCAGGGCTAGGTCTGGGGAGGACCTACATAGTATGGCATCATCAGCATATAGCTTATAGCTGCACTGAGGATCCTCCACTGTTCTTGGGTAGTATATTGATATATAGTGAGAAGAGAAGGGGACCAAGCATTGATCCATGGGGGACCCCATCAGTGATTAACCTAGGTGGTGAAATCATACCCTTCCATTTGACACTCTGCTTCTGCCTTGGAAGGAAACTCCTTTAATTGCTATCCTAAATAGATGCTGACCCATATGATTATCCTCTAAATGCAAATTAAGAACTTTTTTCCTGTGCGTCTTCATTTTGCTTGTGACCCACCATGGCCATGTCATATGTCATCCCTTTCTTGTTTTCACAGGTTCCAAGCATGATGAAGGCTCACAGATGCAAGAGCTGTAGCATTCCCCTACTGCCAGTGCAGTCAGGCCCAAACTTCAACCAATGTTCTGCAGAGGACATATACAGCAATACAGCACTCAGACAGCAAAGGACACCAATTTCAATGACCTGAGAGAAGAAACTTCAGCCATTTTTCTGCAGGTGAACAATCTTGTCATTATACAATTACAACAATTCTTGATACTGAGGATATTGAAGCAAATAGCTCACTGGCCACAGGAAAACCACCAAAACCTACATCTTACCCTGTAGACAAACTTCCACCAGATAACTTGAGGGATAAAGGTGAACCTTCCCCATATTTTTACTTGGAGGAGGTAAGGGAGTCCATAGAGGATCAACTCACCATGTACAATCTCTGCCCAAGCAGACATAATCATACAACTTCTATAATCTATTATGAAAACCCTAGGATTCATGGTTCTGGCACTAGAACCACAGTCAAACAAGACTCATTCATATGGACCACACAGAAACAACAATCATTCTTCCTGGTGTGCCCATTGATGTTATCTCTGTGGAATGGGACACACCAGATCTCACCCACATAGTTGAGAAAATAACTTTCAACAAGCTCTATCCCCTGCAAGAAGGCAACGTCAGGATTTGGTATACAGCTCCCAGAGTGGATCCTCAGATAGCAGTGCTGAGGCATACAATAGTTCTACCAGCAGAAAGGTCCACTCCCCTCTGTGGTCAGTAGACAAAAAGTTGGATGAGCTAATGGAGAATTTTTGTGCGTAATCATTTTTACTGAACTTAGAAACACAAACAAATAACAGATACAGGCAGTGAAACAATTAGCATAGCACTCTAAATTAGATGTGGATATATAAGACATTTTGGTCCAGTAAAGGACTGATTCAGGGCCCACAGTAATGTTACAAGCTTTGGTGATATGATGCTGAAGAACTGTGAGATGGTGGGTATCTCAAACAGAATAGCAGCAAAAGCTGCGTATGCAAGCAAAGCCCAAATCAGGTGGCTTGAATCTCTGGCATGTACTACCACCTCAAACTTAAATCAGCCTAACCTTGCTGAATATGCCATTCAGAAGGATGAATATATGGCAGATGCTTCTGTACACATGCTTAAAGTAAATGTTGGTATGGTTGCCATAGCCAGTAGAGTCATACATACCCTCTGGCTTAACTCTGGGATGTTGATAACAACTCCAAGGCCCTACTTGGTAAGCAACCCTCAACAAAACAAAACAAAAAAAGTTTGATGAAGGCATAGAGAAATTCATCAAGCAAAAAGAAGCAGACAAAACACTTGCTAAGGATAAAAACAGCAGGCTTCTGACACTGCTGTCCTTTCAGAAGAAGTTCAGAAACAGCAGTTTCAGACAACAATAGATGCCAAACACAGAACACATAATTCAACTTCAAAGGTCTGCAGACTGATTACTGGTGCCCTCAGGCTCACACATACTTGTATTCTCTATGAGGACACAAAATTGCTAAACCTTGATGAATGGCTACGTTATCAAACCTGCCTCCTCACAAAGAAAACTCTACTCAGGCTATTTCCCCCTCCCTGGGGTGACAGCCTCCATCTGCCACACCCAACCCTCTATCACAACCCGAACCTCAAGCAAGACCAGTCTACTGGTCCCCAGATCCAGGACCACCCATGGACAGAAGTCCTTCTGCTACAGAGGCCTATCTTGGTTTAATGCTCTCCTGGCCCCTATCTCCAAAGCTCCCACAATCTCCACCTACAAAACTGCCCTTCAGGGCCAACTGTTTAGCACCCGCAGCTGTGCCTGTCTGTAAATGGCGTATTGATCCCTCCACACTTGACAACGCCCCTTAGACAGCACTCAAACTCACCGTCCCCCCACCCTCTCCCCCATAGCCTAATGCCTCTGTTATTACCAGCATGTTCTCAGCTGCATCATTGTAATGTCTATCAAATTGTTTAACATGTATGTTGTATCATTGTAATGTCTACCAAATTGCTTAAAATATACGCTATCACACTATGTAACCCTATGTATGTGACACTTATGCTGTAACCAAAATTTATTCTTCTGTTTGTTCTCAATGTGACGTGGTACCTTTGGAAATGAGCCTCTGGCTCAAAGGTTGTAAACCGATGTACAAATAAATAAATAAAATAAATAAATAAACCATCCTTCTTCTCTCAAGTAGGTCAGTTATGTGGCAAATTCAACAAAAGTCAGGGCAAGTCCAACATTGAGGCTTTAAGGCAAGATGTGATAAAAACACATGAATTGAAAAACCCATACATTGGGAATACAGTGGATTCCACTTAAATGCATGCCCGTTTTGCAAACAGAAAATGTGCATTTAAGCGGAATGTACACCTAGCTGAAATTCCATAGAAAACATTGTATTTTTAAAGATTGAAGACATGCTAGTGTAAAAAACACATTTATATCATAAATCAGTTAATTAGCATTTAAATGAGCACTTTCTCAGTTACTGTACTCAAGATTTGAATGTTAGAGTTCCTTCTGGTGTGGCTCTGAAATAGAGCCCAGTCTCATCACAATTAAAGATACAGTCTGGCGCACAGTCCTTTAGAATTTGAGGTAGGACTGTTGTTAGCCAGTTGTCTGCAGTCTCACTGTCTGCTTATTTTTTCTCCCCATGACACCTTTTAAAAATGATCCCATTTCTCTCTTTCTATCTGCTGAGCCAGCCACTTGTCACAGTAAAACTGATCCTCCTTGCTAATGCCAGGTCCTGTGCCTTTTGCATTAAAATTGAACCATTTACTGGGGCAACAACACTATGAGCCACTGAGAACCACCGCAGGAGAGCAGCTTCCACCTCCTCACTCTTCCCGCACCTCTGGCGTTTTCAGGCTTGATTCTCGGTGTGCTCCCATTCAAAAAATAAGTGGTCTTTGCTGCCGACACTGAGTGCCATGGTGGACACATCAACCCCAAACTTTGCTGCTACATCGATGCATTTCATATTCGGCTGCTCTAACTCCTGCAACACAGAGATTTTCTGGGCTGAGCTAAGTGCTACTTTCTTTTTCTCTATAATGCTCATTTGCTTCTGTGAGCCAGTGTGTGACTAGTGTGGGGCAAGGTGTTAAATACTATAGACTGACACAACATTAACATCACCTGTGCAATTAACTAAAATTACTTTCATAACGAGAGGTTGGTTGGTGAAACTAGAAACTGTGTATTGAAGCAGAATGTGCACTTATCCAGTGTGCATTTAACCAAAATGTTTAACATGGAGGAAATAGGAAACAAAATTGGGAAATGAGCAAAGTGTGTATTAAAGCAAAATGTAAACTTATCCGATGTGCGCTTAAGTGGAATCCACTGTACTCCCACAGGAGTATAACTTCTCCAATGCAGCCACAAATGACACAGCATAAAACAACCAAATGGGTACTGGAGGTCATATCATAGGGGTAATGAATAGAATATAGACAGTATAGAATTCAAGACTGAACCACTGACACTCTGACTCACCACAGGTCTTGTAGTGAAACACAGTATCCATATGCTGGAAGTGCATCCTGCAATAAATAGATTACTTCACAGCAAGGCAGTAATATTGGTACACCCTGAACAACACAGCCTAGGCGCATACGTTATCTACAGTATGGTGCCCAAAGACACTTGTGACCTAAGACCAGTGCTTAACCTAAAGCACATGAACAAATTCAGTAGGCTAAGGAAATTTAAAATGGAGCTCTTCACGTTTGTGCTATATTCAATCCAATCAGGAAATCTACTGACTTTCATGGTCATGAGGGATGTCTACCTATACATTTTGATCAAACCAGTAATCAGAAGTACCTAAGGTTCCATATCATGGGGCAACACTACCAGGATCAGGCCATACTTTCTTACTGGCATCAGCCCCAAGGGTGATCACTAAAGTCTCAGTATTATAAGTGTGGGCCCTCAGACAGGAGGGCATCCACATGATTTCCTACCTAGTTAACTGGCTGTAGCAAGATTCCACTATCAATCAGAGAAACACATAGCAAGGGTACTCAAGATACTAATGATTCACAGCTTGTTATTAAACCACTAAAAGAGAAGCCTCAAACCCAACAAAGGTATTGAACATGAAGAGACAATCATAGATAGCCACTTAGGTCTTGTACCCATAACCAACAAAAGGTTGAACAAGGTAATCATGTTAACAGAAGTACTAAGGGAATTATACCTTTGCACACCTGAGAAAATCCTACTGCTTCTGATGTCCATGGCCTCTTGTATCAACATTGTTCTATGGGTCAGATGGAACATAAGACCCTATACAAGCTCTGGTGCTCCATTACTGGTAGGACCAGGATCCAGAGCCATCTACGTGAACAAACATGACCACACAGGCTCAGAACTCAGTGCCTTAGTGAACAATACCCCCACAACATTTCAAAAGGCACTACTCTAGAAAAAGGACATGAGATTTTACTGGACAAAGGTGCCAGTCTAACAGGATGGAGAGCCATTCTCAGAAACAGAAAAGCACAGGGAAAAAGGTTACAATCAGAAACAAAGCTCCCAGTCAAAGTCCTTGAAAATGAGAGGAGTATAGTTGGCCATGATGTAATTTGAACCATACATTGAAGATTGCTCCTTCTTGGTCCTCTCACACAACTGTGTGACAGTATCATACATTACAAAACAAGGAGGAACAAAGAGCCAGAGGATGGCATTGTGAGTCACAAAAGTGCTCAGCTGAGTGCAAATACATCCACTACTCATCACAGTGATATACCTCCCAGGGAAGCTAAATAGCCAGTCAACTGGTTAAGCAAATAGGCCATCAACCCAAGCAAGTAGAAACAGCATAGTTTCATAATTCATACATTCTCATAAAGGCTGGGGCCCTTTCAAATTGATCTAATGGCAGCATAAAAAAAACTACTCTCAATTCAAAGACAAGCTCTGCAAAGGAATATATGCACTTGCCCAGGAGAGGAGGTTAAGCCTAGCCATACATCTTCTCCCTATTCCAATAATTCACCAAACACTGCGCAGGATACAGCAGTCATGATCAGCAGTGGTGATGTTCACCCCATTCTGGTCACAAAGAACATGGTTAACAATACTGAAAGCAATGGTTATAAAGTGGCCATCTACTTGTACACCTATACATGCTTTCTCAGGGCCAAATAAAACATCCTAAACCCATAGTCCATGCACCTCCAGCCTGGCTCTTGCAAGGGAAAGACTGCTGAACCAAGCATCAAGGTATTAGAAACTCTTCTGTAATCTAGAAGACCATCCACGCACTCCACTTTCAACAGATACTGGATCATATTCTCCAAATGGCGTGACAGATAACAGCAGATTCCATCCACATCTACCATAATCCATATTCTTTTGTTCCTCCAAAGATGACCAAGACAAAAGGCTCTCTGCAGCTTCACTACTATTACAGCTTATAGCATTTGTGGCAGCAAGAAGCCAAATAGGCATGGTGACCATGGTGCCTTACCCTAATGTCATCTGCTTCTTAGAGATGGCAACTAACTTATGTCCTAGGCTAAGATACTCCCAACCCCCTGGGAGCTCAACAAAGTGCTCAAAGCCAAGACACTCAGCCCATTCAACCACTGGACACAGTTAATAAACACTGGTTGACTCTGAAGCAGTGTTCCTGAATGCGATCTGTTCAGCGTGCAGCATTAACAAGCTATGTGCCCTGTCATGGAAAGAGTCCTTCCTGGTAGTCCAAGACATGGTATCAATCAGGACAGTTTGATCTTTAACCAACAGATGGCATAGATTTTCACACCTCTCAGTCCATGAAGCTACCCTCATTTATCACTTCACAACAAACAAGCAGGAAAATAGACTCGGCACACTTAAAATCAGAAGGATAATGCTCATGTATGTACAGAGGATGAAACTCATGAGAAAAAAAAGACTATTAATTTACTCAAGAGTCAGAATGAAAGTATGGCAACATCAAAAGCCATGAACACAGCATGGTTACAAGCACCATCTCAGAAACATTCAAGACATTAGGAAAAAACTTGGCCAGTGGGAATGAAAGCCCAAACAGCCAGAGCAATGCCACCTCCAGGGCAGAAAACACAAAGCATCAGCCACCAAAATATTTGCAGCTGCTATCTGGTCATCTCTGCACACATTCACAAGACTAATGGACTTTATTGACTCAGAGAAGATTGTGACAGATAATTTCTTAATGCAGCAATGCCTCAGTAGTCTGGGAATAGTCTTGGTTTTGGTTTATGTCTCATCCTTCACTCCCTGATTATTCTGTGCCTTCACTTATAGCAACCCATGTCATAGGGAACAGGAATGTAGTAAGGGAATGCAAGCTATAATGGTAGCTTACTCAGCTGGCAAAGGTGATTATATGAGCATCCGTTTACAGCATTCTTCAGCCCACCTGAGAGAAATAGCAGCAGAAACCAAACAAGACGATATTTGTCCTGTGAAAATGGGTATCATTTATACAGACATTTAAAATGACATTCTAGAATGCACATCAGACAAAGGGAAAATAAAGATCTAAAAGTCTCTGAGAACAGTGCGCCTCTACTCAGTGTAAACCAGACCTCAGATGTATGCCTAACAGATAGCAATGGTTAATTTCACAGCACTACTCAGTACCATACAAAGCTTGGAAATATTCAAACTGAACAGCAAAGGGAGAACAGGTAGAAAAGGTGGGATCATGTTTTAAAAAGATTTAAGTTTACATGTGCATTTACAGCCTATCAGGTATAAACAACCCACTTAGTTTAGACTAGGAATGATATAAAGGGATGATCATACAATCACCTTTACAAGGTAAGTAAAGTACCATTATACAAATGGGACTGTTTCATGTTTTATATTGCACCTGACACTGTTTCCCCTAGAAATGCAATACATTTTTGGTTTGAATACAAGACACTTTTTTGATCTTTTTGTGAAACTTTTGAACATCTCACAAAACAAACCATGACAGATTCACTTGTCCCTCCCTTCCTCCCCACCCCTCCGTCCAGCTACACTGTACTGTCAAGGTATCCAGGGTTAGTCAGTGACTAAGTGAACCTGTAAGGTCTACTAGCTAGCTTGGATTAATATGTTCATGGATAAGTATTCCCATTACTGTACCACTAGCCCCTCTTGCCTGGGGCATACATTATGTACAACTACAGTTCATATGTTGTTTCACGTGAAGTCTTTTTTTTTATTTCTTCATTTGTTCACTGGGTAGGTTCACTAGAACCAAGGTCCCTTTTACAGGAGCAACCCAGACCATTCATATGTTTTCTTACACGTATGCCTATGTGCACCTGTTCACACAGTATATACAGTAGTTTGTAATTATTTTTTTCTTGCACTGATTGTTTAAATTTTGCACCTTATTTCTGGATCCTGTTTATCTGTGTTACTTCTTTCTCCCCATCCCAAGAATGCATCTTGGGAAGGGGATAAGTATCTTCTTTTGGTAAAATCTTTGAATAATTAAATAACCAAATCAGTACATGACTGATTGAAGCAGATGGCTGAGATGAGATGAGTGAAGGGAGGTTTTACTATGTAGAACAGGGCAAAGAAATACTCTCAGGATGGGGGAATCTCATGGAAATTGCAGTACAGTATATGCATCTCAAAAAACTCTTTACACTGTAGAAGGTAAAGAACATTACAGTCTTTATGCTGGGGGGGGACAGCAGGGAAGAGCCACACTGCTTCTCAAAGCTCTGTATTACTGGGGATTAGAGAGAAAACTGCCACCATTATGTCATGGGGGGCTAATATAATTACACCTACAGAATAAGTCATATTAAACTGTTCCTCCAATGAGTTGTTTTATCATTTCCAACTGAGTTGCATAAGTGTGGCTGGATTCAGCACAAAGCCCTACACAAACTGTTTCTTTAGATTTAAAACTCAGTTTTGCATTACATTGTGTCTGGACTGCCAATGCATTACAATTGAGTGGCAAAAACATTTTACAAAATGTAGAGGAGGGTTGAGCTTCTGAAGAACTGCTCTCCTCCAGAGGGAGGGAGGGATTCTGGAGCCCAGCAAATGTCTGGCCCCTAGCAGAAGCTGACCGAAAGGCAATTTGGTACTGCCAGTGAACAATGGGGCATGGCAGATGTTGATGCATATCATGTGGGAGTTGACAGCATGCAACAAGACATCAGTGTACACCTCTGAGAGAGAAAATAGAAATGCCAGCTAGCAGGATGATGATGACACTTGGAGGCCCTGCACCCAACCAGCAGAGCCCTGCCAGCAGAACCTGATCCTGATCAAGGGCAGAGGTTGGGAAACTCTGCAGACCCTGCCAGGGTGAAGAGCCCTGAGGGCAGACAGCTGGAGGGCATCAGGGTGATGGAGCTGGGGTGCCCAGGAGATGGGGCCCAACAGGAGGGGTAGATAAAGAGCAACCAAAAGAAAAAGAAAATACCTAAAATATATGTCCATTGGAGAAATTTACTGTAGGTTCTGTGCAACAAAACCTAGGCTGAAGTGCCAAAGTGGACACTTAATAGTGAGCCTCAATGGTTCTGGGAATGACTTTTTTGTCATAGATTCTGAGTGTGTCAAATGTATGATGCAAGGGACTTGTGGCAAAGAGCTTGGATTTTCCATCCATGCATTGAACTGACTCCCACTTGACCATATTTCAGTGTTCTAGCATGCTTAATAGTTGGAGCCATTTGTGTGCATATTTGTGCCCCTTGCACCTAATCATACATGCAAGCAGCCACAAAGCACATTCAGGTGCCAAAAATGAGCCGGATAATGGGAAATTGTATGTAGTAGTGAGTCAGCAACCAACAGACATAGTACACCAACAGTGCCAATGTCCATGGCTGCATCATTGGCCATAGGCACTATTGCTACTTTGTAAAATCTGGCCCACTGAATTCAATGGCAAAGATGTGCACTAGAAAACAGAAGCAGCTTTAGAGACAATATGTTAGTGCACATCAGTTTTTATGGAAAAGGATAAATGATAAAAAATAAATCACAAATTGAACAGACACTGAATAAAGGAAACAGCAAATTCTTAGTGATATTGGCAGTAGAGATGCTGCTTTTTCAATAGCAGGCATGGAGGAACTATTTAACCTAAGTAATGTCAGAGCTAGATCCCCCCAAGTTACTGTATATGTCTCTTCAGAGGGTTAGTAATGAACTCTTCAACTGACTGACCCAGACAGATAAGCAGAGAAATGGAGGGTTTAATTCATTTAGGTACGCGATGATCCCTCAACCTGACAAATTATTGACTTGAAAATGAATGGCTTTGCTTGGACTACAGTATAGAAAAACAGAACTTATCAACGCAGATCACTTGTTAGCAGGAGGGACTGATCCGTCAGAAAAATTCCAGCATGGATCAGCAGACTGGCCCTGGCACAAAACCCTGTCAATGAGATTAGGCCTACTGGTAGTGAGATGAGAAAGCAATCGGTTTAATTATATGGAACAGACAGATTAGGAGCAGCAGACAGACCTGAGGTCTGCAAAGAGGATGTCAGACTCTGTAGGTGATATAGAAAAGATGTTTGCTATCAAGCTAGATTATGAGTCATATAGCTCAAGTTTTAATAATAATTTTACAGTTTAGTACAGAAGTCAGTTCTAAATGCCCTGCTCGCAACACGGTAACAGATATGAGCTGTTGTAGCAGTTTTCGCTGTTGCATCAACTGTTGGTTTTGAAAGCTCAATTTTCAGAAACCTCAAATATGTGTCTGGAGGGACAGAAGCCATAAGCAGTTATAGATACTGTATTGAAGGCAAAATGATGTTGGACTGGCATTTGTGAGCAGCATGTCCTGTGTCTGTGAAATTAACCTTCTGAAACAAATAATTCACAGGATGTCTTTTGCAGAACTGTTCTCACCATGAAGAGGATGACTTGAAAAGCTACTCTGTCTTTATCTCTCTCCATAAATAACTTGGAGATGCTTAAAACATGAAAACTGATCTCCATGCCTCACTTTATCCCTCTAAAGGTATTTTGTGCTACCAGAAATGTAATAGATTATATTAAAGAGAAATGGCTTCCAAGGTGTTGAAGGCTCCCATTAATGACTTGGAGTGTCACAAAATCCCAGTTTCTTGGTCCAAGCAGCAGCATGGAACCTCAGGCATTCCCCTATTTGAATTGCAGGCAGACGGCAAAAAGGCAGGAATGGTTAACTATATGTACCCTGATGTGTGAGGCAGACAAATGTGATTAATACAAGGGAATTTGACTGTAATAGAATCTGAATAATTACAGAGAGAGAAAAGAGAATTGTTATTAGATGTGACAGAGATACCATGAGAAAGCAGTTCACATTAACATAGTCAGTTCATATTAACCTCCCGGCTCTCAGGGCCCCACTGACAGCACTTTAAAGATTTTTTCTGCTTTTCAAGCACTGAAGGTTTATCTGAGAGGGAAAGATGATAACTCCATATTAACAGGAATGTCTGTATATAATATTATGAAAACCCTAATATTGATTTAGAGGTGGTAATTATATAGTATTATAAAATCTATGCTGCCTAGTTACTAGGGGTGATGTGGTTAGCTTCCCAAAAGCAATCAATAATGATTTAATAACATGGGTACTCTAATGCCAGTTTATAGTTGTTTCATAAGATTTACACTGGTAGTACACTTGGAGGTAAGTTTATGAACTAGCATGATATGATAATTTTGCAGCACAGGTAATATGACACATTAATCATACAGAGACAGTGACCTCTGCTTTTAAAGTTGAGGCAGTCTTCCAGTGTAACATCACAATCTTCAAGAACCTGCAGCTTCCATTGTAAATTGAAAGCTTCTGGAAACTAACATCCTACTTTATTAGAAAGAACCTATGTTTGTTTGTGCCCTGAAATTTTCATAAAGGGCATTTCAGCCATCTGCATAGCTTGCACTGATGAAAAGAAAACAATCTTGATGATTGATGCAAGAAGAGTAGCATACAGGTTATTGTGCAAAAATTAATTAATCAGGTCTTCAAAATTAACTAATAAGTAAAACTTGAAACTGATGCCTAGCAAGGTAGATTAGACTGCTGGTTAGAGTGGTGAACTGTGAAAAAGTGGTCACAGGTTTGGATCCCACCACAGTCATGGTCTCACAGTGTGATCCTGGGCAAGTAATGTGATCTTGTTGTGCTTCAGTCCTCTCTGCAGTAAAACTGGGTAAAAAGTGGACTCCCATAAATACAAGATATTCCATCTCAATTGATTTATGCTGTGTAAGAGAGAGAAAAAACTCAATATAGACCCAGGCTGTTTTAGGTTTTAACTTATTTTAGTTGTCTATGCCGCACATTACTACATTTATAAAGCTTATTAACCACACTTTACTACATCTATAAAGGTTATTATTAGGGTTGGAAGAGCCATTCTGGTTCAGTTACAGGCCCCTCATCACCTTATGGTGGGCTGCCTCAATTGGTTTGATAATTCCCATGGATCTGTGCCAAAATATCAGTGAGTCTCTGAGGGGTTACCTACTGTATATACAGATGGAATAGTGTATAGTAATCCATCTAGTATGGTACTGTAACACCATAGAGGGTTTCCATAATGTTTCCCACCTTAAGAGAGATGTTTGAGAGGTGCTTGACGTCATAGAACCATGAGATGGTGTTTTGGCACTGTAATAGATGAATTACCATACATTGTTTTATATAATACATGTAAATTGCTGTTACTTTACTTTTTTTATAGTCACCAGTCATTTTATACTCACCACTGCGGAATACACTGAAATGTGTTACCTCTCGCAGATGGCTGTACATCTTGAATGTGTATGCTGCATGACAGACTTGCTCTATGAGGCAGACTGGTTGGTATGCCATTCACACAGTGAACACATAACAGCAAAATATTTCACTGAAACAATCTCGACAGGTTTTGAGAGTATTGCTATGAGGGACTCAAAGGCAAAATTTTGCCCTTTCACCAATAGAAAACACACAATGTCTGACAGGTGAAACTTCACCTGTCGACATTGGGGATCTTGCCAAGCAGAACTTTGAGAACACTGTTGTCATTTCAGCATGGTAGAACTGACTGGCCAACTATTTTTAATTCTTGGAGTTTGTGATGTTGGATTACTGTGGGCGAATAAGCCCCTATAAACAGGAAGGGGTGGTGTCTGGTAGTTCTCAGCAAGCAGTGCCAGAACTACACAGTAGAAAATGGCAATCTGTTTAATTTTTAACAAATACAGTATAGAACCGCAATGTTTATAACACTGCTGAAGCTACATCTGGCAAGTTTTTTAAACAACTTAGTGGGAAAGTTGCCGTGTGGGCAACAGGAGTCACATGGCCCCAGAAATGCATTTCCAGATAACAACTGAGATAGTTTCTCACCGGGAGCAAGTGGGGCAAGCTAGAGTTTGGCGAGCACATGGAGACATGTGCAAAGACTGCGTGTAGAATACGTCAGGTGTGTCAGGCGAGACAGGAAGACAGGAGGCAAGATAATACGTGTCAGTAAACTGAATGTATGATAACAGATAGTAGTGTGTACTTTACAAATAACCAAGTGATAACAGGGCAGTATCAGTGAGTGTGATAAACGGGACTAACAGGCAACACAAGGTTGTGGTTACAGACTGATAATATATGGCTATATCCCAGAGAACAAGCCACAATTGCTACTGGTAAAACTACAAGAGGGCATTTCAAGAAAAGAAGGCTCCACACTTGGTATAATGTTATAAAATAAAATAAACTGTCCTGATTGTCCCCATAAATGACGTCCTCTGCCCTTCCAGTGCTTAGGTATAGCATATAGGATCTACCTACAAGGATACTCGAATAAAACCATTAGATCTTATATATACATTCAGTTACCCTCTTAAATGTGTAACTTCTACTTAGAAAAAAAAATGGACACAGCAGGTGAATTACTACAGTTGTTATGCAAAGAAGGAACTATAGTTCAGTGCCTAAAATGTAAAATGTACACAGATAAATCTCCATTAACTTCTGGTGAAACCTATGAATGTATAAAGTGTCAAGCATTTAACACATTACAGGTGAGATTAAATGAACTTGAGACTGAAATAACTAACCTACATCTCACTAAGACTTAACCTGTTAATTCAGAGCAGACAGTGTCTTCAGGTCCCACAAAATACAAGGGCAGAAGAATCAGGGGGAAGGAACATAGCAGCAGTGAGTTAGATACAGAAGAATGACAAAAAAAGGATGTGAGGAAAAAGGGGAACACTCAGAGAGAGGTTGGAGTACAGCAAGGTCTGGTAGAGTTAGCAACAAAAATAAAGGGAGTATCAGAACATCATATTGGGACTATGATAACAAATATGTATGAACCTCTTGCTAGAAAAGAACATGATATGTATATCGATCAGGATACACCTAGTAATCTTAACTGTATGGTTGCTAGACAATTTGTAGTACTAGTAGAGCTGATCATCAGGCATTGTGATGAAATTATATGTAAACCTGACACGCACAATAGAATGGTCTCATGTTGCCCGGGAGCAAACGTAAAAGGCATCAGGAACATAGCAACAAAAATGACTCAATCTTGCATAGAAAAACATATTATAACACTACATGCTGGCACAAACAACATTGGTTGGGACCATGAAAAGGATGTATGCCAAGAACTAACTGACACAGCAAATGATTTAGAAAACCAAGGAGCAAAAGTGTTAGTTTCAGGGATCCTACCAATCCCGAGGGCTACAAAGGCAAAAAATAACACTATACAGACGGTCAATTCTCGACTTAAAAATGGGTGTAACAAAAGATATATGCTTTATTGGTACATTGTCCCGGAGTCCCCCCTATTCCATCACAAAGAGACAGAGACCATTGTTTGTTGTTGTGCTCAAATTGGCAACTAATTTATTTATATATCATAATTCCATGTTCCATTTCATCATCTTTCATTATTATGTCTCTCACAATTTCATTTATTTTCATCCATATATCAATCTCTGATCATCCCTCTTTCTTTCTCTTTTTCTCCCCCCAGATGAAAACCTGGGTGCCTTCTTCTTCTCCTTTTCTGTTAGGTAACAGTGAAAACCGAGACCACTTTCTCCTTCATCTTCTTCATCTTTTGGTGTTATTCTTTTTCCTTCCCCCCTCCATCTCCTTTTTCCCCCACTAGCCAGTCTCCAGCTTGCGTTGGATGACTGGCTTTCCCCTCACTTAGGGTATTATTCTCCCTTACCTCAGGGAAGATTCTTCTTAATCCTTCTCTTTTCCTCCTTTTTTTTTATATTCTGTTTTTTGCGTGTCTCCTCCATGCTTCTATAATGCCCATCATTTCTGTGTTAAACATGTCTATGGCTAGATCCGACAGGTGCACCCCATCTGGTCTGTAGAAATCTTCTACCCATTCTTCCATACCCCGCAGTATTACCTGTCCTCCCATATTCCATACCCATGTCCCTACCCTTCTGTTCATCATTCTCCTGGCCCTATCCACAGCTCTATGGCTGTGCTCATGACTCCAAACCCTCCTTGGTATCATATCCGACCAGGCAAGGCTTACCCAAGGCCACCACTGCTGTATTGTTCCTAGGTCCCTTTTTATCTGCACTTATGTGTCTACCTATGGCTTGCCCGCAAAGTTGTTGACCCTCAAATGTATAATAATTAAGTCTGGACTGGGTCACCATTCCTTAAGTTCCTTCAGGGTGGGAAGCAGTTGTGCTCATCTCATCCCCCGGATGCCACGCCAAACCAACCTACACTGTTTCACATCTTGATACAGCTGCTTTCCCCCAGCCTTTTTCTCTGCTCTCCTTTCTGTCCAATAAATGTAGGAGTGGCCGCAGATCCAAACTTCCGTGATCCTCCCTTTTCCTATGGGGTTTAAGCAAAAATGATTATCTTATATATGCTCTTAGTTTCCTCACCGTAGTATCCCCCTCCCTGTCCTCCCCCCCGTCCCCATTTGTCTCCACATTTGTAACAAAAAACTAAAGGCAATACATTAATTTTCTTACTTCAGTGCTTGAATGTATCTCTTATAATTGGCAGACCGCCAGCGTCCTTTTTCCAAAATATTATTCACAGTTTCACCTGCCGCTGCCCACTGTGAGGCAGCCCCAATCCACAAGGAGTGGGACAAGTAATTAGCCAGGTCCTCCCCCAGGAATTGCATGCCTTTTTTAATAATCTCCCTGTCCTGGTCCCATGCTCTGTGGTGAAAGCCCACAAAGCCTGCACTGGGCGTACTGCGCCCTCTACCTGTCTCTTTAGTGTCACTATACAACCCTGTCCCCTTTGATCCATTTTTGATCTCTTAATCTTGATCTGTATCTCTTTCATCCCCCAACTTATGTCTTCCCATTCTAATCCCCCTTCCTTGTCTTTTTTGCCATGGCCTACCACCTCACTCACTCTCATGGCCCCTGCAAACATTACAACATAACTTGTGTGAAATAGCTGGGCCTCGGTCTTTGATCTACATATTGCTGGGAACACATCCTTTAGTTTTGCTAGCCACTGCTCCCCTATTGGCTTTCTATTGTCTACTGGCCCTTGTTTCAACCTACCCCATCCCTGCATCATTCTTCTAATGAACAATGATTTTGTCAGGTCCTTTCATCCCTTTAGACTGCAGATAACACTAATCCCTGCCAAGTAGACCCCCATTGTGGTGTGGGCTGTTCCATTTTGCCACTGATCCACGGTGAACTTTCCTAACTGTTCCTCTGTGAGTGGCCTACTTACCTCCATCTTGTGTGTTGCCCTGAATTTTTGAAACACTCACTATCGTAGGCCCTCATAGTCCTAGGTGCCCATGAGCTGCAAAACAACAGTTCTGCTCCTTCTTGCCAACGTCCCAGATGTTCATTGGTTTGGGTGTTTCTTGCTCCTCCGCTGTTGGTGCCAGCCTCCGAAAACGGTCCAGCTACAGACGGGAAAGGCTGTCAGCCAGGGTATTGTGCACCCCTTCTATGTGTTTTGCTCTGAATGACATGTTCAACTGCAAGGCCCTTAACACTAAATGTCGCAATACTTGCATGACCATTTCTTACCTGGCTTCCCTGTTGTTTAGGACCTCCACCACTGCTCTATTTTCACACCAGAATGTCACTCTCTGATCCCGTAATTCTTCCCCCAAAACCAGGGTACATATCCAGATGGGCATGATCTCTAGCAATGTTATATCCCTTACCTTGCTGTCCCCTCACCCAGTTAACAGGCCATGGTTCTGAAAACCACCTGCCCCTTAGGTAGCCCCCATGCCTATCCCCCCAGCAGTGTCTGTGTAAAGATTGAGGTCCGTGTTATTCACCCACTCCTCTTGCCAGAAAGAGCAGCCATTATACTCCCGGAGGAATTCCTCCCATACTTTAAAATCCTCCTTTACACTTTTTGTCAGGTCTACCCAATGGTGTGGTCTGGTGACCCTGGCTGTAGCCCTTGCTAACCTCTTTGTGAATGCCCTCCCTGGTCCAATAGCCCTGCAGGAGAAGTTCAGGTGCCCCAGTACCTGCTGTACTTGTTTTAATTGTACCCTTCTCCTGCTGGTATGTACTTGGATCAGTTCTTTCAGTTTTTCCACTTTTTTGTCCGGCAGCCAGAATATTTCCTTTGGTGCATCTATCTCAATACCCAGGAATTCAAGCACCCTGCTGGGACCTTCTGTGTTCTCCGGTGCCAGCGTAACCCCTAATTCTTTGCACAGTTCTTCAAACTTGACCAGCATATGTTGTGTCTCCCTTTCTCCCCTACCAACAAAAAGAAAATCATCCAAATAGTGGATGACCATTCTATAACCAGTTTTCTCTTGAAATATCCACTGCAAACAGGTGCTGAATGCTTCAAATGTTGCACATGCTATAGAACATCCCATAGGCATGGCTTTGTCAAAATAGTACCGACCCCCAATTTTAAAACCCAATAGGTCCCAGTCTTCTCTCCTAACTGCAGCAGTCTGAATGCGGATTCAATGTCCATTTTTGTCATCCATGCGTCCTTAGTAGCCCGGATTATCCGGACTACATCCTCTAGTGATGTAAACATACCAGGATACACTATCTACAGGAGGGACAGGGAGGGTAAAAGAGGAGGAGGAGTAGCTCTCTAGATAAGAGAAGAAATCAAAGCAACAGAACAAAAGGGTAAACAGGGAGGAGAAGAAGCACTGTGGGTCAATTTGGAGGCAGGCAATGGCACCACAATCCGCACAGGGGTTGTATACAGACCCCCCTCTCAGAGGGAGGAAATGGACAAGGAAATGATAGAAAGTATACTTAGAATGGCAGATAAAGGGGAGATATTGCTGATGGGTGATCTGAATATGCCAGATGTTAACTGGAGTGCAGTTGCAGCAGCCACTTCTAAGAGTGGGATTATTCTAGATGCCCTACAGGGGCATGCCTTGACAACTAGTATTGGAGCCCACTCGAGAGGAGCAATCTTAAACCTGGTTCTCTCAAATGGAGATGAAGAGAGGATCACAGATGTAGAAGTGGGTAGCCATCTGGGAACTAGCGACCATCGAACAGTATGGTTCACAATAAACACAGCAATAAAGTCAAGCCATACAAAGACAAAGGTACTGGATTTTAGGAGGGCTGACTTTGCCAAAATGGGTAGTGCCTAAGGAATGCACTAGCAAATGGGCAGGAAGGAGGGTGGAAGAACAATGGGAATAATAAAACTGCCATCACAGAGGTAACAAGCCTTTGTGTAAAGCAAATAAACAAAATGAAATGAGGTAAGAAACCACTATGGTTCTCAAAGGAAGTGGCAGTGAAGGTTCAAGAGAAAAAGAAAGCATTCAGGAAGTACAAGGAATTACAGAAGGAAAAGGACAGAGAACTGTATCAGTTGAAGCAAAAGGAAGCTGGAAAGGCAGTCAGAACAGCAAAGGCCCAAACCGAGGAAAAGATAGCCAACTCAGTTAAGAAGGGGGATAAAACCTTTATAGGTACATCAGGAGTGAAGGAAGACCAAGGGAGGGATAGTGAGGCTTAATAAAGGGAGGGAGGGTGGGCAGAGGGGACTGTGAAAGGCAGAGATACTAAACAAATATTTTGCTCAGTATTTACAAAGGAAGAGGGGGAGGTACCTAAAACAAACAGTAGAAACACTCTGGATACAGAAGTTGATACCAGCCCATTTACAGAAGAAAGGGTTCTGAAAGAGCTCTTAAAACTGAAGGTGGACAAAGCAATGGAGCCTGATGGGATTCATCCTAGAATTCTAAAAGAACTAAGGGTAGAACTAGTGACACCACTGACTACCCTCTTTAACAAATCATGGGAGGATGGGGTGGTACCTGAGGACTGGAGGAGGGCAGATGTGATTTCCCTTCACAAAAGTGGGAGCAAGGCAGAAGCAGGAAACTATAGACCTGTTAGTTTAACCTCAGTGGTAGGGAAAATGATGGAATCACTTCTGAAGGAAAGAATTGTTGAGTATCTAGATGCCAGAGGGGCACAGGACCCAAGGCAGCATGGATTCACAGTGAGAAGGTCATGCCAGACAAATCTGATAGATTTCTTTGACTGGGTGACCAAAGTAGTTGATCAGGGAGGGGCTGTGGACATGGCCTACCTAGACTTTAGCAAGGCATTTGACACAGTCCCACACAAAAGATTAATATACAAGTTAGCCAGACTGGGAGTGGGTCCCAAGATGACAGCCTGGCTAAAGAATTGGCTGAAGAATAGGACACAGAGAGTAATAGTAAATGGAGTCCACTCTGAAAAGGGGGGTTAGTAGTGGGTACACCAGAGGGTTCAGTGTGGGACGGTCCTCCTAGTGTCTTTTATAGCGACATTGCAGGCGGACTGGAAGGAAAAGTATGTCTCTTTGCAGATGACACAAAGATCTGCAACAGAGTTGATGCACAAGGTGGGGTGGAAAGGATGAGAGGGACTTGGCAAGGTTAGAGGAATGGTCAAATGTATGGCAGCTTAGACTCAACGCTAAGAAGTGCAAGGTAATGCACCTGAAACAAAAACCCAGGGAAGAGTACACAATGGGGGTGAGATACTAACAACAACAAAATGGAAAGGGACCTGGGGTAGTCATATCAGATGACCTAAAGGTGGGCAAGCAATGTGAGAGGGCAACAAGGAGGGCTGGGGGATACTGGAATGCATAGGAGAGGCATCACCAGTAGAAAACAAAAGTTATTATCCCTCTGTACAGACAGCTGGTGAGACCACATCTGAGTACTGTGTGCAGTTCTGGAGACCCAATCTCCACAAAGACATAGACAGGATGGAGAGCTGTCCGGAGGAGCAACTAAAATGGTGCAGGGTCTGCACCGGAAGACATATGAAGAGAGACTTAAGAGACTTAATATGTATAGCCTCGAGGAAAGGAGGAGAGGGGGGACATGATAGAAACTTTCCAAGTACCTCAGGGAATCAACAAAGTCAAGAGGTAGCATCTTTCAAAAAAGGTGTGCAGAACAAGGAGGCTATTTGAAGATAGAAGGGCGCTCAGAGGTAATTTAGGAAGTATTTTTCACATAGAGGTTGTGGATGTGGAATGGCCTTCAGAGGAGGTTGTGGAGTCAAAACAGTGGTGGAATTCAAGCATGCATGGGACAGTCATAAGGCAATTCTAGGAGGTGGGGGTAGGAAGAAGTAGGCTGCTGGTTAACTAGGATCTGCAGCTTATCCATCAGGTAGGGAAATGGGCAGGCTGGGTGGGCCAAGAGGTCATTATCTGCCGTCAAATTCTATGTTTCCATGTTTCTATGTTTCTAGTGTCGCATATGACACCTTACTATACTCCTCCACGATAAAATCATTCACCAAATCCCCTTCTGTATAGGATAGGTGGTGAATCACCCTGTATTCCCCTTCTTGTTTCTTGGGTACCAAGCCCAATGGCAAAATCCACATGTTCCGCAATAGGGGGGTATCAGATAGGCCTTCTACTCTCCCTGCTGCCTTTTCCTTCTCTATCTTCTGTCTTAACATCTCTTCCTTCCCTTTGACCGACCCCAGGTTGCTTGCCTCTCTTACTTGTCTGGGACCCTCACACTTCAGTGAAAAACGTGTGCAAAAACCTTCTATGATCATATCCGCCACTCTTTTGTTCGGATATCTGTCCAACCAAACTGTCCATGCCTCTAACCTGATGGGGGCTCTGGCCACCCCAAACTGCTCTCTGTCTTTCCTCCCGTTTACCCTCCCCGGTCCCTCCCTCTCGCTCAGTGCTTGGTTTTCCCGGTCAGTGATTCTGACCTCCTCTACTCGTGTTCCCCCTACCCCTCCCTCCCCTGTTCCATGCCTGCCCTTTAAACCCCTGTCCCTCTTGAAAAAACTGTTGACCTGAAATCTGACCCCCGTGTCCCTTTGCCCCTTAGGCCCATGTCATTCTGCATCTGCTTGCGGGTGCATCCCCACATTTGAACATGCATGCCAAACGACATTGAGGCCATGAACAAAAGGCCCTGTTGTAAGCCCAGCAGCACCTCTGGGGTGTAACTCCTTTCCTCCCCCACTCCCCTTCAGGTGTGGACTGATCCATTACATAATCTGTCCATAAATCTAGCTGCTTCGTATCCCATCTTACATCCCTGTATGTTGCCATTCTCTACCGAAAAAATTTGTCATAGTGTATCCACCCCACCCCACCCTTTTGCTTTTGCCCGCCTTATTATTAAGGAATATGTGATGAGCGGGATGCCCAACTCTGGCTTCTTCTCCAGGACAATGGCTAAGAAGGTGGCAAAGCCTAAGAACCACCCGTCCCAAGTTTTCCCTTTTGTGAATTTGTCCCCTTCCCTCTTCCCTAACAACACTACCGCTGCTTCCATTTCATTCTTTCCTACGTTCTCTGCTTCCTCGTACTTTACTGCTGCTTCCCGGCTCACCAAAGCAAATATATCCACATACTCTCCTTTCCTTATTTTTTCCTTTGTGGCCAGTGGAACATGCTCGCTTACCTCATCCCAGGAGCACCTATCTCCCTTGTACCTTTTCCTTCTTTCTCCGTACCCCCTTCATTTCTTTCCGGAACCTCTTTCTCCATCTTAATCTCTGCCAGAGCCAATTCCATTTGCCCTAAACCTCCTGTTCCCAGTGCCGACACAATTTAACCTATATATTCTTTTATACTGTCACCCACTGTGCTGGGTGTGTTACCTGTGTCCTTGTCCGAGCCTTGCTGCCTGGCATCTTCCTGATGCCCCCTTATGGCACCCTGTGGTTGAGGGGGTGGGTGAACCACTAGGGGTCATGGAGGAAACACTATATTCTGGGGATCTGGTCTGGGTTCCCAAGGGGGGATCCCGACATGATCTTGGGGAGGTACTGGTGGTTCCGGGACTATAGGCTGCAGAGGTACTGGATCATCCACCTTGGTGGGTCCCACTGCCAGCAGTTGTACCCTAGTGGGACTGCTTGGCCCTTTAGCTGGTCATTTCCCTCTGCCCCCTTTTCCCGGTCCCGCTTTCCTTTTCTCCCCGGGTCTCCCTGGTTCCTCCTCTTCCACCAGTAACCTGTTGGCTTTTTTCGCCAGCTTGATTATAGCCCTGAAAGCATTGTCCTTTAATGGCCTGCTCTTCTTTGGTGCCATGTCCTTCCATCCTTTTAACTGTGAAGACAACTGATGGGAATAAAACAAGATTCTGATGTTAATTTATGCTTACCGCATGCTTTCATGTGGAAGGGACCCCCCTGTATTCAAAAAAAATGACATTTCCATTAAGCAGCTTAGCCCATAATACTTCCCTATGACCCGGCCCTGTTTCCAGAGAAATAGTCAACCCATGTCGCCTTGTGTGTTTTTTTTGTGCCCCCCCACTAGGCCTTGAAACACTTCAAACGTTGCCTCCTGTGGCTGTCCAGGCCTAAATCTACTCCCCTTGCATGCCCCGCCATGTTATGGCTGCTAAGCCTTCCCAGGCCTCTCCCTTCACCTTCTCCTGCTCTGCCCCCCTAGCCCTCCTGCCGGGTGTTGGTTGTCCCCAAACTGTTACCCCCCCACCCTAGGCCACGGTCCCCTTCCATGGCTGACCCCTTCCTCCCATTCGTGAAACCTGTTCCCGAATAGAACTCCATTTCTTGGGCCTCCTTCTCTCATTTGTGCCCTTCTGGCATGTGACATCATGCCACATGGCCAGGCCCCTCAGTACCAGGCCTCTGTCCCACTCCTTTGCCTCGTGGCACCCATGTGCCCAATATCCTGATCAAACAACCCTTATCCCAACCATAGAATTTCCCCTGCTTCAGAAATGGCCTAGCTGCTTGCTTTGGCCTATTCCTTTGGCGTGTGATGTCACGCCATGTGGTTGCCCATCGCCCCCCCCGGGCCTTGTCGCCGGCCCACTTTGTCATCCTGGTTCCTCTGAGCCTTCGCTTGTCCCTTGCTGCCCTGGTCTGCAGCGCTTTATTGCCCCTTTTTGCTGCTATGCACAGCAGCATTCACCTATCCCTATGTGTAGGCCCTGTTTCATTCCCTGGCTCTCCCCGCACCATCCTGATGGGGCAGCGAGCCTCCTTTCCCTTCCCCAACACATTGCTGCTGGCCCTCCTAGTTGCCTTCTCAATGGGGGAAACCATGGCTCCCTTAGAGGAAACGGGGAGGTGTCATCTCCTCCTGAGGACCTGAGGAGTCCATTTTTCAGCCACGTAGTCCTGCTGGCATCTGTGAGGCTCCATGCTCTGCGTTCTGCCAAGCACAAGGATGCAAGCCCCCAAAGCCCAGGTCTCTAGCTTTGCAGCTCAGAGCCTTACACCACAGCACCATACTGCCCTAATTGGATTTCTGTGGCCTCCCCCCACATCCAAATCTGCCTCTTCCCCTTGTACCAATGCCTTCCCCCTCTCCTGCATTCCCACAGGGCTCACCCCCCATAGCCCTTTTCTGTCCTCCCTTAGTCTTTTCCAGGCTCTGCTCATCTCACGGCTGCTGCATGGCGTGTGATGTCCCACCACGTGGCCGCCAGTGTTGGGCTCATGCTCCCTCTCATTTTGGGCCTCCTCTACACAAACTCCCTTCTTCTGAGGTTATAAAACTGCCCAAGGTCACCAGGCTTATCAGTCCAGCCTCAACACTGCAACTTTTGTTGCCCACTACTCCAAACTCTTGATCTACCGACTGTCCCAACACCTCTCTCTTGCTAGGCCCCCAACCGGGCAAAACTGTTGCATTCTGCACAAACTTTTACAGGCCCTGTACAACCGCGGTTTTCAACAAAATTCTCTTGTCTGTGCCTAATCGCCTCGCGATTTTAAAACAAGTATAATCTCAGTACAGCTGCAAAATTCCTACAACCGCTAAAACGCATGTCCTTGTACCAGCAATACTATAATTCTTTTTCAAGCCGAAACCTAATGAAACAGTCACCTATTAAACAAGGCACATCACCTCAGTATTCCCTAAACCACTAGAAACACATTCATCCAGTCCAGCAATGCTAAAAAACTTCCTCCAAGCAAAAGATTATTGTAAAGAAGTCACAAACAATGAATCTTAAAGATTAACTTCATTCATGCAACTTTATTCATTAGAAGCTATCTTACTCGCTGTACCTGGTGCACAAACCTTTGAACAAAACTGCCAATCTGATGTGCTGCAGTTCTTATGGATCAAAACTCCAGCAAAAAGTGGCTGAAACCCCTCTGTGCTGTTCATTATGTACCTCCACTTGCCCTTCCCCTTCCTGTTGCCTGGCCATTGTTCTATCCCTTATCCCTTCCCCTTCCTCCCCCTTCCCCTTCTGAGCACAACCATCCTAATGAAAGGGAAGGGGGTGCACCAGGACAACCTGGTCTGCCCCTTAAAGGGCAAACTTCATTGTCCAACTTCTTCCATAAACACCATCTGTACTGAAACGATGGTCTCCACCTTAATAAAAAATGAGTCATTCATTTTAGGAAGACTAGTAAAAGCTAATATGGAACTCTACCCTTTAAATTGAATTTGGTGGGGGGAGGGATTGATACATGGGCAACCAAAACTACTATTACAAATAATACTAAAATCAGACACATTAACAAATGTGAACAACTGCAACATCCAGAATTACAACAAACCTATAGCAATAAGGATTATACTAGCATTATAAAGAATAAAAGACATACTATGAAGTGTATGTTGATTAACGCCAGAAGTTTAAACAACACATTGAACTGCAAACTTTGATGTGTTTGGAAAAATTAGTCAATATAGTTATGATCACTGCAACATGGTGGAATGAAAATGAAGAATGGAACAAAAACATACCTTGAGACAATCTATTTAGATTAGACAGAAAGCTAAAGAAAGGAGGGGGCATTGCTATCTATGCTGCACCAGACATTAAAGTTATAGACATATCTGAAAAAATCAAGAAGCATAGCATAGTTACTGAAACTCTATGGCTACAGATCAGTGAAAATAAAGATAAGTCTTTCATTTTGGGTCTATGCTACCAGGCACCAAATTCAGATATAGAAATTAATAATGCTATAATAAAAGAAACTATAAATGCAAGTAGTATACACAATATAATAATAGCAGGTGACTTCCATTTTGGAGACATCAACTGGGAAAATTATATTGCAGGTACTGCACAAGTTAAATTGTTTCTTAAAACCTGTCAAGAACTCAACTTAATTCAGCATATAAAGAAGCCAACCAAAGATAATAACACATTAGACCTGGTACTCAGTAGTGAGAATGCCAACATTGAAGACTGTGATGTAACGTCCCCCCAGAAACCGTGACCACTCAACTGTTCAATTTGCAGTACAAACCAATGTACAAACATTACAAAGCTGTATGGAAATACACCTCTACAAATCAGCAAAAAGTGAAAAGAAAGACTCAGAATTAAATATTATTGAATGGCATGATGTTCTAGAGCACAAAAACACAGAGGAAAGTTGGCAGTTCATTAAAAATACATTTATAACCATATGTAACAAACACATCAAATGAATAAAAAAATACAACAACACGGGGATCAAACCTAAATGCTTGAACAATAAAATTAAAAATTAAATGAAAGACATATACTGCGTATAAGCAGAAAAACATTTAAGATTGAATGGCAAATATTCAAACAAGTGCAAAAAGACTGTATAAATGCAATTAATAAAGCAAAAAGAAGAATGGAGCTGAATTTAGCAAAGTCAGTGACAATGGGTAGTAGTAAACAATTCTAAGGATACATAAATTCACTGAAAAAGTCCAACTCAAAATTAATAGTATTAAAAGTTCAGGATAACATTATCTCCGACCCAAGTATAGTAGCGGACAGTTCTTTTTTTTTTTTTTTAACTCTTTTTATGCGCCTCCTCACCTGGAGAACTCTCTCCAGCATCCTCCGGCAACTTATACCTCCAGCAGTGACAGCTCCTCTACTCCTCTACTCCTGGCCCGGCACATCCCAAAGGTCTGAACCCTCCGGAGAAGGTCCACCCTATCCACCCAGGGTGCTCTTTCTAAGTGCTGAGCTCCGGGTCTGGGGGGGGAGGAAACAGAGAGGGAGTGTCCAGCTATGGAAGTGTGGTTCAGGGAGGTGCCTTCTCCTATCCCTAGTGGGAGGAGGTATTTTTCTTTTGTTGCAGACTCCTGAGGAGCATGGCTAGCAAGGCAACATTGTACCACCGCTCCGTCCCCTAGCATATGCCATGCCACTACGTTGTTGCCCCTGGCTGCCACCAGACGCTGCTCCACAAGCGGATGCTCCCCTAAGCCCTCCCCGGGAAGAGAAAGCAGTCCACCACATGCTCAACCTCTTCCTTCCCCTGCCAACCCCTGATGGTCCGGGCTCGTTCCTGAACCTGGGTTGCCAGCATGACGCGAGGTGTGGCATTCAGCGCTTCAACCCTCAGTGCCACCAGGCCAGTAGCGGACAGTTTTAATTCTTATTTTTGTTTTGTCTACAGTAAGTCTAGCTCTACCAACTCACAAAACATTCCACTTAGTAATGATCCTCCTTGCATCTCAGAAGAACAAATAAAGAAAACAACTGATTGTCTAAAAATGTTCGATTCCTCAGGTCTGGATAATATTACCCCTCAGATGTTAAAAAAAGCAAAATATAGTATATCCATTCCCTTAAAAATACTATTTAATAAATCAATAATCCTGAGTGGAGTCTCAAATGACTGTAGAGTAGACAGAATAACCCATATCCACAAAAAAGATTCTAAACAAGACATCAGTAACTACAGGCCCATCAGTCTCACCTCAGTTCCCAGCTAAATTTTAGAATCAATCATAAAAGACCAACTCACACAACATGTTGAAGAAATTGGGGCAACTAACTTGAATCAACACGGTTTTATTTCAGTACATTCATGTATTTTGAATCTGTTTCTATGAACATATAAACAAAATTCTAGACGAAGGACGTCCTGCAGACATAGTGCTATTGGACTTCAAAAGAACATATGACACTGTACCACACTGGGCAATCATCACAAAATTAGCCACTTTAAGAATCAATGCATTCTTAACCAAATGGATAGGAAGTTGGCTGAACAGTAGAACACAGAAAGTGGCTGTCAATAGATTTCTTTATAGGGTAGGACATGTCACTAGTGGAGTGCCCCAGGGCTCAGTTTTGGGCCAAATTCTATTCCAGTTGTTCATAGAAGATTTAGGTAATAAAGTCACAAATAAACTATCTAAATACACTGATGACACCAAACTGGGGGTCCATGTGACACAACTGAGAAGATTACAACTATACAAACTGATTTAAATACAGTTACAGAATGGGCCTTCCAATGGGGCATGTCATTTAACACACAAAAATGCTGCATTATTCATATGGGTAAAAATAATAAATCAAATCAGTACATATTAAGTAATTCAACATTAAACAAAATGAACGCAGAGCAAGATCTAGGGGTATTGATCGACAAGGACTTAAGTTTTAAGGATCAGCACACTAGTGTGGTGGCAAAGGCAAACAGGGTGCTTTTTGCCATAAGAAGGAATATTAAAAGTTGCAGCTCGAGGGTCCTTATGCCACTATATAGATCTTATGTCAGGCTGCACCTTGACTTCTGTAGCTAATCATGGAATCCTTATAGAAAAGGTGATATCAAAAGAGTCAAGAAAGTACACAGAAGAATGACTAAAATGGTAGGAGAAACTAGAGATCTGCAGTATGCAGAGAGAATCAAAAAACTTGGACTGTACACACATGAGGAAAGAAGAAAAAGGGGGGACTTATTACTTTTATGTGACATACTGAGTGATCCTACTTTAGTGAAGGATATCAACATCAAGGCTAGAGTTTCAGTATCTATTATTAGAAGTCACTCATTAAGACTGAGAGGTGGCAAATTTAGGAGTGATAGGAGAAAATATTTCTTCACTGAGAGGGTTGTTCATTTCTGGAATAGGCTACCAGATGACATAATTACAAGTAGGAATAAGATTATTAAAAAAAAATGTTGGGTAAGTATTTGCTTGAAGGTGGAAACTTTATAACATACATTCTCATCTAGTAGCTCCCAAGGGCTACGGCCTTCTTTTGCTCCTCAACAAAAGTGACAATAGTGACAATTCACACTATCTCCATGACAATGGTCTGAGTCCATGATAATGATGCCCCTCACATGTTCCCAATCCAGTCACAAGGAATGTTGCCCCCCTGCTACGGTTGCTATTCTGCCCTGTTGGTCACAGTGGTTTACATCTTTTTTGCATGCAAACTGGATAGTTTAAAAAAATTGCTCCATTTCTGAAGTCAGCCAGCACTACTCTCCTCTCAGAGCATGTATGTGAATATTGAGCAACTTCATTTGGGAAGTTGTTGTGGTCATCATTTCAAAAACCTGAGTGTGTGCACCTGTAGAGAACGTTATAAGTCATACTAGCATTAATCTGATGTTGGATCAATGCTATTACGAATTGGAACCTTACAGATCAGTACTAGTAAGAACTTTGATGCGATAATCCTCTCCATAGAGAAACAATCAACCCATATATTACAGTACACTATCACTTGGCCTGATCTGGATTCAGATCTAACTGGTCCTTGGACAACTACTGTAGAGTCATTATACAGTTTGATGCCTCTACAACATTGGTTCAACCAATATTTTGTCGACAGACATTACAACGAAGGATTTATGTTGAATGCAATTGCGATCTGCATAAATCCATCCAAGAACATTGTATTTTCTTCTGGGTGGGGCATCGCCCCCGCACCTCCCATACTTAAGATAATCAACTCCAAGTCAGAGTTGATTCAGGGAGGGGGTGCAAGACCCCAAGAAAGCAGTGCCGGGAACCCTCGGTGACAGTACAGTGACCCATTGCTGTGTCGCTCTACTGTTGTTCACGGTAGAGGTGTCAATGTTCGATTGGCATATACAGTTTGATACCTTTCATTGGGCCAGTATATACAGCTGAGTCAGCTAGAATGCAATGGTCTGTGATAAGCATGTCACACTTGTCTACCTGAAAAAATGGAGTAATTGCAATTAAATTACATGGACTTCCTGCAGCATTCTGCTGCATGTCACTGGCACAAACTGTGATACGAGCATTGCATCCTGGCTGATTCTACTGTATATCGAATACAAATGATATAGTATGCAAGCTTTTGGGGTTGAACAGGTCCTTTCATCAGGAGTTCTGCTGCTGCAGAAATACTGAGTAAACATGGAGCAACAGTTACACTCAGTGGCAATTAAGGTCAGTTTCTCATATGTATTGTCTATGGATTTCCCTGAGTCAGAGGCTCAGTCTCTTCTAAATTGTTTTGAAGAAGTTCTTCTAAGCATGTATAAACACTGAACTGTTCACCCAACATAGATTGGCACAGAATGTCACATGACCACTGGAGGATGCAAAGTACTTTTATTTATAAATAATGTTCTTTACAAGCATGTTTCATCAGATTCAATATTTTTATTTGATGGTTTTAAATTGCTTTTTATATTTCATGCATGGCCATTTTGGAAGGGGAAAAGAACACTGTTAGAGCATTAGGTAAGCAATAATACCTGACAGGGTGGGTGGTATTTAGAAATACTGGACAGCCCAGGGGTGTAATGAAGCCTGACGCTACAGGCAGAGGGCCATATAGCCCCTGGAAGGTCTGGTATTTCCCAATACCGTCCACCTTGCAGGGTATTATTATGCTTAGAAAATGGGCAACTGTGTTATATTTGTTTAAAAAAAATTCTGTTTAACTATTAAAATTGTTAGGTGTTTCATTTATATTGTAATAAAATAGTTCCTCCACATGCATTATAAAGCTGAGAGGTTTTTTTTGTTTGTTTTTTTTAGCTGTGGACTTTTGTCCTAATGGAGCATCTGTAGTTTGCAGGTTGTCATGATTACCCTGCCCCTCCCCCCCCCCACACACACATAGTTTTTATTTCTCTTTAATTATTCATTTAACAGTTGTGGCTCTTAAGACAATTTCTGTTTGCCTGATAAGTTTTACATTTCCTTTATCTTTTCAATAAATGTGATTTGGTAGAGTGGGTGTAGAATCAGACCAGGAAGACAAGGGATGAGGGTCAGTGAAAGCAACAGTGCTTAGTTAACATTTTTTTTTTCTTATAGACAGTAACTAGTGTATGTAATCCCCCTACAAATGGGGGTTCCCGAAAAGTCTTCATTGAGCTTGCTTAAATACTCACTGCCAGGCTGGTGTCCTGCGTTTTAGCAGTTTAAATGTATTGCCAGAGAGTGCCTGTATAGCCTCTGTGTACTGTCTCTTTAAGAGGGAGCTCTGCTAGAAAAAGTACTTGTTTGCTGTTCATTTGTTAGAGTAGTAATAATATTGCAGTTTGTTCTAAACTGCCTTCTTTGCAACATGGACAGTTCTGTTTGTTTCCATCATCTTGGCCCTGGACTGTTAGAATAGGCCAGTCAGTACATTAGAGACTCTAAAATGGAGCCTGCCTACAGGGGCTTGGTGGGGCCAAAACTTGTAGGAATTGTAGTTTTGGGCTTTTGGTGCCTAAAATAACCTGGAGAGGGAGCCCTTAATGTGACTGACAGACAGATCAGTCAACCAAACCTTTTGGATCTTGGGGGAAAGTCTCACACTGCTTGCATTTCAGTTAGATCTGAGTTGGGAAGTGAAGAAGTAACAGCTTGAGATAGTTCAAGCAGCAATCCATACTGGATTCATGAGGAAGAACTGTAGAAAGGCCTGAGTTTGGCCTGCATGCCTGCCTGCTGTTCCTGAGAGGGAACTTGTGCTTTTTTCGGACTGAATCCAAATTTGGAGAGCGAATTAAGCTACTGAATTGTGACCAGGCTTTAACCTGAAGAACAGTGAAGATTTGTTGAATATGATCAGCCTGTCAGGACTGACAACTACCGCTGAACTCCCAGATTGTGCAGAGACTCTGTAATTGTGAGCAGAGAGCCATTTGCCTGGTACAGTGGAATTTTCTTACATTTGAATGTGCTGTGTGCTTATAGTGGGTCGTGATTTGGCTCCCCAATGTGTGTCTGAACTGTGTTTTGCTTGCTGGAGGCTGTATCCAGCTACACGGACTGAATCCATATCCATTTCCATTTGCCTGGGCCCTGCTACTTTAGCCCAGCCAGAATACCTGCTACACAGAGAAAGTCATCGACGTGAGATCAGCCTGGGGATCAGCCCCCTGCTCAATGCCTTGAACAGGAACGATGCCTCTGTGATTCGTGTGGGCCCTGCTTCTCTGGGCACTCCAGCTCAACAGCCTGCAGTCTTAATTTCATCTTGCCTGTGTCCAGTATTGGGTATTGTGAGTAAACATCAGGGTAGCTCCCTGCAACAACAGCTAAATCTAAAAGTGTTGCCATCTGATTGTCTTGTTGCCTTTTCTTTCACAAACTGAGCTCTCCTGTTCAGGATTACAAATAGTGTGTGTTTTGCATGTTACTTAGCCCCAACCAGCTGCAATATTCCTAGCTAGCCCACCATTTTCCTACCTGGGTACCCAGAGTGTGTGACTGTTTAGGGACTCTGAACTGCATGCATAACTGTCTGATTAATATAGCTTTTAAGCAAATCAACCTGATTACGCCCCTTCCTTGTTCAAGTCCCCTGAATAAATCAGATTTAACTTAGTTTGCATTTAACCTGACTGTGGTTCCATTTTGTGCCAAAAGTATTGTACCGTTGCTGTTTGCTGTGCCTAACCTTGTTTTACAGGGGGTTCCCATGGTCAAGCTAGAGGAACCAGCCCTGGTGGTAAGTGCAAACCATGTGGGTAATTGCCTGGTGAATAAGGGTCAATGTGAAAGTAATTGTTATATATTGTTCAGGACACTAGAAGGGAAAGAAGGGGGTTACAGTGTTCTGGAGGGCTGTGCCCAGGTTAGCTTGACCACTAACAACCCTGACCTCCAGGTGGAGGCACCCGTTTAATTACCCAGGCCCCTTGCCTGCTACTAGCCAAGCAGGCAGGGGTAGTAGCCCTTGGGATAGCACCACCTAGGGGTTACATCTTGGAGGCTCATCACTGGGATTTTGTACCTTCTAGTGGCCAAAATATATGAATTATTGTTAAAGATTAATGGCTACCCCAGTAGAAATGGCTGTACACCAGTTGGTGGGGTGGTGTACTGGGCAGGAGAGTGACCCCCAAAATGCTGTGCTTATACTGGATATTCCCCTGGGTACCAGTAAGGACACTGTAGAGGGAGCACTCTCCAAAGTTGAATGTTTAAAAAACCCTGTGGTGGTGGGTAGACAGGCTGATTTGATCTCCCAAACTTTCATAGCCTTGGTAGAGTGTAGTGACCTCATGGACAGCTCTAAAGTGCCACAGACTATTGCCTCAGAAGGGGTCCTAGCCTCCTGGAAAGTGATAACAAAAGGCAGTAAATACCCTGGGGAGGATGAGCCGACACCATTATCTGAGACTTTCAAGGAGAAATTTGCTAAGTTGTTGCTGTAGGAAGGGAAAACCATAGAGGACTTCAAGAAACTATTGCTGCCACCTGGGGGTGTTCCTTCCCCAACACCCCTCCCACTCCAGCACCTGTTACTGCTCCGCCTTCTGTGCCCATGCCAATGCTGACCCCTATATCTGTACCTGCTATTAGTCATGACTCCTACTGAAGGCTGAGAATCTTCTCGGGCACTCCACCCCCCAGGGGGAGGATGACTGGGAGACCTGGATCGACTATGTTGCCCCCTTGGTACCTGAGTGGCAGTGTGTGGAGGCTGAGAAGCAGAAAAGAATCACAGAAAGTTTGAGGGGCCTTCCCTTTGAAGCCATTAAATTTTTGAGGTCCACAAACCCTGATGCATCTGCTTAGAAGTACCTATCTGTACTTGAAGGCAATTTTGGGAGCACTGAGTCAGCGGAGACTTTGATGAGGAAATTCCAAGGTACCAAACAATGGAAGGGGGAAAGTTTGTCTGTGTATGTTACTCACCTAGAAAGAGCTCTGCAGAAAGCTTACCAGAAAGGTGGGGTAGCCGCCAGTGATTTGAACTGTGTGAGATTGGGCATATACTGCAACATGCCAAGCATTCTAAACTGCAGATCATCCAGTTAAGGCTCCAGAATAGGAGAGGTAATCCACCTGACTTCTATGACTTGATAAAAGAACTCCGGGAGGTAGAAAGTGAAGAGGGAGATTGTAATTATGGGGTGAGTGTAGCCCAAGTGATCATGGCACCAGAAGACCCTTCCGAAATGGAGCCCACTATGAGTGTCCCACTGTGGGCTAAATGGTGGGGGGAGGAGTTGCTGAATGAAGTCAGAAAAGTACAACTGGGTACATTGGCTGAGGTATCCCATGCTGACAGAGACCCTGGCCCCTGTCAGGATGTGACTGTTATGGAGGTGGGGGTGCATCCTCAGGCATCCTCTACTGAGGGTGGCTTTTTGGCTGAGCTCAAGGAATTGACTGCCATCCTTAAGAAACTTTTGAGACATGGTATTCTACCAGTGTACTTATTTGACTTTGGTGATTCCACGCTACCAGCTGAATGGAAGGCTAGGATTAGCAAGAAACTCACCAGAGAAACCAAGTGTTTTCATTAAAAGAATGGGATGTGGGGTGTATCCAGGGTGCAGAGCATCATATACACCTGCATGATGACCAGCCATTTCGAGAGAGATCCTGATACCTCACCCAAGCGGACATAGATGATGTGAGGAAAAACCTGCAGAAAATGCTCACTGCTGGCATGATACAGGAATCAAGGAGCCCATATGCCTCTTCCATTGTGGTTGTGCATAAGAAGAATGGGTCAGTGAGGATGTGTGTTGATTATCGAACCCTGAACAAGCAGACCATCCCAGATCACTACACCATACCCCATATACAAGATGCCCTGGATTGCTTGAATGGGAGCAAATGGTTCTCAGTATTGGATCTTCGCAGCGGATATTACCAGATTCTGATGGCCACAGATGACCATGAGAAAACTACCTTCATCTGTCCTTTGGGGTTCTATGAATCCCTGAGAATGCCACAGGGGATTTCTGGTGCCCCGTCCATCTTTCAGTAACTGATGGAACGTGTGGTGGGAGACATGGACTTGCTGGAATGCCTAGTGTACTAAGATGATGTAATTGTGTTCAGACGCACATTAGAGGAGCATGAGACCCGATTGTTTAAAGTCCTAGACCAATTGGAAGACTTTTGCCTCAAGCTGTCCATTGACAAGTGCCATTTTTTTCAAACCTCCGTGAAGTATGTGGGGCACATAGTATCTGCAGAAGGGATATAGACTGATCCCAGTAAGGTCCAGTCACTGACTACTTGGCCCCAGCCCCATAAATTGAAAGAACTACAACATTTCCTGGGGTTCTATGGCTACTACCGCAGGTTCATAAAAGACTATTCCAAAGTGATTTGCTCGCTCCTGAATCTCACCAGGGTTACCCCCCTACTAACCATAAATACAAGAAAAGGGTGGTCAAAGAACCCGAGAAAGTATGCTTCCAAACAGGTAAACCTTTTGGGCCCTGCTGGACACCTGAATGTGAAGCAGCCTTTCATGAAGTCATATACCAGCTCACATACGCCCCAATTTTTGTCTGTGCTGACCCTACCAAGCCCTATGTGCTGCATACAGATGCTAGTCTGCAGGGCTTAGGAGCTGTGCTATATCAAGACCATGAGTAGGGTTTGAGGCCAGTGGCTTTTGCCAGCAGCAGCTTGACCCAGTCAGAACAAAACTATCCTGTGCACAAGCTGGAGTTCCTTGCCCTGAAATGGGCCACTGTTGACCAGTTTGATGAGTACCTCTATGGGGCAAAGATATTGGTGAAGACCGACAATAACCCGTTAACCTATTTCTCTGCTCTAGATATTAGTGCACTACCTCAATTTGACAATGACAGCATCCGGTGGGCTCAACCCCAAGATCCTATGATTCAGCCAGCACTTGAAGCCCTGCGTGTGGGGAAAGATGTGTCCCAGTTGCGTTCCCCTGACTGGTGAACTGCCCTATTGTTTAAAGGAGGCCCCAGGTTGAAGTTACACAATCAGTTGTTATACAGAGAGACAGTGGATCACAGTGGTCAAGTAGACAAGCAACAATTGGTCCTGCCCATAGCCTTTAAAAATTTGGTACTGAGGTCCCTCTACAATCACATGGGGCACCTCAGTATTGACAAAACTCTTGACCTAGTACGATCTCCATTCTACCGGCCCCAGATGGGGGTCTATGTTAAGCACCATGTAAAGACCTGCAATCATTGTCTGCAAAGGAAAGCCCTGCCTCAGAGGGCTGCACCCCTTGTCAATATTACTACCAGCACCCCCATGGAACTGGTCTGCATAGACTTTTTGTGTTTAGAACCTGATCAGCGGAATATTGGCAATGTGTTAGTGGTTATGGATCATTTCACATGGTATGCACAAGCTTTTCTAACTAAAGATCAAAAGGCCTCTACCGTGGCCAAGGTGCTAGTGGAAAATTTCTTTGTTCACTATGGTGCCCCCAAGCGGATCCACTCTGACCAAGGCAGAGACTTTGAAAGTCAGCTAATCAAAGATATGTTTTCTTTGTGGGGGATGCGAAGGTCAAGAGCCCCCTCCATCACCCGCAGGGGAACCCTCAACCAGAACATTTTAACTACACTCTTCTAGACATGCTAGGCACCCTCCATCCAAAAGACAAGCATAAGTGGTGTCAGTAGATTAGTGCCTTGGTACATGCATACAATTGTACCAAAAATTATGCTACTGGGTTCTCCCCCTACCACCTCATGCTTGGGAGGGAGGCCAGCCTGCTGGTTGATATCGGTTTTGAGGTCTCTCCAGATGGGGTCCGAGTTGAAAACTACTTGCAGTATGTACAGAAATTGAAAGCTCAATTGAATCATGCATATCAACTGGCCCAGACAATGGCCACTAAAAGAAATCTCGCAAACAAAGAGAGGCACGACAAGAAAGTAAAGGCTAAAGAGTTGCGGCCCGGAGACCGTGTGTTGTTATGCAATTAGGGACTACATGGCAAGCACAAAATTGCTTTTAGGTGGCACCATCTTCCTCATGTAGTAGATGGAAAGTTGGATGATCTACCAGTATACAAGGTACACCCAGAGAATAACTCCAAAGCTGTCAAGACCATGCACCGTAACCATTTGCTGCCTATCGGCCAAGTAATTATTGAAGCTTGGCCAGCAGACATTGCTTCCCCTGGGCCAGTGATGCATGCTGCTGCAAAAAAGAGACAGAATCAACCTACCCCAGTGGTTACAGAGTTAAGGTTCCCCCCACAGCAGGCCCAGAATGATACTGACTGTCAGTCCACCTCTGACGATAGTGAGTGTGACAATGTCTATTACCCCTCCTATGAATTGAGCCAGCTGTTTCGAGGTAACCCTATGACTAATTGTGGGGATGAAGCTGGGCCTTCTGGACTGCCTAACCCCCCAGCTTCGCCCCTGGAGCCAATGCTCCCTGAAAGTGAGGTGTAAAGCATCACATCTGAGGCTGTGGACTCTCTGTGTTTTATGGAACTGTGTGAATTGCCCAAAGAAGGATCTGATGGTCTGAGTTTCCCTGGTGACACACCAGAACCTGAAGAACAATGTGAGAGTGTTGACAGCCCCCCTTCCATGCCTCAAAGCCTAATTGTGCCAGAACCTTCTCTAAATGAGTCAAGTGTTGTGGAGACAGTGCCTACAGAGCAAGGAGCTGACAGTGCTCCCAGTTTGGACATTCCCATCCATGCAGAGGCACCCCTCATGACTGATGAAAGCTCCAAAGTCAGTGCTCAAAGTACAGAGACTGTGGCTGTTCCCCCAGAAAGACTGGCCAAGCTCTCAAGCCAGTATTGCGCTTCAATTATGATTCTCTCAGGAGGCCAGTGGATTTGCCTTTCAATGTGGTTCACAAAGGTGTTTATATTTCTCAGAGCTCACTACCCAAACTGAGCTTAATGGCCAATTCTAGGTTGATTGTTCTTCCTTCTCTGTATGGTGCCCCTGCCCCATCCAGCCCCAAGTTAGCTGATAGGGAAGGGCCCCCTCCTGCATTGTTTAATGTACAGGAAGTTATAACATGAATCAGTATAGTGATGTTACAAGTATGTTAATCATAGTGGAATCAGTATCACGTGTATGAAATGTGCATAAGCATTGTCATTATGGATATAGTATTGTGAAGTGTATTGAATATGTATAGTAAAGTAACAAGTTTATGTTAACTGATGCATGATGGTACAGACTTGATGCTGAAGCCAAGTTTTCTCCAGGCAGGGAAGGGTGTAACCCTCATACAAATGGGGGTTCCCAAAAAGTCTTCTTGAGCTGCTTAAATGCTCAAGACCAAGCTGGTGTCCTGTGTTTTAGCAGTTTAAATGTATTGCCAGAGAGTGCCTGTATAGCCTCTGTGTACTGTCTCTTTAAGAGCTGCCTGGATTGCAGTCATAATTAATCTGAGAGGGAGCTCTGTTAGAAGATGTACTTGTTTGCTGATCATTTGTTAGAGTAGTAATAATATTGCAGTTTATTCTAACCTGCCTTCTTTAGAGCATGGACAGTTCTGTTTGTTTCCATCATCTTGGTCCTAGACTGTCAGAATGGGCCAATCAGTAGATTTGGGACTCTAAAATGGAGCCTGCCTACAGGGACTTGGTGGGGCCAAAACTTGTAGGAATTGTAGTTTTGGGCTTTTGGCACCTAAAATAACCTGGATATAGTATTGTGAATATAATACAAGTATTGTGGAGGGGGAGCCCTTGTTGTGACTGACAGACAGATCAGCCAACCGAACCATTTGGATCTTGGGGGAAAGTCCCACACTGCTTGCAGTTTCAGTTAGATCTGAGTTGGGAAGTGAAGAAGTAACAGCTCGAGATAGTTTGAGCAGCAATCCATAGTAGATTCATGAGGGAGAACTGTGGAAAGGCCTGAGTTTGGCCTGCATGCCTGCCTGCTGTTCCTGAGAGGGAACATGTGCTTTTTTTGGACTGAATGCGAATTTATAGAGCGAATTAAGCCACTGAATTGTGACCAGGCTTTAACCCGAAGAAGAACAAAGATTTGCTGAATGCGATCAGCCTGTCAGGACTTCCAGCTACCTCTGAACTCCCAGATTGTGCAGAGACTCTGTAATTGTGACCAGAGAGCCATTTGCCTAGTACAGTGAAATTTCCTTACATGACAATGTGCTGTGTGCTTATAGTGGGTTGTGATTTGGTTCCCCACTGTGTGTCTGAACAGTGTTTTGCTTGCTGGAGGCAGTATCCAGCTCCACAAACTGAATCCGTATCCATTTCTGTTTGCCTGTGCCCTGTTACTTTAGCCCAGCCAGAATATCTGCTATGCATAGAAAGTCATCGACGAGAGACCGGCCTGGGGATCAGCCCCCTGCTCAACACCTTGAACAGGAACGATGCTTCGGTGATTCGTGTGGGCCCTGCTTCTCCGGGTACTCCAGCTCAACAGCCTGCACTCTTGATTTTGTCCTGCTTGTGTCCAGTATTGGGTATCATGAGTAAACATCAGGGTAGCTCCCTGCAACAACCGCTAAATTTAAAAGAGTTGTCATCTGATTGTCTTGTTGCCTTTTCTTTCACCAACTGAGCCTTCCGGCTCTGGATTACAAATAGTGTGTGTTGTGCATGTTGCTTTCTTCCATCACAGGGCCCCAACCAACTGCAACATTCCTGGCTAGCCTACCGTTTTCCTACCTGGGTACCAGAGTGTGTGACTGTGTAGGGACTCTGAACTGTATGCATAACTGTCTGATTAATATAGCTTTTAAGCAAATCAACCTGATTACACCCCTGTCTTGTTCAAGTCTCCTGAATAAATCAGATTTAACTTTGTTTGCATTTAGCCTGACTGTGGTTCCAGTTCTTGCCAAAAGTATTGTACTGTTGCTATTTGCTGTGCTTAACCTTGTTTTACTGGGGGTCCCCAGGGACAAGCTAGAGGAACCAGCCCTGGTGGTAAGTGCAATCAGTGTGGGTAATTGCCCGGTGAATAAGGGTCATTGTGAAAGTAATTATTGTATATTGTTCATGCCACTAGAAGGGAAAGAGCGGGGTTACAGTGTCCTGGAGGGCTGTTCCCAGGTTAGCTTGACCACTAACAACCCTGACCTCTGGGTGGAGACACCCGTTTCATTACCCAGGCCCCTTAACCTGCTACTAGCCAAGCAGGCAGGGGTAGTTGCCCTTGGGATAGTGCCACCTAGGGGCTACACGTACATTTGTGGATTACAGAGCTTTGATGGTGGTACTATTAATGACAGTTTTTTTCTACCTCAATGGTCTTGATGCCATAGACTCTTCAGGCAGGGAGTGTGAATGCGAAATGTGATTTGGAAATGGAGCAGTTAGGCCTGAGTGAGCACTCACAGTGCAAGTACAGCAGGGAAATTAAACAGAGGTACAATTATTATTATTATTTTATCTAGATGTGATCTGGGGTACTAGTGACATGACAATTAGTGGTGTACATGGTTTGTTGTTGTGAGGGCAGTTGTTTTGTGATGGTACTGTGTGTTTTTAGGATGGTCAGGGAAATGAGCAGTGGGACATTTCTATCATTGGTCTTGGAGATGGAGTTGGGCTGCTGACTAGGGTCACTGGTGAGAGTGGGCAGGCGGTCAGAGAGTGGAATACATGTGGCAGAGCTCTATTCCTAAACAGGAGCAACCAAAATGTAAGCAGTTGCTTTATAATGAACAAAAGTGAGATAGACTCGGTAGGGGGTGGGGGGCTGCCCTGCCATCTACTCACCCACTAAATGAGACAAGAAAATAGTGGCAATTTCATTTTCTAATTAGGTGGTTACAGCCACTTAGGAAGCAGGGTGGGCAGTAGGATACTTCAGCAGGTGAAGAGGCACTATAGGCTGGTACTTTTTATTTCCCGGGCATCTATTGAAAGTTAATGTTACCCCTTGGCAAGGGTACTAGCCAATCAGATACCAGGATTTAAAAAGCCCATTTTCTAAATCATCTTACAGTACTCTGTTTTTTCATACCAATGTCTTTTCCTGCACTATATGGAAACATAGAACACAGCAGAAGAAAAAGGCACACAGGCCCATCCAGTCTGCCCCATCCTACCTATTATTCTTGAGATTGCTGCATAGCAGCAAATCATTAATATTCACCAGTATTCCAAGGAATTTGCAGTACTTAAGAAGCAAAACAATTACCTCCAGGGAGTTATAGTGCTACAGTGAAAACAAAACCAAGGAAAATAGTTTGGGGTATTTGCTGACTATAAGCTGAAGACAGAAATGCAGGGTGGATGATTGACATAATTGGTGAAAGCTAAACCCTGCCATATTTGTATGTGCATGGGGGGCAAATAAACATAGGGGATGATTTGTGTCTTTCCCACAGATACAGGTATGTTTGAGGACAAAAAGACTGCTGGAGTATCTTGTCAAACATAGTGAAAGACTGCATGCAAGAACCAATACAGAAACACAAACTATAGGTATTTACATTGCTGACATTAATCACAAACAAGGACATGCAGGTGTTCTGCCAATGGGAGGGTATCTGTCCATCAGAAATCCCTGCATCCTATCCTCCAACAGCTGACAATTTTGCATATAATCTGAAATAGGTATTGCAGCAGCTTGCATTCAAATTCAGCTAATTTATGAAACAGATTACCTGAAAATTTAATTATAAGCACTAACAAGAAGAGATTTAAAAGAAGTTTAGACAACTGTATAAATAATGGGGTTAATATGAATTATTTTACCATGTCATAAAGGAGCTAGCCCATGGGCCTCAGCCTTTTATAGTTCCAAATTTCTATATGATTCTAAGTGATTCAAATCATAACACAGGTGGTCATAAGACAAACCCACAGCAAATCAGTCAAAGTGGTCTAATGGGCATCTCTTGGACACATGGACATAAAAACCACAAATATGGGATACAATTCCCATGAAAGCAGGGCCATCTTAAGACTAAAGAGGTCCTAGCTGGCCCATTGGCACAGAGGCAGGGTGTCAGTCTCCGATTTCGATGACCCAGGCTTCGGGAATGGACTCTGAACATTGGAGGACCAGCTGGGGAAGAAGGACTGAGCATCCCAGGGACTGATCTCCCTCTCTGGGGGGTGGAGGGTTGTATGTCCGGCATGCTATGGACCCCTAGTGGAGGTGAGGGGAATGCTGGATGTCATTGCACATCCTCTCCCCTGATACAGTACACCAAAAATACCTTCCTTGAAGTGTGAAGCTCTGCTCCACCACCTCCATTGCCTACCGTGCCCACCAGGTCAGGCCCCACTACCATGGCCCCACCCTGGGGTTAAGCCAGGGCAAGCTACCATGGACCTTGGGGAGGGGATGCCCACTCAGTGGCCCTGCTAGGGGAGTAAGCTGGGGCATGGGGAGGCAGTGGGAACAGGAGCTTAGCCCCTGCAGGGGGATCAGTGGCCAGAGGAAAAAAAAGACTAAAGAGGTCCTGAGGCATTTTCAAGCTGGGACACCTACCTTCCCCAGAAATTGAAAGTATGAGATTCCATCCACTTTTTTTTTTCAAAAATATTTAATAGATGAGATTCCTTTCTTTTGCTAAAAGCTGAGAGTTCTAGTTGGAGAGGAACCACACCAGTTGCTGGTTAAGTGGTGTATCTCCTAAAAGGTTTGTCTGCTAACCTATAAGGCCCTACATGGGCTGGGTCTGGGCTACCTGTGGGAACTTCTGTACCCTTATCTCTCTGTTTGTTCCCTCCATTCTGCCAAAAAAGAGCCTACTGGTTGTCCCCAGGACCAGACCTAAAATGTCAGGGGAAACAGCCTTCAAGGTGACAAGTCAGTTACCGTGAAATTCATTACTGAAGGCTCTGAAGTAGGCTCCTTCAATAGAAGTTTTTAAAAAAAGGACTTAAAACCTTTTTGTTTGCTCAGGCATTTGGTGTTTGAATAGTTTTTTTGAAATGATTTGTTAATGGGTTTTTAATTATTTTAGTGCTATTGGAATATAGGGGTCCAATTCTGTCCTATTTTATATTATGATTTTATTGCTAATTACTATGTATTGTGATGTTGTTGTGCTGTTTCCTCTTTGCAATGGCACCCAGGGCCTCCAGAGAAGGGCACAAAAATAAATGAAACTATTATTACAACTACAGCACAGTGACACGCCCACATTGCCTTTTGCTCCTGATCCACTCTACAGTGCTGTGCTGCATGTCCAGCCATGCACTGCCCTAATGAGTCTTTGGTTGGCTGTTCAGTCCACTCCATATGCTTCTTGTTCCTCCATCACCACTAGCTCTGACAAGCAATCTTGATGAATCAGCCTGTCTCTCTATCAGTGATTATGACTCACTGACTTCTTGAGTAGTCCAACAATTACCTCTGGTGCCATATGCTCTCTGACCTACCTCATGGCAGAACCTGGCCTCCACATATTTTTGCCTCCACCAGTGGCAGCCATGTGCACAATTGGTTCCACTAGCAACAGACCTAAGATCTTTTTTCTTGTCAGCCCGAATGCACATGAATGAGAAGAGTAGCTGAGCTGGGGGACACCTGATCCTGCCATTAAGGCTGGCCCAATCAGACACAGTGGGAAAAAAAAAACATGAGTGTAGTAAGAGATGTGGTCCCACCACAGAGCTCAGGGCCCTGGAACATTGTTTTATTTGCCTTTCTGTTAATCTGGCCCTACATGACATCCAAAATTGGGTGCAGTGGGGACATGCATTAAAACATATCTTTTAAAAATCATACACATAGCTGGCCCAGTAATAATGCTACTGTCTGCTACACCAATGACCAAGGTTTGGGAACAGACTTGGATGATTTGGGAACTGGCTGGGGGCGAATGGGTTGGGCATCCAAAGAACAGATCTCCTCCCATATGTTGGGAGAACTGCATATCACTTATAGACTGTCAACAGACAGAAGCCAAGTGTCAATACAGTGGGAGCTTGTAATGCAGTCTATCTCGGGGTCTCTGGGAGTACCCTGCACTGAATGCAGCTGGTGCAGAGTGCGGCAGTGAGGCTGTTGACAGGGCAGCCTAAGTATCGTCACATCACTCCGGTGCTGCGTCAACTGCACTGGCTGCCGGTTGGGTGGAGGGTCCTCTTTAAGGTGGGTTTGCTCTCCTTTAAGGCCCTACATGGCCTGGGCTCTGGTTACCTAAAGGACCTTCTTACACCAGCTGTCTCAGTCCACTTCTTCAGCTCCTCCTCCTCTAGGGGCCTCCTCGTGATTCCCAGGATAAGGTTAAAAACAACTGGCGACAGAGCATTTAGTGTTGCCACCCCCATCCTGTGGAATTTGTTTTCTTCAGCTGTTAGGGAGACCACTTCTGTGGAGGTATTTAAAGCCCACCTCAAGGCCTTCTTATATAATCAGGCCTTCCCAGACTGTGTCTTACAGTCCTTACCTGTTCTCAGAACCTTATGTTTAGGTTAGCCTTAGGCTTTTTAAGTAGTAGTTGCTGCTGTTGAGGGTAGTATTTATATAAAATGTTATTTAATTGTTGAAATATTGTAGTTTTATGTTTAATAGTATGTTGTTATGTATTTATTATGATTTGTAGTATGCATTTTAATATGTTCGCCGCCCAGAGCCTCCAGGATGGGCATCTCTTAAATAAAATTTGCCTTGCTTTACCTAGCTAAGTATTGGGGAAGGGTCCCCACTGGCCACCATGCATGCATGCATGCATGCATACTACCACAGAAATGGACATACATTTGGCCCAGTGGTGTGGAGGACTGAGGCAGCAATGCATTACCTCCTGCCATGCCGCCGACCTGAGTTCATGGTGTGAGTAGGTCGTTGGGGACTGGCTGGGGTGGGAGAGGATCGAGCATCCAGATGACAGCTCTCTTCTCCCAGGGAGGGTGGAGAACAGAAACTGGCATTTGCCTAACATCTAGCAGATGGTAGGTGTTGGCAAGCCAGGTTCTGTACAGTAGGAGCAAGGAGGTGGAACAGCTGACGAGTATGCTGCATGTGGACGTAAGCGTGGCACACCCACTGTCAACACTGCATGCTCCCCTCCACACAGAAAATGCTGGAAAATGTGGAGCGGTGAAGCAGCTTGATGGCCATCCACTGCAGGCCCCGCCTCCAAGAGGGCATCACCCAGTACTGGATCCGGACCTGGTGGGTCAAGCTGGGGGCTCCCCACTACCCTGCCACAGGGGGTAAGCCATGTGGGTAGGAGGTGAGAGCCAGAGATTGGAGGTCAGGGCTGGCTGGATGATGGCTGGAAGAAAAAGGAGGAGGTGGAGAAAAGTGTAAGCAAAAAAAAAAAAAAATCGACATACACATGATTGCATGCCAGCTCCCCAGTGTAAAAATGAAGGAAAAAAAACTTTTCTCCTGACCACATGCTCATGTATGACCAACATGGCAACCCATACACCACAACTGTCCTGGGTAAGTGGTGGATAACCCATAAATCCATGGGAAGATCAGTGCTGGGGGGGAGGTCTGAGTATAGTTGACCAGGCGCCACAATAGCAGAAAATACAGGTAGGATAAAAAGACAATGTTGCTCATAAGGTTTATGAGTGATGGAATAGTCAGACTGGAGTTCTTTGAGCAGGAGCAGGCTGGACTGTTGAGAGAGAGGTCCCAGTTTGAGATTACTTTTGGTTGTAATCAAAAGATAAAATGGTGGGGGAAAAAAACACTACACCATAAAACTGCGACAGGTCTGAAACAGCAGGAAAAGATAAGCAAAGAAAAAAATTGAATGACAACAAAACCCTGTTCTCTAAATTAAAAACATTGCATTATTACTAATACATGTTATAGTTCCAGTAAAAATAAATCAAAATGCATATTATCTTGCCGTTGATCTTTAAAATCTTTTAGCAGAATGGAACCCTCATGGAACATGGAATATATCTATGTGTTACTTTTTTTTTATTTTGAGTTTTTAACTTAGGTAATCTTAATCAATATGCACCATCTATGGAATTTAAAGCACCAACCTCACTGGCATGTGAACAAAGAACAAATCATTAAAATCTTTTATCCAAAGACAATCTTTTTTCATTCTGTTTATGCTCCGTTCCATTTGCCAGTTGAGGCTTTTTATGTCTGAAGTAATTTTTTTTTGTATTTGCTCATTAGAATGTGTTAGGTGTGATCAAATAGTAGCACTTTATCTGAAGACTGACATAGTTCTGTTCCTGATCATAACTCACCAGAATTGTAACTTCATTTACTGTGACATCAAACGTAACCAGTCTTGTAGCGTGTAACTGGCTCTTCTTGGTCAGTTGTGATGACACAGACAGCGAGGTTATAGGGTGATGATGTATGAGGAGAAATATAGAACTAGCTATGTCAGTCTCCCTGTATACCTCTCAACTTTCCTTGATTTTCAGGGATGTCCCTGCCTTTGCCTCAAAACAGTCCTCTTTCCCTTGTAAAATTTGTACTTTTGTGACTAAACAGTGGGGACTGTAAGCACAAAATAATGTCAAACATTAAAGTTACAGACTTGTTCTCCTTAAGAAAATGCATTCTACACTAATCCTCTAATTCTGTTAGCTTTCTGAGTGAACACTGTCAATTTTTAAGATGCATCCCTTATTTTGGGTGTTTGTCTCTGACATTTACTGACTTGTCCCTGATTTATGAGGCAAGAGGCTGAGAGGTATTCCTCCAGGTTGAGTACTGTTCCACAAATCACACCAAGTACTGTCAGGTAGAAAATCTTCTAATTAGCAAAAGAAAAGAATACATCAGATATAAAAAAAATAATATTTCACTACCACTTCAATCTAAGAAGTAATATTTCACTATTTTTGAATGTAAACATTCATTTCAGGCAGTATATGCTCTTTAATCTGAAGCAGGTAATCTATATTCTGAAGACCAGTGTCGGGGGTTGCAACAGTCTCCTACGTATTTGGTTCACCATTAACATGAACAAGGCAATTTGTGTGATTTGTGCAAGCTGGTTGTTTCTCCTTAGGAAAAAGAAAATCAATCATTCTGAAACAGGCATGGGAGTCTGAGAGGATGGATAAACCAGGTTACTATACTGAGGAGCATTTACCAGCTTTCTTCTTTTTCATAAAATTCAGCATGACATTATGTCATTATTGCATTTCTGCAGCCTTGCAAGGATCAAAGATACATTTCCCACATGTCTCACTAAACAAGATGAGTACATGTTTTTTTTTGCCACAGTTGCTCAATTAACTTACCCAGTTTTCTTGTTTTTTTACTTGTTTTATTGAGATTTTACATTCCATCCTTTATACATCTTAATTCTATTTACAGGAGAAAAGGAAACAAATAGTCTTAAAGAATGCAACGAAACAAAAACTTTAGGGATTAAAGGTATTAATTCAGACCAAACCAATGTAAGGGTATTTATAGTGGTTAGAAATAAATTATTTTAATTAATATGTATAGATATATAGATATACAGTCATACAGCTGTGCCCAGCTTTATGTTGTGATTTGTCATTTCATGCATCACGTTACTACAACATTTTCTGGCAGCTAGTGGTGCAACACTTGTTTTGTGAAGCAGAGTTGCCGATACTTAGATGCTGCCTCATTCCCTCCTGTAGGTGTCCCTAGCAGTACATTTACATTTTCAAATGAATGTATCAATATTAAAGTTGTCCTGGATCTTGGCAACCATCACATAAAAGCACCCCCCATGAAAACCATGTTTCCCTTTTTGTAAGAGCTTATGTTTCAAGGGACAGCATGGGGGAACATAAATGTGAAATTTTAGGGTAATGTAAGCAGGATTGCCAAAGTTATGAGCAATTTTGCGTGATGTGTGCCAAATGAATCGTAGCTCTCAGACCTAGGAACTTGCCCTGGATCTTGGCACATATGACAAAGAAGCCCTGCTCCCATAAAAAGGCCTTTTTGTTTCTGAAGCAGCTTGTGCTTCAAGGGGGATTTAGTGGATACCGTGGGGAAGATAAATCTGAAAGCTCAGGTTAATGTTGTCAGAAATGCCAAAATTATGAGCCATTTTGTGTGATGACTGCCAAATGAATCCTGTCTCTCAGACCTGGGAAGTTGCCGTGGACCTTGGCAGGCATCACATAAAAGACCCCCCCCCATGAACCACATTAAACCTTTTGTAGCAGTTTGTGCTGCAAGGTGGAGACCCCAAGGGGGAGGTATAGGACCCCAGAGGAGGAGGAGGAGGAGGAGGAAGCAGCTCCTGGTGGGAAACTCTATTGTTAAGGGGAGTAGACTTGAGGACAGGAAGGGAGGGAGGGAGGGAGGTCAAGTGCCAACCCAGCACCATGGTTGAGAGGGATGCTTGGAAACTGGAGTCCCACTTAGAGGAATGGAGGCCTATACAGGAGAGATGGCCTGCATTTATCCAGGGGGTAACAAGATCCTCAGTGAAAGGTTTCAATGCTTCATTGGCAAGCATTTGAACTAGTCAAGGGGGAGACAGAAGACAGAAGGGAGAATCAATATGCCCATCCCCCTCCACAGGAGGAAGCAGTAAGTAGGGAGGATCCTAAGGATGGGGAATTACCAAAGGTAGCTAGAATCAAAAAAGGTAAAAAGGAAGAGAAAAGGATAAATGGGAATAAAGACAGAAGGGGCAAAGAGGGAAGGCATGAGGATAAGAGGGAAGCTGTCAGAAGGGGAGGTAGCATTATTTGGAAGGCCACCTGCATGAATGCTCACAGCCTGGGAAATAAAATCCCTGACCAAGTGACCCTGATGGCAGAGGCTGACCTGGACATTGTTACCATTACCGAGACATGGCACAATGGGAACCATGACTGGGATATAGCCACACCAGGTTATACTCTTTTCAGGAAAGACAGGGTGGGTAAAAAGGGAGGAGGAGTGGCTCTTTACATCAGGGAGGATATAAAAGCAACTAATGTACAGAGAATGCAGGGAAGGATGGAGGCACTGTGGGTCACCCTAGAGTCAGTTAATGGCACCACTATTTGCACTGGAGTGCTCTACTGACCTCCAGCACAAAGGGGAGAGTTGGACAGGGTTCTAGTGGAAGTCATCCATAAGATGGCAACTAAAGGGGAGGTGCTGCTGGTGGAAGACTTTGATTCATCAGATGTTGATTGGGGAGTCCCAGCTGCAGCCTCAGCCAGGAGTAGGAACATCCTAGATGCCCTGCAGGGAACATGATTCAGGCAGCTAGTGGTAGAGCCCATCGTAAAGGGAGTGATACTGGATCTAGTAATCACCAATGGGGACAGAGTTGCAGATGTCATGGTGGGTAGCCACCTGGGGTCCAGTGATTGTTGTATGGTGTGGTTCAATTTGAGAACAGTGGCAGAGCTGAACAATGTGAAAGCAAGGTTCCTGGAATTCAGAAGGGCCAACTTCTCAAAGATGGGGAAATGTCTTATGAAAGCCCTGGTTTGGGGGGAGGGCATGGGGATGTAGAGGAACAATGGGCAAATCTAACAAGGAGCCAAAGAGGAGGCAACAAACCTTTGCATTAGACAATTAAGCAAAGGCAAGAGGAAACAAAATCCACTATGGTTCTCAAAGGAAGTGGCTGGGAAGGTAAGAGCAAAAAGATTGGCATTCAGGAGATATAAGGAAACACAGAGAGAGGAGAACAGGGAAATGTAACTTGAAAAACAGAGGGTGGCAGGGAAAACAGTCAGGAGCACAAAGGCATAAACAGAGTAAAAAATAGCCCAGTCAGTAACAAAAGGGGGCAAGACATTCTTCAGGTATGTTAGTGAAAGAAGAAAGGCCAGGGGTGGGATTGCTAGACTAAAAGGGGAAGGAGTTGAGTGTGTGAAGGGGGACCTGGAAAAAGCAGCAATCCTGAGCAAATATTTCTGTTCAGTATTCACAGGAGAAGGGGAAGGTGTGGGACCTCAGTTGAGTGGCAGGAGCATTGATGGAAGGAAGGGAGGTGGATACCAGTCCATTTACAGAGCAGAGAGTCCTAAAGGAACTTGGAAAACTGAGAATGGACAAGACAATGGGGCCAGATGGGATACATCCAAGAATATTAAAGCAGCTTAGAGAGGTGCTCACAGAACCAATGGCAGCCCTGTTCAATGAATTGCTGGAAACAAGAGTGGTTCTGGAGGACTGCAGGAGGGCAGATGTAGTTCCTCTCCACAAAAGTAAGAGCAGGGAGGAGACTGACAATTACAGGCCAGTCAACCTGACATTGGTGGTGGAGAAATTAATGGAATCATTGCTAAAGGAAAGGATTGCAGTACAGTATATCATGAATCCAGCAGATCACAGGCTCCTAGGCAGCATGGATTCACAGCAGGAAGGTCATGTCAAACAAATCTGATGATTTCTTTGACTGGGTGACCAAGGAATTCGATCAGGAAGGGGTAGTGGATGTGGCCTACCTGGATTTCAGCAAGGCTTTCAACACTGTTCCACATAGGAGGCTTGTAAACAAGCTGGGCAGCCAGGAAGTGGGTCCCAAGGTGGAGAACTGGGTCAGAAACTGGTCATGGCATAGAACACAGAGGGTGGTGGTCAACAGAGTTCATTCTAATGAGAGGAGTGTGACCAGCAGGGTACCACAATGATCAATTCTGCAGCAAGTCATCATTTATGCCTTCATAAGCAACATTGCAGATGGGCTGGAAGGGAAGGTATTCCTCTTTGCAGACAACACTAAGATCTGCAACAGGGTTGACAATCCAGGGGGGTGGAAAAATGAGGATGGACACAAGAAGGCTTGAGGGGTGCTCAAGAGTGTGACAGATATGATTCCATACAAAGAAGTGTAAAATCATGCATTTGGGACACAGAAACCCTGGTGAGGAGTACATGATGGGGTGGAGGTAACTGACTGACACCAAAAGGGAATGGGACCAGGGGGTAATCATATTTGATTAACTAATGGTAACCAAGCATTGTGAAAAGGCCGAGGGAAGAGCCAGTAGGATGCTGGGGTGCATAGGGAGAGGTATCACCAGCAGAAAAAAGGAGGTGGTGACACCATTGTACAAATCATTGGTGAGACCCCATCTGGAGTACTGTGTATAGTTCTGGAGGCCACATCTCTGAAAGGTCATAGAGTAGAGGCAGTTCAGAGAAAGGCAACAAGAATGGTGCAGGGTCTGTACCAAAAGTCATATAAGGTGAGACTAGAGGATCTCAATATGTATACCCTGGAAGAGAGAAGAGAAAGGGTGATAAGAAAAAGACAAATACTTCAAGGGCATAAATAAGGTACAAGAGGGTAGCATCTTTCAGAAAAATAGATATCAAAGAACAAGGGGTCATGATATGAGGCTTGAGGGGGTAGACATAGGGGTAATTCAAGGAAGTGTTTTTTCTCAGAAGTATGGTGGATGCAGGGAACAGCATCTTAGCAGAGGTGGTGGGGGCAAAATGGTTGGGGAATTTAACAATGCATGGGATAGGCACAAGGGAACCCTAGCAATAGGAAAGAGATAGTAAAAGCCGGAGATCAAGTAAGATCTGAGGTATTGCAGTAGGTAGGGCAAATGGGCAGACTAGGTGGGTCAAGCAGTCCTTATCTGCTGTCAACTTCTACAGCATGTTTCTGTATCTGCCAGATGAATCCTGGCTGTCAGACCTGAGAACTCACCCTGGATCTTGGAAGCCATCACATACCCCTGCCCCAATCCAAAACCCACCATTTTCTTTTTGTAACAGCTTGTGCTTTGAGGGATATTTAGGGGATACCTAGGGGAACATGAATATGGAATTGAAGGTTAATGTAAGCAGAAGTGCCAACGTTTGAACCATTTGATGTGATAACCTGCCAAATGAATCCTGGCTGTCAGACCTGAGAACTCTTCATGAATCTTTGCATCCATCACATAAAAGGGTGTCAGCTTGCCTCAGTTGGTAGCACATCCACCTCTGGATCAGAAGATCATGGATTCTTGTCCCACACCAGGATTGGGCTTGTACCTAAACTCTGGCACCCAAGCACAGTATTGGGGGGGGTGATGTCCTGTTAGGGTCTGCCATCCTTTGGATGAGACATTAAACTGAGGTCCCTTCTACCCATCCTGGTGCTGTTCTGGTGGGTGTCCAGGTGGAAATAAAAGAGTATTCTTCAGAAAGAGTAGGGGACTGTCCTGGTGTCCTAGCCAATATTCCCCTTCCCATAAAATCAGTTCATGCAATTGTCCAGGCTGTGTGTGGGTGTTGATCAGGGCCCCTACTTTTCTGCGGCACAGTGGGACCAAGTTCTGCGACAAGACTACCATTTGCCGCAGAACTTCTGCAGCGGTGGTTTGTAATTTCTGCGGAAGTTCTGCGGCACTAACAAACTACCACATCAGTGTCAGCTTGTCATCCTGACTTCACTTTCATGGCAGTGGTTATAGCAATCAGGATGGTGGAAAGCACAATGACACTAGTTCAAAAAATAACAGACTTATAAAAATAATTTTATGCCTAAAAAAGTAAAACAAATGTCTCTCCCTTAAGGTCCTAGCCTGTTGCATAAATGACACATGCAGAGGAAATTTTATGTGATAAATAAGGTATTTCTACTGTATATGCATGATATCTATCCCACTAATGAGGTTTCCACTGTCTATAACTTACATATTTGTATGTGCTTTCTACACTACTCGTGAGGTTCCCACTGTGTATCACTTATATATTTATATGCAATCTGTAACATACATACAAATATGCGTGTGTGTGGTGAGAGGGACAGATACTGAACATGTGTGTGTGTGTGTGTGTGTGTGTGTGTGTGTGTGTGTGTATGTGTGTATCTATATATATATATATATATATATTTTTTTTTTTATTTCCATGAACTTGCATCCTCATTCACACAGGTCCCATTGGAAATGGAATAGAGGAGTTATTGCAAAATTCATTGTTCATGTCAACCTGCTTTCCCTGACACACTACATAACACCATCAGGCCATGACATGCATGTGAACCAATTGTGTGATAGAGTTCTCCAGCCCATCACAATGTGTCCACCATGTGACAGAACACTGCACCATACCTTCCCAGGCTCCAAGCACTGATGTGTTCCACCAATCCTTGTGCTGCCCAGCCAGCTCCAAGAGCTAATCTCTGAACCTGAGTTGCCGGCATAGAAACACAGCATGCTACCCTCTGGCCCAACAGCTATCCCTGCACACAACATTTCTCAATAACTTTTAGGTGATTCTACCAACCAATGACAATATGTAATCAATAACCCTGGCAAAAATGCGTACAGTGCAATTTTTTATTTAACAGGTCTATTCTTTCAACAGGTCTACATATTATTATATTTCACTTTTCTGGGCATAATTACTTTATTTTTCTTAAAAATTTAGACAGTTAAATTAATTTTACCAGTTATTCATTTCAGATAGCGTCTCTATACCTTAAAGGCACAAATAGGTTTGTACAAAGTGAGTTATGGACTTAACAGGTCTGTGCTATTGACAAGGTTTCGTTTAAGTTGGCCCTAGTGCAACAATGTAAGACTGAACATTGTATTAGGCTGTAGTGCAAGTTGAGCAAATATCACCATGCATGATGTGCTGTACCATCATCTCTGGCAGTGGGAGCTGTGGTAGATAAGTGACTGTTCATTTCTGTTGCAGAATGCAGCCATTTCATTAGCTAATGTATGATGTTATAGCAATGATAACATCACATTCTGAATAAATAGGGGGTTTGGATATAAAAAGAGGGGAACAGAACCAGATTCTATGTATAAACAGAAATATTAATAAAAAATCACCAAGAAGAGTGAATTCTGTGGCACTGCAGACGTTCTGCGGTAGATTGCAAGTTCTGCGCAAAATTCTGCGGCTGCAGAATTCTAGGGGCCTTGGTGTTGATGTGTGATATGGCCACCACAACACATTCAATCACTTCACTACCAGTCTACCATTGTCTGTAAAGAGCTTCGGGATACATTGTATATGAAAATCACTGTATAAATGCAGATTCTTCTTCTAAAAGCCAGCCCCTTCCCACACTGAAAGCCACCTTTCCCTTTTTGTTGCAGCCTGTGCCATGAGGGTTATTCAGGGAACACATTGGGTAACATGACTCTGGAACTTCAGGTTGATGTATGCAGAAATTCTAATGTTATGAGCCATTACAGTATACTGTATGTACTTTATATTGTCTTTATTAATACTGTAGAAATTGTCGTGGAAAAAAAAAATATGTTCTTACACTTTAGTTTAAAAATCAGACTCAGGACCACTGCATAGTAGAAAGAATGGTTTATTACATATGCATATGGGAGTTTGCTTCCAAAAATCTTGCAAGGCTCCCTGAGTTTCATTAGTCAATCACTTATATACACGTATTATCAAGGCATTGTTAGGCGTACTTTTATCTTGAAAAATACCAACATTGCAGTATTAACCAATCATAAATTAGAAAAAACATGTTGATACCAATGTAACAGAAAACACTCTCATTTCTTTCCCAATACTTCTTGATACATATGCCTGGGTCAAGCTGACCTGAGTGAAACAATGAGTTTCACTCACACCATAACAACTGTTTTGCCTAAGCATGTTTTATCTTATATTTTTGTCCGAGCTTTTATCCAGGCTGGTACCAACCAGTTCTATCTAGTTTTATTTTGCTTTCTGCTTCTACAAATGTACCTCAAGTAACCTCAGTGACATTCTGTAACCCTGTAACAGCATATACTAGTATGAACTCAGAAATTTCTACTACATTCTCCACCCTTTTGATACTTTGTATCAACTAACCACCCCCCTTTTTATCTATATGATTTAAAACTGGTTGCCAGCATACAGATAGTTAAGGCATTTATAAAAAAAACATTTTGCTCTGGAGTTGATACAGAGGGGTTACAGATGGAACACAAAATGGTGAGTTTGAAAACACAATACAGAACTGAGGGATGTCAACACCACAACTGAAATATGTGAAAAAATGCTAACATGTGACATCACATATAACACAATATAACATAACAATTTTGTTGATGAAAAAGAGTTCATGGAATCCACTTTGAGAGTGAATAAGGTAGATGCTACCTTGTGTTGAGGTGTGGCACACCCTGGAGCTTGATTGAAGAATTTGTTGATAATGTCTCTTGACAGACAAGTCCTTATAAAACATAACAGTCCATAAAGTTAACAGTCCGTAAAGTTCATATAAGTAAGCACAGGTTGGTGTAATTACAGTACAGGTGAAATGTCATTTGCAGAATGGTGGTAACCCCACAAGGCACATGGGGCAATGCAGACAGTAATTTAAAAACAAACACCAGCACAGTAGAAAAGTCAGTGTTCACGTTGCTGGCTACTGGTTGGCTGAGTGGCAGACACATTGGCCAGGGGTGCATTAGATTATGCATTGAGTTCATTGAGTTCTTTTAATGGAGCCACACACACACACACACACACTTGCATGGCATTTGTGTCGTGATAGTTGATTACACTCTGGCACAAAGATTAACAGTTTATAAAAAAGTAACAGTTTACAATAAACCCGAGTAATAGGGTTGTATAAAGTACCAGCCATGTTTGGAACAAGCAGCAGTGAAGAAAATGCATGTCTTTCTTGAAGATCAGTTGAAAAAAATGTTCTTGCTGGAGTTAGGGGATTGCCCCACCCAGACTTAACTTCATAGTAAGGCAGAAACAATAAGCTTGATTGCAGAGCCTGAACTGATTGGACCTTATTCGTTGATTTAAGTTTTACAAATAGGTGTAATTTTGCTGAAAACATTACCCTTGCAGAGGTAATAATACCTTGATTCATGCAATAGTCCTTATATGGAACTAGTCAGGCACAAAGATAATGATGACATCAAAGCTGTGGTGGCAGTTTCTTTCCAGGAAAAGATGAAGGTCTCGCAACTTAGATGAAAGTTTTACTGCTGTGGAATGTGGAGATCTTATGTGTGCCACACCATGGAAACCTGCAAACTTGCAAAGTGTGTTAGACACTGAATTAAAAACACATAAACAATCTTGTAAACCATTTGGCTTTTTTGTTTTGTAAAGAGTGGTGTGACAGAGCCTAAATTTTGGCAATTGGAAAGAGAAAAATAAAAATGGGACATCAACCGCACACCCTGGGGGTGCAGGCCGAGGTTCAATTATACCATTTGACCATCTGTAAATCATGACAATGTTATAATTACACCCTGCTTTCAAATTACAGAAGCAATTATGACAGTGATGAACATTATTTCCCTGTCTGTTGCAAGCAGGCCTGACTGAGACCTGAGTCATAAAATCTTGTAATATTACAATAACATGCTTTAAACATATAGTTCATAGCAATATACCTGATACACTATGCAATTAGTGGGACAAATACATATGTTGTTGGCTATGCCAATTTAATAACAGTGCCTATTGCACTTATGAATAATAAAAGACAAATGGAGCATTAATTTGTCTTGGGTTTCTTTGGAACATATTGTAGGGGTGGGTCAGCAATGCTGGCCCCAGTATTTAGGTTTGGTTATGAGCATTAAAAACGTTATACATGTGGAGAACTTTTCTGAATACACACATGATACAGTGTAGCAAGATGTATATTAAAACATTATAACATAAACATGAAACATAAGCATGCTTGTAATAGAACAATTTTGGTATTGAGCATAATGCATAAAATACATTTTAAACAACAAATATAAACTGTAAACTTAGCTTAGAGTCCAGAAATGTTAGAGTACTGTGAATTTACTGGTTGAAAAAAAATGCATTCATTGCTGTAAGGCTATGACAAAAGTTATTTTTCATTTGTTTTGACTGGATAAGAAAGCTGAAAAGACAATTAAAGAATGAATATGTGTGGACATACATACACAACTTCACCCTCCAGCATAACTGATTACTTGCTGAGGGCAGAAACCCTTGTACCAATAATAGGTGTGAGATTTAACTGTTTGCATTAGAAAAAGCAGAAGGCCTTGGGCTGGGTTATGCTGTCAAAATACTTTGGGTCTTTTTAAAACCCGTAAATAAGAAACAATTATTGGCAAATACACATTTTTTTTATTTACCCCTCTGGGGGAACAGTGATGTACCTTGCAACATTTGTGGGCACTACACTGGAAGGGAGGAAGGGTAGCTTACCCCCTTCCCCCAAGCTCCTACTGGTGGAAGAGACAGCTCAAATACTGTAGCAATAAAAAGGTTAGCTGTGGATGGTGACATGAATATTAACCCAGAAATGGTCTGGCAATATTAGTAGCTAGTCGCGCAGCACCTTAAAAAATATGTGCACTGGATAAATGGTAATGGGGTGGCCCCATTGCAGTCCCCTACCTCTACACTTTCTAAATTATAACAAGATAATATTACAATTAGTTTAGTAAGTTTCATACCTTACTATAAAGATGGGGAACTTCTTTTTCTCTAGAAGAAAGAGAAGAAACACAGACAAACAACAAAAACAAACACACACCAGTTTAAAAATAAAACAAGATTATTTCCATAGGATAAAAGAAGCCAAGCGTCCCTGGGTTCCCTTATTCTAAGCATGACAAAATGTCAGCTGAGTTTATAAAAAATCCAGATTGATGGTAATACCGTACGTACGTATCTCTTAGAATGCATTTCAAAAAGACAAAAAAAATGATTACACCATGGTCACACATAAAACCAAAACCATTGTTTTTAACTGTAGATGGTAAACTCTCAAAACAGCTGTAATAGTCCTTTTTCAAAAGCGTATTATATATATATAATAAAAATATGGGAGATGATGAATAATTTTTCCTTCCAGCTGGAGTATTGCCTGTGTTGGCTGCAAGTCAGAAGCAGTGAGACGAGAAGAAAAGTTTGTTCCTCTTCACTTAGAATACTAGTTTTACAATAAAAAGTCAAATTACATAGTTCACTCTTGGTGTGCTTTCATGAAAACATACATTTTGTGTGAAAAGTTGTGCTTTAAGTATGGAATACACATCAAGTCTGAACTGGTAGTAACATAAAATGTTGAAACACAAGAAGGTCAAATAACATGCAAAAGGTCACAGTGTGCATGCAAGGGTCGTTTAAACCCAGTTATTTTTGTAGTGTCCTTGAACACTACTATTATTAAAATATTTTTAAATAATAATGGAGCACACAATAAAACTGCTGGCCAAGACAGTACACACACATACACATACACAAAAAGAAATACTTAACACAAAATAAGACTGACATTATTTGACATCAATTTGCTGAGGTAATGCCCATAGTTTTATTAGAAAACTGTACGTGTTTTAGATATATGTGCTGCCTCCTGCCTGTCTTGTAATACTGACAATTTTTAAACCAACACATTTATACATATCGCCATGCCAAATCTTTCCAGAACAAAACACTTTTTAAACACATTCTAACTCCATTTAAATGCAGCACAACATACCATCTGTAAGTGAACACATCTAGTATAGCATGGTTACACCTTCTGGGGCATAGCCAAATATGGCACTCTGCCATTTTGCAAAAAGTTTCTGGTTTTAACTAGAAGTATGATAAAGCCATTTATAGCTGTTACACATTACATTTTCACCTAGCAGTGGCTTGGCACATTGCTTGCAAACTACAAATTTTTCTGCACATTTGCAATCTATGACGCTATAACCTTCACCTTCACACTACCTGCTCCAACCACTACGCAGTACAAAAAGTTCTTTACTGACCCTATTTAGGCAGCACAAATGTTTCATTAAAAATAAAACCAATTAAAGCAATCAGATATGAGGCAAAGAAGCTTCCTTTTCCTTTTTTACTGTAACATGTTGTGCACTGAAGGCAGTCAATCCTATCTCGCAACCTTGACAACAGAACATAATTACAGAACATAGATATACGCTGGAAAATACGCACAAGAGAGATGGAGCATTACCTTGTTTAGTATATGTATTACAGAAATAAAACAGACATAAAAAAAACTTTAAATAATAAAACAATTCAGACTTACCAAGGTATTTTCCTTCTTCTTTTTTGATACACTGGTCCGATTGAGAAAACCGACTGCAGGACCTTCATGATAATTTTTAAACGCTGCAGCTATTAACCCTTTTAAAGGTTTTAACCCTTTCAGAGGTTTTTTTTTGGCCATTTTAGTAACCTGCCAAACCAAGTCTTTTTCCAGAGCTCTGGTTTGCAGTTTAAAAACAAAACAAAAAAAAATCTCTAAGAGTACTTGGTTGAGATCCATCTGGTAGAGGTCCCCAGTACCTGGGTTTGGGATCAAATGTTTCAGCCTCTATAGGAGGCAAGGGGACTTGAAATTGATACAGAAAAACTTGAAACTACACAGATAGGCAACATGGGGGGGGAGGATTTTCAAATCATCCCGTCTGTAGTCACCTACTGTGCGTACATTCACAGTAGTTTATTTTTTTTCTAAATGTTGCTTATCTAACGTTATTTAATCAGCCGCTGCTTTTACTAAAACAGCCTGAACTGTAAAGCCATCATTGGCTCTAACAGTATATACTTGTAGCAGCACAAATTACAAGGGCAAAAGGCAGTTGCCCTTGCTTGTTTGAGAGACTTTTTCTTAATACATCTCTCCACATATTTTTAAACCTGGAGTCCTCAAACCCTCTCCATATTTTATTATTACTCTCCATACTTTTCAAGCATGCATTTTACGGGGCCGGAGGCAACCCATGGAGACTCCTTATTTTCCTGCTTATGTTTGCTGCGCTCCCCCATTTTAACCAATATCTCCTGATTTCGTACCCCAAGTAAAAGAAACCCGCACAAAGAAAGCAAATCAAAAAGGAAAAGATAAAAAAAACAACCACCGGGAGTTACTGTTGCCTGCCTCCTCCACAGTTTTAAGGTGCTCAACCCACTTAAGGGTTTCTTGCGAGGGTGCTCAACCCACCTAAGGGTATCTTGCGAGGGTGCTCAACCCACCTAAGGGTATCTTGCTAGGGCGCTCAACCCACCTAAGGTATCTTTAGAGAGCTCCAACCCACTTAAGGGTATCCTTAAGTAGGGCGCCTAACCCACCTAAGGGTATTTTGCTAGGGTCCCCTTGCTCAACCCACTTAAGGGTATCTTGCTAGGGTGCTCAACCCACCTAAGGGTATTTTGCTAGGAGTGCTCAACTCACCTAAGAGTTCTCTTGCAGGTCCCCCCCGGTTCCCTGTTCCCCTTCTGCCTTCAAGTCTCATACAATTAAAACAGGCTCAAACTTCCCATTTACTTGTTTACTGGTTTACTTATTCTTTATAACATCGCAGCGCCCCAAGGCAAAAGGTAGGTACTTACAGATCAGCGCCCTTCGCGAGCCAGGGAAACAAAAACTGCACGATCGGGGCCGTCCCATTTCAATCTCCCCCTGGCTGTATCTTTGAGATTTTCCTTTAGCGTTCCCCTCAGCATCAGGACTTTTCCTCCTCCAAGTGGGAGACCTGGGAAGCAGTCCCCGACCGAGCTGACCAAGGTCCGAGCGTGCTGATCCTGCCGACTACGCCAAATTGTCGTGGAAAAAAAAAATATGTTCTTACACTTTAGTTTAAAAATCAGACTCAGGACCACTGCATAGTAGAAAGAATGGTTTATTACATATGCATATGGGAGTCTGCTTCCAAAAATCATGCAAGGCTCCCTGAGTTTCATTAGTCAATCACTTATATACACTTATTATCAAGGCGTTGTTAGGCGTACTTTTATCTTGAAAAATACCAACATTGCAGTATTAACCAATCATGAATTAGAAAAAACATGTTGATACCAATGTAACAAAAAACACTCTCATTTCTTTCCCAATACTTCTTGATGCATATGCCTGGGTCAAGCTGACCTGAGTGAAACAATGAGTTTCACTCACACCATAGGAACTGTTTTGCCTAAGCATGTTTTATCTTATATTTTTGTCCGAGCTTTTTATCCAGGCTGGTACCAACCAGTTCTATCTAGTTTTATTTTGCTTTCTGCTTCTACAAATGTACCTCAAGTAACCTCAGTGACATTCTGTAACCCTGTAACAGCATATACTAGTATGAACTCAGAAATTTCTACTACAAAATACAGTGTATATAAACAGTGTACATTGTGTTTGGTTTATTTCTTCTGATTTTTATTTCAAACTTCAACACCTCCTTCTTGCTTTTATGGCATTTTTACTATTGAATCTCAGGATCAATGACTCCCTTCCATTATTGCTGTTCTGAAAGACTACGGTGAGTATGTGTTTTTGTTACTGGCCAGAGGTAGTACCATTTTGAAGTACTCATAATGTATTACTATTGTTGGAACTCACTTCTCGCTCCATCACATGCCACTCCCTGTTACAGTTGCGTGAGAAAAAAACCCTCTGTCAACAGAACTTGTGCAAAAGTCGAACTTTTGCTTCCGTGAAAGTTTGGAAATCATTTTGGCAACTGTCATGGAAATTCTGACTTAGAATGGTGGAATAAATGCATGAACTTTGGATCAATGTATTAAACTGTTGAACAAAATTTCACAGAACTGATTACTGTCACAGATCAGTTCTGCAGACTTTCCACAGTTCACTGAACTGTGGAATGAATGTATGAAATCTGTGTTATGTATCACTGCCCCCCCATTTATGTATGTTTCCAATCTCTGATGTCTAGTGGAACCACTACTCTTTGATTGCTGTCATCATAAGATTTTAATATTTCCCTGGTGTCAAATGGTACTCCACCTTCTGATCTCTGGCCCCAAAAGAATTTAATGTTTCCCTGGTGTCTAGCAACATTGTCAACACTCCTGTCCCTGGCCCCCTAATAATTTAACATTTCCTGGTTTCTACATGCATCCCCCACTCTCCAGTCACTAGCCCCATAATAATGTAACACTTCCCTGGTGTCTAGTGGCACCCCTCATCCTCCAATCACTGATGCCATAAGAGTTTATGTTTCACTGATGGCTAGTGGCACCCCCCACCATCCAGCCTCCAGACCCCTAATAATTTAACATTTCCCTGGTGTCCAGTGGCACCCCTCACCCTCCAATTGCCAGCCCCATATTTGCTAATGAGTGCTTCCATCTTCACTGTTAGCTCAAGTGCCTGTCACAAGTTTGCAACTGTTCACTTGCTGCTTCTTAGTCTTTACATTACACAGTCGTCATGGAGACAGTCTGTCAGTCTAGAGGGACTATATCTCCTTCACAAGCACCTTACAGAAGTAGATATAACTTGAATTTATTGTTCTGTAAGTGGCCTTTGAGGGATGAATTTATGTAGTGTATGTAAAGGTGGTTAGAAACTGTACATTAGTACAATAAATATATAGTAGGGGAAAGAAGGTGGATCACTGAGGAGTTGGTACATGCACATTTTTGACAGTTGAAAATAATACACTGTGGTAGTGATCAGAAGTTTCATTGACATATACAGGTACAAAAATAAATAAATGTTATGGAAGTGATGTGCACCGAGACAGCAGGGACAAGGCACCAAATTGACACACCGCTGCATGATAATGAGGCAGAATACAATATAAAGCTGGGTACACCTGTGTGTGTATGTCTATTTTTATATATATATTCTTTGAAAAAAACAATTTTATATTCACCAGTTACGGTAACTTAATGCCACAAAAGTATTAAATCTGGCATAAGGGTTTCCAATTCTAACTCCAAATGGCCACTTTCCAGGCAGCCAAAGAAAAAAAAATAAGATTTTGGGTCTTCAGACTCTTGGTGAATCAGTGGTGGGATCTTCCTTGGGGTTGTAAACCCTAATGTTCCCATCCCCCCCAAGCCTGTAGCCTCTAATCCAAAGCATAATGTACAGCTCCAAGCCAGTGCCTTATAGTGATACACTCTTCAAAGGCAGAGAAGTATATCTCAGCAAATGTTGCCAACAAAATTTGTTGTAGCTTTCACTGCCATCCCCCCACCATCACCCCATCCATCTGGGTCACTGAGCTCACCACCATACTCAGCTCACCGGCACAGGATCACAAAGCTTACCCACTGAGGTCAAGACTGGCACAACACACAAAGTTTGCTAGTAATTATATATATATTATAGTGGTGCAGTAGTGCCACTAAAGTTAGAATTGAGTAGCCACTTTAATGCAAAACCTCAAATTTTGCACCTTAATAACTTTGACACCATTCAATGGATGTGCCTAACATTTTGCATGCATAGTCTGGCATCATAGATCTTTGGATCTGGCAAATTGTGTTATGGTTGGATGTACGGTTGCAGAGCTACACAACACCATAAATGCAAAAAAATGACTTTTGGCACATTTCTTTGCTCACCCCCAGAGCCCGCACGGTTTGTCTGTTCGATCCAAAAACTTCAGGGAGGATGTAGCCTTCATCACTGATGTGCATTTTGAAGATTTGGTGAAAAAATAGTAAACCATTCAAAAGGTATTCAAAAAACAAATTTCCCATTATAGTCAATGGGAAAAGTTAACAAAAATCACAAAACTTTCATGAGAGGCTCTTTTTACTTTTGCAAATGGTCCTTTTAATTTTATGAGTTGGCAATCTTGTTTACAGTGAGTGACACAGAAAAATGCCTGCTGTTTAAAATTGGGACCCTCTAGGTAAACACTGATTATTGTTGTCCTGAGGATGCTAGCCATATCTTTTTTTGGGTGTTAAACCCCCTAGAAATAAGTTTTAGATTTTTTCCAAAAAATACTTTCACAAAATACTTCCACAAATGCGAAAGTTTCATGATTTATTTTGTGAAACTTTTGTGATTTGCGAAAGTATGCTCAAAATAACTGCAAATCTTTGTCAGCCTCCTGCAACAAAACAGTTTGATCTTTTTGGCTGACATTTGTAGGATGGCAAGCACTGGTTCCACAGATGTGCCTAGTTGTGGTATGGTTCCAAAATATTACAGGGGCCCAAAGTTACAGCATTCCAAAGTTCAGCGATTTTCCTATAGGATAACATAGGGGCTTTGAGATACAGACTTTTTGTCACAAACATTCTTAGTCCCCCATGTTCAGAATTAGGTTGGAGGGTCCTGAAACCCATGAAATTTGAATTTTTTTCTACCTTGTATGGTTCCATCAATCAATCAATCAATCAAATCTTTATTTATCCAGGCGAACATCATTGAGCAAGCTCATTTGCAAGAAGGACTTGGTTATTACTGAGTCAAAATACATTACGAATATATATTTTTTTACAATCACAGTGACAATAACATCATCATTACAACAAATAAATATAAAGAAGGTGCATAATACAGCATTAGCTACAATACAGAGATAGGCATACAACAGTACAGAGAATAACTGTAGCATATATGTGAAATTTGGGAAGCCTAAACGGCTTCGGGGAAAATGACAATGGTTCAGTCAGATAACCAACTGGCGAGTACTGTGGCAAGTACAATACCTAGCCCTGGTCAGTGATGTATAGCTAGGATGAGGGGATGTATGGAGTTCCCAGAAAAACTGAAGCAGATGAACAGAGAGGGGGAGGTGTGGTGGGGGTGGGCGGTTGGAAGATGTGGGGAAGAAACAAGGTAGGGAGAAGGAAAGTAGTGGCCCAAGCAGTATTCATGGAAAAAATGGTGCAGAGGTAGCTTGAGGAAGAGTGTAAGTGATTAAAGAATTCCCACACAGTTTAATGATATACAGCCTTGGGATGAGATCAGAGTAATGGGGGCACATGAAGCCAACATTTTACTGTAGTATAATCTGCAAGGTCCTAAAGGACCATAATTCAGAGTAGGTTAGTGACAAGGGAAACAATTACAGGGTTCCCTCACTGTCCAAGTGTGTAGGGCCTTGAAGGATTCCAAACTTGATGAGAGTGCTCAGTTTCAACAATTTTTGCTGATTATTCCACAGGGATGGTAACACAAAGCTAATTGCTGCTCTGCTAAAGTGGGAAGAAACTTTGGGGATACACACTGTGATAAGGGAGGCACTTCTTAAGGCATATATTCCTGGTGTGCTTAGCGGGAGACAGTCAATGATATGTTGAGGAAGCTTTTTTTTGTGACCTCTCTGAAGGTCCAAATAACCACATTTCTATTCTACCTAAATGTAAAACAAGTCTAACCTACAGCTGCATACAAGATGCAATGGTGGGTGGAGAGGGGAAGACCAGCTATAAACCTAATAGCTCTGTGGTAAAGCGTGTCTAATTTGTCGAGACAGGCTTTAGAACATTGACTATAAAAGAAGTCTGCATAATCAACTAGCTAGAGAAAAGTTGTCTGGACCAGGCACTTTTTAGTCTCACTAGTAAGAAACTGGTTAATCCTAAAGAAAAGGCCCAGCCTTTGTCATAGTTTCTTTAGCAAGTCCTCAATATATGCTCTGTGAATGAGATATTCTGACCCAGCCACACTCCCAAGTATTTAAACTTTGAAGCAAACTCCAAATTCTCTCCAAGGATTGTGGTGATCATAAGTAACACTCCAGTAGTGGCAGGATTCACCACACGACTGTGGGCAAGAAAAGCATTGCTTTAGTTTTTTTTTTTGCATTTAGGAGGAGCTTTTTAAAAAGAAGCTGATTCTGCAGCTGGTTAAATTCCTCCTGGAGATCTGCACAGTTGGCTTCAGGAGTCGGACGACTAAGGTAAAGAACAGGGTCGTCCTCAAACAGATGTATGCTGGCCTTATTTATGCTATCATCAATATTATTAATATAGATAGCAAACAGTAATCGTCCAAGTATCGACCCTTGTGGCACTCCCCTTTGAAGATGTTTGAGCAAGGACAGCTCACCCTCAGTCTTGATCTGCTGGAGCCGTCCAGAGAGATAATCAGTAAACCAACTCATTGGAACTGGGTCAAGACCTATATTCCTTAAGGATGAGCAGCAGTCTGTGATCCACGGTGTCAAAAGCCTTGCTTAGGTCTAAGAATACAGCGCATACAAAATATTTACTATCCAGGAAACGGCACCAGTCATTGGTTATTCTGGCAAGGACCGAAATAGTGCTGTGTCTTGATCTAAAGCCAGATTGCATGAGGCTTAATAGATTTTTGGACTCAATGTATTTCCTGAGCTGGTTACTCACTATTTTTTCCAGACATTTTGACAAGATTGGTAGATGAGATATTGGTCTGTAATTGTTCAGGTCACAAGGGTTCCCTGATTTAAACAGGGGAAAGACATGCAATTTTTCACATTGGGGGAATAGTCCCTTGAGACAGTGATAGGTTGTAGAGATGAGTAATTGGCACAGCTAAAACATGATAGGCAGTCTTAATTAAATAGGGATCTAGTGAATCTGCCCCAGCACTTTTCTTAGAGTCCAGATGAAACAAAAGATCTTTGAACTCTTTCAGGGATACAGGCTGGAATGAGAAGCCAGGGGCAGGAGCAGGAGATCGCTCATCTTGCACTCCTAGTTGCGAGCATGCCAGGCATGCAGGAGAGTTATCAAATGCAAGACCAGCAATGGCAAAATTATTATTGAAGGAGACTAGAATCCCCATTTTATCACAAATAGTAGTATTCCCTGAGTTAATCTTTGCCGACAGAGAGTTACCCGGGGTGTGCCCAGACATTTCCTTACTTGTCTTCCAAAATCTAGAGGAATATTTTTCAGTGGAATCCAGTTCATTATGATAGAATGTAGTCTTTGCTTCCCTAACCATTTTAGGGCATGCATTCTGAGCTTTCCTGAACTGACACCAATCAGTGTCTAACTTAAATCTGCATGCCTTTTTCCAGAGTTTGTCTCTTGTCAGCAAAGCAGCCTTCAGTTCAGCAGATTCCTGAGATATTTGCTATTTACTGTTCCAATTGCTCATTTTCATGTCTGAGGACCACTATTACACCCACACACTTTGTATTCACGGTGCTTTTTGCTGCCCCTATCTCAGACACAATGCGTGATATGGATTTGGCCGACGTAATGTTGCGGGGACTAGTCACTCTCATGATTACAACCATACTTCAATTTTCGTACTAGCTGCTACAGTTCCACAGATATGGGCATATTAATGTTACAAGGCTTCCTTGCCCTACAGGACTGATGTACGGCTCCATGCTTATGTGTATGTGAGAGTGCAGGGCCGGGAGGGCCCTAGCTCCCACAAACACATATCATTACACAGAAATGGGCAGCTCAGGCCCCACACTCCCACCAACACATACCATTTACTATTTATATTACACTTTGTCAAAAAGAAGGGAAATTCATTGCAAAAACTCCATTAATGCATCAGTTAGGGTTGTTTCCACAGCAACCAAAATGTGGAAATGTGATGTTAGGGTTACCACCTCACTACTCCACCCCCATTCCCCCATCCTCAAACCCCTAACTCCATATCCCCCAACCCCCACCTACCCTACATACACACATGGAAGACACATGCAAGACTGTAAGACACTATACCAGTCAGTCACATCTGTAAGCTCAATAATCACAACACTTTACTACTTTCAGAAAACACTATGTTATGAAACACAAATACAGTATGATCGACTCTATTCTGCCAGCACTGTATGACGACACATTATAGCAGCCATATCTTTCTCAGAAAGTGAAACTTAGTCTGCACAAACTTTCTAAATATTGATTCTTATGTGTCATAATTCAACAATTGGCTTGCTGCAGGTATCGCTGCTACCACATAGGCATGTGGTAGCAGGACAGACACAGTTGACACATAAATAGTACTTTTCACATACTGCTCAGGTATGAAACTAGCACCATCACATGTTGTAATACTGCTGCATTCCCTGGAAATACTCATTAGCACCATGTTATGGTTAGCTTTGGATGTTACAACTGTTGCTGTCACGTGTTGCTTGTAAAGTATACTACAAAACATTACTTTTATTATTATTATTATTATTACCATTTCTTATTAGGACTGACTCACTCTATCAGAAAAACATATGCAAAGATCCATTGCTTGTTGGTAGGGTTATCCAAACTCTTCTTTTCAATACAGCTATCTGTAGATAACATACTGCGTGTTTCATCATTTCTTAATAATTGAAATACAGACATCTGCTAAAATCTTGTTATTGATGTTTGTAACAAACAAATGCTTACCATGGGCCACCTCCAATGGTTGCCCAACATGTATGTGTACCCACATGGCACTCTGATGGCAACAGAGCTCATACAGTTGCTGGACCATGATGATGAATGTGTCTTGTACTGCCTGCATGTGTATGTATGTGTGGGGGAGGTAGGTGTTGGGGGGAATGTGGAGTTAGTGGTTTGAGAATGGGGGCGTGGGGGCATGGGTGGTGGGGTGATAACCTTAACTTCACATTTCCACACTTTTGTCACTGTGGAAATAACCCAACTGATGCATTAATGGAATGTTTTGCAAAATATATATATATATATATATATATATATATATATATATATATATATATATATATATATATATTTATTTATTCTATGCAAAAATGCTTCATTAATGCATCAGTTAGGGTTCTTGTACAGTGACAAATGTGAATTGATTTTAGGGTTCCACCCTTGCACTCCCACTCCAGCCTGCCTCCACCAACAGGCATCGGTGTGTGGGGTCATCAGATCAACCCTCACCCCATCCCACATGTAAACAAGCTGAGGTGGTGCAGTGTAGTAGAATGGAGTGAGAGGTAGGGCTGATGACCCCAACACATACCTTGATGTCTGTTGGTGGGGTAGGCACAGGGTGGGTTGCAAGGGGTGGGAACACTAAAATCAAATTTCCTCACTTGTGTCAGGCCACATTACACACCCAATGACTAAATAGTCCTTTGACAACAGCAAGGCTAGCCACCAAACAAATGTTAATCTAGTAGAGCAATAGAAAATGCTGTCCAGAAAATGTAAACTGCACCACACAATATCGCCGCAAAACATATATTGTCTGACATATAAACACCGCCGTTCACATCTACAGGACATGTCATCAACACCCTCCAAATTTCAAGTAAAAAGACCAAACAGTGTCCGAGATATAACATGTCAAAATTTTGAAATTTTCATTCATCAGAGTGGCACAGTTCTGCACCTGTTGACATTTAACACACACGACTGAAAACTACATCCATGATACTAAGCCTAGGTATTCTATCAATTTCAAGCCACCACCACAAGCAAAACACTGTCCACAACATGTAATGTGTGTCACACAATATATCCACAAAAAAAAAAAACTTCTCTGACATGTAAACACCATAATTCATATCTACAGGACATGCTGTAAACACCCTCCAAATTTCAAATAAAAAGACCAAACTGTGTCCGAGATATTCAATGTTAAAGATTGGTAAAAGTTCCCTATCTATTCCATTATAAAAAATCTGGCCATCTTGTCCCTATCTCGTGATCAAAGATGGCGAACAAAGAATCTCATGATCAAAGAATTTGCAGGCTCATGATCAAAGAATTTGCAGGGTCATGAACAAAGAATCAAAAATGTAATAAATCCAGAAATTGATAGAATTGCAGTGTACCACTGCCATGGTTCGACAAAACGAAGCCCTCTGAGTAAAACCCACCCTCATTTGTCTTCCTGGGACACTCCTGGGCTGAGATAATTGATTTGTCAATGTGGCCATCTTGTCCCTTGCTCGTGATGCATGATTGCGATCAAAGAATCTTGTGATGAAAGAATTTTCAGGGTCACGATCAAAGAATTAAAACTGTTCAAATTTAAAAAAATTTACAGATTTGCAGTAAATCACTACCATGGTTCATCAGAATGAAGCCCCCTGAGTAAAACCTACCCTCATTTGTCTTTGTAGCATGCCCCTAGACTGAATAAATTGATTTTTTTCATCTGGCCATCTTGTCCCTCGCTCTCGATGCACGATTGCTATCAAAGAACCTCGCGGTCAATGTATTTGCAGTCTTGCAATCAATGAAATTGCTCACTCGTGAATAAAGAGTGAGAGACAAGATGGCCAGATTTGTAAATACATTTCTGTAGGCCAAGGGTGCCCTAGACTGTTATATTAGGGTTGGTTTTACTCAGGTGGTTTTGTTGTGCCCCATTTGAATACCAAAAATAATGTATAAATTATCCCTGGTAGTCTAATAAAAGATATTAGCATTTCTACTGCCCTGGTAGTCTAGTGCTCCCCACCCCCATAATCTCTATTTTTTTTACATCCCTGGTAGTCTAGAGCCCCCACCAAGCTGTATAAAATAATTATTAATGTTTATAGCCCTGGAAATCTAGTGCCCCTCCGCTCGGTATGCAATTATATTTATTGTAGATATCCCTGAGAGTCTAGCGGCCCCCTCTCCAACATAATGACATAAATAATTATTTGTATTACCTGGTAGTCTAGTGGCCCCCAACCCATCTGTGCCAGCCCACCCAGCACCCCCCACCCATCACCAGCTGGCGACTGGCACAGCCCACCTCTCACCTCCACAGCCAGCCACCGACTGTGTGCATTATGAGCGTTAATGCACAGGGACTCTGAAAATATTTCTGAGTGCCTCTTGCATTACAGATTTAAGGTGAGAGGTGGGCTGTGCCAGTTGCTGGCTGGGAAGGGTGGGGGTGCTGGGTGGCTGGCACGGGATGGGTGGGGGCCACTAGACTACCAGGTAATACTGAATAATTATTTAAGTCATTATGCTGAAGGGGGCTTCTAGACCACTAGGATATCTACAATAAAAATAATTTCACACAGAGTGGTGGGGGCCACTAGACTACTCTGGCTATAAACATTGATAATTATTTTACACAGCTCGGGGGCACTAGACTACCAGGGATGTAAAAAATACGGATTGTGGGGGTACTAGACTACCAGGGCAGTAGAAATGATAATATATGTTATTAGGATGGGGGGGCACTAGACTACCAGGGAAAATTTATACATTATTTTTGATATTCAAATGGGGCACAATGAAGCCTCCTGAGCAAAACCCACCCTAATATAACATTCTAGGGTATCTCTGGGCTACAGAACTATATTTAAAAATTTGGCCATCTCGTCCCTCACTCGCAATGCATGATCACGATCAAAGAATCTCGCAATCAAAGAATTTGCAGGCTCGCTATCAAAGATCGTTAGCGAGCAACGAATGAAGATTTTTAAAGGTAATAACTCTGTTTTTTGATCGATTTCGATGGAACCAAAGCCATGACTCGATAGATCGGGGCCCCCTGAGTAAAACCCATTGAAGTTGTACTTCAGAAGTGACCCCTGAGCTGAGATATTTGTGTTTTTATCATCTAAAAACTGAAAACAAAATGGCGGACCTCACGATCAAAGAATTTTGAAAATCCTCAGGGACAAACATTCTTGAACTGTGAGGTTGCAAATTCTTTGACCGCCAGGTGGGACCAGATGGCTGGAACACCATTCTTTGTTCACAAGATATACATTTAAATTTTCCCATTGACTTATAATGGGAACTTAAAAGTGCCATAACATTTGATTGCCTTAATATTTTTTAACCAAATGAAAAGCGGCATGTTCAGCCACCAAAGCTCTTTCAAATGAACCATCTTGCAGAGTAGCATGCCACACAACAGCCATGCAGGACCACATTCAGAATCCCAAAAGGTGCCTCCAAAAATAGATAATTTTGCATTTTTCAGCGCTTTCGTACATAAAGACCGTCACTCTGAAGGAAACACAATTTGACAAATCAAGAGACCTACCATGCCCCACTGCATGTACCAAATTTCAGGCAAATCCATTGAACGGGTCCAAAGGTATTAACACCCAAATGTTTGACTTTAGTATGTAACTGACCGCTGAACCATAACTATAGTGGCACGACTGCGACTTTAATATGTATATATTTTATATATATATATATATATATATACACACACACACACACACACACACATTCACACAGTGGATTCCACTTGTATGCCATTCAGATGTATGCACATTCCGGATGTATGCACAAAACACTGAAGTCCCGATTCTTGACATATTCCAGCACTGTTATTTCATTTGTATGCACACAGTTTTATGCACATTTTTTTCCATCTTGACATGCCCCCCAGCCGGTCCGCAGAAGGTCTTTGTCACCTCTAACAGTTGCATTCAGTTGCTTTTCCCTTGTGGCCACTAGATTGTCCATCATAGCCTAGGTAATCCACTAATCACCTGACAAATGCCAGAGCCCAGTTAAACCTGCCACCCCAACCCCCCCACACACACAACATAGTGATAGTAACTGGTGTTAATTGTCAGTTCTGATTAACTCACAGAGGGTGATAGACTGATGGCAAATGATCTGACTTCAAAATTCATGCTACACACTGAAAGACACATTCACTCTCACTTGTTACAGTGGACGTGGGTCAGCATCAGTGAGTGTTCAGTTTAGCACAAAAAAAGAAATTATGTGCTATGGCAAAGGCTGCTTTTTCTCATATTGCTTAAAATAACATTTAACAGCATTTAAGATGGTGTGGGTGTATTTGTGAGCATGTGAGTTATGTTTTGTAAACAAGTCCCCATTGATTTCAACATCCACCCATTCATTTCCTATGGTGTTTTGGTTGTATTATAGTTGTATGCACATAGTCAGCGAACCCCGTGTATGTGCATTCTTCAGGAATCCACAGTATTTTTTTGGAGGTGCAACCTGTATCTTGGAAACTGTACAAGATGCCATCATAAAACATTTCTTGTCTTAAGACTCTGATAGCCTAACCACACATGCCACATTTTGTGCTATTTCTTCAAACGATGCCAAAGTTATTAAGGTGCAAACATTTTCCTTGGCACTATACCTGGTGGTTAAGAAAGGCAGAAGGCTATAGCCTATTTTGTCTGTCTCCTGCATTAGCAGGGCCATTTAGGATGTTTATTAACTAGAAGATGTTCATCCAACTTTTTTTGAAGATGTTGAAGGATTCAGCATTCATAACCTGACCAGGTACAGTAGACTACTCCACAGTGGTATTATTCTTTGAGTAAAAAAGTTTTTCCTGGCATTCTTTTTGGGAAGGTTAATTTAAGTTGGTATTTATGGCTCCTTAAGTTGGTATTTCTGCTGTTTATTTCCACATCTAAACTGTCCACTAAGTGACTGATCCATATTATTTTGAATATTTCCAGTATATTACCCCACCTACAAATTAATTCTAGAGTGTATATGCCCAGTTGGTTCAGTCTTGATTTATATGGTACATTTCTTAATCCATGTATTATTTTAGTCACCTGCCACTGCACCCTCTCAAAATTGTTTACTTCTTTCTCAAAAAAGAGCATCACAAAGGGGTATAGTAGTCCAGCTGGGGTGTGATGTAGGCCCTGTAAATGGGTAATATACAGCTTCTGTTCCTGTATATGAATGCCTTCTTTATGCAGTCCAGAATTTTGTTGGATTCTTTTCAACTTCACAAGACTGGGGATTAACATTAAGCAGCCAACTCAGTGTACCGTCACTATGGTGACAACTTTACAGTGACCAACACTACAGTGACAACAGTGCCAGGTCACTGTAGTGTCGGTGCAGGACCCCGGCATTGCTTTCTGGGGGTATTACACCCCCTTCCCAAAGCAAATCCAACTTGAAGTTGATTATTTAAGTGTAGGGACTGGTTCTGGTGCAGGGTGCTGGTTCTGGGCCAAAGCCCCCGAAGAAAACAAAGTCTGATATGACTCCCTTTATGCCAATCGCAAATGCGGCTGACATGAAGGAGTTGCTGTAATGTCGGTTGACAATTTCATAGTCGATTGACTGTTATAGATCCAGCCAACTCAATCCTAATTATAGGGGTGCTTCCATGCTCCTATAATATGTCTAGAGTAACATGTCAAATATTATTTAATATACTTACCAAACACAGCAAGTGTAAACCAAAAGCACTGAAAGTGAGTTTAATATGTAGTTCCTTGTATATATATATATATATATATATATATATATAATATATATATGTATACATATATATATATATATATATATATATATATATTACCATTTGCCAAATGTCTAGGTATATATCCTATCCTATCCTATCCTATCCTATCCTATCCTATTCTATCCTTTGTGTTTGATTACATTACACTAGAAAGTGGCTTTCTTGAAATAATTTCCAATATATTTTAATACTGATTTTACTTGAAAATGTACCACATCCACTGAGACAAATACAGTATGTCTATATCAGATGTTAGTGAACTAATAGGATTCTGCAACTACAGTAGGTACTGTACTTTGGCTTCAAAAAGCTGCCAACTGATTAATGCTAAAGAAGAGGTATGCTTTTTCTATGTTATTTTGACTTTAGCCAGACCCAAAAGTACATATTTCCCAACCACTACTAGTGCATCTTCCTGAAATGCTAAGAATACGCTCCTGTATTGTTGAGCAGCATAGGAACACAATGAGTAAATGTAGCATGTGGCATCTTGAAAGAAATATTTTTATGAAGTTTCACTGAAAGAAAGATCAAATCCCTGTCAGAATCAAAGGCAAAAGTAGCAAATATGGAAGTAACGGTAGTTGTAGTAGATTCTGTCTTCATGTCAGATTGGAGTTTTCTGCTTTCATGGGATGAGATCCATCCTATTGTGATTTTACTTTGGTCAGTACTCGAAAAGCTTTCACAAAGAGAGGTGGGTTCTCAGAAGGAAGGGTAAAGATTGTATCACAGTTTCTACAGTGATGCCAAATCCCTTATTCAGTGCTGATGGAATACCAAGAATTCTAATTTTTCTTCAGCATATCTGATTCTCAATGTTTTTCAGCTTCAGAGAACATTAACATTTGCCATGACTCCCACCCAGCTGTGGCTTAAACTGTTTGTCATCGATAATCTGTTTTATGTGATTTTTTTAAAGTCTTTAAATACTTTCTTTGTATTATTAAATTCATGTTTATAAAAATCAAAAATACAAACAGAGACTATACTGTTAAATGCACATTCTCCCTTTTCACTAAGTTGTTTGATTTCTTTGACTCAACAGTAAAATAAAGTACACATTATAGAATTGGGAATAGTGGCTACTGTTCCAGGATGGGTATGATATATTGTAGGCCCACTCATTTTTACATAGTCAGCTATTGGTAAAATCTTTAATAGTAAATAAGTAAGTTTCATAAATTATCTTGTAATACAGTGGTTATGACAGGAAAAAACTATTGTTATTATTGTACTATGTTAACAAAATAAGTGATCTAGATAAATGGAATTGGATTCTGATATACAGTATGTTAAGTCAAGAAAGATAGATTGCCTTTCTTACAGGACTCACATGTTAGGGAATTAGAATTAGTAAAACTTAAAACATCATGAGGAGGGGAGGCTACTGATGCTTCATTCAACAGTAAATCAAGAGGCATGTGTATATTGTTTTGTAAAACTAGCAAAATATTTTACACATTCTTTCCTTGTTCCATTTGGTAGATATGCCCCATAACATGCCATTCTACTATAAATAACATATCATTTACTTTTGCAAGTATACATGTCCCAAACGAGGACACTGCTGATTTCTTTGCAGAACTCTTCCAACAGCTTCCTCAGTTTCCACAGCTTTATGTCATTGAAGGTAATGTCAACACTTGTGGAATATAGATTTGGATAAGACAGACCTTTGTTCCACCCTGTCAAAATCTGCCAAATTAATTTAAGGATATATGGAAATACAGGATCTTGTGGACATATTGCAATACTTTAACAGCAACATATGTAAATACTCTTGTTTTTCCAATAGACACAATACTTATTCAATAATTAATTTACTTTGAGGTGCAAGACTGGTGATTAAGGATGTTGCAGAGATTGGCTATGGGTCTATCATGTGCTCTGATCCTTCTCCTCTCCTATGTGAGACCATGAGAAATGAGATCAGCTATAAAAAGAATAGGTAAGTCACGGGCCCTTCATTGATAAAGCACACCAAGCTCCAGAAACACCTCCAAAAAGAAATTATGATGTGCTTTACTATCACTGTGACCTCCCACATGGAAATAAGGATAAGATTACAATATCTCAAACATTACAGATGGACACTAGTGCAGGGCCCAGAAAGCTCTGTTCTCTCACATTCATTTATGGATACCATTATGGACTGATGCAAGCACAGGCCCAGGGGGTCCTGTGTTCCCACAGGCCAATAAGGATACAATTATACAATCTTAAAAAATAGGGAAATTCATTGAAAAGAACTTGTTAATGCATCAGTTACGGTTGTTACTAAAGTGACAAAAGTTAGGAAATGTGATGTTAGGGTTTCCAACCCTAACACCCCACCCCCACCCTGCAGACACTGAGATGTGTCATAAGGGTGCCTTGGGGTCATCAGCTCTAATGCACACCCCATTCTCCTATACTGTACCTGTCTCAGCTTATTTACTTATATAATGGGATGTGTGTTAGTCTCAAATACCATTCAGAAGGGAGTTAATTGTTGAAGAAAGTGTAAAATGCATGCCTCTATTTCAGTAATGCAGGTTACACTGTGGTATGGAGGAGTGTCTTTAAACAATGGTTGATGATGGTGGTGACTGTTAGTAAAGGTCCTATAAAGTCCATATATACTCTGTCCCAAATTCCAGAGGCTGGAACATATAGCTGGGCATCTTCCCTCTGTAGTCTGCTTGGATTCTTGTGGATACAAGGAATGCAATTAAGTACATAGATTTGGATGTCCTTGTTTTTATTTGGCCACCACCAATTGTCCAGAAAAGCTGAGATATCAATCAAACCATGTGAGCCCCTTGCTTCTGGATGTGCTTGTTTGATTAGTAGCTCCCCTCACGTTAGTAGGAAGGATCTTTTTTGTGTCCTTCCACATCCAGGTATCTCAGACCATAGGAGGTGTCCCCTTCAGATAAGTTGTCAACCCAGGTGCAGGTGTTGATCCCAGGGTGGCTATTGCAAATGACTTAAAAGGCTGCAGAGATGGTCATCTCTCTGACAAAGGTTCACAGGTGGGTGGATTGGCTGCACCATACCATTGTCACTTTGAGCATTAAGGAGTTTGGTATGGTAGTGGGTCAGGGACTGCATGACAGGCCACAGAGGCGGTCAGTTCTTTATAGAAAGCCCCCTTTGCTAATCTATCTGCTTTAGCATTCACCTCAACATGCATACCCCACCTGGTTATATCCCTTGATATGTACTACCCTAAGGTACAGAAGTAGTAAATAGTAGGACCAATTTTAAGAAAGAAAATTAAGTAAAAGTAAGAATAAGGAGTGAAGGCATTATGGCACTAATCTGTGTTGGTAAGAACTAGTACCTCAGGTGGAATACCAAAAGTAGCAATTGCCTTTCCTTGGGCACAAACCTCTTCTGCTTGTGCCCAAGATGCTACAACCTGGAGAAAAATCTGATTGCCCTAAGCTATTTTGCTATCCTGGCATCTCCTTATTACTATACTGATTGCTGCTCTTCCTTAGATTTGCCACTATTTGGCAGAAACCTTAACAATAAACAAGGAATTGTGATGGGGGGTCACCACAACAATGGTGGGAATGTCTTAGTCCATTAATGCAGGTAGGTGGTTTTCTTGTGGGCTGTATTCAAAGTGCAACAATGGATCACGTAACATGGTTTCCCACAAATGGCTCCACCAAGCTGCATTGACAACAAAGTTGTTGAAATGCAGCTTGGTGATGGAAACAATGTCGACGGGCAAAATGTTGCCTGTTAATATTGAGTGTTTCTTTATACTGGGGGATTCACTCCCCACACCCCCTATGCAGGGGGGATTCACCCCCCAACACCCTCCCTTCTTAAAGATTACAAACTCCAGGTCAGAGTTTATTTAAAGGGGGCAGGCACTCTAAATCAGTAAAATTTTGCATCAGGTCAAGTACAGCGACAACCTCGAGGTTTTTGATGTACTGGATTTCGATGTTAAAATTTCAATATCGTAATGTGATATGCACACAGACACCACCTGAGGCCACAGCTTTCCAAAACAAAGCTGCTTTCCTCTGAGGTATGTCTCGGGATGAGTACTGGAACTTGTACTATAATCAGATGTGACTGGTAACTGAATCAGAAAACAATAAGTTCCTTAGTAAGAGCTATTAAAACTTTTTATTAGGCTGCAATATTACTTTACGTTGGGGTGAAAGTCTTTTCTGTAAGTCAATGTACATTCCTTTATCAGTTTTGTTCCTGCATGAGTGTTGCATAATATGACTCATTGCATAATGTGAACTGACTGAAGAGGGTTTGACTTTGTCTCTCAGTGAGGTAAGTACACTGTTTTTTTAACAGCCTATTGGGCTGAGGTGGAAGTGCCTGTGTTTTCTGGTGTATTGCGGGAGAACTTGTGACTGCACACTACACTGCTGAGGAGAAGCATTGGGAGCAGGGCTCTGTGCAGGCTTGTTTATACTTACTGCAGGTATGCCACTGCTGCCTGCACACCACAGTTAACTTGGCTGTTTTGGGTTACTTTTCCAGGTGCAGTAAGCACTGCTACAGATCCTTTCCAGATTTTCTTCGGTCACTTGTTTTTACTGTTTTCTGCCCAACTGCTCTGACCAGAATATGTCCAATCTAAGGAGTCTGTTGGGGCTGGGGTCAGACAGGGTATCCTGGTTAGGTAAACCCTGCACAGGGTGAATGGAGAGGCTCCAGAATCAAGAATAGTTCTGTTTTAACACAGGTTTCACTGGTTTATTGGCTTTACTGGGTAGCGGTACCAGTCTTCTTTTCCACAGTCTAGACCCTACCAGAGTAAATTTCTTAACAACTCAGTTTTGTATTTAGTACATCAATAAAATGTAGTGGCTGGTACCCCACAGTTTTATTAGCCTCACATACCTTGGTTTAAGTGAACATTTATTTACAGGTGTATGGAATATTCTGTATTTTCAAGCACTTCATTGGCTAACTTGATATCCCAGACATGGGTCTTGCTCCAGATCACAATTTTGAAATTTGGAATTTAATTCATAAAATAAATAGATAGCACATTGTTACTGATATTATGTTTTGGGAACATGTGATTTTAAAATACCTTGTATCTAAAGATATATTTCATTTTGTTTTCCATGTACTTTGATCATGTGAGCTGAGGTCCAGACTTAAAGTGCGCATGTGCTGGCTTAATTTTGGTCTTGCCACAATTTTAAAATGTTCAATTGCATCACTGAAATGCAAACAAATCAACGTGTTTCTTATTTCTTCTGGCTTTTTGAAGGTAAAAAGGAGATGGGATGATGCATTACTTTTGTTTTTCTTATTATTTTAATAATTTTTACTTTTGGAGATTTTTGGAAGTTGGATACTCTTTTATAAATTTTTACGAGGGAGGTATTTTTACTGATTGTTCAGGTGCCCAGAAATTGTACTGAATGAGGCTTTTGCTCTACCTGAGTGTAAAACCCTGAGAAGCTCCAGCACAATTATATTTATCCAGACTACTCTTTATTGGTTTGTTTTATAAAGATCTGCAACACCAGCTATGTCAGCAACATTGGCAAATCTGGCAACTATTAGATTAGATTCATTCTAACTTGAGGGTGCATTAGTATATATTTTACTAGCTAGTTTTAGAGTGGATTAGCTTTGATTTTTGGCACTGTTTGGTACGGTTTGACCATATGTTCATAGAACTGTAAGATTTCACAGCTTGTTTTAAATTAATTGTAGTCAACCTCTTCATAATCAGTCTTGGCATTTTGACTTCCATTATAAAATGGGCTCCTGAAATTGTCTAATCCGATTGACTAGTCTATCATTCCAGCTGTGTCCTTATCAAATAATAAAGTAGCCAACTGGCACTAGCTTCTTCTCGTCAGCTCCTTAACAACACCGAATCACTGAGCTGTGCCAACCACAAACAAAAAACACAGATTGTCATACCTCAGACTGCAACAGTGGGAAACACAACTTCCACCTTAGCAGCTCTGAAATGATCACTGTGGCAACTTTATGACAAAAAACAAAATCCCCACAAAAGGAAAACTCTCCAAAATGATTACCCAGCAAGCCTACCACCTTAAAAAACCCTGCTGGTAAGCTAACTGTCAAAGTCATACAGCGCCGTTATCTGTCAGCGACGGGGAAGCCGCAAGAGCAACTGTCGTTCCTCACAGAGCAATTGTAAACCTGATGAGAATCAACCAAAATAACATAAAGAAATGGTGGAAATACCAGAAATAACCTTCAACCTGGGCATACAGAACATAGTTAAAGAAGGACTTCCACCAAAAGTGCTAAATTGCAGAATTAGAATAAGGATTCCCCTTAAATAAATCTCACACCAAAAATTAGGTTTCTACGTTACTTCGTTTGAAAATTATGAGCTATTTTGTAACCCTGATTTCAATACCTATTCAAAAAAGCCAGTTTCAGTGAAGAGACACTGATTATGTCATTTCCTCAACTCAAGCTCTGGTTCTCCCTGTCAGTAACCTTATAGGACCTGCTCCTCCAAAGTTTAAGGAACTGTAGCTATAGTAATCCTTTAAAACATGACATAGGGTTGACTGTAATGCTTGCATTTCCAGAAAGTTCAGATGCATGGCACTGTACTTTAGAACATGTCAGAAGGTGGTTTTGGAATGCAGCACTGAACCAAGGCATAGAATGTCAAGGCGATGCACAATTTTAAAATGTTGGGGGAGCACGTAATCTCAGAATGTGACAGGGATGTGCCAACTCAAAATGTGGGGGCAATCAGACTCAGAATGTGACAGCGACATACATCGAGGAATTTGGAGGGGACTGGCAATTTCAGAATATAGTGGGGATGCATGTTGCCGAACTGTGATAGGACACATGATTTATTCTGAAATTGCTTGTCCCTGCCACATTCCAAGATTGTACACACCCACCATATTTCAAAATTGTGCATTACATCCCCACCACATTACAGCATTATGTGTCCCAGCCACATTCTAAAATTATGTAGCCCTGCTACATTATGAAATTGCACATCCCTTCCCCATTCCCAAATTGTGCATCTCTGCCACATTCAGAATTGGTGCATCCCTGCCAAGTTCCATAATTGCACATCCCCAATAAGTTGTGTTTCAGTGCCACATTCCAAAATTGTCACTGTCACATTCCCAAATTGTGTGTCATGCCACATTCCAAAATTATGCATCACCACCACATTCTGAAATTGAGCATCACTACCACATACTGAAATTGAGCGTCACCTCCACATTCTGAAAATATTTCCCATCACCACATTCAGAAACTATGCATCATCGCCACATTCAGAAACTGTGCGTAACCATCAAATTCCTGACTTGTGCATCACCGCCACATTCTGAAATTGTGCGTCACTGCCACATTCTGAAACTGTGCATCACTGCTACATTTCAAAATTGTGTCATTGCCACATTCCAAAACTGTGCACCCTTGCTGGATTCTGAACCTGTGCATCACCACCACATTCTAAAATTGTGCATCACTGCTGCATTCTGAGCCTGTGCATCACCACCACATTTTGAAAGGGTGTCACTGCCATATTCTGAAACTGTGTGTCACCACTGCATTCTGAAATTTTGCACCACTGCCAAATTCCAAAATTGTACATCACTGCCACATTCTAAAATTGTGCATTACTGCTGCATTCTGAACCTGTGCATCACTGCCACATTCCAAAATTATGCATCACCTCTACATTCCAAAATTGTGCATCACCGCCACATCTGAAATTGTACGTCACCGCCACATTCCGAAACTGTGCATCATTGCCACATTCTGAAATTGTGCATTACACCACATTCCTGAAATGTGCATCACTGCTACATTCTGAACTTGTGTATCACACCACATTCTGAAATTATGTGTCACCACTATATTCTGAAACTGTGTCACCACTGCATTCAGAAACTATGCATCACCGCTGCATTCTGAAATTGTGCATCACCATTGCTTTCCAAACCTGTACATTTACTGCTGCATTCTGAACCTGTACATCACTGCTACATTCTGAACCTGTGCATCACCACTGCATTCTGAAATTTCTCATTACCATCACATTCTTAAATTGTGTCACCACTGCATTCTGAAATTGTGTGTCACTGCCACATTCTGAAACTGTGCATCATTGCCACATTCTGAAATTGTGCATTACACCATATTCCTGAGTTGTGTATCACTGCTGCATTCTGAACCTGTTCATCACCACCGCATTCTGAAATTATGCGTCACCACCACATTCTGAAACTGTCACCACTGCATTCAGAAGCTATGCAACACCACTGCATTCTGAAATTGTGCATCACCATTGCTTTCCAAACCTGTACATCCACTGCCACATTCTGAACTTGTACATCACTGCTACATTCTGAACCTGTGTATCACCCTGCATCCTGAAATTGTGTGTTGCCGCTGCATTCAGAAATGTCTCATCACCACCACATTCTGAAATTGTGTCACCACTGCATTCTGAAATTGTGTGTCACTGCCACATTCCAAAATTGTGCATCACTGCCACATTCTGAATTTGTGCATCACTGCCACATTCTGAAATTATGTGTTCTACCTACTTTCTGAGACAGTATCATTGCTGCATTCCACAATTGCAACCTGGTGACATTTTGAAATCTCATACCTGCAGTATTTTAAAAATTGCACATAACTTTGTCATTGTAACGCTTTGTTTGCCACAGAATTCCATCCCTCCATCACATTCTGAAGTACTGTACCTTGCATCTACACATTATGGAAGTGCATGTGCTGACCCACCCCAGTGTCAGTTGTCAGTTTTCCCTTTTCAGATGTTTGCTACACCAGCAGTTTTAAGTAACATAGGAGAAATAAGTCATATAAGGTAACTAGCAGGGAGCACTAGATTGTGAGTTCAGGAGATGACATCAGCAGCAGCACTTCACTGAAACTGGCTTTTTTGAACAGGCAGTGAATTAAGGGCTACAACATGATTTGTAACTTTTAAACTAAGTAACTTACAGGTCTGATTTTTGGCATGAGACTGAGAATATGCTGATCTAAATTCTGAATTTATTGATGCCAAAAATGTTGGCCTCAGTCCCTCTTTAAATGAGAAATTGCTTCTTTTCTCTCACCTACCTTTTGGTTAGAATTAAGACACAGTGCAATAGAATGGGTTACAGTTCACAGCAGGATTTCAGATTGCCCTCAAATTGACATAACATTTACAAATTCTAAATTGGCTGCTTTAGTTTTGGAAAACTCTTGGGTACTGGATGGACTTGGGTTTCTACTAACAGATTATAAAATGCTGGTAAATAATAAGAACATTTATCATGATATTAATTGATCAAAAAATAATCAGACACATTTTGCAGTCAGTAATCATTTTACTATATTAAATTCACCATGACAAATTTGTAAAAATATGTTGTCAAAATCTTCAGCAGCATTTACAGTACCATCCTTTTCTGGAATATAGCAGAATTAGTGTTTAGATCAGTAGATGAGGAATTTAATTTTTTTTATTGACCTCTAATGTCTTCTGTCTCCAAGATACTTGGTGCCAGAATGAAATTCTTCCCATGATCCCTGGGTATTCAGGCTTTGGGACTTCAATTGCCAGGGACAAAAGGTATGGTAGAGGTAAAACAGGCATAGAGGATAATGTTAAAACCTCTTTAAATTTTAAAGTTACTCCTCTAAAATGTCAATCAGAAATAATGCTTCCTTTATTATTAGTGCAGACAGCTACTAAAATAATTCTTATCAGCTATTTTTACCCTATTAGTATATTTAAAACTCCCTCCATATTGCTGATTGGTTATATTATTCTGAGGACCTTGAAAAAAATGGTTAACAAATATGAAACCTACCCTCTTATTTTTTTTAAACCATCTTTATTCAATTTTTCAAAGAAAAAATAGACAGACATACACATACCTGTCAGACCATGGTACACAGTCCCAAACTGACTGTGCAAACTATGTACAACCCACCTATGTACATACACAGCAGGTAAAACCACCCCAGAACAGTAGCAATCTCCCATATCATCCATACCCTAATGTAATGAGTCCACATATAAATTTACTCTGTCCTTAAATATCCCAAATCCCGTTACATCTGAAACCTCACGGACAGCATCAAAACACCTTTTCCTGCATGAAGCCTTCCCCTCAGTTGGTGGCATCCTGCTGTGTTTCCTGGAAAGAGAGAGAGTCCCCCGTCCCCCTTTTAGCCCTGCAGACCCTTACCATCATAAAGTTACCCTTGGATACAAATCATAAACATCCCCACGTAACTCAGAATAAGACCAAAAATGACAATTTCACACACCAAGATAATTACAATCCACTAGTCACCATCCAACAGACAGGCCTGTATTTGAGCATTTGTGACCTGTAGCGAATAAATTGCATCTAACACCACCCATCTTTTAACATGTAACCCTTTTCTCTCCCCCAAGTATAGATATCTCTTTATTTTAGCCAAAATCCCCATTAAGTCTCTCACCCACTGATCATAGGCATATACATGATCATCTTTCCAGTGTTTTAATAAAAAGATCTTGACTACTGCCACCATCAGGGAGAGGTGATATTTAGGCGTAACCTTCAAAATTTGGGAGAAATCACCCAAAACACATATCTCTGGTCTTATATATTCTGAATAATCTTGCATTGGGTCCATATGTCTTTTAATTTCACCCCAAAGAGGCAATATTTTGCTACATCCCCACATCACATGCAGAAGGTCACCTCTTCCCCTCTCACATCTAAAACACAGATCTGTCTGTCCAAGGTTTCTATCACATAGTTTCACAGGGGTAAAGTACAGATTAGAAACAATAAAAAATTGCATGCTGTTATATTTGGGTATAATATTATACTTGCTGCTTTGTCAAACACTATCCCAGTCTGAATTCTGAGGGGCCATCACTCTATCCCAATACGGAACTCTCCTAGGAGAGCTTGGGCTGAGGAAATCCAGGAGTACTTTGCATATTTGTGATAGGAAGTTAGCTTTTGGATCAACTTCCTTAAGCTTACCGCAAGAAAAAAAATTGTCCGCGACACCCCCCAGCTTCTTCATCACACCCTCTATCATACGTTTAATTTGTAACCTTTGAAAAAAGGACATTCCATCACATCGTGTTGGAAGGAACACTCTATTACCCTGCATAATTTCCCTTAATTTCAAACCCCGCATCTGATTAGCCCACCCCGAGCTAATTATCTTATTCCCAATTACCAAATTAGGGTTACCCAACACCAGCTGGTCTCCAGCCCTCATTTGGCCCTTTCTCTGTACAGGAGTAAGAAATGCCCACCAAGCTTCTGCTGTTTTCACAATTGGGTTCCCATACCCTTTTTTCAAGGCTTTTCCAACATTGGCATACAACATTGCTTCCAGGGAAAGTCCAGAATCTCTTAGCATTTGTTTCTCCATTTAGAGCCAAGTTGGGGTATAACTCTCCCCATCAAACTCTTTAACCCACCTACTCATCAGGCCCAACTGACCCGCCACATAATATATGTGAAGGTCAGGTAATTTGATCCCTCCCACTTTATGTGGTAAGCGCAAGATATTGTGCTTTAACCTAGGGGGTTTGGCATTCCATAGAAATTCCGAAATTAATTTCCTAATTATACTAAACCATTTTTGGGGGCTACTATAAGGGGCTAAATACACTGGGTATAACAATCGGGGAAGTAGGTTCATCTTTATAAGACCAATTTGAGCCAAAAAGTTTAAAGATAGCTTATTCCATCTTACTATATCCCCTTTAATTGCTGATATGATTCCCCCCATATTTGTTTCTGCCCCCCGCCATAGTTGCAGTGATCCAGATACCTAAATACTTAATTTTATCTGTCCTCCATTGTAATCGCAGTGGTGCAAAGTCTGCCCTGAAAACGTATGGTGTCAGAGGGAGAATTTGAGTCTTATTCAAATTTAGTTTGTAGTTAGAGACCTTGGAAAATCGCCCTATTACTTCTCGTATTCTCTTAAAGCTAGAGGTTGGATCCTGCAAGTGCAGCAGTATATCATCTGTGAAAACTGAAAGTTTCAGCTCCCTCCCCCCATCTTAATCCCCTTAATATACACATCCCTATCAATAGCTCTCAGGAGGGGCTCTAGATAGATATTAAATAATATTGGAGAAAGAGGGCATCCTTGATGTGTCACATTCTCCAACAGAATTTTGCACGAGATATAACCATTGCATAATACCCTGGTCATTGGGGCAGCATATAGGTTCTTAATACCCCTAAGAAGACCCTCCGGGAATCCCATCTTCTCCATTGTAGCAAAAAGAAAAGGATGGGAAACCTTGTCAAAGGCCTTTTCCACATCTAAAGATATCAGGGCTAAAGGTAACTGAGAATCAGACGCATAGCTTAATATATGATGTAACTTCCTGAGATCATCATGTGCACCCCTCCCCGGAATGAATCCCACTTGCTCCTGACTAATTAGACTGGGAGCGATATGCAAAATTCTATTTGATAAAATTCTTGTAAGAATCTTAATGTCTTGATTCATTAGGGTTATAGGCCTATAATTTCCGGGCACATCCCTGGGTTTATCTGGTTTAGGAATTAGTGTGATATTCACCTGGTACAATGGAGGATGAGGCAACCCTTCCTGCATTATAGTACTAAATAATTCTTAGAGCATAGGAAGTATAGTTTGTATATGTACCTGTTAAAATTTAGCTGTAAGACCATCTGGCCCCGGGGTTTTACCAGTGAGCAGCGATTGCACCACCCCAATAATCTCTGATGCCCTTATTGGAGCCACTATCTCCCTGGCCTGTATTGGATCCAGGACTGGTAAGGGACTCCCCTCTAAAAAACTCTCAATTTCTTTCTCCCTGGTCAGATCTCTAGCCTGGTAAATTTCTTTAAAATATGATGCAAAAGCATCCGCCATCTCTTGAGAATCGGTTAGGAGTTTCCCTCATATTGAATAGAAGTAACCATTCTACTTGCTTCCCATTCCCTAACTCTAGCCACCAGTAGCCACCCCGGGACATCTCCTTGCATTAAGTATCTAGCATTAATCTTTTCTAACCAAAATTCTATTTTGCCATTAACAATATCCACCAATTCTTCCCTCAGATTTTTAAGTTCAGTGTCACTCTCCCCAGAGGACCCTTCCCCAGGCTGTGTGTGGCTGATGATGTGTGATATGGCCACCACCACACATTCAGTCACTTCGCTACCAGTCTAGCATTGCTTGTAAAGTACTTTGGATGTATGAAAAGTGCTATTTTTTCTTCTTCTTCTTCTTCCAGTGGTGTCAGTGAGTCAATTGCCCCTAAAATAAACTCCTCTTTCGCTCTTCTTTCTCTGCTTCTTTGCATTGCAATACCCCAGGCAACCCCCGCATATAACACCTTACAGGTGGCCATGCCAACTTCCTATTTTTCAGTGTGGATATTTGTTGCTGTATGATCTCCAGTAGTGCAGCCTCCATCCTATCTCGCACTGAAGACTCTGCCAATAAGAAATCATTCAGCTTCCACCTGTACGGCCTAGGAGGGATGGGTCTAGGTTCCCATGACAACTGGACGGGAGAGTGGTCTGAAAAGGTTCTACCCCCCATTGTCACCTCCCTAATCTCCCTGATCACCTCCCTATTTACCAGAAAAAAAATCAATTCTAGATTGGCTCTTATGGGCTGCCGAAAAAAATGTCATACTCCTGCCCCCTTTCGAATGCGTCATCAGATCTACCAATGTCGTCACCTCCAATAACCTGTTCAGGGCAATCTGAGCCTTGGTCAAAGGCCCCTTAAATGGTGGTATCCTATCCTCCTGGTTACTAAGGCAAGTATTCCAGTCACCTGCCAGAATCAGAGAATGTGATGAGGGAACAGCTATATCACTTTCTACTGAGGCAAAGAACCCTGGATCCGAGGGCGTTGCTCCATATAAAGAGGCAACCGAGATTGCCTTACCCAACAATGAGCCTGAGATATATACCCCTCTGCTATCCTCCCTTGAAATGACTTGCACAACCTCATATGGGCATGCTTTCTTTATTAATATCGCCACCCTCCCGAGGCTCTTTCCTACCTACCCTAGATACTTGTCCCACCCATCATCTCTTCAGATCACTCAGCTCCTTCACAGCAATGTGTCTCTGCAAAGCAGCAATATGAGCCCCCATGTGCTCAATCTGTCTCAAAATCAGCATTCTTTCACGCCTACCCCGAGTCCCTTAACATTCCAAGAAATTATTTTAACGCTTGACATTGATAATCATCAGGATTTTGATTAAGCCCACCCTCTTCGTCTGCTCTAGGTCTGCATCCATTTTGCTCTCTATATTGGACTCTCTCTCTTTCCAGCTCCCAGTAATCTCCCCACCCCATCAGCCCCCGATCCATAGATCATCCACCTGCCAAAATCGAATCATGGATGAACCCTTTCCTGTGCTACCCCCCCCGCCCTAACCCTTGTCTTAATAACTCCAGGACCTAGCCCCAAGCCTAAGGAATGAATAATGGTTATGAGCCCTTCTTTCCCCTATATCCTGGGTTCCTCTTTTCCTGTGTTTCCCCTCCCATACAGTACACATTGCCCACAAAGATTAGGGACTGCCCCTAGCTTCTACTTAATAAGTTGAATTGACAGCACCCAAACTCCCATCTCTTAATAACCTAATGAAGCCAGGCGGCACTCCCTTCCCTATCTCCCACTCCCCCTGGGTAGTCTCTCCTGCACTCTGGGGGCCACCAAGGGGCTCCTAGGCCCGGGTCTCTCTCAGCGAACTTTCCCAATAGTTCTTCCCAGGTAACTTTGCAGCGGAGTATCATATACTTTACCTTACCTAAAGATGCAGTACTAATTCACACACCTTGGGGATAATGCCCTCTAAAGACGATAATATTAACTGTTTGCCCCGTATATGCTGAGATATATTCTGCCAACAGCTTACTGCATCTCCCATGGGGCACTCCCATCTCCGAGAGACAGCATTTATTGAAAAGAAAGAAAAGAAATACTGGTGCGGGCATAGTAGCTCTTACGCTCTTTTCCGCCGGGTTCCTCCACTTCAAAAATGGCTACCGCCATTGTCCACATTCTCTTCATGAGCTCTCAAATCCCCCTCTACCCGGCTCAAATAAATTTCCCCCACCTTACTGCATGCCACCTTGCAGTATTCGCTTGTCCGTCATCCCTTAGAAACGTTGCCTCTTTCTCTTCCCCCCGAGTATCTGTAATAACAACCATCACTCCCTTTCCATTAGCATTTCTGTCCTAACCTCCATGGGGTGGGTTCCCTTCCAATACCTACTTATACTCGCTCCCTTCAAACTCTTTCACCTCTAATCCCCTAACACCCTACCCCATCCCTCCAAGCATCTACTAAGCTTTTTCTCTATTCAGCCCTATTAGCACGGAGACTAAACCCCATTTCCCCCATCCTGAAATAAATCCTCTATACCCCCCAACATCAATGGACCCCTTATATCCAACATTATTAGCAATAAACCAATAAACCAGCATAACAAGGAAAACATTATAAACTTTTAGTTCCTTTCAGTTTCCCAAATCCCAGTCCTTTAGGTTAGCACTGCCTCCTCCTTTTCAGGACCTATTCAGGTTGGTGACTTGAATAATTAGGGGAACTCTGACCGCAACCCTTCGAGAGCGTCTTTTGCAGTTAGAAACCTCTTCTCGCCTGACTGCAGCCATACAACCAGGGTTGCTGGGTATTGCAGGTGGAACTTAATTCCTGCCAAATACAGTTTCTTCTTAATTCCTGAGTATTCTTTCTGTTTGTCTCTGACCATGGGTGTTTGATCCTGGAATAGCCAGAGCGAAGCACCATTCCACTGCAGCGTCTTCTTTTGTCTAGCAGCAAGCAGCACATGGGATTTCTCCTTGTAGTTAAGAAAGCACAAGATTATCACCCAAGGTCTCGCTCCAGGGGGTGGCATTTCCCTTAATGCCCTATGGGCTCTCTCTAAGTTGTACACTTCGCCAAATGGAGTAGGGTCCAGCAACTTAAACAGCAAGTCCTGCATAAATAAAACACAATCTGGCCCTTCAGCCCTCTTCTGTAGCCCTGCTATTATCAGACTATTCCTCCTGCTTCTTGATTCTTGATCATCTATTCTTTCTTCCAGCCTCTTAACCTGCTTTCTCACCGTCACCAACTCCTGCTCCATCACAGGTGCTTTCCTTTCCTGAGAGGCAATCCGAGCCTCTGCATCCCCCATTCTTTGTGCGAGCGAATGTAACGCTGGTTTTATTGCTGCAAAATCAGTCACAAGTCCCTGCAGCATTGCTTTAATTTCTTGGATATCTGCAGTGGTCGAACACAAACCCCCCTCCTTTCCTGGCTCATCCTCATGATCGTTTGGAGTAGGGGAGTGTGGCTTTGGTTGTTTGGTAGCTGGGGTTCTCGCCGCCAGAGGCTCAGCAACTTCAGCTTCCATCTCGGTGCTGTGAAGCAGCCTAGTATTACAGCCAGGGACTTGCAATCCACTAGATTGTCTCGCTTCCTTCTCTCACAATCTTTCCACACGATCCTCAGAAATCGAACCCACAACACCTCTCAGACCTGCTAAATGTATTTTAATATAGACTGAGCTGGTCCCGGAGATTTTAATGCCTTTTATTTGCTGTAGGACCTTGGAGCAGCACAGAAGATGTCTAAACAGATTCAACTCATCACATGATCTCCGAAACCTACCCTCTTATTATAGTTAGAGATTATAATGCTAGAGTTCAGGAAGTAAACTATTGAAGGAACTTTGATAATTAGCTCCTCTTGGGATTAGATGCTATAAAACCTAGAAGTATTACCCAGAAATTGAAAGAGAAGAAACTTAAAGAGCTGCTGTCTATGTAATCATTGCGTTTTGGGAGACTTCAACATGCCAGATACAGATTGGTCAATACCAGCCGGAACATCTGCCAGAACTACAGAACTAGCAACATGGTAGATTCCCTGCAAGGGGAGGACCTCAAACAACTGGTACAATAACCCACAAGAGACAGGGCTATCCTAGATCTAGTATTGACTAGCAGGGAAAGGATCACAGATCTCCAAGTAGAAGGTCACCTGGGGGCCAGTGAACATCACATGGTATGGTTCAGTTTGGCCACTACAACTAAATCATCCCATTCCAAGGCAAAAATATGGGACTTCAGAGGAGCTGACTTTAATAAAATGGCCAACAGAGTTAAGCTAGCCCTGGCAAAAAGAAATACAGGTGAGGGGGTACAGGCAAAGTGGGTAAGCATTAAGGATGCAATACTTGAAGCAACATCCTATTGTGTTATAGAGAAAAGGAAGTGCAAAAGAAGAAGGAGACCACTTTGGTTCTCAAAAATAGTAGCAGAAAAGGTCAGAGCCAAAAGGCTGGCTTTCAGGAAATATAAGGGAACACAGTGGGATGAGGATAGGGAGACATACTAAACTTCCCTAAGGGAAGCAGGGAAGGCAGTAAGGCAGGCAAAGGCCCAAACTGAGGAAACACTAGCACAAACAGTAAAAGAAGGTGACAAGACGTTCTATAGATACATTAGTGAAAGGAGAAAGTCCAGAGGGGGTATTGTTAAGATCAAAGGAGATAAGGGTGTGTGTAAGGAGGAGGACCATATAAAAGCATCTATCCTAAATAGATACTTCTGCTCAGTATTTACTGAAGAGAAGGCAGGGCAGGGCCCACAGCTCAGCACCATGGACACAGGGGAGAGGCAGGTGAGCACTAGTCCCTTCACAAAAAAGAAGGTCCTACAAGAGCTCAATAAGCTCAGGGTGGACAAGGCAATGGAACCTGATGGCATACATCCCAGGGTACTAAAGGAGCTAAGGGTGGAACTAGCAGAGCCATTATCAGAACTGTTTAGTGAGTCTCTGAGCACAGCAAAGGTCCCAGTAGACTGGAGAAGGGCTCATGTGATCTTGCTGCACAAGAGTGGTAGCAGGGAGGAGGCAGAGAACTACAGACCAGTCAGACTTACACAGTAGTGGGCAAAATTATGGAGGCACTCCTTAAGGAAAGGATAGTGCAACACCTGGAATCCATAGGAGCACAGGATCCAAGACAGCATGGGTTTACAAAAGGACGGTCCTGTCAAACTAATCTCATAGATTTCTTTGACTGGGTAATCAGAGTGGAGGACCAAGGGGGAGCATTTGATGTCCCCTACCTTGACTTCAGCAAAACTTTCGATACTGTTCCACACTGAAGATTGAACAATAAGCTGAGTAGGCCTGGTGTGGGTCAGAAGTTGGTCAACTGGGTGGCAAACTGGTTGACGGGCAGAAAACAGAGACTGGAGGTAAATGGTATAAGTCAGAAGAAATGCAAGTCACAAGTGGAGTACCTCAGGGATCAGTCCTGGGGCCAGTCTTCTTCAATATCTTCATCAGTGACATTGCAGATGGATGGCTGGGTAAGGTTTGTCTGTTTGCAGGTGACACCAAGATCTGCAACAGAGTAGATGTTCCAGATGAGGTGGGCAGAATGAGAAGAGATCTGGATAAACAACAAAATGGTCGGAAGAGTGGCAACTGGGGTTTAATGCAAAGAAGTGCAAGATCATGCACATAGGGAAGAGAAATCCTGAAGCCACCTATGGGCTGGGAGGGGAGTTGCTGGCAGTCACAAGGGAAGAAAAAGACTTGGGCATCATCATCACTGATAACCTGAAATCATCCAAGCAGACCTCTAAAGCAGTAAGTAAGGCTAGGGGAGTGTAAGGGTGTATTAGTAGGGGTATCACAAGTCAGAAGAGGGAGAAATGATCCCTCTTTACAAGACACTATTAGGCCCCATTTGGAGTACTGCATGCAGTACTGGAGACCACACCTTCACAAGGACATTAACCAAATTGAGGCAGACCAGAGAAGGGCAACCAAAATGGTGCAGGGACTGTATCAGAAAACATATGAGGACAGATTAACGGAGCTCAATATGTATACCCTAGAGCAGAGGAGGGAGAGAGGTGATATGATTGAAACATTCAAACACCTTAAGAGCATTAACAAGGTGAAAGAGTCTAACATGTTTCAATATAAGAAAAAAAAAAAGGACAAGAGGACACATCATGAGATTAGAGGGAGGCCGATTGAGGGGTAATGTGAAGAAGTTATTTTTCACAGAAAGGGTGGTGGATGCATGGAACAGCCTACCTCAAGAAGTGGTGGATATGAATACAGTGCAGGGCTTCAAATTGGCATGGGATAGGCATAAGGGAGCAATACAGATGAGTATGAATATATAGGTCATTGACAGAGCAAAGGCCAATGGCACATTTATAAGGTAGAAAAAGATTGGCAGACTGGATGGGCCTTGCAGTCCTTATCTGCCATAAACTTCTATGTTTCTATGTTTTTGAAAATAAATGTTTTGCATTTGATCTCACTGTAGTTTGTGTCATTTTTTACCAGTTGTCGTTAATGTATGAACTACTTTTATTATTTTTAAATTTCTCTGAGAACCGCCAAATTGTTTACTTCAAAAATCCTTTCCAGCTGTGGAATTCACGGTGATATGTATAGGGGACATTTACATACCATGCGGTGCATTGTTCCATCGATTCGACCTGATTCAAAGCAGGAAATTTATAACTGAGGTAAACAAAACCGTATTTACCTCCAGATCTGCAATCTATTTTAATGTTCGTGTAGCCACCTCATTTCTAGCTCTGATATTGGCAAGCATTGATCAAATAGTTATACTTGTTGTTGACTTCAAACACTGGTTACCAAATAAATTAAAAAAACAAATCACGGCTGCTTTTTATGAGAATCAGCTGAGGCTGATGATTTCCCTGCATGCTGCATGTCACTTTCGAGGGAATACTGCATTGTCCAAATATCAGACAAATACAATTATTTTACCCTAATCTCTCTATGGTATCAGAAATAATATCAATAAATTAACTTACCATCATTTACTGTCTGCAGATTTAGATATTTTTAAGTCTACAGTACAAGTCACATTAAACTGTTCCTGTAACTCACTGGTTTAGCATTTTTCAATGAGTTGCTTAATGTGTGCACTGCTCACTGCAATGAATTAATAAAAGTTTCCTTATGGTTTGTCTTTAGCTGCTATTCTGTTAAAGCTTACATTTCCAGATCTCTGGAAACTTTTACTAATTCATTGCAACACATTAAGCAACCCATAAAAAATGCTGTCAACTGATTCGGAGCCCGATTTCAGTACTGCATTGTGCAGTATAACTTGATTGACATTTCATTATACCCAATCCATGAAGAAGCTATGATCAAGTCCTACCCAACAGCGATCCTGTATTCAGAGCGAAAACCCTTCCCCCGCCTCCATGTTGTTTTCCCCACTTTGGAGGGGTCCACTAGCTGCCGTTTTTTTTTCCAGTAAGTTTAAAGTATTCCATGTAATATAGGAACAAATAAATACAGTTCCATTGCTGTGAGACATAATGACATGCTGCAGAAGACTCAATTTAGTGTAGAATGTAGTGTATTGCTCCCCCATAGCCCAATAAATCTCTTCTGCAGTCCTTGCTGTGTGTACTGTAAAGTACGGTAATTGTAGTGCTTTTCAGTTGTTTACCTTCTCTTACGGTAGCCCAAACATTTTTACCTGCTATAAACTGTGCCTACTAAAGATGATAAGGCTTTACAAATGATAATACTTTGTGAAAACAATTGCATGGCTGCTGGAGCGTTTTGTATGAAAGGAAATAGGAAGCTGAGAAACTGCTGTGAGACCCTCCAGTAACGTGAGCCAGCAATGATTTTCAGTAGGTAACTGCCAGAGTGCTGTGTATTAACTTCTTCATCACTGAATTAAACAGAGCAGAATTTAATGCAAACAGAGCCATAAATGTAGAGCTTACTGTTGGTGAGGGGCTAAACTAAATAGGAGGCACAGAAGACTGCTTTGAGATTCTTGTGTGAGATCACTGTATTTTGACATTGCAGCAGCTGAAGAAAACCACTGCTACAGTGCTTGCCATATTCGGGATAAAAAGAGGAGAACGGGTGGAAAACACCTACATTTTAAAAATGAGTACTAGAATTAATTTTTACAATATAAAAGGACAAATACTATACGCAGCAGTGCTGTATGAACTGAATAGAGAGATTTGGGGCCATCTGCAGTATAAACTGAATGCCAGTAACTACTGCATTGCAAATGCATTTGAAAATGATTTGCATGACCATTGGGTGGGAGCTGAAGGGAGTTTACCGTGGCTGAAAGTGCATTGCATATAGATTGCATGTGAGCTGATGAATAATTGAAAAAGAGTTTGCATTTTAAGCAATTACAATTGCCACAGCATTGTCAGCACAAAAAACAATGCCAGAGCAGTGAGCTGAAGGAACAGTTTAATGTGACATGTACTGTACTTGTTGGTTGCGCAAATGATTCCAAGAAGAGGAGGAGAAGGAGACAGAGACAGATCTGTTACTCGTAGCACTCCCATCAATGAAAATGTGATAAAACACTGAATTTGCTTGTGAGATCCAGGAGGTCAACAATGGTGCCCTCGAGAGAATACAGTTGATACACACATTGACTATGTGCTCAGGATCTCCTCCTCATGGGAACAGTATGCTAATGGCACATTCTGTGGAAATACCCCTTATGCTAAGATATTCCCCCCATCCTGTAAGAATGTCCTGTTGTCCTTGACTATGTTTACATCAATCATGCCGGAATTTCCCAGAAGAGTAAAATGGTGGTGGTGGAGGGAGGAGGAGAAATAACAAACAAACAAAAAAAAGACAATCTGGAGAGAGAGAGAGAGAGAGGCGCTGATATGAGTGTGTGTGTGTGTGGGGGGGGGTGATTGTAGATATTTTGGATTGAGAGATGTATGCGGCATATCCAGCTTATCAACATAAGAAATATTTTTCTTTAATTGTTAGTGCAGAGATTCACAGTCTGATGAACATATAGACTCCTGATTTCCTCAAGTGAAGGTTGTCACTTCATTTCCACAGACACGCATTGTAGTCTACACAGTTTACCTCTCACTAAATTATTTTCCCATAATCAATATATAGGAGCTGGGGTTACTTTGGAGAGTGGCATAAATCAGTAATATATCAAATAAAAAATTAATTATCTAATTTAAATAGAGTGGAGCTCTTCTCTCTGTTATTTTTTTTTTATGCCTTTCATCTTGGTATTTTGCTATGTGAGGTCTTGAGTCAGTAGAAGAAGAATGAGCATTTATGTAGCTCTTTTAATTCACAGTGTATACCAGAGCATTTTACGAATAATGATAGACTGGTAGAGAAGTGAATGAAGGTGTAATGGTAGTCATATTGCACATAATCGCAATCACACAGCCTGTTCAAGTGAAATAACTTATTTATGGGAAGGAAAACATTGGCCAGGATACCAGGAAAGTCATATACCATTTGATGAGTGCCCTGGGCTATTTTACTTCCACCTGGACACTCACCAGGTCAGCTCCATGATGCGTAGAAGGGATCTCTGCTTAAAGTCTTATCAGAAGGATAGCACAAACCATCAATACAGAACCCATCAGCTGCTTCCCCCACAGATTACTCCCCATCCCCCACAGTCCTGTCATGCAGAATCTCATGGACTAATCTCAATCATGCTGCTTTTCCCACATCTTATCCCCTGAGCCCTATCATACATCACCTCAGGGTCTTACCTCAGTCCTGGTTCTTACCCCATATATAACTCTCCAGTCCTTTAACATAACAGCCTAGTGACTTACATCAATCCCACCACTACGTCATTCAGAATCTCCAGAAATAACCTCAATCCCAGTGCTTACTCCACCTCTTATTCCCTCTCAGTATTGTCGCCTATCATCTTATGTACATAACTAAATTCTGCTATTTCCCCCACACTTCCCTTCCCCCTCTAACCCTGTCACCTGGCATTTCAGGGACTGGACTGACCTCAATCCCTTTGTTTCCCTCCACATCTCAAGTCCCCAGCCCCCTTCCAGACCTGTCACCCAGCATCTCATTGATTTACCTAAGTACTGGTCCTTCCAAATCAATGTACACCCCCACCCATTGACATGCTTCTCAGAGACTTACCTTAATTCCTGTGCATACCCACAAGTTTACAAGTGGCGCTGCTGCCACTTGTCCATGATTGGACAGCACAGCTGCAGCTTCTCAGCCATTGGTGCAGCCAAGTTCTGCTGCCAATTTCTTCCTTTTGAGTCACCTCTCTGACCAGGTTTTTTGTTCCACCCCCACCACCCCCTCCCAGGCCTCCATTAAATACTCTGATGCCCCTCCCCACCTGGACTGCCCCACCTATCAGAAGTAGCACTCTCTAACTCACCCATCCTACTGGTCTCTGCTGACTTCCCCAGCATTCTAATAGTTGCTACCCTCATCTCAATCAGTGCCCTCTCTCAGTCTAACTGTGTCTCTCGCATTCTCCTTGATATGGCTGCCTATAACCTGCACCCAGCACTGCTATTTTTAGTGATGACTGTGCTGCACTGCCCCAACCAACATATGACTACTAGCTGTCATACCCAAGGCCAGCTAATACCAGCACCTGCTCTGCAATACTCACTGGGAATGATTACTGGGATTCAATTTTATAACTTAGTGCCTTTCAGCTCCACAACTTTGCACACAAGCTTCACTCTGAAACACCAATGTTATAGCACCCAGGGGAGTATTTATGTACTTGTAGCTCTCTGTAATAAGCCATGCTCGTACCACTACTGCAACATCCAGCCACACAGATGGATATCAAACAAGAAAGCCCTCAAATTTCTTCATACCTCCCTCTTGAGATTTCTCCTGCTGCTTCTGCTCCTCTCTGGAAACATTCACCTTAACCCAGGCCCAACTGGATCTACTACCAATAGTCAGAAACGGATGTCAGGGTCACTAACCTTGGTGTCCATCAATATATGCAGCCTCCTCAGTAAATTTGACACCCTCCAAACCTGGATCCACCATAACAATCCTGACATCCTCTCAGTTGTTTAAGCCTGGCTGAATCCAAAGATCCTTGACAGTGCAGTTGCCATTCCCGGCTACACAATTTTTAGGCAGGACAGGGGCTCTAAGCAGGGTAGTGGCTGTGCCATCTACCTGACAGATACTCTCATGGGACATGTCATCCCACTTCCTAGACCAGAATCACCAACTCAGGTCCTCGCTACCAAAGTTCTCCTTGTTGCCCACAACAAAAACCTCACTATAGTCTCTGTTTACATCCCCCCAAAGCACCTTGCTAATGGCTTCAATAATGTCATGGAATGTCTCAAGGGTCTGCATCATAACTCTGAGTCCATCATCCTGGGTGATTTTAACATTAACTGGCTTGCACCGGAGATCTGCTTCAACAAAGATGCAGTTACAGCACATCAATTCACACAGCTGGTCCCCTCTCTGACCAGGTGTAACTACAGGACAGGGACTTTCACCCTTATAGACTGGATACTGGCCAACCACCCTGAAAAAATATCAGTGGTGTCTGTACTCCCTGACTCCTTAAGTGACCATTCATCCATTATCTGCACCTAGGCTAATAACTACATAAAGCCCCCACCTAAATAATACAAACCAGGGTACTCAAGAAGGGGCACCTACACCTACTAAAATCCCACCTAAGTAGAATATATTGGTCAACTATAGACTCACTCAAGGATGTAAACAAAGCCCTTGATCAGTTTATCAGACGTTTCACTGAGGCATGTGATATCCATGCACCGGTAAAAAAATGAAGGTTAAAGGTAGATCTAACCCATGGATTGACACAGAGCTTATCATGCTTCTCAAACAGAGGGATCACCTCTAGCACTGTGCTCGAGCCACAGCTGCCCAAGCAGATATTCAAAAATACAAGTCACCCAGCATTTCATGTACCTGTATCAATCACACTGCTTCCCCCACAGATTATCCCCCTAGTAATGTCAACCCTCATCTCAGGGATTTATATCAATCACTAAGTTTTCCCAACAGCTTAACCCCAGCCCTGTCACCCAGCATCTAATGGAGCAATGTAAATCCTGGTGCATAGCACACAGCTCATACCCTCTAGCCCTGTCACACAGCATATAATCAATTTACATAAATCCTGGTGATTCAAAATCCAGGATGGGAAGAAGGTACCTTGGTTTAATGTCTTATCTGAAGGATGGCACATCCCATCGGTACAGCCCTCACCAGCTGCTTCCCCACAGCATAACCCCCCCACATCCTCACTAACAGTCCTGCCATGCAGCATCTCAGGGACTAACCCCAATCCTGCAGCTTTCCACAGAGATTATCCCTCTAGCACTGTCATCCATCATTTCAGGGTCTTACCCCAAGCATGGTGCTTACCCCATTTGTGACACTCTAGCCCTTTCTCATAGCATCTTACTGACTTACACCAATCATGGTTTTCCCTGAACATTGCTTTGGCCTCACACCCAACCCCCACCCCCACCCCGTGGTCAACCAGAATATCAGGAATTACCTCAATCCTGGTGCTTACCTAATAGCTTTACACTATCCCAGTACTGTCACCTAGCAACTTAGACACTTGAATCAATCCTGGTGATTCCCTCATACTCCCCCCAGCCATGTAACCTGGCATCTCAGGTACTTACCTCAATCCAGGTTCTTCCCAATCCATTTACTGGCCCAAGAACTTATACCTGATGTATTGTGCTAGTCACCACCCTCTCATCAATTTGTATCCCATTTACCACCTCCCTCTTACTTCTGGCCATCTATCTACTACCTTATCCTTGTTGTATGTATTGTGTCTTCTATTTATCATATGAACACTGAGAAGAAATATTCTTTTAATGTCTTGACTGTTCCTCCTCTTTTTTGATCATCCACCCTTTCTAATTACTCTAGCAATCTTGTTCCTACCTCTCGTCTATACCATTAACAAACTGAAGAAGTCATTATCTCCTTCTCAGAGTAACTTAGCCAGCTTCAGTACCCTTGATGTTTTGGCAGCCTTGATTGCCCCACTAAAGTCCCTGGATGCATGGTTCTTTGAACTAGAGTGCTAGATAAACTGTTCAGGATGTGATAACCAGCTGAGCATTCAAGAAAACCATGATGTAGTTTGTAATGGATCACTCATTGCTACTGAACATCCTAGGTCATGTTTGTCTTGTTGACGCAGCTGGACAGCGCATTCTGAATTACTTTTCTGGCATAATAGTTTCAAGTCCCTGCTGAGGCACATAATTCTTTTACTCCTCTTTTTTTATAGCTTAATTCATGCCCGTCTCTTATTTTGTTTTGTGGTGTTTATGTAACATGATAGTTTGTGCATAATTTTGTCACTTAACTAAATGAATTTAATATTTAGTGTAATCAGATGAATAAGTTCTTACATGATTAAAATTTTTGAACTTGAATGTTTCCATTAGTATATTTCCTCAAATGTTTCTTTAACTTCCATTACAGAATGTCTAGTGTTAGGCTGAGAATAATTCCAGTAGTTGACGATGATGGGACTGATTCAGATTCCACCAGTATTGATACTAGTGAATCCGATACCACATGTTCTGCTGTTTTTCATCTCAACAACAGTGATTCAAATAGTGAAATAGAGTTTGTTTCTCTGACAGTGATGCCTTATTGATTTGAATCAGCAGCCCAGCCAAGAGTGTTGATATCTACTGCCACTCAGGTCTCACAATCTGAAGAGTTTTCTGTCCGTACTGAAAACACAGACTGGTATATGGCTTAAATATGTTCTCCACACTGTGAATAATTTATGCTAAATATCTTTGACAATAATTAAGAAATATTCCCAAATTTCTTTATAAGTAGTTATTGAAATTGTCAATAAAGTAACTACAGTATATTAAACCTTGCAAAACAAACAATATCATACACTGTCACTTGCTTAGGTCCTTTTGATCTAGCCTGGGAATAGGTATGATTTGTAAGTACTTACTAATTAAGAAATTCAACTAAGTTGTGCTACTTATATTATATTTACAGGTGCATCTGTGACAAATGTATTAATATTCTGGAGCCACCAAATAATATATGCTGCAGAGAAATACCTGAGGTGATGTCGGTTTTATAATTATTGCAACATGCTGGTGATACTCAAATACCATCTGCATAATGGTTCACCCTAGTTTCGAGGGTGTATGCTTAAACTTGATGTGTGCTGGAGACTGCATGTTTTCAGTTTAGACAAGAGTACTCCCAGGATGCTGAATAACCAAGACCTCTGCATGAGTAATCATGTTTTACTAATTATTCTTATTAGAAACTATGTTTGTGATGGTAGATCTATTCTGGTTGACAGGGGACTGATGGAATATATTTCTGATTGTAGATGGACTCGTTTGCTAGGGGGAGGAGGACTGGGGGCCTGGGGTTAAGCAGTATACAAGTTAGGATTAAAGCTATGTAGGTCATCATCTAGGAGAGGCAGTCACAGGAGCTAGAGGCAATGAGATGGGCCCGGAGCCTGGTTTTGAACAGACCTAGTGTTGAGGCAGAGGAGATGGTGTGGCTGAGACCATTCATCTATACAGGAGACCTATAGGCAAAGGAGCATTGCCCTAAGAAGTCGACAGCGAGGAACTTGTAGAATCTGGGTTGTCCAGCTCCTGGTGTTCTGTCGGTTGGTGTTTTGATGTAACAAGACAGTAACACCGGGGGGTGTGAGGCCAAGGTTGATTTTTCCCACCATAGCACATGTGAGATACTTTATACAGTTGGAGAGTTGGAGCCATCTAGATTGTTCATAAAGGGCACAGGTGTGGGTGAGGCGATGGACACCAGTTGTAAGTCTGCATGCTTTGTTAAGAGCAGTTGTTATACGTCAGAGAGTGGACGTTTTGGCGGAGCTATAGATAATGAGGCCATAATCAATAATTGACACCACAGAGCTCTGGATGGCAATCTTCAGGGCCTCAGAGGTGAGGTGCTGCCTGTGCTTGTTGAGTAATCCAAGGTGTGTGCTGGCAGCTTTAGCCATGCTGTCAATGTGAGCTGTAAAGGAGAGATTGGGGTCAAGCAGAATCCCTTGGTATTTGAAAGAGTAAACTTGTTCGTGGACAGTCCCCTGCTTGGTGGAGATGGCAAGGGGGTGTTGCTTGTAACTGTTATGTGAACTGCAGAATAGCAATGACTTGGTTTTCTTGTGACTGAGGACTAGTTTATGATTGGAGAACCATGTTTCAATGGCACTGAAACCGAGTTAGAGGCTGTGTTGTAGTGGTGAAAGGTCCTTGTGTGTGGAAAAGACAACAGCATCATCCACATACTTAATGATTTGTTCTGAGCAGGATTGTGGTAGGGAGTTTAAAAAGTGGCTGAAAAGGAGAAGGCCCAGTATTGGACCCCTGAGGTACTCTGGAGCGGACAGGCAAGGTGTCCGAGATAGCACTGGCAATTTTTACTCTTTGGGAGCAGTTGTCAAGGTATCTTCTCCACCAGCAGGCTGAGTCCAGTGCAAGGCCAGCAAGGAGTAGTTGGTCATATAGCAGCTGATGATGGACCGTGTCAAATGCCTTCAAGAGGTCGATGAAGACAGCCCCTGTAAGAAGTCCTATATCAAGGGAACTATGCACTGCACCGGTAAATTCAAGCAGGGCAGTGGTGATACTATGCCCTTTTATAAAACTGTGCTGTTGTGTGCACAGTATATTATATTCGTACAAATAATCAGTGAGCTGGTCTGCAACAATATGCTCTAGGGCCTTGGATAGTGGTGGCAATATGGAGATCTGGCAGTAGTTAGAGTGGCAGGTCTTATCCCCAGTTTTGTGGACTGGGGTCACAGTGTGAGTTTTCTATATTTCAGGGACTGTACTGGTGTGGAGACAGAGGTTAAGAATTTTAGTTAGGGGACTAAGGACCTCATCAAGTGTAAGTGATAGCAGCTTAAGGTCCAGGGTATCACTGCTTATTCTGGAAGTGGAGATGGCTGAGGCAATGTGGCAGTGAGCTTCATTCATCTTAATCTCCCTGAAGTAGAAATGAGGGTGGTTTGACAGAGTACAGGGTGTGTTAGAGGGGGTGTGACTGACTGTGAAGAAATAAGGTGGTAGAACAGTACTATGGTTAGTAAAAGCCGTGTTAAAGGTATTAGCAATGACCATGGGATCAAGGGTAGTGGACCCTTCAACAATTAACATGGCCAGAGGGGACTTTGATTGTTTCCCAATAATGTCCTTGATATTGTCCCAGAACGCATGGCCATTTCCCCAGGTGTTGGTAAGGATGTCCTTATAATATGAGCTTTTCATGAGACGAATGGATTTTGTGCAGGCATTACAGGCATGTTTGTATTTTTGGATGTCAGATTGTTTGCCTGTGGCTTTAGCCACTGCCCACAGGTGGCCCCTAGATTTCAGCTGGGAAAGGAGCTCCGCAGTTATCCAAGGGTTACAGAGGGCTTTTGTTTTCCATTTTTTTGAAGGAGCAAAGAGGTCACAGGCCTTATTGAAGGTGGTGATGAAGTAGCCGAGGGCAAGGTTAACATCTGTCACCTTGTAGATGGGCAGCCAGTCTTGCAAGGATAGGTACTGCTTGAGATGGGTAAGTTGATCAGGGGGGAGCACTCTGCTGGTAATGATTATAGGGGGTGGCTTTAGAAATTTATTAGACCATTCACATATAATCGGGGAGTGATCACTGAGAGAGTCTGGGGTATAATAAATAATGGGATACCCTTGCATTTAAAAGAGAAGTTACATAAACCAAATCATGGTCTGAATTTAAGAAGAAAGGAGGCTAGGGAACTGGTGCATCCAAAAACTACTAACAATTTTAGCAAAATGACATTTGAACATAAAACAGCGATTAGTTGGAATGCACTTCCTATACAATTAAGGAATCAGGAAATGTCAAGGGCTACATTTAAGGCTGCAGTAAAACAGGAATACATCTCCTGCTGTGAGTGTAACAGGGTAAATTAAGTTGAGATGTCTGCTGGGCCTACTGGGAAGGGTTACAGAAATTCTATTTATAGGTATAAGAAATTGTATTGTTATAATGTATGTTTGTACTATTTCTATCTTATTATATATATTGTTTTGTACCTGATGATGTACTTGAATGTTTTAAATGTAAAAATCTACTTAGATTCACCTTGTAAACAAGGCAATATATAGCCCTAATGGTGTTATACTGTATAATTAAAATTTTACTACTAAAAAAAAAAAATACTTATTTTATATGGCAGTATTTAGAATAACATATGCAGTTTCATTAGTGCACAGTCGTATTCTATTCAAGGGATAAGGCAAGCAGTATTTGACATCTGATACATTGTGACATGTTTGAAATCATGATGAAAATCTGAATTTCTGGTGCACTTCACCATGTGTGAGCAAGTCTCCCCACTGAATTAGTTTGGATACAATTATGGTATTATTGTCATGTCATCGAGTTATGGTTTTATAAGCTGTCTCTTTACTGCAATCTCCATGGGTACTGTTTATAGATTACCTGTTGGTAAGTGACACTTCATGTTATCCTGATATAATTAACCTTAGTGAATTTAGTGCTCACACATTTGCAGGGACCTGGGTCCAAAAAAAAAAAAGATTAATTAAAGTATCCAACATGGAGAATCAGAAACAGCAGATTATAAGTCCAAGTCAAACAGCATTAACATATTCATATTCATGGTCATGGTGAAATTGTCTATCAATTACCACATAGAAATCTTACTGTTCATGACCGTGTTAAAAAAATATAATCCATTGTTTGCCTTTTTTTTTTCAATGTGAGGTTGTAAGTTCCAGAAATCCACATTTTCATTTTCTATAGTTTACATTTTGCACGACATACAACTTTTTCCATTTTACTGTCTTACTAACTTGCATTGTTTATTTTGCTTAATAAAGTATGCACTCATTTAGCAGAGTTGTATCTAGTGTATTTGAATGTAATGATGTCACCACTGAACTTCCTCATTTACTCATGGTGGCAATTAAAAAAGTTTAAAATTTCAAATACAAATATTTATGAAGCAACTGTTGAGGGTACTTAATTTCACACTATAATGCCCCTCCACTGCCCTGCAGCATGGAACTTTGACATCACAATGGATGAGACAAGTACTGCACAATAAGAAATCAGAAAGTTGTTGAGTTAAAAGCAGGATGACACCATCAGGGAATGGCATATGTGTGTGTTTGTATGTGAGTGTTTGTGCCCTATGACTTGATATACATGAGCGTGTGTGAATGTGTGTGTGTGTGTGATTAGTGATGGAGATATATGTGTGTGTGCTTTTTTGAATCTGACAAAAATCTTTGCAACATAAATATTAACTACATGCAGTCAACCCAAGCAAAACGTTTTGAGATTTACTAGAGTCTCACTGAAACTATTCTAAATGCTGAAGGCTGTTATGTCTATAACTCATTAAATCAACTGACATAGTTAGTTATGGCCTCTTCTTTTGAAATTTTGCCTGTTATGGGTGAAGATAGTGAACCAGGTAAACTTTGTCAAATTTCGTCCATTAAATGGATTAGATTTTCCCTAGCCTCCGTGTAGTCAGGTAGCACATTTTTCATTAGCAAAGAAGCATACTCTGTTGATGTAAATACATGAAAAAATAAAAATATAGTAACAGTAATAATTTATCTTATAGTATAGGATGGCTGTAAAAGGTAGGAATTCATTTTACAAAACTAACTTAATAGCTGTAACTTATGTGATATCAACAAGTTAAATTCTTAAAGTAATGTAATAGTAATCCAAATACCACATACACACTATGAGGGGGAGATAATGGCTGCTGCAAGACAGGATAAGAGTATAGTTGTTATTCTCATAGATTACCATATGATGGGGACCCAGAGTAGTAAGGCAGTGTGAAAAGCTAACAGTATGCTGGAGTGTATTGGGAGAGAGATAATCAGAAAAAGGAGGGAGGTGCTGATGCCACTCTACCGCTCCATGGTTAGGCCATATCTGGAGTATGAGGTACAGTTCTGTAGTCTGCTTCTACAAGAAGACATATGCATAAAGGAAAGGGTTCAGAGAAGGGCCACTAAAATGGTACATGGGATAAGTGGGAAGATACATGAGGATAGGTTTAATGAGACAGAGTTGTATCCTCTTGAGACAAGAAGATAGAGAGTTGACATGATCGAAACATTCAAGTATGTGAAGTGGATCAATAGAGTGAGTGAAATCTTAATTTCAGAAAAAGATAGATACAAGTACTGCATTATAGTTGACTGGATTTAGATTGGGATGGAGGTCAAAGGAAACTGTATGTAGTATTACTTCACAAAGAGAGTGACTGAGCCCTTGAATGGACTGTCAGCATATGTGGTGAAGGCCCATACAGTGGATATTTTCAAGATAGCTTGGGACAAACACTAAGGATTGTATAAGGAGGATGGGTGGAGCCTTTGAGGAGGATGGACCAGTAGCGGGGTTGTGAAATGGGCAGACTTGAATGAACAGGAGTGTCCTTTTTCTGCCATATCATGTATATGGATCTAAGAATCTATGAATTAAAATAAGACTAGTAGTATTGCCACTATATTACCTGAAATTAAGGCATTCTGACATAAAATCAAAATGTAACTGTATGTCACTTTGGAATGCTTCTTACGTATGAAACATCCCCCTTTTTTGTATTTTGGATAGTGTATCATAAATTGAAAACCACCATCCTGGGTAATGAATTGACCTTGTTCACTATTCTCATTGTAGAGTAACCCAACCAATCTTAATCTGCAAAACATGCAAAAGCAGTAAAAGTAAAAAAAATAAAGGTACATAGAAAGTGTAACCATGTCAAACTTTGCAGCATATACATCAAATTACCCCCTCATCATTCTGCTGTTTCAGGAAATGAAAGAGAAACAACCATAATGAAATAATAAGAAAAAGTCAATTGGGACTGCATCACTAGTCACATTGCATATACAAGTGAAAAAAGGTTAATATTTACTATATTTTTTTCCAGATCATCATTAAAATGAGAGAAAAATGATGTAACTATGCACTCATAGCTGTGGGAACATTATCAACACATTACAATACATATGCATGCATACCATGAATACATCCAAAGATATGTGAATGCGGTATGCTTAGGGGTGAATTGTATTATTAGACTGTGTAAAGCCTCTAGGCCAGATGTTTGAAAGCTGGTTGACAACTACTTTATGTTCTTTAAGATGGTCTTATTCAGAATTGTTCTCTCTAGTTGTACAGATCCCTCCTTATCTACAAAGTTGATATTTATTGAATGTATTTTTCTGTTACAAAAAATAGGTAATCAACTACAAAAGAACAAACAAATTTGCCAGTAGAAATAGGCTACTTGGTCAATCAAGTCTGCTCGAGTGTGCAACTAGGACAATCATTTTGCGGTTGACCCAAACCCACTATCCTTCCCTATTACCACCCCCACCCCCACCATGATCCATCCCCTTTAGAAAATATCCACTGCTTTACATATCACCTCATCCAGTAGAGCATTCCATTCTGCCATGACCCTCTCCATGAAAAAGTGTCTCATCATTTTTCTGTCCTAAATCTTCACTCTGCAATCTAAGGGCAAACCCTCTTGTGTCTCTCCACCTTCTCAGCCCCAAATCTGGTATCAATAGTGAATATACTGTTATTATTCCTGAAGTCATACAAGATGTCCACCAAGAATATGCCATTCACAATTGGCCAAGTACAGACTCATTCTCTACCATGCTCATCGCAGCCCTTTGTGATGAGAGCGCCATTCCCACCACCCCTACCATCTCATCTGACACTTGTTCATTTCTCTTGTGACCCAGTTGTAATACTCAACTAGGTTTTTCTGATAGGATTTACTGGAGATAAACCCATGATTGTGACTTTCCTGGAGCCCATTCTCTTCCATAAAGGTCACCAGCCTCACCTTAAGTATTGTCTCCATCAACTTTCACACACCATGAATTTTCCAAACATTACTGGACCCAGTTCCAATCCATGTGGCACCACACTAGTAACAGCCCTTGGAGATGAAAGTCCCCCCCCCAGTAGTGGCCCTCCTTTCTCCATAGTGAATAATGAACAGTGGTACTCATCAAGTGCCTCTGCCTGATCCACCCCTTTCATTGTATATCCCCCGTCCTTTCTGATGCTCACTATCTTGTCCTTGTTTCTCCTTCTCTTGCATATGTATCTGAAGAATTCTTTTTCCACATCCATGATGCACTGCAGAAAAAGCAATTCCCTGAGGACATTGGCTGCTCTGACTCCCTTGGTAGCTTCCTTGGACCTCCTCCCATAATACTCCCAATCCTCCAACCTTCTCAGATTTATTGTATTTCTTGGACTAAACAATAAGTCATACAAAATAATTAATTGACATTTAAATAACTATGTGTAGATAGAAAACACATACTTGGTATTAGCCATTGCTTGTCTCTGTCTTCGTCATCGAGTATACCATGTTCACATACTAGAAACAATGGATCATGTCCATCATGAACGTCCATGGTGTGATTTAGGATGCTAGAGCATTTAGTGACTAGAAGTTCATTAGATTTGCCATCACTAAATGCAGCACAACAGCATAACTGATTAAGAATAGATGAACACTACAGCCCAATGTCTTTACAATCTTTCCTTTTGCTAATCACATCTATTTTTTTACCTATACCTGTTGAGAAGAATGTTACCATCACATACATGTTCACATAACTTACTCATATCTTGAAAACATTAAAAATACACTCCCAACTAATGTCCAGTAAGTTAAATTCAATATAGTAATTTACAAATAATGGGCCATATACAGTATTTGAGCCTAGTGGCTCCATACCCTATGCACACCCCACATGGGATGCACCAAGAGGGTGCACATCACCTATGCAACCATGTGAAGAACAACACATTGGGGTGGGTGAGGTGGACAGCACTATGTGCCATGCACCTCTGTTCACCACCGGGATGGGGCACTTAGGCTACTAAACCAACAGGACCACTGGTGTCAGACCACCCCATGGCCATCCAGTGCCATCCAGGAAACAGCAGTGTGCATCAGCCACTTGCCACCCCCCACCATACCCACATGGACACTGGCCTATGGATGTGGCACTCCCTACCAAATGCACTGCTGGTCATGTTATGGAGTACTGTACCCCTCCCCCATGCCACCAACAGACCCCAAACCTTGTCCCTGCAAACTGCACCAGGTTTGAAATGCGGGAGAGACGGTGGCAGTGCCATCCTCTCTTCACAATATGGTAGATCTTAATAGCAGGTGCAATCTGAAAACATCAAAATGTATCAATAAATAATAAATACATTCTTCTGGCAATGTGCCACACATCGTATTGGTGCTTCACATGACCAAAATTCTCATGAATCCACTTGGCAACCTGTCTGCACCTGTCTGTTATTATAGTGTCCACTGTCATATTGTTGGCATGGGTTAAGAAGTTCACTGTTCTCTTTATCCGTTCTAATTTGCACCTTGTACTACCTTTCACTTTATTGATTTATGGAAACAGTAATGTATAAAACGTGACTACACTAGTAATAAAAGAAATATGTTTTATCTGAGCACACTATAGTAATTTTTATATTCATCAATTCTTTATCTATTAAATTAGTGGTAACTTTTAAGGCTGGGGTGGGGTAGGATGGGGAATTGTACCAAAACTCAATCAAACCCATGTTATATAGAGAACAGTGTATGAGTATCCATTCACAATGTCAGATTAACCTACAAAGTAAAGCGTGATAGCTCCATGCTGTCATCTCTATAAACAAAGTAAATTGCATCACATGAAAATCATGCAATCCATAGTGCCAAACAACAAGGATGTTTATACCATGGATATACATGTCGAATGTAAAGGATATTGTATGGGAACCTATCACAATAACATAAAATGTTCAATGGAGAGGCCAATGTATCAACAGGTAACATTGTGAAGAAATCTTGAATAGTCACATAGTTGTCATTGCAGATGCCAGGGTTTAAATTTAGCTTTTGGGTGTATTTGGACACTCATTTACTGTTGTATATAGTTTGTGTTTGATAATATAACTATTTTTGTTTCAAATAGAAAAAAAAAACTGTTTTTTAAACTATAACAAAGAAATGTTTTTAATTCATGAATACTTTACTTGTTGACAGTAAATGTCTAACAAAATAATCTTGATTGTTTGTGGAAAATATACACAAATTAACTGCTTCAGTTTCCTGCACTAATTTGCTATTTAAAACTTTGTTAATCCTTTCCTCGATTACATTATATGAGCCATATTTTGCAAAATGACCTGGGCTATCAGAACGACAATTGCTCGCAATTATCAAATTTCCCTCCATGCTTGCTAACAATGTAATAAGATGATGTTGTTCAGAATTCCAAAGTTTAAATATGGTTGGGTGCACATATAGTCATTGATGCTTGAACAATGATGTGCTTGTAATTGTTGGTATTTTCAAAAACTGGTGCATCAAAAGTACTTTCCTTTGTAAACATTCAGAAAATAGAATCGCACCAGAAAGCAGCAGATTGCCAACAAGCATTTGCCCAACATATGGCTAACTTGCCCATTTCCTTGTATTTCTGCAAAGTTCACAATATTGTGAAACATGGATGGCTGTACCACATGTCTAAGTGACGATACCTCTAGTTGGATGATGACAATATTGGCAAGAAGAAAAAAGTTCCAAAAGGTTTGACTCAAATACAATGTATTTATATTGTTCATCCAATGGATATGATGGTATATTGGGATCTCTAATTACAGTGAAACATATAGAAAATAAAACAGACTATATGGTATGTTATTTCATTCTGATTTGGGTTATAGTTTCATTAGTTTACATTGATTTTAAGATTGATATGTATCCAGGCACTAGTCATTCATCAAGGGTTTGCAGATCAATTATTTTAATGTATGACCCATGTGCATGATAATGCACAATGCCAATGAAGAGTTTGAGTACGCAACTGGATAATTCATTAAACTCCTTTAAATGCACATTATGGCGTGGCTCCAGAGTTGTGCATTACAGTGTGATAACCACATGTATAGTGATGACCGGCACTCAGCTTTCAGCCTTATGCCTAACTACACCCCTAGGAGTGCGATTATCACACTGTAATTCACACCCCATCATGTCTTATTGCTTATGTGCAGGTTGTTTGCAAAATCACAATGCTCACAGCAATTTGCAATGACCAGTCAGCTCTGCCATTTCCATTTCAAGCATGCTCAAAAAACAATGCATTCTTTTACACATGTCTCCAACTTCTGCCTTGATGACAGTAAACAATGCTGCCTGCTAATATCCTGCATACATTTTGTTTGGACCTATGTTTCTCTTTGTTTCTCTTTATCATAAACAAATCAAAACTATAGACTTAAATAATTTCAGCTCTACCTGTTATTCACGGCAAGCGCCGCAAGCAGCGCCACGCCCCCCCCCACCAATCAGGACAGCACCACCAAAAAGAAATGCTTAATTAAAATAAAGGGTAATAGAGAAAATGATGTGACTCATATTGAGGTTTATTACCATAATGAAACACTTTATCAAAATATGAGTCTAACCCATCCCACAACTCATTAACTTGGTGTTACAAAATAGTGCATTATTAAGACCAACTTCAATGAAATAAAAAAAAAACTGTATTAGTAAGTTTGTGTATGTATATACGTACATGTCCATGTCAGAATGTATGTCTTCATCATCAGACTCTAGTGATGGAATGTAGTCAGATGAGCTGACGTTACCAGTTTTACTACTTACTGAATCATCATCAACACTGTCCGGATGACATGGAGCTGAGGTTTCATTGGTCAACCATTTTTCTGGTGGGTTGTCATTCAACAAGTCACATTGTACACCTATGTCTACCATCTCAGCTTTCTTTATGTGATGAGTACATGTTTGTACTCCTTTGTCCTTTTTACTCTAGTGACATTTGAACTCCTGACAATGTTTAAAGGAAATCATTATAAACACAATTCCATCACTATTTTAGATTAATCACTTTCAGAATCTAATCAGTTTCCAATAATTATTCATAATTTAAGCAATAAGACATGACAGGGTGTGTGTTATTGATGAATAGCGTCATGCCTATGATGGGTTGAAGCAAGAGGCCACAGGCCGAGTTCTTCTGCCACCCTAAGTGTGACTTTATTCAGGGACAACGTTCACACCTGAGTGCCTTATTGCTATTATAATATGGCTATAAAAAAATCAGATAAGACTTCAATGATGAAACAATAGACATAAGAAACAAATCAGAAGTTATAACTTTATTATAATTAATTTAGACATAAAATAGAGCTAAAATAGTCCTTTCAAGACCTTTACTGCATCCCTCCAGATTGCTACAGTGATTTTTTATAGCCGATTTTATTACTTAGTGATTAGCAATATTTTTTATACTCATAATTTTATCTCACTTTTCACTATGCAGAATTGAACACATTAATATTTACAGTCCTATTTAGTGTCCCTATAGAGATCAATCGTGCTGCATCAGAGGCATCCATATGATTCTTTTCTGTGTTCCCTTGGTTTTATTTTTAACAGGAGTGAATATGGTCCTAACAAACAGAAAAAAAAACAATTAAGCAATAATGTATGACAGTGTATCCATTGTGGTTGGATGGTGGCACATCTTGGGTGTGGCATGAGGCATGCGGCATCGCAGAGTGCCTTCACTTCACCCACCCGAGAAGTGCAGTTACCCCACCACAATGTACACCCTAGAGTGTCTTACTGTGATTTTATAATATGGTTATAAAAAATCCAGTAAACTGATTGGCTGAGGAGCTCATGACCCAATGCTTATATCCCATGACAACAGCACTGGAAGAATGTCCAGTAGCCTCTTCACAATAAAATCAATAGTACCAGCCATTCCTGAATGCCAACACGAATGTGGCTGTAACCTTTACTCACTAATAACCTTCAACTAGGCCCTAAAACTGTATTAAATCAATAAACATAAGAATTAAAAGTTATTTGCCCTCATAATCTAACCTCTTGCCATACCTTACTTAATTATGTCACCTTAGTCTCATGTTTTTTTTTTCATCTCATAGTAAAGCGACATTTCCATATCAAGCAAAGAGTTCATGATTTGAAGCCAGATGATGCAACACATAACCCTAGTATGGGCAAGTGATGGATTTGGGTGGGTGGGGGGAGGTGAATTCAGTGCTTACTCCATTACTGAGCAATGTAAAATATACGAACTGGAGATAGTTTTACCGAGTTTCAAAATAAATTTTACACAGCATGATGGAGTACAACAAGGTAAGAACTCAATCACTGTGTAGTGAAGCAGTCTTATAATAACCCTGTTCAGCTTATCGCTGGATAGTGTTGTGTAGATTAAATGAATCAGTTGCTGTTAAACTAGGGTGGCTTGAATCTTAAAATTATTAGAACTTTTTGACCCATGAGCACAGACCATGTCATGATCAGACTGCTTAGTCATTGGCCTGTCATAACAGTTTGCCATATTTTTCACATTTGGTGTTATGCAGAGGACTACTGGAATGGGTTACCATTTAACTAATAATGTATGTTGATAACTATTGATACATTTTGTTGTGGTATACCACCAGACAAATTAATGTGTAACTCCCCTACAAATGGGGATTCCTGTAATGTCTTCCTGGGCTTACCTATTGCCCACTGCAAGGATGGTGTTCTGTGTCTGCAGTAGTTGTGATTGCCTGCATGAGAGCGCCCTGTAAAGCCTAATTTCCTGTCTCTTTAAGAGCTATCTATTCTGTGTGATATAATTAGTCTGGGTTGGTACCAAGTGGTTTAAGACTCGTGACCCTCCCAGTGAGTGTGGGTTCAATATTGCTATCATATGGTATAGGTGATTGTTTATCTGCTGCTCTGTCTAGGCCACTAGAAGGGTTAGTGGGGGGTTACAGTATCCCAGAGGGCTATACCCACAGCAGTTACGCTACCACAAAACCATTCCTCTGGGTGGAGGCACTCATTCTCTGAGCTCAGGCCCCTCAATCTGTGCCTAGTCATGCAGGCGGGGTAGTAGCCTTTGGGATAGTACAACCTAGGGGTTACAAATGCAAAACCATATGATGATTTTTTTACAAGAAAAAAATGAAATGGATTATTGTTTACATAGCTCACATAACATAATGAAAAGAAAGTCAGCATTAATTTAGCTATACTATGTCTTGCTTTTCTGATATTGCATTGAGTGGCTTTAGTGTAACTGGTAGAACAATGAATATTAGGTAAGCATAGAACATCTGTATATGTAATTATATCTAATGTGCTTTAGTTTATGCTGCTGTGATTAACATTTTCTGTTATAGCATCAGTTGGAATACTGTCTCCATTATTAGTACCCTGATCAGACATAGCATCTCCAATACAAAATGTGTTTGAGAGATCATCGCCTGCCTATAACCCAGAAAACAAAAAAAAATATGTATATGAAAAGAAAGTTTAACATAGAAATGGAAACCTACATGTAGTGCTCAGAATATATATAATGCAATTAAGACACCATGGCTTGAATATGTTTTAAATAAACACCTATAATTGTCAACTGTTATGCCACATTAGGGTACAATCACAATCCATTATCTGTGAACTGTAGTACAATAGCATTTTGAAATGAATGGAATTCTATACAAAGCAATGCTCTACTATACACCATATATAAATTATTTTATTAAATAAACAACCTCACCATGGCTTTGTAAAGAGAAATCAGTACCTACCTACTTATTATTATTAAGTCTGCATTGATAACCTACATTAATGTTGCTTGTAACTAGGATCTACATAACCCTATGTTGCTAAGTTGGCTTAATTTTACCTAGCATCTTCTCTGGAAAAGGCACATGAGGTACTTCATGAAATACTCACCGAAATCCTAGACCTCCCTGCCCCAGTTACCAAAAGCAGAACCAAAAGAAAATCCTGTCCCTGGTTCACAGATACCCTAAATATTGCCTTATGTCATAGAGATGCTCTTTGGAAAAGAGCCAGAAAGTCTAAATTTGCCACAGATTGTTTTGCTTTCTGAACCGCAAGGAATTTCTGCACTAAAACTATCAGAGCTGTGAAGTCTAGTTAGTTCTGCTATGAACTTAACTCATCCACTAACTCAGCTACTAAGTTGTGGAAAACTTTAAGGGAGGTAGAAGTCCATAATAGCACTGGCACACTTCCCCACAAAATTTCGACTGCTGGTACCCACACTACAGATAAAAATGAGATGCTTGACCTCCTTAACAATCACTTTGCCACAGCAGGGATGGCTTTTGATACCTGTCCAGCAAATGTCATAAGGGGAACAGTTCCTTAGTCAGTCATCTGATTACCACTCTTTCTCCTTCGGCCCGGTCACCGTCAAACAGGTTGAGGATCTCCTCCTTCAACTTTTATTTTTCTGAACTCTATTTTATCACCCGTTACCTCCGAACTCTCTCCAGCAACCTCCTGGATCCACAGTCTCTACCTCCCAATGTGGCTTGGTAGTACTCCACAGGCTTCTCTCTGGCACCAGGCATCCCCCGAGTCTACCCTCCGGGGAAGGGCCACCCCCACCCAGGGCACTCTTTCTCTAAGTGTTGAGACACCAGGCCAGAGAGAGAGTAAGAACTAAGTCCATGTGTGGGAGTGTGGTCTGCTGAGGGAGGAGCCTTCACCTATTGGCGATTAGGTTTTTTTTTTCCTTTGTACAACATCCCCTGTGGAGCTCGACTGCCAAGCCAATGCATGTCATGGCTCCACCCCCTGGCATATGGCACAATGCTAATTCAGCTACCCTCTCTGGCCTCCACCAGAGGTCACTCATTGAGCATTTGCTACCCCAACCCTCCCCTGGAAAAAGAGAGCAGTCCTCCAGATGCTCAATCTCTTTCCCCTCCTGCCAACCCCCAGCCGCCCGGGTCCATTCCAAAAACCCCAGTTCACTGGTGTGACACGAGGTGTGGTGTCCAGTGTCTCAACTATCTGCACCACTGGGCTGGCCCTCCTTCTTCAACTTGATACTAAGAAAAGTGTGGGCATGGATATGATTGAGCCTTTCTTCCTAAAGTTGGCCTACTATAGTTTGGCTCCCCCTATTACCCACCTTTTCAATTTGTCTCTCAATCAGGGTTCCCTCTCCAAGGTCTGGAAGTTGAACCATGTCATCCTTCTATTTAAATCAGGGGACCCCTGTGACCTAAATAATTACCGCCCAATCTCCTTGCTCCCGGCCTTGTCAAAACTATTGAAGAAGGTAGTAAATGAACAGCTCAGATCTCATCTGGAAAGTTTTAATCTACTAAACCCAATTCAATCCAGTTTCTATCCCATGCATAGTACCTCCACTGCCCTTACTAAGGTTGTAAATGACTGGCAGTCTGCACTTGATAACAAACAATACATATGCACCTTGTTTCTGGACCTTAGCAAGGCCTTCGACACGGTGGACCATGATTTGCTCCTGGTGACCCTGAAAAGAGTTGGGTTGGACAACCTGGCCCTAAGTTGGTTCGCAAACTATCTTGTGGATAGAGAGCAGCAGGTCAAGGCTGAAGGAGACCTATCGCCAAAAAAAGTACTCCTTAGAGGTGTCCCCAAGGATCCATATTTGGTCCACTTCTCTTTGCCATTTATATTAATCAAATTGACACTGGCCTAAAGTAATCTAGTATCCTTCTCTTTGCTGATGATACAGTGCTATACATTAACAGATCAACTCTGGGTCAAGCCATTTTGGACCTCCAGAATGATTTTGACATCCTCCAAAAAAATCTACTCAACTTGAAACTCCTTCTTAATGCCAAAAAACTAAGGCCATGATTTTCTCTCCATTGGCTCCTCATCTCAAAAAAAAAAAAACACAGATGAGGTTCCTCACATATGCACCCTTTTGGGAGAAGCCATGTAGTTTGTGGAACAATTCAAATACCTGGGGGTCTGGACTGACTACAAATTGTCCTTCATTGATCACATTGAAGAACTCACTAAGAAACTGCATCAAAGGCTTGATATTTTCTTCAGGATCGAGCCCTCACTAACCCAGGAGGCTAGAAAACTCCTAGTCTAAGCTGCCTTCTTCCCTCTCCTAGACTATGCAGACTTCCTATATGGCCATAGTACTAGCACAGCTCTCTCCAAGCTTGATACCCTATACCACAGAGTCCTTAGGTTCATTTTGGATGCCCCTTATGACCCGCACCACTACATCCTCTATTCTTCTGTAGGCTGGAACTCCCTTAGCTTCAGGGGGCAAAAGAATGCTATTCTATGGACATAAAGTCCAAAAAGTGGTATCACTCGGGTCTCCTACTGCAAATATGGATACAAATTAAACCAGGAAAAAGCCAAATGCAATCATAAAGAAGTTTATTGAAGCAGGGAGTACCAGCAACACATAGAGCTCCCTCTTGTGCACCCAGCACTTCGACTTCTCACAAGTCTTCCACATATAAGGCAATCACTCATAAATTACCTCAGTACCTCACAAGCTGCCTAACTCCCTGCATCTCTAGTACCTATTCTCTCAGAAGTCTTACCATCCTATCTCTGGCTATCACTAAAGTTAAAACGCGCTTTGGTAGAGCCTCAATAAGCTTCACTCTTCCTACGCTCTGGAATAAGATCCAAAAAACCTTAAGGCTCACTTTCTCTGTCATGTTCTCCCGCTTCAAATCCTTGTTCCTGAGGACCTTCTCTGAGGTCTGTCATTGCTTCAAGTCAAGGTCTTAACATCACAATTTGTTACTGCCATAAAATTCTGGACTTAAACCCCAACCATTGCCTGTGGCATCTGTCATGTTTCTCACTTAGAACAGCCCTTCCTCCCTAGGCCATCATGTCCAACCCTCTCCTATCTCATCTGACCTTCCTTCCCGACTCCCTATACCCCCCTCCCTCCCTTGCCAGGTCATGCCTACAGTACTTATCAAAGGACTCTTACATCTCAATCTTCTTCTCACTTTGATGCTAGAAGAACTGCCACTCCTGCTCACTATGACTCCTCCAATGATGTTTACTGTATAAACTTTAGCTCATTACCTTAGGTCCATATATCTGTATCTATGCAATTGTATTTAAATGGCACTACCACCTGTTGAACCTATTGTTATGTTCTGGTGGAAGTACTTTATTACATGTGATGGTTATATGTTATTATGTTGTTATAATTGCTATGTAATTGTTATGTACTTTCACTCAACCTGTTATGTCTTAAACCTGTTGGCAATTGTTTTGCCCCAGGTCCATCTTGTAAATGAGCTCATCTCAATGATGTTTCACCTGGCAAAATAAAGATTTTGATTGATTGATTGATTGAATTGCCTCTCCATCCACCCAGAGTTTAAGCTGCTTGCGGGATCCTATGCCCCATGTGAATCACTGCACTTTTTTTAAATTGAATTCCAGCTGTAAGGTTTACAACCACCATTACATAATCGTCAGGGCTTACCTCTTGGCCTCCAACCCCCCCACACAAACCCTTCCACCCCTCACCCCCGAGTGTTCACCCTATATCAGATCTTCATATCATCTGCTAATAGGCACAACCTCCCCTACAGCCCATCCACCAGTTAACTGATATAGATATTAAAATAAAAGATGAATCTCAGTGATGACCACTGAAGTACCACAATTCTCTCAACTATCTCACACCTACAAATATTGATTACGGAATGTGAGGCAGTAACAGCAGATAAATTGGGCAGCAGCAACTGAGCTAGGTTGAATGTATGGGGATGGGTGGGCCGGAGGGGGGAGTGAGGGTTCATGCTAACACATGCATCATGAAAATCAATGATTGGTCAGTTCATATGAACTGACCCCCTCCCCACAAAAGCAGCTATGATGAGGATATTGCTTTTGGTCCAAGTATATGAAGCAATTAGGACAAGCATTTGTCAATGTCAAACGTTTAGTGCTTGGTATACAATTTGGTGGGGTTGGGATGGTACATTGCACAGTGGGTGGTAACAGAATAGTTTCTTATGAAGCACAGGGAATCAAATATGGGAATGGAGGAGTGTGGGTGGTATATCACAAAGATGACAGTAGCAGAAGAATATATTATGAAGTATGGAGAATTGGGGACAGGAACAGAATTATGGGAATGATACAGTACATATTGGGCAGTAGTGAGAGGGTTTTGCATGAAGTATGGGGAATCTGGAACTGGAACAGAGGGGTGGGACAGTGCAGCACACAATGTGTAATAGCAAGAGGGTTTCTTAAAAAGAACGGATGATTGGGGATGTGAGCTCAGGGATGGGTGCAGTACAGTGCAAAGTGGGTAGTAGCAGGAGTGTTTCTTATGAATTATGGGGACTCAGGAATGGAGAGATGGGGGTGTAGCCAAGTGCACAGTGGACAGCAGCATGTTGGTTTCTTATAAACTACGGGGAAATCAAGGACAGGGATGAATGGGTAGGGGGTTGGTACAGCACTCAGTGACAGTACAGTTGGTATGGCAGTGACGGGAAAGTGCTGAAGCAAGCATGGACTCCAAGGATGACCAGCTGCTGATTGCATTCTCTATCCAGGAAGAAAGACTCTAAGTGATGGGTCTCATGAGTCCTTCTAGGCCTCTTGTCTGATGTTGAAACCTGATCAGCTACTTGCTGGTCACTGATGCGGCTACTTTTTTTGCTATTACAAACCAGCAAACAGCAAGATGTGTCACAGCAACAGTATGTGCTGACTTATGTAGACTGTCAAGATCATTTCAGTTTCAACTACAATGTGATCTGCTTTAACACCCCCCCAAAAAAAATCCCCTTATGTTAATCCCAAAATGTTTGTGCACAAGTGAATCAAACATAAACATCAACTGAGGTTTGAGCCAGAGGTCCCACTTGATACTCAAAGTGTATGTGATCCTGGGCAGCATAAAGTAAAGTTGTTTCATAACAGGCAGACAGTAATGCAGAGCAAAACATTGGCAAGAGGAGGACCATTTTGAGTACCAAGAACAGTGACAGACTGAGTGATGATTATGTAGTGATACTAATGAGCTTTATAACTTTTGCTGGGGTTAAAGAAATGTAATGTTTCATGTCTTAATTGTTTTTGAGGGAATAAAAAAAATGTGTTTCTTAGGCACGGGTTTTTAAGAGTTAGTATTTTTTTTGTCATTTTATCATTCTAAAACCACTACCAACTCACATTACAACAATTTATACAAACATTATATGCAAACGTCATTAACAGCAAACATTTAACACACATTATAAGATTCTCACTTAATATGTCTAGGTGAATGCATACTCTTATGGAGGTGTGGGCACAATTTGTAAGATCAACTAGGGGTGCCACACACTGAAAGCTGGGGCCTGCATATAATAGATTAACTCTAGAGGGAGTTGAGAGAAAATATGACAAGAGATAATGATATTGTAGAATTACATTAATTTTTAATGAAAAAATAAAAAGTATTAAGTAGGCTCTGAATGTGTAATCAATATTTACAATACTTAGTTTTTCAGTATATATTCTGTACATTTTTACGTTGTGATTCACTAAGTCACAAGCAAGAGAATTTACTGATTTGCATTTCTTTGTGGGGGACAGTACTGGTACAAGATCTAGCTTCCTTTTATAACCTAACATCCACTGATTGTAACCAATGAAGTCATTAGGTGCAACAAAATGAGCACCACACATCACATTACTTGCATTCCCTCCAGGCCAATAGCTCAAGGTGGAAGTTACAAATCTGTCCCATTCAAAATGTATGACATCATCTTTAAGCTATAAGTGCACACTTACATTATCAAGAGTGGTGTTACCACACCCACCAACCACACATCGCTTTGGCATACCTTCAAACACAAACAAATTATTTAAAATATGAAAGTATTCTGTGAGGGCTTTTTTAAAAAAGAATGTAATTTTGAAAATGACTTTGTAAAGCTATGTTTATCTATGTGTGATAATTTCTGCAAACAATCAGTGTTCAAATAATCAAAAGTCAGTTACAAGCCCAGTAAATAAATTGCATTATACTAACTCTGAAGCTGTCAAAGAGAAACACATGACTACATTAATTTAAACTTAACTTCAAAACATGTCATGTGTTAAATGATAAAACACTTTATGTGATTAAATAATTTATTAACAATGTAACTGTCAGGTCAAAATAAAATAAAATCAGGAAACACACACTAAGTTGCATCTTGTTTGCAGATGAGGCCAGTGATCAGAAGGAAGTAAACTGAATTCCTTGCGGTCACACAGTATTGAAGTGGGTGATGTGGGACTCAAACCCAGATCTACAGGTCTGCCGCTATGAGCTATATTGCAAAACACTGTAACCCTATATTTTTGTGCTGTTTATTATCAGGATAGTAAAATGTATATGACTAAGCAGCTTAGACAAGCACTGAATCTTATTTACTCCTAGCAGAGAAGGGACAACAATAAAAAATTAAATAAAAATTCAACAGTATTGTGGTGTGATCTTAAACATACAGGATTCAAAATTATGCCTATACATATATATTTATAAAAGATCACCCTTTTTCTATGTCTTGCTCAATCTTCAACTCTCTTCAAACAATTTCATATTTCAAAAACATAGGTAAAAGCAACTAAGAGGCAATGCGCTCAGCAGGTGATAGATGGGTAGAGAGCCAATGGATATTTCCACAGTTTTTTTTTTTAATCAAGAGTTTCATACAGAATCAAGCCAGCTTAATGCCAAATAACAGCAACCACTGTCTATTAATAAACCGTAATAAAAACAAAGCAGAAATTATTACTTTTTCTTCCAGCCACACAATTCAGATAACCATAATAATCATCAGGGGAAATTATAAATGGACACCGAATGTAACACTTCGTAACCACATGACTAACAGTTTAAAACTAAGCCCTGTTCAAATTTCATTATAAATTGGGATTTGCAATTGTGGAGAAAACATTCAAACTCGTGAATAAGGGGGAAGTCTTGATTTTAAACAAGAAAAAGCTGATCACTGAGGTGACAAGCCTTCACACTCAAATTACCAGGACTGAGAGATGGTGTGCATTACCTGACTGAAGTAGTCAGGATTCAGCTTTCATGGGAAAAGTTGGGTACTCAAGAGGTAATTACACAAAAATGGCTAGACAAGGCAAACTGTCATGAACATAAACAGAACTAAGAATAGTCGAAATTACAATAGAAATAACATGGCACAATTATAACAAATGCAAATGGACATGCATTATACATTCTACACCCTTAAAAATATATAAATACTGAGCAGCTCTTTAATCAACAAGGTAAGATCTTGACTGAAATTATGGATGACATAAATTTTATATTATCAAATGGCCGATGCCCAGGTGACCAAGAAGGGGGTTACACATTCATTGGACATTTAAGATCTTTTACCATTGAATTAGTATGAGCCTATATTGATGCCTTAAAACTTTTCAAAGATTTACCAATTTTGGATCAAATGGATTCCGCCCACTTTCCTCTGTTAACTAGTGTACAGCTAGAACTTTAAAAATGGATTAAAACAGGAAATGGATGGCCTGGAATTGGTTGACTCTAAAAGAATTAAATGGCAGGGGGAGGCTGTGGTGTTCTATTCAGAATTACTACATTCTGATTGCCTGACGTCTATATGGGATGCAATTATTATGACTACCAGTGTCCAAATAGCTTATAATAAATGGATAGAAATGAATAATTAAAGCATACCTCTTTTTAGAACAAGTGAAACTCTCAGACCATTTAATATAATCTGGTTTATCAAAACCTGTAGAAAAAGCAAGAGTAATTTAAATAGGTTAGCACATTACTATAAAAAACATCCTTCAAGAGGGAACTTGAATACTCAATAAAGTAAGGAAAGAGTATAGGAAATTTCTGGAAGAGGAGAAAAGAAAATACTAACAAGTTATGTAGGAAAAGCTAAAAAATACTGTTCTGAAAAAAATTCTAAGACTTTCTGGCCCCTATTCAGTTGTGGCTGTAATCAGTATGCCAGGAACGTGAAAGCTTCCATTACCCCACAAATTTGGGAGGAGCACGTGTATTCCCTTTATTTCTCTGTCACTGAAGAATCTGATTGTTTTCATCTAGACTACATTCCTACAGACGGTAAGTACAGTACTTTCCTAGGTTTTTTTGTATCTATAAAGAGGAATTTTACAAGCTATCAGTTCAATGTCGTCAAATAAGGCCTCAGGTCCTGACCAGTTTATTGGTTATTTAAAAATCATTTTCTGATTGGTGGTTTATATTTTCCTGGTCATTTTTTATTTTTTTGTTGAAAAGGGAGACTTCCCAGTAAGCTGGAAAGGTAGTATTATTTTTCCTATATTTAAAAAAGGAAACTCATTAAATTCATGTATGTACAGTCCTATCAGTTTAATTGATAGTGTTCAGAAAATGTTTTCCAAAATAATATTAACTAGACTGCAGGGCTGGATAGCTGAAAACCATTTGCTTTATGAGGTGTAGAATAGCTTTAGAAGTGACAGATCAGCAATTCAACATTGATATGTTCTGTCCCACCTTATCTGAAGATATGTTAATAGAAACATAGAAACATAGAAACAGAGAAGTTGACGGCAGATAAGGACCGCAAGGCCCATCCAGTCTGCCCATTTCTTTTTCTACCTTATAAATGTGCCATCGGCCTTTGCTCTGTCAGTGACCTATCTATTCATAGTCATTTGTATTGCTCCCTTATGCCTATCCCATGCCTGTTTGAAGCCCTGCACTGTATTCATAGCCACCACTTCTTGTGGTAAGCTATTCCATGCATCTACCACCCTTTCTGTGAAAAAGAATTTCCTCACATTCCCCCTTAATCGGCCTCCCTCTAATCTCATGCTGTGTCCTCTTGTCCTGCAATTTTCTTATATTTAAACATGTTAGACTCTTTCACCTTGTTTATGCCCTTAAGGTGTTTAAATGTCTCGATCATATCACCTCTCCCTCCTTTGCTCAAGGGTATACATATTGAGCTCCGTTAATCTGTCCTCATATGTCTTCTGATGCAGTCCCTGCACCATTTTGGTTGCCCTTCTCTGGACTGCCTCAATTTGGTTAATGTCCTTGTGAAGGTGTGGCCTCCAATACTGCACGCAGTACTCCAGATGGGGCCTAACCAATGTCTTGTACAGAGGGATTATTACCTCCCTCTTACGACTTGTGATACCCCTACTAATACACCCTAACACCCCTCAGCCTTACTCTACTGCTTTAGAGGTCTGTTTGATGATTTTAGGTCATCAGTGATGATGATGCCCAAGTCTCTTTCTTCCTTTGTGACTGCTAGCAACTCCCTCCCAGCCTATAAGTGGCTTCAGGGTTCTCTTCCCTATGTGCATGATTTTGCACTTCTTTGCATTAAACCCAGTTGCCACTCTTCTGACCATTTTGCTAGTTTATCCAGATCTCTTCTCATTCTGCCCACCCCATCTGGATCATCTACTCTGTTGCAGATCTTGGTGTCATCTGCAAACAGACAAGCCTTACCCTCTAGTCCATCTGCGAGGTCACTAATGAAGATGTTGAATAGGACTGGCCCCAGGACTGATCCCTGAGTACCCCACTTGTGACTTGCATCTCTTCTGACTGTATACCATTTACCACCACTTCTGTTTTCTGCCAGTCAACCAGTTTGCCACCCAGTTGACCAACTTCTGACCCACCCTGAGCCTACCTAGCTTATTTATCAATCTTCTATGTGGAACAGTGTCAAAAGCTTTGCTGAAGTCAAGGTAGGCGACATCAACTGCTCCCCTTGGTCCACCACTCTGGTTACCCAGTCAAAGAAATCTATGAGATTAGTTTGACAGGACCTTCCTTTGTAAACCCATGCTGTCTTGGATCCTGTGCCCTATGGATTCCAGGTGTTGCACTATCCTTTCCTTAAGGAGTGCCTCCATAATCTTGCCCACTACTGAGGTAAGACTGACTGGTCTGTAGTTCCCCGCCTCCTCCCTGCTACCACTCTTGTGGAGCGGGATCCATGAGCCCTTCTCCAGTCTTCTGGGACCTCTCCTGTGCTCAGAGACTCACTAAACAGTTCTGCTAATGGCTCTGCTAGTTCCTCCTTTAGCTCCTTAAGTACCCTGGGATGTATGCCATCAGGTCCCATTGCCTTATCCACCCTGAGCTTAGCAAGCTCTTGTAGGACCCTTCTTTGTGAAGGGAGTAGTGCTCACCTCCCTCCCCCTGTGTCCATGATGCTGAGCTGTGGGCCTGCCTACCTTCTCTTCAGTAAATACTGAGCAAAAGTATCTATTTAGGATAGATGCCTTTACAGGGTCCTCCTCCTCACATGCTCCCTTTCTCCATTAAGCTTAGCAATACCCCTCTGGACTTTCTCCTTTCACTAATGTATCTATAGAAAGTCTTGTCACCTTCTTTACTGTTCGTGCTAGTGTTTCCTCAGTTTGGGACTTTGCCTGCCTTACTGCCTTACCTGCTTCCCTTAGGGCAGTTTGGTATGCCTCCCTATCTTCATCCCGCTGTGTTCCCTTATATTTTCTGAAGGCCAGCCTTTTGGCTCTGACCTTTCTGCTACTGTATTTGAGAACCAAAGTGGTTTCCTTCTTCTTTGCACTTCCTTTCTGTCTAACACAATGGGATGTTGCTTCAAGTATTGTATCCTTAATGCTTGCCCACTTTGCCTGTACCTCCTCACCTGTGTTTCTTTTGCCAGGGCTAGCTTAACTCTGTTGGCCATCTTATCAAAGTCAGCTCCTCTGAAGTCCCATATTTTTGCCTTGGAATGGGATGATTTAGATGTAGTAGCCAAATTGAACCATACCATGTGATGGTCACTGGACCCCAGGTGACCTTCTACCTGAGAGATCTGTGATCCCTTCTTTGTTAGTCAGTACTAGATCTAGGATAGCCCTGTCTCTTGTGGGTTGCTGTACCAGTTGTTTGAGGCCTCCCCTGCAGGGAATCCACTATGAGTCTAGTTCTGGCAGATGTTCCTGCTGGTATTGACCAATCTATATCTGCATGTTGAAGTCTCCCATTATCAGAACCTCCCTTTAGCTGTCATGTTTTGTATATCTTCTAACAGTAATGTGTCTATGTCCTCCCTCTGGTCTGGGGCCTGTAGACAACCCCAGTTCTTATGGCTGTCCCATTTCCTGTTTCCAGGGTGACCCACAGTTCTTCTGGCTCCTTATGTGTATTCTGAATTTCTGTAGCTTTGATATTTTCATTAACATACAGGGCCACCTCCCCCCTTTTGCACCTCGGTCTCTTCTGAACAATACATAGCCAGGTACTGAAGTCTCCTAGTGTGGTTACTGGTAAACCACGTCTCACTAATTGCTACTATGTCCAGTTTAGCCTCTGACATTATTGCCTGCAGGTCTGGGATCTTATTTCCCAGGCTGTGAGCATTTGTGTACATGATTTTCCATTGGCCAGATTTTGTGTGTTAGTTGTTGGGTGAAGTTTGGCATTACCCTGTGCATCGTATGGGGAGACAAACCTTTTTCTTACCTGGTGATGCAAATGAATGGCAAACACGCTGAATTCCTGTTTGACCACTAGCTGAGGGGAGGGGTGTTCTTCCCATTCGACGTATGGGGTGCTGCACCCTCTCCCCATTTGCTAGTTTAAATATTCTGCAAAGACGTCAAACTTCTGCCCCAATGCACTGACTCTTTAGTCAGATGCAGTCCATCAAATTTAAAGAACTTTCGCTCCCAGAACTGTTGCCAGTTCCCTACAAATCTGTGTCCTTTTCCTGGCACCAGTCCTGAGCCACGTGTTTAGCTCCCTATCTCTCCTTCTCTGACCTTCCGTCCATCTGTTCCCTTTCTCCCAGACTGGCAGGATCTCAGAGAGGAGATGCCGACGAAATAGATGATAGTTTGTCACCCAGCTTAGTCAGGTGTTCCTTGGTCTCCACAACTGACCGGCTGGCGGATCATTAGTCCCTATGTGTACTAGGACATCAATGTTTTCTCCTGCTTTGTGAACAATTTTAGCAATGCGGTCAGTGTCTCTCCATGCTGATGTACCTGGGAGACATCTGACCATCACCCCTGGCTGGAGATGGGTATCAACTCCCCGAATCATGGAGTCTCCTATGATCAGAAGTTTTTTGGATTTCCTTTGTGCTTGTTTAGTTTTGGTTCCTGATTTGGGTGAGTATTGTTGTGCTAGCTCCTGTGTGCAGTGTCCTGCTCTGCAGTGTCTTCTGCCTCTTTATTTGATTTCAGAGATAGAGGCAGATACCTGTTTGTAGCGTTTATATGGTTTTTGGAGGTAATGTGTTGGAGAGCAGAGAGTGATGGGGCACCTGATTTGCTCCTCCTAACCACCTGCCAACCTCCTGGACCAACTACCCTCTGCGGTCGAGGTTTTTCTGTTGGATGCTGGGAAATGGCGGTGGTTCTTATAATGTATTTCCCTTCAATATGAAATTTGAGGCGCAATCTCGCCCATGCTGCCCGGAGCTGAGACCGAAGATCTCCAAAGGCCTCAGCATGTGGGACAGTGTCCTAAATCCTGTAAGACTGTCCTTCTGAAAATTGTTCCACAGTACCTGCAGTTAATGAAATCCATTCCAAATAAGTTGCTGGGTTTGTAACCTAGTCAGAGTAATTAGAAGGAAAAAAGGAAAAAATGCAAGTAATGGTTTAATTGTGCTTTGTTTAACTTGTTATAACAAGTTAAATTACTAGTGCCCCTGTAAATGAGATCACCTTGTGGAGGCCCCACTGATCCGCCCCTTCCTGCTCTGCCACAGGAAATGTCACAACTGTGGTACCCTATAAAAAGGAGTGTGGTGGGGTGGTTGGGGATGGGGTGGGTGGCTGGGCCTTCCCTGCCTAAAAAGAAGAACCACGGACGAAAGAACAAGGAGGTAAGAGCAGAAACAATCAGTCAACAACAAATGGAGTAACCCTGAAAGCTTATCCTAATGTTAGATAAAACTGTAAACCTGTAAAGCACCACCTGTATAATTTCAGAGAAGATATACCCTGTAAGAAACACTTTGCTCCAGAGAAAAATAAAGCAGTAACAGAAGATATACCTTGCAAAAGACAATTTGAATCAGAAGATTACAGCAGTAATCTGTTAGCACCTACCTGTAGGCACACCTTGTAATAATGCAGAAGAAGGTATACCAGCAACAACAATTTGAATCAGAGAAAAATAAAGCAATGAAATGTTAGCCACAAACAGTAGCAATCCCTGTGAGTAAAAAATCAAAACACCACCACACAGTAAATCTGCTTAGCCAAACTAAGTCTTAATCCTTCTCCCTTGCTCTGGTAAGTTTCTCTACTCTGCCTTTCAAGCAGTCTTAGAAGGAAAGAGCTCAGGTGAAGCTAGGTGCCTTGGCCAGCAAACCAAGTCTTCTATAAAAAATTCCAAACTCTTTTGCTGTTTTATTGACCTCAAGTCCACATTTGACAGCATTAGTCACAAATTGCTATGGTGAAAACTTGATGCACTGAGTATAGACCTGGACTTATTAAACATTTTAATAAGACTACACCAGTTAGGGATAGCCTTGCTTTATGTGACTACCTATCTGGTAAACATGGCTAATCCTATTCGAATAGCCTCCTGGAACGTTAAAGGGGCCAGGAACAAATGCAAACAGTACCAGGTATTTAAGCATCTAAAGCTACTGAATATAGACATTGTTTATATTCAAGAATCTCATTTATTAGACCCTGAAGTGTCAACAATTTGGGCAGTTTTTTGCAGCAGAGGGTATGACTCATAGTTCAGGGGTTATAATTCTCACTCATAAAAGGGTACCATTTAACACGATCAAGGTGGTTAGGGATCCACAGGGCAGATACGTACTGGTACATGGTCCACTTTTTAATAAAGAGATTTTGTTGGGTAGTATATATGGTCCTAATCAGGACACCCAATTTTTTTTACTCAACTTATACAAGTGTTATTGCCATTTATTTCTATAGCTATGATTATCAGAGGGGACTTTAACCTGGTATACAATTCTATGGTGGATTGAACAGGTCATCAAAGAAAGGGATTATCACTGGCTCAGAGAGCACTCCGGGAACTAATCGACCAAATTGGTCTGTGCAATATTTGGAGGGTATTACATCCTCAGGGAATGGAGTACATGTATATCTCCCCTGTCTATCATTCTTCCTCCAGAATTGACTACATTATCCTATCACATTCCCTCATACCTGGGATCCTTGAAGCTTCGATATTACCTGGGACCCCCTCAGATCACTCTATAGTTTCTTGCCAGATATCACTATTGTCTTTACTTAAAATAGGATCGAGGTGGATACTAAATGATTTACTGCTAAATGACCCTGACTTATCCAAGGGCATCCGAGAGCACATCCAAAGATTCTATGTTTCTATGTTTACGAATCTAACTTTTACCCTTTGGGGAGACCTGGCTTGCTTTAAAACATACCTGAGGGATATTCTTATCAGCTTAGCCACAAGTAAGAAAAAAGCCTCTAAGTTAAAGATGTCCCCATTACTATCCCAAATCAGGCTGATGGAGAGGAATCTTTCTCCTCAATCCCCGGAATCTGTTAGACAAGAGTTAACAGTCTCAGTAAACTGCTTGAAAAAATAGTCCACCGCCAGCTTGCTGCTCACCTTGACATGTTTAATCTTCAAACCCCGTGCCAACATGGTTTCCGGCCTAGTCACAGTACCACCTCTGCACTTACACAACTTACAAATGACATCAGAAATAATATGGACTGTGGCCTACTCACTGGGGCCGTCTTTATTGACCTGTCTAAAGCCTTCAACATGGTACACCATCCTCTCATCCTAAAGAAGCTCCAATCCATTGGAGCATCTGACCAAGCCCTCTCCTGGTTCCATAGCTATCTTGACAATCGGACTCAGGCGGTGACATTTCACAAGGCCCTTTCCTCCCCCCTAAACATCTCCTATGGAGTTCCCCAGGGATTCACTCTTGGACCTCTACTCTTCTCCCTCTTCCTAAATGATATTCCCACCATGTCCCGGCATAGCTGCACTCTTATGTATGCAGATGACCTTGTTCTCTACTCTGGGTCAAAATCGGTTGCTGACATCAACTCCACTCTCACTAATGACTTCCAATTCCTGCAGACCTGGCTCTCTAGCAATCACCAAGTCCTGAACCTAGAAAAAACCTGTGCTATGCTATTTGGATCCTCTAAGAAACTGTCTGCCCCTGTGAACAGGCTCCGGGTTCAATGCCTTGATGGCTCCCTCATCTCAAACACTGAGTCCTTCAAGTACTTTGGGGTCACTTTGGATCCCACACTTGACCTGTCTCAACATGTCAATATGGTGTGCCGTGCTGTCAATGCTAAAATTGGCGGAGCTTATCACATGCGCCACTCCCTCACTCCTTCCGCTAGACTTTCTGTTGCGAGACGTATTCTCTTACCCCAGCTCCAATATACTCTGCCCCTCCTCTTTGCTGTAAACTCTGCTACACTCCACAAATGGGACACTGTCTACAACAACATCTGTAGATTCGCCTTAACTGCCCCACGTCTTACCCATCATTGTCTCCTTTACGCTGACTTAAATTGGCTGTCACCTAAGGATATTCAAGCCTACTCCCTGGGCTGCTTTATTGACTCCCTGTCTAGACCTCCCTGCCCTGTCTATCTTGCCAACCTCCTGACTCCTGCCTCACACACCCATACCCTCAGGTCTTCCTCTGCCCCATGCTCTCCACTAGACCTTGCATGACAAAAATGGGTGAACAGGCATTTGCCCATTTTGCTCCCAAATTCTGGAACTCACTCCCCCTTATGGTGAAAACTTCAGCCTCCCATCGAGAATTCAAAAACTCGCTGTTCACCCACCTCCTAGCCTCTGGCCAATGCAAATGCTCTTAATTTGCTTTGTCCCACTGCAGACTGTTGGGTCTGACCCTGAGTACTACACTAATGTTCTCCCATGCAATACACTTGTCTAGGTGGCTATGAACCTTGATGTCTTTACTGTCCTCTGCTGTCTTATGGTTACCCTAATTGCTTTATTTTACATCCTTATTATGATCTATGCCTAAAATGTACCCTTTTGTAACTATTACTGTGCTACCCAATGTATATCTTGTTTTGCTCCTGTACACCTATATTATGTCTGTGCATTTCTGCATATTGTAACCAATGTCCTGTGCTCTCCCGGGTCGTGCCTGAAAATAGGCAGGTCTGTTGCCTAGCGCACTTACCCGGTTACCAAAAGCTAATAAATAAAAGTGAGGGCTGCTTATCCGGAGATCCTAGGAGAGAAAGCGGACTATGCCATACTGAAAACTCATGTGTCATTTACTGACCAAGGGGAGAAGGTGGGGCACCTTCTTGCACTCAGGGTTAAACAAATGGAAGCTTCCCAGTATATTGCCTCGATAACTTCCCTGATAGATGGTTCCCCCAAACCTCACCCAGAGGATATCTTTAACAAATTTACTAACTATTATAAAGATTTATATGGCCCGATGCAATCCCCCCAATCTGAACAGGTGATACACATAGGTATATAGGTAATATTAAGGATAAAACTAACTAGGGTACCCGGCCAAGCAGTTAAACTAAACCTTGATCCCTTAGTTCACATAATTTCTCAAGACCTGAACAGATGGACACTACTCCCAATTTCTTTATGGGGCAGAATAAATCTAATAAAAATGAATGTTTTCCCATGACTTTTTTACCACTTTCAATGCTTAATATTTTGCTTCCATTATCCTGGTTTAACAAAATTCAATCCTTGTTCACTAAATTTATATGGCATAACAAACTACCAAGAATTGCCTATTACAAATTGACTGCTCCCAAACTCAGAGAGAGATTGCATCTTCCCCACCTAGCATTTTATTTCTGGGCTAGTCATATTAATAAATATTTAGGATGGCTTTCTAATGAAAGTCGGCATTCCGCACCCGCCTTGCTCAAAATTGAGCTTACCATCATTCGCTCTTGTGATCTGAGTGCTGAAGGACTGCTATTTACTAGACTGAGTCTTCTTCCTTTAAAGCTTAGAAATTCTATAATTTTAACCTCCTTAAGGAATCGCATACAGATTTGCCCTTATCTCAAATATGAATATAGTAGGGATCTAAATCAACCAATACTTGAAAACCACCAACTTAAAATAGGGGGGAAACCAGTTCCTCTAAACTGGATACCTGAATTACAAAGCAAACAAATTACTGATTTTATTATGGATAGAGACCTTTGGTTAACGGTCACAGAACTCAGGGCTAAGCTTGGGACCCCACATAAATACACTTTCTGACTTATACAACTATGACATTTATTAATACAATTTTTTGGTCAAAAACCCCTGCTCACCCAAAGCATCCCATTTGGTAAAGAACTTACGAAGTTTAGTGGTGGTCCTAAAGCAGTCTCGGTAATTTATAGCACATACTATAATTGGAAATACCCGGACTGCTTCGGTCCAACCCAACTGTGGGAAGTTTTATTTCCAAACCATGTTGTAGATTGGCCAATACTCTGGCATGATTGCCACAAATTTATAACTCAAGACAGGTTAAGATTAACGGAAATGAACATCCTATGTAATGCACATTACTCAACAACAAAAATGGCCAAATTAGGATTAAAGTCTTCCCCATTATGTCCCAGATGTTTATGGGATGAAGGGAATTTGTATCATGTATTCTGGTCCTGCCCCAAAGTATCTCCACTTTGGACTATAATCAGACAGTTATCTGACCCCTTGGGACTTACAGATCTGTTTACCCCTGAAATCTGTCTCCTGGGAGATTTTTCTGGTATTAGAGTACGTGATCGTAAGTTCCACATGGCACTTACTGCCTTATCGGTCAAAAAGCTTATATTAAAACACTGGATTGATCAGCAGGAGATTTCCTATAATGAATGGTTGACTGAACTTTTGGCAAATCTCTGTACAGAAAAAGGTATTGCCAATTTGCATAATAAAATGGGAAGGTTCAAAAAAATTTGGGATCCATTGTATACCCTGTACTATTTATAAATGAGATAACTGTTGGTATGATATGTGTCAGCCCTGATTGTATATTGTGGTTCTGACTCTATAAGTGATCACTCTCCCAAATGCATCACCTGGTCCACTAAGACTTGGCACCTTCCCCCAAAGTATCTCTCTTTCCGTAACTTCAGCTGTCTAGATGTCTCTCCCATCCTTCATGACATTAGTTTTATTAATTCGTCAGACCTCTACACCCAAACCAACATGTCTATTACAGTAACCATCTTTACTAATGCCCTCCTGGTGATTCAGGACTGACACCTCCCTCTCACAACTAGGAGAGTGAGAGGTGGTGCACCTGATGGATTACGAAAGAACTCCTGGCACTCATGAAAGCTAAGGACTGTAAATGGGCTGACCACAAAGCACACCCCTCCCCTGTGGAATGAGTACAGGCACCTGAGAAATTAGTGTAAGCACCTGGCCAAATCCCACAAATGGAATTATTACCTCACCCTCCAGAGAGATGGCCTGGGCAATCCAGGAAATTCTGGGGATCCATTAGCTCCATTCTTAACTCCCACACCAGCAATCCTGTTATGAAACCTAATTCCCCCTCAGAGCCCCTGACTGAGCCATCTGAGATAGCTCAGGCTTCCAACAAGAAATTCACAGATCCATCATCTCACCTCAGCAAGCTTCCTGGCAGCCAACCTTCTAATCCAGGAACCTGGGCTTACCCCCAGCCTTCCTCCTCCTCCTCCTCATCTCACCCTGCAATCACTCCTCCCCCTTCTACTTCAAAGACATCTCCATTAAAGACACTATTAAACTCCTAAAGAGTCTCCCCAACAGAGGTAGCCCTGGTTCCGGTGGCTTCTCACTGGTCCTGCTCTAGCTCATCTCCCCTGCTATCTCCACGCACCTTACTTTAATTTTTAACCTGGCCCTGTTCACCTCATCCTTGCCTGACTCCTGGAAATCAGATAATGTAGTTCCCATATTCAAAGCAGGGGATCTGCATTCTGCTGACAATTATTGACTGATCTCAATCCTCCCTCACCTAAGCAAACTATTAGAGAAAATTGCCCACCACCAACTGCTGGAACACACTGAGAAGCACAGTATCATGTGCAGCCAACAGCATGGTTTTCACAAAAGCCACAGCACCACCTCTGCACTTGCGCTCTTTTCAGACCACATCTTTACGAACATGGAATGGGGGTGTGCCACTGGCGCTGTCTTTGTGGACCTGACCAAGGCCTTTGACCTGGTCAATCATGCCCTCCTCCTTTCTAGACTACTCCAGCTACCTCATAGGCTGCTTCCAATTAGAGTGTATTGGTTCAGCCATCTCACCAACCTTGTCAGTCCCTACTAGTGTCCCCCAGAGTTCTATCCTGGGGTCCCTAGTTTTTACTATTTTTGTCAATTATTTCTCCTCAGACAGCCTAAACTGCAACTCACTTATATATGTGGATGACCTTGTCATGTTCCATAGTGATAAGTTCCTGTCTCGGATTTCCACTGTCCTTGCTCTGAACTATGACTGTGCCCATAATTGGTTCACAACTAACCTGTTGTTGGTCAATGCAAAAATAAAACAAGACCATGCTGTTTGGATCTAAACTCTGTCTCTCTAAAACTCATAAATCTTGCTCCTCCCTCCTAATAATCTTCCCTGATGGCTTGGTTATTGAAAATGTCGCAACCTTTAAATACCTGGATGTAACACTTGACCCTGTCCTTTCCTTCTCGGACCACTCAAAACTGTGGTTCATAAGATTAATCAAAACATAGGAGCTGCCTATCAACTATGGCACTTCCTAACTCCGGAGGCTCAGCTAGCTCTCATACAAGGAAATCTGCTCCCTATCATTCATTATTGTTCCCCCATTTACTCATGTGCATTCTGTGCCCTCCAAACAAGACTCACATCAGTTTATGACAGTGCTTGCTGCTTTGCTATCTCAACTCCATTCTCAGCCCATCACAATGACCCTCTATAAAGCACTTGGCTGGCTCCCTGTCCAAGGCCATTTTGACTTTGCTCTCGGCTACACTGTGTATAACACCATTAGGTGCAGGAATGTGTCCCTCTTCTCATCCCTCCTCAAGAGCAGAACCATTACCAGGTGCCTTCGCTCATCCACTGTCCCTCCTTTTGAGATCCCAAGGGTCTTAACCAATATGGGAAGTAAGGCCTTATCAGTTGCTGCCCCCACTCTGTGGAATGGTATTCCTGAGCCCATCTGCTCATCAGACACCCATAACATCTTCAGATCCCATTTCAGAGCCTGGCTTATGGCTGAGTCTCATTGCCTTTGCTCACCTGGGTAGCCACCCCCTGACCCTGCTATGAGCCTCTCTTATGGGATTGATACTCTAGCTCCCAGTTATTTTCTTCTTACCTCTTCCACTCTGTTGAATCATGTAATTATGTTGGTGGGGTTGCGGGGAGGACTGCCAAGTTGTTTTTTCCCATTGTTGTTATTACTGTCTGACTTGTAAATATGACCTGTATATTGTATGTCAATTATTCCTATATGTAAATCTGTTTTATTTTCTGTGTACTGTACCTTTTTCCTGTTGACTAATATGATTCTACTTTATTGCCTACCTAGCCATTGCTATGACTCGGGTCATGCCTGAAAATGATCCCTCAGATTAGTGCACCTATCAGGATAACAACAACATAAATAAATAAATGTATGAATCAGAGCTAGTTCACCTTGACTACTTTCATAGATCTAGCAAAGGCATTGGATATTGCAGTCAACCCCCTTTTCTTGGATAAGTGAAGTGCTGCTGGTGCCTAAATTTCAACCTTTCAACCTTGGAATCATCATTGCAATGTGACTTCATCAACATCCAATACTGGTTTCACTCTTACTAGCTCAGGGTTAACACATCAGCCCAAACCTCACTGGGTCTTCTGCCCCTGCTGTTTTCTTCACACTGGATGGCAACTCTCTTGAGCTTGTTCCCTATTTCAAATATCTTGGTGGATGGCTGGGCAGTAGGCTTGACTTTTCTATCCCAATTAATGCAATCCACAGCAAGCTATGCTCCAAATGTGGTGCTCTCTACCACAACAAAAAATTTCCCTGATATCTAGTCCTCTGGGAGCTATAAGATGGTGCTGCTGTTGTTTGACTATGCAGATGTGGTTTATGACACTGCCCTGACCTCCTCACTTGCCAAACTGGATATTCTCTGCAATACCTTGTACTATTTTGCTGCTAAAACTCCTCCTCATATTCTTCACTGCATCATTTACACTTCCCTTTCTACCTGTCATCTTCCCTCCTCTTGCCTCATGCACTGCGTGACCCTAGTTTATAAGTATTGGTTTGACTCTTTGTCCTCCTATTATTCCTCTCTCCTCTCTCCTCTCCCCTAATTCCTCTTTGTCCTCTTCCTCCTATTCTCCATGCTCTCATAACTCTTGTTCTTGCTCCATTTTAATCTCCTGTTGGGAAGTCTGATTTTTCCTTGTGTCTTTCCTCCCTCTGAATCACTTCCCCTCCCAACCTCCACATTCTCCCCTTTCCTTCTTTCCCTCAAATGCCAGCCAAAATCTCTTCCTACCCCTCCTGATGTTCAGCCAAAGTGCCTGGGATTGTTCAGAGTCCTTGCTGCTTGTATCTTTTTTTTCTTTTGCCCACCTTGTTATTGAATTAAATAGTTTTGAATCAGCCTGGAAGTTGGTTCTCTAGTTCCTCATGTACAATCTCCTGCTATGTATGCCCCTCCTGCTCCTTTCCTGTCCATAATTAATTTTGCCTTGTTACTCTCCTACAATTACTCTTATTTAGTGTTCCCGAACCAGCGGTGTATTTTGATATACTGGCTTGTACACATTTTACTGTATTGTATTATTTGTTTAATTTTGTAGTTTGCTATACCTGGCATTTTTCTACCATTTAGGCTTTACATATTTTGCTTGTACATTGTATATTATGTGTCCCTATTTCCCTTTCCCAAGGTCACACATGGAAATGAGCGCTGGTTCAGTGTGCCTTTCCCAGCTAACAGTTTGTAAAAAATCAATAAAACAATAAATAAGTAGTGTGGGGAAGTAGAACTCTCTGTGTTGGGTACGTCTTATGAATAAATGCCCAGAGATCCAATAAGGACACATCTTCATTTGGCATCAATAAACTGAGGACACTCTATAGGAAGAAACTGGACAGAAAGGGAACCCCCTCCACTGGACTTCTAGAAAATTCATATTATAAATGGTAAATGACTAGAGAACTTATACTGCCTTAGTCAGGGTTTAATCCTAGTATATCAAAGATTTGTGACACAGTTGACTTACTGATGGAACAGGGAGGCTCTACTTATTTTATTGTGGAACAGGAGGAACAGTCATGTAGTAGCCCAGTATTTTCTTCCTTCTTCATTTGATGAACTATTTGATTTATTTCTTAAACATATATCCTGATTCAAAAGGACAACTATTGGAGTACTTTATATAAAGATATTGTATTTTCACTGTTATGTTTTTCAGTTCTCATTAATAAAAAATAATAAAATGGTTTATTAGATAAAAGCATTTGAGAGGTAAAGCCAGCCCAGTGGCATAGAGGACTGAGGAGCTGGACAACCTACCTCTTCCCAAGCTGGTGTTCTGGCTTCAGAAATGAGCCTGGGGCACCAGGGATCAGCCGGGAGAAGGAAGGGTGAGGAGCTGTATTAAGCAGATCAAGACAACTCTCCTTTCCTCTCCCAGGGATGAACATGGGTTTTCCCCACTCTTTGCTGTCACCTGGTGAAAGCTAAGTGGCAGTACCAATCTGTAATGAGCCAGGCATTTGACTGTTTGGGAGAAAGGGGCCACTATCAAAGTCACAGCCCATGTGCGCTCAGCCATGAACATGCACAAACATATTCTGTGGTTCCAGGATAACAGGGGAGAAAATGGGAAAATGGGGCACAAGGATGAGGCTCAATGAAGCCCTGTGTGCTGGGCAGATTGAGATCCTCCAATGGAGGATCACAACATGCCTGTCCCGGAGCTGTGAGAGAAAAAGCTATACAAAAAAAGGGCAAAAAGTGACAGTAGTGATCTGCCAAGTTGGCAAAATCTGCTCCACAAAATATTTCCCGAAATGCACTCAATTCACAAAGCACAATTCATTAAATTCATCAATTTGCAGAGTGGGAATTGACTGTGAAGTGTGGAATTTTGTTAGTGAAATTCAACACTTTGTGCAAAAACTACTTTTAAATACCTGGGGCTAGATTCACAAAGCTTTCAGAAGGTGCAAATCCTTCTCTAAGTCCCCAAAACTGCCTCAGCTACAGAAAAAAAGGGGAGACTGCTCTAAGTGCTATTCACAAAAACCTCCACAGCTGAATCCGTGAGGGAAAAATGGTGTGAGATAAGTAAGGCACAGACCCTGAAAGGCTATTCTCAGCCAGTTTTTTTCTGCAATTGCAGAAAAAATCTTACACACAGTGGAATGAGGTGTAACTCTCCCTCAGCAAACTGCAGTAGTGCCCCAACAATTGGAATCAATTAAGGTGGTGGTGAGGCAGAGGTTATAAAATCCCAGATAGTATAGCAGTGGCTGATGTTACAGCAATAAATGAACACATTGCCATGATACGGTAACAGGCAACAACCACCAGACCCAGTGCAGCCCATGACAGAGCCCCACAGGCATTAGAGCCTGACGAGCCTGCAGTGAGTGCTACACCTGCAGGCCACAGGCACACCCAAGGGATGGACAACCAGCAGTGACAGTTGGCACTGTGGTGCCATGGTATTGCTGGGGCCTATGGTGCTGCAGTCGTCCCAGTTGATGGACTGGTTGCAGGTCTCTTTGTGTGTGCTGTCAGCTTCATATTATGGTGCAGTGTTAAAGTCTGCTGCTTCAGCTACTGGGTTGTACTATCGCTGTGCCTCCTAAGCCATTTATTCAGCTGTGGATCTGCAGTTGCAGATTTGCAGCACTTGTGGATTTCTGCAACTGTGGGATTTTCTTTAAGAATATCATGCAACTGCATTTCTGCAGTGCTTTAGGCCTTTTCCCACAACTGCCAGAGTGGGCTGTCTTTGAGAAACTGTCCCTGGTGTCTACTGGCCTCCCCCCACCCACCACCACCAATGATCACTGTACAAATATTATTTTTAAATCTCTGGTGTCTAGTGGTCCCCTTTGCCACTGAACGAATGTGCAATGTAAATAATTAAGTCATTGGTGTCTAGTGGATCCCCCTACTGATGATCACTGGCCACAATGTAAAACATTTTCTTTCCATTAAATCTCTGGTGTCTCAGTGGTCCCCCCTGCTGCTAATCAGTGGCCATAATATAAAAAATACATATATTTTTTCATTAAATTCCTGGTGCCTATAGGACCCCCCCACCCCATCAGAGCAGGCCACTGGCACAGCCCTCTACTCACCTCCATGGCCGGCAGCCCAACTGAGCTCTCAATGAAAGAGTATGTGCTTATTCATTGAGAGCTCAGTCAGGCTGCCAGCCATGCAGGTGAGTGGAGGGCTGTGCCAGTGGCCTGAATGGTGTCAGGGTGGGAGGGTTGAAGGTGGAGGGGCACTCTCTGATAGGGTGGAGGGGTCCATTAGACACTAGGGATTAAATGAAAAATATTTATTTTTTTACATTGTGGCCAGTGATCATTGGCAGGGAGGGAGGCCACTAGACACCAGGGATTTAATGAAAAAAAAATTACATTGTGGCTGGTGATCAGCAGCAGGGGGGACCACTGTACACCAGGAATTTAATTAAAGATATAGCTATTTTTTTTACATTGTGACCGACGATCAGCGGGGTGGGGTTCCACAACATACCAGGGATTTGGGGGATTTGCCATTTGTAACTTCTCCTTGCTTTGGTTGTTTGTTTGTTTTTTAGTGTAATTTGCACTTAAAAAAATACAAAACCAAGGCAAAGTTAGAAATGGTGAATTCTCATTAATGAGGGGCAACTTCTTGAAATGATTTGCAGAGCTGAATTTGGTGACTTTAGCTAAAATTTGCTTGTGAAGTAAAACCACTGTATCTCTATTTGAGAGGTTGCTTAACATCAATCCTGCAATGTGCCAAGGTCAGAGAGTTAGCAATCAGATCATGAAGCAAGGGCATATTGAACTGAACGTTTTAGTCTAAGGGCCAATTAAAAAAATGGAGAGATCTTTCACCCCTACAAAATCCTTAAGCTGTACTAAATAACAGCTTCAATGTAACTGGAAGAAGAGGAATAGTATGAAACTTTTCAGCAAGTGTTTACTACCACCCTTTTGAACTGGTATAACGAAGGAGTGCTTCCAGGTAGAAGAAAATATCCTAGAAGTAATATAAAAATAACAAGAAATTGTCAAGGGAACACAAATCACCCTTGAACTAATTTTGAACAGGAAATTATCTAAATTACATAGACCATAGAAGTGTTAGATTTTATGCTGTGTAGCACTTTGATCACTTCCTCAAGTCCAACAGTCTTAAAATAAACATTGGGACTAATAAACATGTAGACGTTTGATAAGAGTTGAAGTACAGTACAGAAAATCAGTCTTAGCAAGTAAAACCCACAGAGATTAAGAGAAAAAAATAATTAAATAAATTACCAATGTCTGGGGATTCAGTTAACTCAATTTTTGAGAGTATTTAACTTCTAAACATAAGGCTAACATTTGCAAAATAAAGGAGAAGGAAGTCATTGACTTCCAAATTAAAAAAAAAAGAAAAATTAGATGACTTCAAAAATTGCAGTCATGGAAGTAGGAAATGATGGATTTTTATGAAAGACATTGTATTTTACATCTAATATTCATATTGCCATCCATAAATTGGTCCTTGCTAGAATATGGACTTTCAAAATGTGGGATGCTGAATGCATTTTGACTTAAAAAAATGGAATAACATCCAGTTTCACATGTGGAAGCTTTAGACTTTCTCTAAAAATAAATTAAATAAACCCCTGACAATGCCTTTCATGGTATATGAGGAGGCCCCATTGCATGAAAGGTGAGATACAGACTGCAGCAACTTTCTCTTCTATATAGAATCATCATGCCACCAGTATTTCTCGGGGTCATTCCTACACATATCTAAGCACAATTTGGCAATGGCAGTATAGCCTAGACATTAGAGTAATGAGCTGTAAAAAAGCTCGGTACAGCCTGCAAATCAGCCCTTGGTTTAATTCTCACAACCTCCACTTGCATACTGTGTGATTCTGAACAAGTCACGTAAACATCCAGTGCTCCCAGGTCACCCCTAAAAGCAGGCATTTATGCCTAGTGGGCCTTACCTGGTTACCAAAGTCTAAAATTAAATAAGTAAATATTTAGCTTTGTATTTCCCAATAAGAGTCATGCACATGTTTCTTATTTTCTGGAATGGGGCTTGGCAAATTAGAAGATTTGTTTATTTGCCTTCAGCTACAGTTTGTCTCTTTGTGTAAGCATTTAAATAACTGTTGAAGAAACCTGTGGACATGGTGTTGACAGACTCTTAACAAAAAAGGGTACATGTTTATTAAAGTATTTAGTAAAATCAGAATAAAAGAAATCCATGTCTTTATCAACATCACAGTAAAATAAGAGAAGATCCCTGGTCACAGATCTGAGATCTTTATGAAAGAAGGCCAAGTCAAAATTATGAATACTGATACCTGATTGTTTTAGGAGGGAGGATGAAGGGCCCCAAAAAATGTACAAAAATAATTTAATTGTCTTTGAACTAGTTGCCCATGTGACTGAGCATGTAATAGAAATGTAAGGCAAACAAAAACGAAGTTCAGTGTTGAATACGCCAATTTAAGTGGATCAGTTTTACTTGGTTTATTAATCACTTGGCAGTTCTCTCCTCTGGCCACCACCTACCCATGTCAAAGAGCAGTGTTCCAGTCAGAGAGCAAAACTGCAATACAAGTATTCTCTTTCAAAACAAAATGCTGCTGACTCACAGTGCTGTTTTTGTGGGTTGTTCTTCCACCTCCTCCAGTTGTTCAGCATCCAAGTGTTGTGTTGGCAGTCCTGGGGCATTGAATTTGGAAAAATAGTCTAAGGAGTGGGTATGATGACTGCAGAAAAGATGTAGTATTTCTCTTTGCAAACAGGCAGTTCAGCAATACAGGGCACAGTGCTGTCCTAGTTAAAAAGCTGTAGGGCTTTTAAAAAACATTGCTCAAGACAGAAACTTTACAGACTGCCTACTATGTCTGTCTCAGAGGTTTTAATTTTTTGGGGGGAGATGTAGAATATGCACTCTGTCTATGAATAAAACAGCGCAGAAGTAAATGACAAAAAGGAACAAGATAAGAGGCAGAATTCTTTTTTGGATTAAGATGAAGGGGAAGAAAAACAGAGGGTTGTTTAGTCTGGGGGGTGATTAGTTCTCAGATTATACAAAAATAAATGTTTCTGCACAGTAGACTGATAAGTACTGTTGTTGAGAATAAGAAAGGACATAATAGGTAAGAAAAAAATCAGGAGAAAAAGGTACAAGCTGGGACAGGGACCCGGATCTTGTCAGACTATCCCCTCCCTCCCGGAGGAGCTATTTGAATCATCCACAGTCATCAGAAAGCAATCCTAAAAATATGAACTAAACAATTGCATTCTCCATTAACAAGGCTGATGTTTTATAAGCTGTACATGCAATGATGTTGCTCCACAGATGAGAAGGCAGGATACAACCTAATGGGTGTTGGGCCTCCCCCGTCATGATGGGGGAGGATTTTTTCTTTTAAAAGGTAGTTGTATTACAAAACATCCTTAGCTTGAGTTCATAGAGTTTTGTTATAACTAAGTATTATGGCAACATAGTTTTCTTTGTACCATGTTTATCGTATTGAAACACTGGTAGCAGTTTTGATGAATATCTCAACATGCCATGCATTATCAGTGTATAATAACTGGTCAGCAATTTTTTACATTGCCTGACCCAGTTATAATTTCCCATTATAACTTGCAAGTTATAATGGGGAACACACGCCATGTCACTCAAACAAAAGCCACATCCTAATTGGCTTTTTACGCCTCCTGGGTGGGCTTTCTACTAAAAGAAACATGGCGGCTCCTTCGTTCCGCTTAGCGACGAGCCGGCACACCAAGAGCGCAGGTGATTTTATTTTTAAACATTTATTCTCTCCTCTACTCACTTTCACTGATCCTGCCATTCATAAACTGCACCGTGCAGTTTTCATCCACACCAGAGAAAAACTAGCATTGGGAATCATGATGCGCTTCAGAGGTAAGCGCTAATGGTACAGGACAACCCAGAACCATGCGTGTGTGTGTCAAAATGAACAAAAAAAATTGCTGACCAGCAATTATAAAAAATAGCAGATGGGGTGGTATGTAAAACTTGATTTTACACACACCCTTGTTGTGGGATGCTTTGCATATACCCCTTGGGCTTCGCCCTAGGGGTTTATGTAGCATCCCACAACGCTGGTGTGTGTAAAATCTTGTTATATTCACCACCCCATCCATTATTGTATATTTAATTACTGAGCATCATTTTTATGCACAGATAACAAGAGTTTTATCCTGTGTTACAGCTTTCCAGTTGACATTTTTAATTATACCAGGGAGGTTGCAATCAGCAGCTGTCAATCCAGCTTGCGCTAATGTCAGGGCAAGTGAACTAAGCTGCTTTCAGTCACCTGAATCCTCTTCCTCGCAGAGGAATCAGTCAGCCAGTAAACATCACTTTGCAAAACTGCATCTAAACAAAATGAAATAAAAGTGCCACCCTTAAAAAAAAGAAGAAATAGAGACATGGAATCCTGATTCGATTTGACAGATCTGTCCAACCGGTAAGACTTCATCTTCGAACAGGAAAACAGAAACACCTTACAGAAAACAGCAAGTGACTTTAGACTATTTAAAACATTTTTGTCAGAAACAGGAGAGTGTACAAGAAAACCGTTTACTTTCATGTTAAGCTTAACTGAAGTAAAACACTTTACACTCTCTCGCTCGCTTTTTTAAGGTAACAGTGCATAAAAAAATTATGCCCAGAAATTAAAGAAAATAATGTATGACTGGGTGTGCGTGTAACCCAGAATTTTACACACACAAGAGGTGTGAGATGCTACATAAACCCCATGTGGGATGTTTTTATAAACCTCTTGGGCTTTGCCCTCAGGGTTTATGTAGCATCCCACACCTCAAGTGTGTATAAAATTCTGGTTACACACACCCACCTATACCTTACTGTATATATTGTTACTGACACACATTATTTTTATGAACATTAGACCATGGTTATACACAGCATTGCTTTCCCTAAGTGTCAGTTTAGCTTTCTTTATCTCATTTTTGTAACTGTGTTGTAAACTGTTGTTTAACAGTTCACTGATAAGCAATGTGGTCCTGGAGGACTGGAGAAGAGCAGACAGTCCCACTTCACAAAAGTGGTAGCAAGGAGGAGGCAGGTAATTATAGGCCTGTCAGCCTGATGTTGGTGGTAGGGAAATTAGTGGAAACACTGTTAAAGGAAAGGATTGTGGAATACCTAGAATCCAATGAACTGCAAGACCCAAGGTAGCATGGTTTTACAGAGAGGTAAGGTCATGCCAAACAAGTCTGATAGATTATTTTGACTGGGTGACCAAGCAGTTGGATCAGGGAGCAGCAGTGGACGTGGCCTACCTAGACTTCAGCAAGGCCTTCAACACCGTTCCACATAGGACACTGGTAAACATGTTGGGTAGCATGAGGGTGAGCAATAAGTTGGTTTTCTAGGTAAGAAACTGGTTAGGGGATAGGAAGCAGAGGGTGGTAGTAAATGGAATTTGCTCTGCGGAGGGGAGAGTGATCAGTGGGGTACCTCAGGGGCCAGTGCTGGAGCCAGTCCTCAGTGTCTTCATTAATGTCATACTGAAGGAACTGGAAGGGAAAGTCTGCATCTTTGTGGATGACACCAAGATCTGCAACGGTGTGGACACTCCGGGGGAAGGGTGCAAAGGATGGTAAGAAATTAAAAATGGCTGGTCGAGTGGTCAAAAGTTTGGCAGCTAGGGTTTAGTGCTAAAAAGTGCAAAATAATGCACTTGGGCCAGAGGAACTCGGGCTGGGATACAAAATGAGGGGAGAGATACTAGCTAGGGTTTAATGCAAAAAAGTGCAAAATAATGCACTTGGGTCAGAGCAACCCAGGCTGGGATACAAAATGGGGGGTACTTGAAATGACCAAGCATGAAAGGGACCTATGTGACAAGGCAATAGGGAGAACTTCTGGGATGCTGAGGTGCATAGGTAGGGGTATCACAAGCAGGAAGAGAAAGGTGGTGTTGTCCCTGTACAGGTCACTGGTAAGACCCCACCTGGAGTGCTTTGTCCAGTTCTGAAGACCACATCTCAGAAAATATCTAAACGAGTAGAAAAATGTTGTAGGTGCCATATTGGTCCTTTTAAAAAACAGATCCAGAAACAAATGATTTGATACCTTTAATTGGACCAACATGGATGTTACAGAAAAGAACAAAGTGCTTTAGCTTTCGAATCAACCAGGTCCTTCTTCAGAAGCTTTGTGGCAGTTTTTTTCAAATATCCCATACTATCAACACCAGATTATATAGAAAAAGCAGAAATAATTCTCATTGGTTTAACATATACATTTAAAACATAATAGAAGATTATCAGAGAAGCTAATTAACACCAGTATGCCTTAAACTGAGGAGCCTCAGAAGGGCAAAGGTTATCAAGAATTCTCTACAGCCAGAGAGTTCTTGTCACATAAATTTTAAAATGTCTCAGTATGCCAAGAAAGCATTCTAGTGATAAAAAACCTTGGAGTGGCATTCTCCCTAATACATGTAAGATGAGCTTACAACTTACATTCCAATTGTCCTGGTATATTAAAGGACAGATAATGAGAGACAAAATCCTGAAATTAAGTATAACTGCAAGTTGAAATCAAGCCTCAAATTAACCTACACATATAAACATGATGCATGAAAGTATCACTTGTAAGTAAGTGCAAAAAAAAAAAAAAATCCTTGTCAAGGACCCCCAAGAAAATGAGACCATGAGCCTGATAAATGCAGATTTCAACACAGAGTCTGTGTATAACAAAATGCAAGAATCAGTCTGTTGTTGTGTTTGTGTGTGTGGGGTGTGCAGGTGTGTGTGTGTGTGTGGGGTGTGGTATGGTGTATGTACACACATATGTGTGGGTGGAGCGTGGCATGGGGCAGTTGTTATGTGGCTAGAACACTTAGTTTTCACATATAGTGTGCATTTATTTCCTTCTATTAGTTGTCAGTGGGTGGATTTCACACTGTCACATTTTCAACTGCTCATATTAAGATGCATATCTCATTTACTTGGGGGGTCATTAAAGGTGTAATTCCTTTGGGTTTTCATTTAGATTGCTTAGACTGATTCTGTGCATTTTTGTTATACACAGACTGTGTTGAAATCTGCATTTATCAGGCTCATGGTCTCATTTTCTTGGGGGTCCTTGACAAGGATTTTTTTTTTTTTGCACTTACACTTACAAGTGATACTTTCATGTATCATGTTTATATGTGTAGGTTAATTTGAGGCTTGATTTCAACTTGCAGTTATACCTAATTTCAGGATTTTGTCTCTCATTATCTGTCCTTTAATATACTAGGACAATTGAATGTAAGTTGTAAGCTCATCTTACATGTATTAGGGAGAATGCCACTCCAAGGTTTTTTTTATCACTAGAATGCTTTCTTGGCATACTGAGACATTTTAAAATTTATGTGACAAGAACTCTCTGGCTGTAGAGAATTCTTGATAACCTTTGCCCTTCTGAGGCTCCTCAGTTTAAGGCATACTGGTGTTAATTAGCTTCTCTGACGTAATCTTCTATTATGTTTTAAATGTATAAGTTAAACCAATGAGAATTATTTCTGCTTTTTCTATATAATCTGTTGTTAATAGTATGGGATATTTGAAAAAACTGCCACAAAGCTTCTGAAGAAGGACCTGGTTGGTTCGAAAGCTAAAGCACTTTGTTCTTTTCTGTAACATCCATGTTGGTCCAATAAAAGGTATCAAATCATTTGTTTCTGGATCTAAACGAGTAGAGGCAGTCCAGAGGATTGCTACCAAAGTGGTACAGGGTCTGCATCAAAAGCCCTATGAGAAGAGGCTAAAGGAGCTCAATATTTAGAACCTAGAGTAGAGGAATGAGTGGGGAGATATGATCAAGACCTTTAAATACCTCATAGGGGTAAATAAGGTACAGGAGGGAAGTAATTTTCAGAGAAGAGGGTGCTCTAGAACAAGGGGTGGTAGGTTCAGAAGAGATGTGGAGGTGTATTGTTAGGCCCCAAGCCGTGGAATCTCTCAGCTACTGTAGTTCTACGCTAGATAACCTGTCAATGCTTGCTGCCCAATCCCATCCAGTCTTAGCTTTATACAAAGCTTTGCAGACCTTGGATACTTTAGTACCAACAGGAATATGCTTTTCTTGGGCACAAGAATTAGAGATTCCTGCTGACTCCATACTTTGGCAAAAGATTTAGAGACACCACTATCAATATGTGAAACAGGATAGGCTTAGATTGGCACAATTTCAAATCTTGCACAATCTTTATTACACACCTTATGAACTATTCCAAATGGGGAAACTTGGCTCCCCTACATGCACGAGATGTCTTCAGATGGTAGGGAATTTAAAACACGTACTGTGGGATTGTGTAAATTTAGCTCCTTTTTGGAAAGCTATTAGGGATTCATTAGATCACTACCGGGATTGCAGGAGCTTTTTCTTCCTAATATCTGTCTTGTTGGTCATTTTTCATGGGAGCTTATCCCTATCTTTATTTAGTTTTTGTTAACCGGGTTAGGTGTGCAAGACAAAGTTGACTATTTTCAGGCATGGCCTGGGAGAATACATACATAAAATGAGATGAGATTATACAATACATAGTATATAGTACAGGTACATAGTATAGTAGTACATAGTATTTGAAAGGCTCATATGGCACTCAGATCCGCAATGGCTAAGTTTTTGAATATACGGCACTGGTTGGATGACTCGACTCCCTCTGTGAGGGAATGGTGCACTGAAATGCTCATTGCTTTAATGTTGGAAAAACGAATTGCCAGTCATGGAAAACGTCTTCCTAAATTCCGTGCCAGGTGGGAATCACTTCTTACCCTTTTGTCTATTAGCCACAGGGACTAGAATTTCTCAGATGCAGGCCTATCTCTTTAGTTGTTGTCCTCCCCCCCCCCACCATCCTTCATTTTCCTTCCCTTTTCTTATTGTTAAATTCAACCATTTTTTTCATTGTAGGACATAGTAGTGCCCTTTTGATACTGTGAGGATAGATAGGGACTGCTGGGCTGTTAGAGTTAGTAGGGAGGGTGGGTGGTGGGGTGTTTTGCCTTCATACTATGCCGTTTATTTTTTATCATTTGCTTGTGGGTAGATTTGTTATTGTTAGTTTGATTGTTCTGTTTCATTGTATGTGTGTTTGTGCATTGTTTGTTATTTTTACATTATAAAATTTCAATAAAGTATGTTGAATTAAAAAAAAAGAAATGGTGGTGGATGAATGGAACAACCTTTCAGCAGAGGCAGAGGGGGTGAAAACAGTGGCTGACTTCAAAAAATGCCTGGGATAAGTACAATGGAATCACAGAGGAAAGGAAGGGGTTGGAAGAAACAGTGTCATAGATTAAAGAGGGTCTGCGCTAAGCGTTCACAATGAAAATGGGAAGACTGGATGGTCCAAGCGGCCCTTATCTGCAGTCAGTTTCTATGTTTCTTTGTACAGTAACATACTGTATATAGTGCATTTTCAATGCATAGAGTAGATTTAGCTTGTTATTGTTGCGAATTGTAACTGAGCATATATTGGTAACATGATAATTTGTCTTAGTAGTCCTCATACCTTTTACCTGAGGAAAAACACACACACACACACACACCACAGAGAACTGGCTGCAGCCATACAGTATATTTGTTTATTTCTTTATTGAGTAAATCAGATTTACAACCTTTGAGTCAAAGACTCATTTACAAAGGTTCCTCACCATAGGACAAAACATCAACATAGTACAAAGCGTCAAAATTAACATGTAGTATACAATAATACAAGGTGGTAAGGAAACACAGGATATCCCCCCAGGGTGGGGGGATCTCTACACAAGAAAAGGGACTATTTCTAGTTTGGAGTGGCACATGCAACTGGGAGATCTCATATTCTATCTCTGAGGTGTTCCCTTCCATCAAAGTGCATCCATTTTATGCAGGCTGAGGAAATGATGTACCTCTGGGTTGGTACCCAAGCATCAGGAACGGGGAGGTCGTGTTGCCTGGGAACTGAGTGATCACACCCATCTGGTGTCCCTACCCCCCTCATGTAAGCCTAATGGGGTTGAACTGTGACCCCTCAAAATGGGGTCCAGCTCTTACAGACTCATAGACCCCATGCTGAGCAGGGTAGAAGAGCCATTCCCCATTTTGCCTTGTAACATGGACTTGATAGACTCCAGAGCCACCATGTTACAAAACAGCGACAGTTACATAACCTTGCCAAACTCATTAAACTCCTTTGAAGGAGGTGAAAACCTGGGGAAAACTCACTGAGGGAACACCTAGAAATCTTAGCTCCGCAGTTCCTAATGCAGTCACCAATAATCGGTTGGAGGATTCCCAGCACTACTCTGGTCAACCTGAGCTCTGCTTTCATGAGGGCAAGTAGGTGTGAGATCTGGAGCAGGTGATCTTAAATGAGGTGGAGATGCTGTCGTTTTTCTCTTTTTAATCCTCTATTCTTTGCCTACTCCAGGTGGTCCACACTGTGAGAGGCCTAGTGGTTCCTCCCTCAGGGGTGATGTCATGGCTAAGCCCCATCCTCGGGGGAGGATCCCTACTAGGAATGGGTGAACCAGTTCATAAAAAATACGAACTGACCAGAACATGCTGAAGTGTTCATTAAAGAACAGCTTCCGAACAATTTTAGCTGTTCAGATTGGTTTAAACAGCTGCTGTATTATGGGAAATGTTGTGTGAGAAGTGCCAGAGCAAGAGGAATCCACAGGAGGGACCAGAGACAAGGGTCTGGTTCCTCATTGGATGGCCAAGCTGTCCGTCTTCCAAAGATGGCACCTGATTGGGTTTGCTCTAACAACCCACTTTGTCCACCTTAGGAGCTATGCAGAGAAATACAGAACAGAGAAGGAGCAGCAGCTTCTACAGGCTGCTCCATGATTCTCTGTTTGTGTTGCTTGTATTTGCCCATTGGGCAAGAAAAGAGCAAGAAGTTGACTCACGGACTGGTACAAAAAAACCCCTAAAGAATTTAATGATTTTTTATACATATGGTTTATATTATTAGAAGAAAAAAAAGAACTGAATTAGAAAACTTGAGGGCGGGGAGGTGGGGACTCAGGAGGGGATTGAGCTGAGGACTGGGTGTGGGTGTGGGATTCGGGGATTGGGGAGTTAAGTTGGGAGAGGAGACTCAGGCGGGAAGGGGTCTCTACTTCTTCACAGCATATGTCTAACCAACACATATTTGTCTGACTTTGCTGTCCCATCAGGGTCTTTATCACGACAAACCTTACCCCTACTAGAATTACCCCAACAATAATGCAATCGACTAACCAGACTCGGCCCAGCACATCCTCATCTCCCCATTCAGATGCACAGAAACAGAACAAGTCTGGCATTCAGATGCCAGACTTACCGGAATACTTGGCTAATGCCCAGATGCATGGCCAATAATTTTTGGCACCTCACTCACCTCCCAATTCGGATGCACAGAAACAGAAATTAAGAGCATTTAAGAGTACACATTTGTAATTTGTAAGCATGTACCTGTGTTTAAGGTGCAAGCTCCCTCATGCTCCTCCAGAATTAAGTAATATGTGTTCCATGGTAATCTGGGCACGGTACACATATTCCAGGACAAGTAATGTTAAAATGGTAAACTTTATTATAAAAACAATTAAAATCCTCTTCAGTAAACCCAGAAGTGACCCTTGTTCCACGTCAATCTGTGCACAGTACACACATTCCAGAGCAAATCATTTCAAAAAGGATAAGATCAACTTTATTATTTAACCCAATTAAGATCAAATCCAAGCACTGCTTCACTTCACAGTGCCATGTTGTGTACTATTCCACAAACAGTCTTTTGTGGATCTTTGCTCTCTGTCTGCTACAATGTTCACAATCCTCTCTTCTCTCTTTGTGTACCATTTCTTTAATGGTGATTTTGGCAATTCTCTGTTTATTTTGTCAATGGTGCTGCTAGTAAACAGCTGTTCATTTCTTAGGTCCTCCACAAACCTATGTATGCCAACATGTGCACTTCCAATTAACATTTCTAAACATCGATGCCAAGCCTCTACGTTGTTCTGAGTTCTTGGTATATGCCATTTAGCATCTGTACATGCGCAGACCAAAACTGGGGGTGGGGGCAGGGAGAGTAGGGTGGTTCTTATTGTCAATTTACTATGCATTCTTCTGTGCATCCTCCCCAATATCTAATTTTCTTTGAACCATTCCAATACCCCAATACTTGCAGTAGGCATTTCACTTCTGATTTTTTCAAAAACTGCAGGTATCTGTCCTGGAGGCAGAAAATGCCAAGGTTACTAACTGGCACATCATGATGCTGAACTCAGGGTCCACACCATATGTTGTTGCCAAAACACAGCTTGGGATTTTGCACCATACTGTCTGTCCTAGACAAAACAGACAAACTTTAATTTCTACATTAGGAAACTCAACCTTGTAGGTATTAATGGCCACCTGTTCAAAATTTGTTATAATAAATTGGGGAGACAGACAGAAACCGTTTTCATCGGTCAAATCCTACAAGTCTTGAAACATGCACAAGTAGCATTCCTGCGAATTGGAAGACATCAAGGCATACACAAGTGGCACTATCCTGCATGAAGCTATATTACCTGCAGGCACATGAATGGAATATAACTGCCTGATTAGTGCTGGCACAGTTCCAAAAGTGCCTTCCATTATCCAATATTCCAAAAAATTTAGTTACTCCATGTTATTCTTGGTGGTGAATATTAAGATTTTATCAGCACCACAGGTGGACTCACGCACAAGGAATGATTGGCCATTCACAGATCTTAATTCCTGGGGAATGCTCACCTCCTCCAGTATCCTGGGCTCAGGTGGCATATTTTGACTCCTCACTCATTTCACCATCTGTTAGAGGGACTGTTGACTGAGCATATTATGCCTTACTTCCGTTTGAATAAGTTGTACAGGGGTGTCATGTGTACTGAGTGCACACTATTTCAATGAGGCAATTGCTGTGGCAACAGGGCCATTATTGACATCTGCAGAGTGATTGTGATCAGTTGTACTGTACTTCAGAGGTGATGCTGCCCTCCTACTAGCACTGTATAAGTATGCTCATGGCAAGCAGTGGATTTTCTATTCTGGCAGCACCAGTAAAACAAGTCTCCCCAATTTTTTTGCTTTACATGAAAATAACCCCTACACACAGTTTTCTTTTCATCACTGTGAAGGAACTACCTCACAGACCTTGGCCATAGCAGTTGCAATTTCAAGACAGAAAAACAGACTGCCTGACTGTGATGCCTTTTATTAATTTTTGACTTTCCAAATTGGCAAAGCAGCACAGTCAAGCACAGCACAGTGTACTACTTAATGTAATTCCATGTACTTGCATGCAATTACATGTAATTGCCTATGCCTGGGGTTGTTGCCTGTAATTGCAATGGCAGTTGTAACACTGTAATTACAATGGGTCATGGGTCACTCAGTAAATGAAACAGTGAAATAGAGCAGAGCATACATTTAAACCAGATGTCAGGTTACAGATTTTTCAATGAGTCTGTAACACTGTTTTCTATTTCATGTCACTCTATTTCAATTTAAATGTTTAAGGTTTATCCAAGCATACAGAGGTTTTAACATTACAGCAAACAGCACAGCATGGCAGGATGGTGTGGTGCATTCTTTTACCAATACTATGTGAGTTACAGCAACATGCTAGTAAATGATGACTATGTCTGGATTTTAGTCGGCAGTAAAATATACCCGACAGTGAGATGAAAGTGAGGAATTAATTGTCTGGATAATATGCATTGGTAAGATATATGTCGGGAAATCGTACTAGACCCAACTTGGGGAGGGGAGGAGGAACTTGGAGATTGGGGGCAACTTGTTGCAAGTGAGTGAGTCAAGGCAGAAAGACGAGAAAGAAGAGAACAAAAGAGACTGAACTTAAGTGCCAGAACCAGACTTCCCATTTTTTGGGGGGAGGCAGCAGAGGGGGTGAGGTTGAACTATGCCACCCATACCACATGACTCCCAGTTAGCCTTCTTGCTGTTTGCCCAATTGCCCCCCAACAACAAGTCTGCTCTCTCAGTTCTCCTGCCTGTGCTGAGCCACTTCAGTGGGGATTTCTTATTTTATTTTTTATAATATTATACAATCTTTGGCTCAGTGAGCATTCCATCACATCATGCGGAATAAATAAAAAAATGTCCTTGAAAGGAAAGTACTGCATCAGAGATGGTTATGCCTGGCAGGGTCTCTGAATCTCTGTGGGTAGCAGAAGTGACTGCAGCATGGCACTTAGCCTAGGCGGTGTGTGAAATAAAGTGTGTGTGTGTGTGTGTGTGTGTGCGCGCGCGCGTGTGAAATAAAATCTTCCAGCCAGTCACTGACCAGTGCCACTTCTTGCCTAGAGTCTGAGTGTCTGTGTGCCCCCCCAAAGAAGTCAGTCATCTGTCATCTTCCTCCCTGTGCCAGGCAGGGTCCCTAAATTTCTGTGGGTAGCTGTAGTGCCTGCAGCATAGGCCGTTAGCGTAGGTGGTGTGTGAAACAAATTGTGTGTGTGTGTGTGTGTGTGTGTGCAATAAAATCTGTCGGTCAATCACCGGTGCTACTTGCATACTGTCTGTGTAACTCCTCCCTCCAGAAGTCAGTCTTCTGTCATCTTCATCCCTGTGCTCGGTGGGGTATATAAGCGTTGGTTCAGTGGGCAGAGCATTCTGTCGTATCATGTGGAATAAATAAAAAAAATAACCACTTTGTGACCCTGAATAAGCAACAGACTGACATTATGACTACTCCAGAAAACAATAAAGCAAAATCTGGGGCAAAGGAAGTAAACATAAAAAAAGTTTATTCAAGAGCCCAGAAAGAAGTGTCCCAATAAATAAAGTATAACAATAACAACACGCACCACACTCTGTTGTAAGGGCTAAACTAAATGCTACTACTATCCATGTACAGGCTACCTCTCAAAATATTGAAAACTCAGTGGATTGTCTATGTCAGAAGGGCTCAGTAATACAGCCAACAAAGTTTCAAAAGACAGTAGCAATAGCAAGTTGTCTGAGAAAAAAGTGCAAAAACCAAGAGTATTCCAATTGAACATAAAGTTAAAGCACTTACAGGTACAACTCACAGTGGAGTTACTCAATTTGGAACACCCACATATCAAATAACTCAATCTGTGGCTGCAAATGTTAGCTCTACTGAATCTGATGGTGGTGGTGATGACCATCATCATGGTGAGACTGATACTGATGAACTTGTGATTTTACCTTTAGCTAAGTCTCATTCTGGTTCTGACAGTGACAATGGGGTAGGAAATAATGACAGTAGCAGAGTTTCAAAAGGGAAAAAGAAAAAGTCAAAGGTACAAGCCACATAAAGTGAAACAAAATCTGACAGTAGTGATGATGATGACAGTGGTGTTGAAGAGGATTCTATGATTGTCTCACCTTATGAACCTGAATCCTCTGCTGATATGTCTTCCCCACATAAACCCAGCCACTCTACTCTTAGTTCTACTGAGCTCGTTACTGGAGATAGACAGTCCACCTCTACTGTTTGGAATCATTTTTACATAAACCCCAAGGATGCTTGTCAAGCTATATGTGGGCATTGCAACACTTGTGTTAGTATGGGGAAAAATAAAGGGCATCTTGAAACCACAGCAATGATGCAACATCTTACATGAATTTGCCCTGTCATTGTCTTAACCTAATTCTTCAAAGCTTCCTGGATAATGACCTGCAAGTATCAACCACTGTGAGTACAGTTTGCAAAGTGTGTGGCCACTTCAACCATTCAGTAATAGCCTGTGATATCCTTGCTGATATCCAGAAGGACAAAGGTCTTCCTCATCTCCAGCTTGTTCAGGATGTAGCAACAATATGGAATTAAACTTACTTTATGATTGAACGCATCCTTGAACAAAAGGTAGCTATCACTGAGTATATGATGCACAATGATATAGGGGAGGACATTGTACTCTATTCTACTCAATGGTCTGTGCTGGAACAGTTGTGTCACATTCTGAAACCATTTATGAGTGCTACAAAAGAGGTCAGTGCAGAAAAGGCATCCCTTAGCCAAATTATTCCACTCATTCTACTTCTTAAAAAAAGGTTGGAGAAAATGAGAAACAACTTAGATATGAACCAGTCTCTAGTGAATAAAATGTTTACCAGACTTAGCAATGATGAGACATTATTAGCCATGATATGGAGCAAGGAACATCTCTTAGCAACATTGCTAGATCCAGGTATCTAGAACAGAGTCCTTCCTGATGTGGTTTCTGATAATATGGAGGAGTTGTACTACAGGTGACTTTTAATGCAGTAGATGAGGTTTAATTAGGAGGATTGGCAAGCAGTACTTCAATGACACCACCTTAAATTCAAAAGACTGCTTCAAAAACCAGTACAGAAGCAGACAACGAGGAGGATGACATTTGGGGCCAGCTGCAGGACATTGAAATTCCATAAGGAGAAAATACATGCTCAATGGCAAGCATGGCAGATACATATCTGTCTGAGCCCAACATTAGTATTAAGGATGACCTTTTAGCTTACTGTCAAAAGAACAAATCATGCTGGCAAAGCTGACATCCCAGGCCAGTAAGTATACTGGATGTCAACCCTCCAGTGTCTGTTTTGAATGTTTATTTAGCTCTGCTGGGGATGTTAAGACTGATAAATGAACAAGATTAACAACAGTTAATGTGGAGAAACTAACATTCTTGAAGGTTATCTTGCCAAACTTCGACTACATACATTATGTGATGCTAATCTTGAAGAAGACACTGACAGCAGTACCTGTACTGCAGCTGTGGAGTGACACATCAGCTTTCAATTTTGTGACTGGACTGCTTTAAAGTAGAGATCTGGGACTTGCCTGCCTTTCGACTGCATCATTGTCATCCTGGGGAGGGGTTGGAGGTGCAGCCAGTACATCACGTCATCACATACTGTTAGCAACTGTGGCAGACAAGTCCCTGATCTCACACACAGTTGCTTTCTCATTCTGACAAAATCATTTACCTAAATGCACCTAAGAATAATTATTTCTTATATAATCATATTGATACATGCTGCTAGCTCTGTTTTTTTCCCTAATAGTAGTGGTAGTAGTAGCTGTGGTGAAGTGGTCGCTTTGGACTGCCTGGTGCTCTTCTTCTTTCACATTGCATCATGTTGCATTCCATACCAAGACCCATTGCTATGCTAAACACACTGACCCTTCTACAAAAAGTCAGACTCAGGAGACTGGTTTAGAAGAAAAATAGAGATCTGGGACTTACCTGCCTTTTGGACCGCATCATTGTCATCTTGGAGATGGGTGGGAGGTGCAGCCAGTACATCGCATCATTGTACTGATAACAACTGTGGCAGACACATTCCTTTTCTTACAAACACAGTCTCTTTCTCATTCTAAGGAGATCATTTACCTAAATGTGCATAATTAAATAACCACATTGATAAATGCTTCTAGCTCTGTTTTTTCCCCCTGGTAGTAGTGGTAGTACAAAGAACAATTATTAAACACACTATCCCCTTCTAAACAAGTTCTGTTCAGAGCTGATACAGCTGTGCAGAGCATTTACCTGTGGCAGCAGTGCATGGGTATTGGAATGGTGGCGGCACATGGGTATTGAAGAGGCAGCAGTGGTGGTTTCAGACAGCAGATGGCACAACGATCTGAGTGGTGGCTGTTTGTCATTCACAAGATGGTGGTGATGACAGAACTGCCCCTGCATGATACTCATGTATGCACAGTTCTGGTGGGAGTCCTGAAAGTGTGCCCCGGGGGGTGACCATGCCATGGAGGGGAGCCTGCGGAGAACAGTGCCAGTGGAGTCAGCACTGTACAGATGTGCCCACATCACTGTAGAAGAACACAGGGACATGTTCTGCTCACAGCCCCTGTGGTTTCCTACAGTGATCGCAAAATGCATGAGGAGCTCTGCCCATGCAGCTGTAAAAACAACAGAAGAGTACTGTGGCACAATGAGTGAAAATGAAGAAAACAGTCCTGTACTACTGAGCTGCTGCTTACAAAATTTATTCAAACTTTTTTTTAAAAGATAATGCTCTCAAATTGGACTGGTGCAATCAGAGCCTTTTTGGTGAGTGGTAAATGACTAACAGCACCAGTCCAGTTTGTGAGCATTTGTCAGGAATAGCTTTTGAAAAGAACATGCTTGTTTGAATACAATTTGCAGGACTATTTTCTTCATTTTTTTTCCTTATTGTGCCACAGTGCTTTTCTGTTGCTATGCTAGTAGCCGGACAACCCTGATGAATTATCAGTTTAAGATGCTATTATTATCTGGTTCAGAGATTATTTGCATCTGAAATAAACCTACATATTCTGTCAAAAAAAATATGTAAAAAACACTGGTGCATCTCTCTTCATAACCAGCTCCAATGAATTCAACACAAAATTACAAAATCCAGAGCAGCTGCTGGATTTGTCAGGAATTTATGCAAGACTGGCAATCACATACATTCTGGAGTGCAGGCATTGTTCCCTATCGGTCTATTTTTGAGAAAAAAAAGATAATCCTTGCCACATTCATATAAAAGTAGCTAATTAAAACAGGTAGGAAGAAAGGGCAGACTGGATGGGCCTAGCCATCCTTATCTGCTATCAACTTCTATGTTTCTAGCCAGCCAGGTGGTGCTGAGGGTTCAGGTACTGGATGCCACACCTCAAGCCACGCCGGCAACCCAGGTTCGGGAACGGACTCAAGCCACCGGAGGTCAGCTGTGAGGGCGGGGAATGAGCATCCAGAGGACTGCTCTCTCCCTCCAGGGGTGGGTAGTGGAGTATCAACTGAAATGTATGGGAACTAGCATTTTTTTCCTTCAGGAATGAACAGCTTGATCTTAAACCAGACAAGATCAGCAGGGGAGTGGCAATTGTTTTAGTGGCCCAACTCAGCCTTGGAACTGCAGTACATGCCCAGAAATAAGGTTAGCTGAATGTACCGGGGATGGACGAGGATTGGTACCCCAACAGGCAGAGGTGCAGGGGTATAGCAGCATTTAGGAAGAGGCTGTGTTTCTACTATAGATTTGAACCAGTGTTTCATGTTGAGAATGGGGGGGGGATTATGGAAGCTAGTTACTATAGGTAGATGCCACAAATTTTTGGTTTTTGAGGATCGGATTAAAAAGAAAACAGCAAGAAGCCCTTTGAAATGTATTTTTTTTATTTTAAAATTGCAGGTGAAACTTGATTCTGGAAGAGGGAGATTCCTTGTAATCTTGCATAAAGACATATTCACAAGGAATCTAACTCTTAAAGAATCAAGTGTCATGCTCAGCTTTAAAGAGGGAGTTCAGTGTTTTGTTTACCATTTTTTGAGTATATGGCATGTAGTCTTTTAAAAAATATGTGATAAAGTCGAAACTTGCATATTTCTACCTGTTTTAATCTATTTGCAATGGTATTTGCCAGGTTTTGGTAGTTCCGTTTGTAGGGTTAAATGAGTCAGTGCACATGAGTGGATTGTTTATGGCACAGCCAGAGAAAGCCCAAGGAAAGCGATGGATCTTTCCGACCCTCTCAGTGAGGAATGGGATAGTTATCATTCTGTTAGTACCAATGAGTTTAAAAGAAGTAACAGTAGGCTGTCTGAATATTCAGAGAATTTTTTTTTGGATCCATACCAGCTTGACCCTTGGTGTCTGAAAGCAGTTCAGACTCACAGGGTGCTGACGAGAATGCTATTGTTGAGCTCTCACCACAGGTGACTGACAATGCATGGTAAAGGAGCATGTCTTATTTTAGTACCACAGAACAAGTTGCTTTAATTTTGTGTGGGGAAACACACAAATTCACATTGGGTGATAGGTTTACAGAGTACTCTTTGTTTAAGTTTTTCATTAGTGAAAGGTGCCTTTTTTATGTTTGCTTACACGCATGTGCAAGAAACATTATGTGGCAGCTTAGGAGAGAAGCGGGATGTGGAGGCATGGCAGTGTGGCAGTGAACAGAGGCATTGCATTTGGTGGCTTGGCAGTGGTGCACCAATGGAGGCACAGTGTGCTGATGACACTGGCTTCCAGGAGTGCCACCAACTTCTAACATTTCCACTGCAGCATTCAGAGGCTGCCTCCTCATTGTAGCATCAGCCATTCGCTACAATGAGGGAGTGACCCGTCATTGCTGGGCAGAACACTGCTACTGTAATATTGTTTGTGAACTTCGCGACAGCTTGCCACCGTGTTCACAAACAATATTAATCAGCCCCCACTGCCGAGGGGTGTCCAATTCCCCTCAGCAGCATGTGCCTCCTAAAAAGCAGTGTGTTTTTGCCGATGGGGGCCACAATCCCCGTCGGCTTCAGTCCCCGGTCATAGTTCATGTTGCCGATGGGGGAGACTTCTCACCATCAGCATAATACCCCCCCACAAACAAACAGTAGATTTGTGCCGAGGAGGTGCCCAATCCCCCATCGGCTATAGCTGCCCCCAAAAACACTCGGTTGGCACTCTGGGAGCCCACCCCAGTGTGCCAAATGTCCCTGTAAAAAAAATGCCCCTCGAGGTTTTTTATTTTTTAACCTGTAAAAAAAGAAAATGGTCCCTTGTGGTCTCTCTGCCCCTTCCCACAACTTGTTCCCACCCACTGCGTACCCCACCTCCCCACACCCCCTGTCAGCCCATACTTACCTCTGGATCCTGGCATGACAATCTTTGGTGGACTGGGAACATGTCTGCACTCTTCAAAGCTGACCGTGAACTGAAGAAATGCTGTTTAATAGCATAAATAGAGTTTTTTCAACTTTGATGCATATCTCAGGCATGTTTTGGAATTTTGGCACCAAGTTTTCAACATGGGGTTTTTGGAACCCCTCCTCATGAATTCAGCCACTGTCATGGCATTATTCAGTCTGAAAAGGTGATTTTGTGGTCACTGCACAAGATCACCTTTCGGGACTGATTAATGAAACAACAGTGCCAGTGTTCATGAGGTGGGCTCTCAAAAAGTGTATGTTGCCAATTTGGTGTGAAAAATCCAAAAACATGACATTTTTACGAGCGTGCATTGCACAGTTGCTACACACTCTCATAACTTCGTGAATTTGCAATATTTTCACTCCAGATTTTCATCATTGCCATTTTTCCACACCTCCTTATGAACAATACAGCTGTCATTTTTCACATCCTGGCTGAAATGTGTTTTCACACTTCTGGCACAAAATAGTGTGGTTGCTGTGGGAAATCAGTGTTCTGCATGCATGAAGAAAATCACAGTGACACTGTTCATTAGCAGAGGTCCTAAAATGCCTATGTTGAAAATTTGGTGATTAAAGTCCATAAAATGACTGTGCTACAAGTGTGCGTTGCACAGTTTCCATGCATGCTCGTAACTTTGCACATGTTATATGTTCACTCCAGGTTTTCAGCATTGCCATTTTTCCACACCTCCTTATGAACAGTACAGCTGTCATTTTTCACATCCTGGCCGAAATGTGCTTTTGCACTTCCCATGCAGAATAGCGTGGTTGCTGTGGGAAATCACTGTTCAGGACACATTAAGAAAATCACACTGTTCATGAGCAGAGGTCCTAAAATGCCTATGTTGAAAATTTGGTGAAAAAAGTCCATAAAATGATTGTGTTACGCGCATGTGTTGTGCAGTTTCCATGTATGCTCAGACGTGCAAACATTTTTAATATTCCCACTATAGATTTTCAACATTGCCATCTCTTCACACCTCCCTATGGATGGTACAGCTGTCATTTTTCACATCCTGTCTGATCTGTGTTTTCATACATGTGGCTCAGAATGGCACTGTTGCTGTTGGAAGTCAATGTTCAGGACACATTGACAAAATCACATTGCCACTCTTCATGAGGTGGGGTCACAAAAAGGCCATGTTGAAAATTTGTAGTGCAAATACCAACAAACGCCAAAGGCATTAGGGTTTCTACCCATAATGTCCCACCCTGTACTGACTGACAGGCATCGGGTGTGCTTTTGGATTGCTTACTGTACTGCTCATGCCATCCCACCCCCACCTCCAGCCACTGACAGGCATCAAGGTGTACCTTGGGCTCTTCAGCCCTAGACTTCACCCCATTCTCCTATGCTGCACCCATTTCAGCATATGTCCTTATGGAATGGGATGACTGTAAAGGCAGACACCCTAAGGCACATCTCAACATGTGTCGGTGTCTGCAGAATAGGGTGAGGTGACATGGCATGACCGTCATGGGCAATGACCCAAACACTTACCCCAATGCCTGTCCATCTCTACAGGATGTAGGTGGGGTTGGCATGAACTTCAATACTTTACTGCCATTCCTATTCTGCATCTGTCTAACTCCTGCATTTCCAATGCTAATACCAGCAAGCAAACCTTCCGCATAGACACATGCTTGTTTAAGATTAGGCCGAATCAGTTTCATGCAGTTACAGTGGCTTGTGGGGGGATCATAGCAGGGCTTCTGTATTATTGTACTGTAGTAGGTTATCTTTGTGAAAAAAAGTCATATACGCTTTGACAGCTGGTGTAATTAAAAATGAAGAAGAGTATGTAGACAACAAATAGACTGTCAGATATTTATTAAAAATATGAGACTGTGACAGAGCTGTACCCGCTTGTCCAATATTGAGGGTAGTGATGTGTTTTACTTGGTCTTGGGAGACTGCGGTTGTACCACGACTGACTGAGCTACCTATACCTACTATTTGTATTTTATTTTTTTATTCAAAATGACAACATCCTCACAGTTGAATCCCTCTAGCTATTTAGTTTTGTAGCTGTGTGTGACAAGTGGATGTGGTGGGATTAGAAGACTGGTACCATCTATTACAATTATTCTAAGTAGCAAATATGCATTAATTTCATGCAATAACAAAAGCAACACTTGACACACTTTAATTTTTAGATTTGTCATATCTAATTTTGATATTTCCATAAAATATTATTTTCCTTTGCTAATTTCCCATTTGTGGCTTTTCTTGAAGGAGACCTACAGTATCAGTATATTGATTTTTTTACAGAGAGGGTGGTGTATGCATGGAACAGCCTTCCTCAGGAGGTTATGGGGTCTAAAACTGTGGAAGAATTCAAGAATGCATGGGACAGACATAAGGCAATTCTTGTGGGGGGTAGGAAGCAATAAGCTGTTTGTTAACTACAATCTGCAGCTTATCCTGTAGGTAGGGAAATGGGCAGACTAGGTGGGTCAAGTGGTCCTTATCTGCCATCAGAGTCGATGTTTCTATGTTTCTATACCAATATGTGCCACAGTCCCCATGGGCAATATGTAGCCTAAACATGCAAATGAGCTTATTGGGAATGCATGGCACAAAGGGGCTTTATGCATGCCCATTATGGGTTCATTTGCATGGATGCACCGGGCAGAATGCACCAAGCCAGCCCCCCACCAAGCTCCCAATTTCCCATTGTTGAAAGCAATGAAATAACCCTGGTGCTCCAGTGGACCAGGACAGCCCTGATCACTGAGTATACAACTGATATCCCCCTCCCAAGCCCCAATCCATGTGTAAAAAACTGACATCCCCTCCCAAGCCCTGAGCCATGTTTAAAAACTTGACATCCCCCTCACAAGCACTGATCCATGTTTAAAATCCTGACATCCCCCTCCCAAGCCCCAGTCACTGTTTAATAAACTGACTTCCCCCCTCCCCAGCCGTGATCACTTGTAAGTAATATAATCCCTGTTCCCAAACTCTAGTGGACCCCCTCCCAAGCCCAGATCACTTGTAAACAATATAAATCTCTAAATCCCCATTTCCATAGTGTAGTGGTCTCCCTTCCCCAGCCCCAAACACAAGTAAATAACACAAACCCCCTGATCCCTCTTCCATGATGCTAGTGATCCCTCCACCCAGGTAGGAAGTAAACTACCAAACTGCATCACCCCCATCATGACCTGTGCTGGCAGCTGGCACAACCCATTTCACCCTGCCATGGCCACTTCGCTGACTGATCAGTAGGTGAGCATGTGTACAGTAAATAGTATGCACTCATCGGTTGTTATAACAACCGATGAGTGTGAACTATTTACAGTACTGTTATTGTTTGTCTTTTAAGTTCATAGTGTTTTCCACTTGCAAGAACTTGTATTTGTTTACACACTATTTATACTGTTATTTTGTTTTTATTTAGATGATGTACAGTATTTTCACACGTACCCTTCTATTGGTTGCACCTTGAAATAAGTCATGGCTCAGTGTGCCTTTCTTGGTCACTAATTTGTAAACAAATACATAAAAGATAATATTGGGATGTGTGAAGTAAACCAAAAGCAATAAACTACCTGCTTCTCCAGAGTTTCCTGCTTGGTAGTGCAGCAGCCCCCTTGCCAGCTACTGGACTGTTCAACACACGATCTCCAGCTTCAAAAATAAAAATAAATAAATAAAAACAGGGGGGTGTTGGGACTTGTGGAGGGAAGATAAATAAAAGGAAACATTTAAAAAAACCTGAAGGGTGGAAGCAAAAGTGCTGCTTAACTAAGGGGAGACAGGGTCAGGAGCTATAACTGCATATAACCAGCTTTTTGTTAAACTACAGTATCTCCACTAGAACAAACTTCCAATGCTCAACATTAAAACAATAAGCCATTATAATGCAGGATGAGGAACTATTTTATCACAAAACCTACTTTAAATTATTTTTTTATTCAGCTTTTGTATTTTTACAAAGCCCATTTTCTAAACACAATAATACCCTCCAGGGTGGGCAATATTGGGAAATACTAGACCTTTCAGGGGCTATAAGGGCCTCCGCCTGCAACACTGGGCCTCATTATGCCCTTGGGCAGTCTGGGATTTCCCAGTACCACCTACCCTGTCAGGTATTATTGCTTACTTAGGCCATCATCTTAAACTATAAAAGAATGTGATTATTCTTACATAGAACAACCATTAGTATCTTCTGACCATTTCCCAAGAATAATCTTTTATACTTTTTAATACTTCAATTAATATTTTGACATTTTGTAACATCTGAACTTTTAATTGTGGAAACATACATTTTTTTTAATTAGAGCTTGGAGTCTAGTAACTATGTATAGAGCTTAATGATAATAGTTCTCCTTTGTTACTACATGTCTATACATGACAATATATGTAATATGTTGTTATAAATAACAGGACATAAAAAAATTGTGAAACATTGTATGTTTTTATATTGATATATTGTCACGGTAACGTTATCTTATCTATACGTAAACCTAACTAACTCCAAACTTTCTTTAAAAAAAAATAAGTTATTGGCCTTAATGATTCCAAAGTTACTGTATCCAATTCTAAAGAAATTATCTTTCAAAAGATCTAATTTTGGAACTGTTGGGGCTAGAAATGTATTTTTTAAAGATGGAGTCTGGCCAATAATGCTACATTGCAAATTCAGAATCAGCACATCCCCCAAAAGCATTACACCAACAATAATATCTCTAAGTTAATTCATTAAAAGTTACAGTTCATTTTGTAATTTAAATCTCATTCCCTTTTCAAAAAAACCTGTTTCAAATAAGAGCTACTGATGATATCATAACTAAAACGCACTGCCTAGTCCTGCGTGTCAGCAATCTTATAGGTCTTATTTCTTCAATGTTTAAGAAGCTGTAGTTATAGTAATTATAAAAAAAAAAAAAAACACTGACATTGAGTTTGCTGCCATGGATGCATTTCCATACTGTTCATATGCATGGTATTGTTCTTTAGAATGTGCAGAAGGCGGTTTTGGAATGCAGTGCTGCATAAAGCTGTGGAATGTTAAGGTGGTGCACAATTTCAGAATGTTGGGAGGGCATGCAATCTCAAAATGTAGCAGGGATGTACAATCTTAAAATGTGATGTGAACACTCAGTCTTGGAAGGTGACAGGCATACACATCTAGGAATTTAGAAGGCATTGACAATTTTATAAAATTGTGGTGAGCCACATTGTCTGAATGTGACAGGACACACCATTTTATTCTAAAATTGCTTGTCCCTGCCACATTCCAGAATTGGATCCCCCATCACATTTCAAAACTGCTCATTGCCTACCTACTACATTCTATATGTGCACATAACTGCCACATTCCAAAATTGCATTTCCCCACCATATTCTGAAGTGGTGTGTCAATGCAATGTTCTGAAATTGTGTCACCAGTGCATCACCACACTATTCTAAAACTGAGCGTCACCACCAAATTCCAAAATTGCATGTCCCTGTCACATTCTGAAATTGTGTATCTTTGCCATATTCAGAAACTGTGCACCCCTGCTGCATTTTGTCACCACTACATTCGAAAATTGTACATCCCTATCAATCAATCAATCAATCAATCAAAATCTTTATTTAATCAGGCGAACATCATTGAGCATAGCTCATTTACAAGATGGACCTGAGTGGTCAAGAAGTGCAAGTGTTAATGCATTGACAAGGGTAGCATAAACAGTAATACAATGACAGGGGTAACATAAACAGTAATACAATGACATAAGTGCTAATATATAACAATATACATATGTACACGGCACATTAAAACTTTTAATCTGTGAGACAGAAGGCAATGGGCACATCAGGAGTAATATGTAGATTATAGGACCTAGCAGGCATTTTGAGGGTGAATCTTGGGACTGGAAATGGGAGTTTTATCAGCATATAGGAACACGAAAAAAAAAATTAAAAAAAAAAATTCTGAAATGCTCATCCTCACCACATTCCAAAACTATGCATTTCTGCTACTTTCTGAAATTACTTTTCCCAGCTACCTTTCAAAACTAGGAATCCCCATCACATTTTAAAACTGTGTGTCACTGCTATATCCTAAAATTGTACCTTTCTGCCACATTCCAAATTTGTACATCACTGTCACATTCCAAAATGTCCTATTCTCATCACATTCTGAAAATGTGCATCCACACCATATTCCAAAATTTTGCACACACACCACATTCTGAAAATGAGTTCCCCTGCCACATTCTGTAATTGCACATATAAGATGCATTCTAAAAGTGCATATCCCTGCCCCATTCCAAAATTGTACATACCTGTCACATTCTGAACCTTGCCATGCTCCACAATTATACATCCCACCACATTCCAGAAATTGCACCCATTTCACATTCTAAAATTGTATGTGACCACCACTTTCTGAAACTGTGCCTCCCCACCACATTCTGAGATTCCATGTCCACACCACATTGTGAAATTGCATGTTACCACAACTATTTGAAATCAAATATTTCCACCACATTTTGAAATTGTGCATCACCACATGTTGAAATCATGCATCCATAAAATCAGTGTTGGGTAAGTTACTTTTTCTATTACTTTCTATTACTTTTGGAAACTTGCTACAGAAAGCTCTGTGCAGTCACTATCAAGAATGGAGAAGTACTGGAAAAAGTAATACACCTTACAGTTACAATTACTTATGTCTTTTTATACAAAAGAAATACATAATTGTAACTGATTACATTTATTTGAAAGTAATTAGTAACTAACCTACAGTATTACTTTCAAAAAATTTAATCTGTTATAGTTATTTTTGTATTGTTTTTGTATAAAAAGAAATAAGTAACTATAATTGTATGGTGTAATATGTTTTCTAGTACTTCTTTATCCTTGCTAGTTACTGCACAGAGCTTCCTAGAACAAGTTTCCAAACATAATAGAAAGTAATAGAAAAAGTAAGTTACCCAACACTGCATAAAATACTGTGTAATTGCATGTCACTGCCACATTCCACAGCTTCGTGCCTTCCACATTCTAAAAATGTATGATGCTACCACATTCTGAATTTCAACATCTCTGCCACATCCCAAAATTGTGTGTCCCAGCTGCTTTCTGACATTGTATTATTGCTGCATTCCTCAGTTGCAACCTGCTGGCATTCTGAAATCTCAGCCGTGTAGTATTTTAAAAATTACACACAACTTCAGCATTCTTATGGCATGTTTGTCACTGTAGTACAACTCCCCCCCCGTCACATTCTTAAGAACCTTGCATCTGTACATTATGGTAATGCATACCCTGTATCCTCCCATTGCCAGATTTCATTTTTCAACTGTTTAAAACAACTGCAGCTTTATGTTTCATAGGAGAAATTTGTCCTATAAGGTAGCTTGCAGGGAGGACTAGGCTATGAGTTCTGGTTATGACATGTTCAGTAGATGTTCACTGAAACTTGTTTGGTTTAACAGGCAGTGAAATTAGAGTTACAAAATGGCTTGTAACTTTTAAACAAAGTAACTTTGAGATTTGGCACGGTACTGGTAGGAGATATGCTGATCCAAATTTTGAGTTTAGTGATGCTAGATTTGGCCAGACTCGCTTTAAAAGAAACCTTTGAACCAGCCATTAAGAATTAGCTCTGCCAATACTGTTTGTATGTGTTAATTTGATTTTCTGTATATAAATTGATACTATCTGAACCTGCTTTTTCGGTATACTATGGATCCATGTTTCTTAGTTGTAACACTGCCAGAAAACAGCAAATAGATAGTGTTGTTATTGTGTGTATCGATAGACTGTATAGGTATTATTTTCTTGTTTTGATACACACAATTACATAACCATTTAAAACAAATAATAAATATTTTCAAATTTTTCTCAATTTTGATGATAGTGTCAAGGTAGCACCACTATAGTTAGGATTGGGTATGCTGTTTAATTTGCTCTTTAATAACTTTGCCACTGTTCAATGGATTTGCACAAATTCAGTCCAGTCAGATGTGCAGATTTGGAGATCGCTATCCCTATATGCAAAAAAAAAAAAATGGTCTCTATGTCCTTTGGTAGTAGACAGAGGCTTTACAGGCTCCCTCCCCTCTCTCCTCACCCTAGATGGGGACACAATTGACAATGTACCCTCACATAAGAACTTTGGGGTTCTGGCTTGACAGATACCTTGACTTCTTACAGCACGTAGACACCATTCATAAAAATATTCCACCCCAAGTTTGGAACTCTATTTAGAAACAAAAGCTGCATCCTAATACCTGCCCACCAAGACATCATCTCTAAAATGATCCTTTCCATTATTGATTATGGCGACATTGTCCACGGTGCTGCCCTTAAGTCCACCCTGTCCAGACTGGACCCCATCTTTCACTCCTTCTGCCATTTTGCATTGGACTGCCCATGCCACACTCACCACTGTTCTTTGTACTCTGTCCTCTCCCTCTCCTCCCTGGAAGATCGCTGCTGAACCCACTATGCCTCTTTCATTTCTAAATTCTGGCTGGCATTACACCCCCCACCACAGCTCTCTACTCTCCCCTTTGTCCCCCTCCTTGTACTCCCTCCACAATTCAGGCTATTGTTCCCTCATGCTTCCCTCTTGTAAATCCCTTGGTAGTCAGGCTACCTTCTCCTCCCACTTTCCTAAACTATGGAATTCTTTCTCCGTAACCATTCACTCTGCATCTGCTAAATGATCTCTCCCTCCTCTCCTCTCTAGTCCATGCCCACACTGCTCCATCAAGCAAATGCCCTTAGTCTATACCATCTCCTCTCTACTGTTTCCCTTTCACATTTTCCTCTACTCCCTGACCTTCCCCACACCTATCCTTCTCTTTTTACCTCTCCTTCCCTACCTCCTCCCTTTCTTCCCTCTCCTATTCCTCTCCCTGCTAGTTTTCAGATTCCTTTGTTCCTCCCCCTCCATGCTCCTCCCCTCTGAGCTGTATCCCCTACTGCCCTGACCTTTCTAATTTCTTTCCACTGTTCCAACGGGATGTGCCTCCCATCCTGGCCTTATGTTATTGTTATTTATTTATTTGCTATGTGTGTGCCTAGCACAAATACTCTTCTAACGAACAAGCTATGCACTGTTTAAATTTAAACTTCTGTTAGGTGTTTTGCTTTATTGCATAATCTATTGTATATTCTTTTGTTCTATTATGTATATATCCCTCTTCCCCTTCCCCCAGGACACATCTGGAAACAAGCTATTTTGGCTCACTATGTATTTCCTGGTGAAACTTTTTAATTGAATAAATAGCAAATAAAAAAGTGAAAACAATCTATTTTTTGCTATTTTTTTCTCATCAGTGAGCACCCAAACTGTTTGGAATTTTGCTCTGAATTTTTCAGGGTAGAATGGGCTTGAGTCAGAGTGGCACCTTCTCATGGTTTAGTGAAAAAATATTAATCTGTTCCAAAGTTAGAAATTTCAGTTCTGTGCATGGTCAGTACAATCTTTTGGATAACTGCCCAATACAAAAAAATAATATGACTCATATGAATAAGTTTTCTGTTTAGTATGGGGGTAATCATTTTTCATATGGCTATCCTCTTTTTTCTATTAAAAAAAACAGTTTTCAAAAACCATAAAAATGGCATCATACGAACACACCAACACATGTATCTTGCTAATTGGGAACCTATTAGGTGGATGCTGCAGTTACCTTTTAGAAAAATGTCCCAGAAATGTGTCTTTAACACATTTGAAAATCGTTCTCATTACATGGTATTCTTTTTTTGTGTGGCCATACGAAACAAGAATTGGCCATATGAAACAAGATTGCCTTCATACAAAAAAATATTTTGGAGTTAGTTTTTTTTTTTTACAAACTTTTCAGATTTTTCAAATTTGTTTTTGTAAAATGAAATTCAGCAACTTTGACCCTCCCTGAGTGTGAGCCTTGGATCTAGGACTTTCTAATAGTGAAATGGTGGTCCCAGACAAACAGGAATTCAGTGTTGAAGAATTAGAAGACAGACTTATGTTGGTTGCTGCTGAGATGGGAGACCAAGTGTAGATAAATTTGGGGGGAACTTTGGTATGTCAAATTTTCTACACACAGTAGACCATATGATGGTCACTTAGGGCATCAGGAAACATGCCAGCATCTGCAATACAATGAGGGTGAAAGGAGAGAGATAATTTCAAGGGGGAGTGGTTATCAGTTTTAAAATTGAGATGGATATGGGTCAATGAGCAATTTGGTGAGTTACAGGGACTTGATGTTTTGGAATAGTTTTTGGGAAGCAGGAAAGAGCCATTTGATTTTAAAGCCTCCAAGGATGAGTAACCTGCCCAAGAAGTGGGAGGAAATAGAGAAGAGTTCATTCAGTTATGGAGACAAAAGATATTCCAGTGCAAAAATAGACAGTTGCATCAAAGATTTGGACAGGGAATGGAAGGAGAGTTTTAAAGCTCATAAACTGACAGAGAAGAGACTGAGACCACTGTCTCAACTCAGAGTTTGATTGACTGCAGAACCACTGCATCTCTTTGCCCAATTCTGGTGGACAATTAAGAAACTGTGAAGAACAACTGATGTACCAGGGATCTTGGCAGAGTGTTTGGATTCTGAGATAAGTAGGACATAAGGATTAAGGTTAAGCATACTGTATATGGTTGCAGTAGATCCATTTTGCAGAGGAGACTGCAGAGCAGCATAGGACCGGAAGATACAGGCCTGGAATTAAGCTTGATGTCAGCTGCCACCAGGGGTGGTTTAAGTGGCTTTAATGTATATGGGGTCAAAAATCTTTAACAAATGGTGGTGGGTCTTGAGGAGCAATACATTAGGGGATGTGTTCAAGCCTGGTTTGAGTACCTACAAATGTTTTAGCACATTAATAAAAAAAGCTTTTTATACTGCTACCTACACATGGACTGAGCTTCTTTTTATTGTGGTGCGTACCTTTGTTCCTAGCTTACCAAATGAACTTTTTATGCTTTAGTGCACCAAATCCCCAGATACAGCTTTTGTTATTTTCCCTGGGGCCGATTCCAAGTCAGCGTACTCTGGCATAAGCTGAGATATGCCAAACCCCTTGGCACATCTGGCAGCTTATGCCAAGTGGTATGCCAACCCTAGTTTTGGGAAGTGACATGTGCCATGTCAGCTGTGGGCTATGCCAACTGTGGGTTATGCCACCCTCTACACCACAGCCCACAACATGATGCAAGTGCAGGTTATGGCAGCAACAGCACCCTATTCCAAGAAGGCAGCTGCAGTAACTTGCTGAGGTGATTCCAGGAGCTGTGCTGTTGGAGTACAGTTAGAGCAGCTCACAGCTGCTCTAAGGGGCATCTGACAGTGCCATCCATCAGATGCCCACTCCACAGTGTGGTGGTGATGGCACCAATGTACCCCTTATGCCCTCATGACCACATCATTGCCCACCACCACCTGAATGTCAGAGACCTTCGAGGGTCCATGCTGCAGTGTACCCCCAGGCACCTGTGCCACCTGTCCTTCCCCCATGCCCCTTGTTGTGTGCCATGGTGTTCCAGGGCAGGGGGCTTTTGGTGGTCACCAGTAGCGGGCCTTGACTTGCACCATGCAGGGCTTTTACACCATGCCCATGGCATTAATCTCTGCATGGCACATTCTGCTTGTTGCAAGTGCTGGGACCCTGCCACTCTTGGAATGTGGCACAGGGTCCCTGGTGTAATGGTGAATGTTGTAACTTGCATATGACAGCAAGTTGTGACATTTTGACTTGGAATCAGGCCCTCTGTCCCCAGAAAATGTTGCCTTTTAAGTGTGTTACTGCTGTCTAGTGATCTTTCAGAGATTTTGTTTTAATACTGTGCAACCTAGGTCACGAGTTCAAAATTAGTCGACCCAGTTCTGGAAGAATACTCTGGAAGAACATAAAAACGTACCACAACATATTCAAAACACATTTTTAGGTCCATAGGAGGCAACTACAACACCCAGACCCATGGACATGTATTCATTTTTATTTTTTTGTGGTATCATCTGTGTTAATCTGTTTCATTGTAACATTAGCACCAAAAAGAAGAAAAAAAAGAATTGCACACACTATATATTTTTGGGAGAGGAGAAAAGGCTTCTGCAAAGCCAAGGCATGCACCCCTGTGATCCTGTTTTTGACCACTGCAAGCTCTTTCTCAACAACTTCCCTATCCCAAAAAAAAAAATCAATGTAGAATTGCACACAGTGAAAATCTCAGGAAGAGGACAGAAAGATTTTTGGACTCAGCTGCAAATAAAATCTGGAACAAGAAGGTACGGTGACTGTTGTATAAGGGATATCTAGGACCTTAACCCCAAAGGGTACACTCAGGATCTGAGAGGCCATTCCCAGGGTTCCTTCTCACTGGACAAGATCTATGATAGACAGGGTTCCAGGGGCTCCAATGCAGTACCCATAACTGACATAACCTCCCCCACAACTCCATGTGACCCTACATTGGACACCATCATACAGGGGCATGGCTTATCAAAATTTTTTTTTTTAAATGGCAGTTTTGAAAACTGATGCTATTAAACAGAGTTGATAACAGGACCTGCCTAGTATATGGTTCAAAAATTATTTTAGTAAAGATATATGTGGCATTTTGAAAAAAACACATATTTTCAATGAAGGAAATAATCCATTTAAAAATAACATTGTTAGATGGAAACGTTTTATAGATGATGCATTATTATTATGGGATGGTACAAAAGAAATGTTGGAGTCGTTCATTTTGTATTTGAACAGTAGAAATAAAAATTTAACTTTTTTAGTTGATTATGATAAACAATAAATATCATTTTTGGATTTACAAATCTTTAAAATCAATGAAAAATTGGGGACTAAATTGTATAGGAAGGCAACTGATCGAAACACACTACTGCATTTTCAAAGTTACCATGATCCAAAACTGAAAAATAGTATACCAAAATCACAATTGATTAGAGCAAGAAGAAATAACACTACAGATGAAGACTTCCACAAAGAGACTCATGTAATGAAAAACAAATTTCTACAGAGAGGTTATAAATATCAGAAAGTAGAAGAAACCATAACTGAGGAATCACTATTAATACATGAATTATTATTACAACAAAAAGACACAAAGAAAATGGAAAATAGATAGTCTTTTCAACCCCATATTGCCATTTAAGTAATAAAATTATGAAAACATTGGTTGATAATTGGTACATACTTCAGGCAGGTAGAAATCAAAATAAGAGATTTGTAGACATTCCATTAGTAACATCAAAGGGAAACAGGACACTGAAGGATAAATTAGGGCATACAGAACATAGAAGACACAAATTACTTTTAGGACCTTCAAAGGAAGGCAGTTTTCCATGTGGACAGTGTTGCCATTGCAATAATACATAAAAAAAATGTTTTTTGAACATCCATATACTAATAAAAAATATATTAGCAAACAACATATAACATGTAGGTCACATCATGTTATTTATATAATACAATGTCCATGTGACAAACTTTATGTTGGAAAAACGAAAAGGGAACTAAGAACGAGGATTGGAGAACATAAAAGTGACATTAGAACCAAGGATGAGAAATCTTCAGTGGCAAAGCATTTCAACATGGAAGGACATTCACCTGCTTCATTACGATTTTGGAGACTTGAAAAAGTCAATGAACCACAAGGACATGAAAGAACATGGGACAATTTATTGATGAAAGGAGAAGTCTATTGGATATACACCATGGATAGTTTAAATCCGAGAGTGGGTATGAATGAATCATGTAAGTGAAATTTATATAGAATTAATTCAGTACTCAAGAACAGAATTGTTGGGAATGTTTGCATTTTTCATTCTGGCTCAATACGTTCATTTAAGGAATATATAAGAAACAGTAAGTATACTTTATACAGTCAAATATTAACCATTAGATGGTTCCAGTGGTTCTGGTGGGAATCGAACCTGTTCTCGACTAAAAGAATAATCTGAATTAAAAACCCTGTTATTTGCTCTTTATAAGAAGATGTCAATATAATTTGTCCAGATGGAAAAAATGTTGAGGGAGAAGAGGGGAGGTTGGCCCTGCAAGGGGACCTGGACACCCTGGAAAGCTGGGCTCACACATGGAAATTAAATTTCAATATCACCAAGTGCAAGGTGTTGCATCTTGGCCGGGGAAACCCTAAACACAGGTACACCCTGGGAGGGGAGGCGCTGGAGGCCTCAATAGGGGAAAAAGACCTAGGTTCATGGTGGATGCATGTATGAATAACTCTGAGCAGTGCAGGAGAGCAGCTAGCAAGGCAAACAGGATGTTGGGATGCATCATAAGGGATCACCTCTAGGAGCAAGGAAGTGATTCTGCCACTGTACAATGGACTGGTTAAACCACACCTTGAGTACTCTGTACACAGTACTGTAGACCACACTTGAAGAGGGACATACAGCTCCTGGAGAGGCACAGAGGAGGCAACAAAGATGATAATAGGGCTAGGGGATTTGACGATGAGGACAGACTTGAGGAGCTCTGCCTGTTTTCATTGGAGGAGAGGAGAGAGACAGGGGACATGATTGAGGTCTTCAAGTACCTCAAGGAATAAATAGAGTAAACATGGAGGGATCTTTAGACTAAAGCAGGAGGTATCACCAGAGGGCATGGTTTGAAGTTGGAAGGTTGAAGGGTGAGGGGGGGAAAGAGGAGGAGGTTTTTCACTGAGAGGGTGGTGGACCCTTGGAATGTACTGCCTGGTGAGCTGGTTCAGAGACCCACAGTGGAGGGCTTCAAGAGAGGGTGGGACAGACACAGAAAGTGGATGTATAAGATGATGGCCTGTCCCAGGGGGGTGGGGATGGATGATAGGGGTTTCTGGAGCACAAGGGATGGGAGGGTCTCGGCACCCAACTAAGGAACTAAGGTTCAAGCAGACTCGATAGACCATAAGGCCTAATCTGCTGGCAAATAGTATGTTAGTATGTTAATTGATTGATAGTTCACTATAATTCAAGATGGTTCCAGTGGCTCTGGTGGGAGTTTAATCTGTTTTTGTTTAAAGACATAATTGTATTTTTATATTAAGAATGTTTATTACAATCTTTTGATAGGTTGAAATTTACATCTAGCTCCTATTAATAACTTCTTTTTGTAAAAAATAAACACTTTTTGTTGATAGTAAGCTTAATAATATCGATAATTAGGGATATAGACTACACAGTGTTTGAAATAACACAGGATACTAATATAGGTAAAAAAATATTATTAATAGGCTTAGGAAAAGAATGAATTTTAACATCCAATATATATTTTGGATATTGTAGGTTTAAATGAAACCTTCCAAATGTTAATAGAAAGAAACTAATTTGTTAACAGCAAAATGCCGAGTGCAGGAAACAAACTATTGACACTAATGGATACAGAATAAACTATTTACATTTAGAAATCAGAAAAAAGATACACTCTGTAGCCTTTTCATTGTTCTATAATGGCTAAACATATAGAGGGTTATGGTTTAGCTATAAGAATGATGAGTAACCCCCCTTTTTTCAATTCAGACTTATTGTTGAATATTATAACATTTAGAATGATGTTTAAGGCATTAATAGTATTAAAAATATTTCCTAGATATAAGGAATTAATTTTCAGCCTTTAGCCATGGACAAGGGGTGAACCGCTGACTCCAACCCAGTACTAAGTGAACCCACTGACTTAACCCACTTAGCTACAGGGTTAATCATGCAGCTCATTCATTTTTTCCATCTGGTCAAACCTAAAGTGGGTTGGCTTGATTAACTAGATGACGTCACACCCCCTGTCATTTTCGTGGCTTTCTGAACCGCATTTAAACCCCCAGTTCAGACCGCTTGGCTCCTTGAGGGAGGTGACCATCCTTGTAGTAGTAGTGTGGAGCAAGGTAAAGCTCTGTTTAGAGGTCTTTTAAGACCGAATTTCTAAATGTTCAGTTCATTTTTACATTTTACAGAATGTGAAATTAATGATTTTAAGGATGCTATTAATCTCCACAGCTACACGATAATTGGAGGATCTTAAAAGCTCGAAAGCATAGAGCCTGATGCTTTGTCTAAAATTTAGAGCTCCGTTTGAAAGAGTATTAAGTCAAGTAAAGGCATATTTATGGATGCTTTCAATTTAAACATTTGTAACAACTCATCAGTTCTGTGAGAAGCTGTATGGTTACTTAGTTAGTATTTCGGTTTTTCTTTCTCCCCAACAGTTAAATTGAAACATTAAGGAGCATCAAAAGTTTGCAATTATAGTAGCTGATTGGGCATTTGAACATTGGAGCTTCATTTAAAGAAATAGTACAAACATGCATTAAGCTCCGTAGTAAATAAGGTCTTTTTTTACCGCTAACATAAATTGTGAGAATATTTCAGAATAAGTATTTATAAAATGAGCTTCTTGAATATAACTACATACTTTTTCTCATAGGATTAGCAAGATATGGAGGCAGCTTAGAACTTATAAAAAAAGGGAAAAAAAGATGTACGTTTACCCGATTTACTGATTGAAGTCAATTATACTTAAAGTAAGAAATTATGGTTAATGTGATAGATTAATACTTAATTATGATTTATATTTAATTTTCATTGAATATTTGTTTGCTTTTATTAAGATTGAATTCCATTTACTTGGGAACAGGTTGTAAGTTTACAAGGAAGCATAAATTCAAAATAAAGTTTTACAGAAGGGTAAGAACTATACATAGTCAGTAATTACAATAAAATAAATGTCAATTGAATTGATGATTATATCTTATCAATACATCTAAGAAGATTGTAATTTAATAGTTCATAGGGATTACATGTACCTTATTTATGTTGAATATTGTTGGTTAATAACCGCATAGTATTTATATGAATGAGAAAAGATATTTTAGTTAATTAACAAAAAAATTTAGTGATTGTATTTGTGTTTTACATTTAGCATCAACACTGTGAGATACGAATGGCCTGAGGAAGTGATGTTTTCAGCCACGAAACTGTTGCCTACAGTCTAATGGTGTGAAGTGAAGAAAAAAATAAACATATTAACTTTGATGGACAATTTGGACAAGATCTTACCGTATTTTTATATTTCGAAGTTTGATTAGCCATAGTAAGATAGTCCAGACTTACATATTTATGTGAGAGCATCCTGTATCAACAGTTCTAGTTGTACAGTATAGGATCAGGCATGCTTTAGATACAGTGGTCCCTAATTTTCAATTTAAGTCAGAATGACTAATTAAATTCAGTTACTAGATACAGGGTGGTATTATTCAGCTTTTTTCTCAGATACTCCCCCTCTTTTTGGACTCACTCTTTTTCCCTGTTACATTATAAATCATTGACAATGTCCACATCAAGAGGAGTAGGACCAAGACAGGAACTTTTTCAGGAATATCAACAGACAGCAGAAGGAACCAGCAGCATATATATCAATTTACCCCAGAAGAACAAGAACAAGTTCTAAGTTTATTAAATAGAGATAAAACTTGGACGGAAGTTACTAGTGACAAATCACTTTTAAACAAAATATATCATTTAGAGCAAAAAGATGTAAGATTAGAGTGGCATGCATTATCTTTAGAGGAATACATTAAGAATAAAAGAATTCCTAGAGGTTTGAGGGTGCTGGTAGAACTAAATTTGGGTTTCACAACTTTAAAGTTAAATGAAAAATGGACAGGGATACGAAATAAATGTGGAATAGATTTTATGCTGGCACTAATAGAAGCCATAATAGAGGAGCGAAACAGACTCACAATAGAAATACAAAATGTTAAGGATGAACATAAATCTAGGGTACAATCACAAGAATTTACAACTACATTAGAAAAAATTTAAAAGATTTGGATGAGTATGAAGAATATATTAAACAACAAAAAATCTGTAAATTTAAAAGGGACATTATAGATTATAGAAATAATAAGATATAAAGTTGGTTTATAAAACAGAAATCATATGGAAGCAATCAGCACCCACAAGGAAGGACTGAATATTTTACAGATTCAGATAGTGGTGACAGTTACATTATAAACTCTTAAGATAGAACTAATAGAAAAGATAACAGAGAAGTTTTCTTAGAAAGAGAACAAACCCAGATGATGGAGGAAGTACAGAAAACTCCACAAGAACAGATAGAAACCAGAAAATACAATTTGAGAGACTGAGGGTGGCAGAACACAGAACAATACCGACAATTTTTTGGAAATCAAATAAGGGGAGGTAGAAGAGGTGGCAGAGGGGGAGAAGAGGAGGAAGAGGAAATACTTATTACAACAGCAGGGGGAGACAGAGGACTTCATACCAGTGTTTAACTTAAGTGATAGAAATGTAACAGATAATGAAATTCAAGTACTTAGTAAAGGACTTTCTTTCTCACCTACCACTGGTATTGATCCATTTCAATTAGAAATAGACTTACATACATTTTATAGGAAATTGAGACTAGCAGATTGGTTTCAGGATAAGCCAGAAGAAGAACCACCAACAAGAAAACAACAACTAAAACAAACTTTGGGTATTAAATCAGATCCCCCCCCCAAGGTAAAGAGTTGGTTGAGACTTATATAAAGGTCATTGAGAAGGAAATAAAAGAATTACTAGAGAAAGAATCGAAATTTCCACAATTTAACAACATGACCAAGAAAGAAAGGGAAGCACTAAGGGATTTACAGGAGGATGATTCCATAGTGTTAAAACCAGCAGATAAGGGGGGTGGAATAGTCCTTTGGGACCTTCAGGACTATCAGGTGGAGTGTATTAGACAACTACAGGATAATAATAATAATTATGTTAAACTAAATTATAATCCTACAGATGAAATTAAAGCTGACATACAATCATTTTTGGAAGGTTGGTGCACGGACACTGAAATGGAAATGTTAATTAATAAGAACCCACGAATACCAACATTTTATGTATTACCTAAAATTCAGAAAAATCTGACAAAACCTCCAAGTAGACTCATTGTGTCAAGTTTAGACTCCTTGCTGGAGCCTTTATCTAAATACATAGATTTTCACATACAACTACAAGTAAAGAAGATGGATACAGACATCAAGGACACCAACCATGTTATAGAAATAATACAAGAGGTGAATTTGAGTAACATTAATATATTAGAAATGTGGCTGGTATCTCTCAATGTAAAAGATTTATATACAAGTGTACTGCATGAAGAGGGTTAGCTTCATTAAGAATAGCATTGAGAGAGAGAGAGAAGATAAATTTCCTGACACAGATTTCATACTGGGTCTAGCTGAGATAGTTTTATCAAAAAATTATTTTTCCTTTGAGGATGATTTTTATTTGCAAGTTCAGGGTACAGCAATGGGAAGCACCATGGCTCCTTCTTATACCAATTTATATATGTGGCATTTTGAAAAAAACACATATTTTCAATGAAGGAAATAATCCATTTAAAAATAACATTGTTAGATGGAAACATTTTATAGATTATGTATTATCATTATGGGATGGTACAAAAGAAGTGTTGGAGTCGATCATTTTGTATTTGAACAGTAGAAATGGAAATTTAACTTTTTCAGTTGATTATGATAAACAACAAATATCATTTTTGGATTTATAAATCTTTAAAATCAATGAAAAATTGGGGACTAAATTGTATAGGAAGGCAACTGATGGAAACACACTACTACATTTTCAAAGTTACCATGATCCTAAACTGAAAAATGGTGTACCAAAATCACAATTGATTAGAGCAAGAAGAAATAACACTACAAACGAAGACTATAATTCAAGATGGTTCCAGTGGCTCTGGTGGGAGTTTAATCTGTTTTTGTTTAAATACATAATCATATTTGTATAGTAAGAATTTTTATTAACATCTTTTGAAAGGTTGAAATTTACATCTAGAGCCTATTAATAACTTCTTTTTGTAAAAAAGAAACACTTTTTGTTGATAGTAAACTTAATAATATAGATAATTAGGGATATAGACTACACAGTGTTTGAAATAACACAGGATACCAATATAGGTAAAAATATTATTAATAGGCTGAGGAAAAGAATGAATTTTAACTCACAATATATATTTTGGATATTGTATGTTGAAATGGAACCTTCCAAATGTTAATATAAAGAAACTAATTTGTTAACAGTATAATGCCGAGTGCAGGAAACGAACTAGTGACACTAACGGATACAGAATAAACTATTTACATTAAGAAATCAGAAAAAAGATACACTGTGTAGTCTTTTCATTATTCTATAATGGCTAAACATATAGAGGGTTATGGTTTAGCTATAAGAATGATGAGTAACCCCCCTTTTTTTCAATTCAGACTTATTGTTGAATATTATAACATTTAGAATGATTTTTAAGGCATTAATAGTATTAAAAATCTTTCATAGATATAAGGAATTAATTTTCAGCATTTAGCCGTGGACAGGGGATGAACCGTTGACTCCAACCCAGTACTAAGTGAACTCACTGACTTAACCCACTTAGCTACAGGGTTAGTCATGCAGCTCATTCATTTTTTCCATCTGGTCAAACCTAAAGTGGGTTGGTTTGATTAACTGGATGACGTCACACCCCCTGTCATTTTTGCAGGCTTTCTGAACCGCATTTAAACCCCCAGTTCAGACCGCTTGGATCCTTGAGGGAGGTGACTATCCATGTAGTTGCGTGGAGCAAGGTAAAGCTCTGTTTAGAGGTCTTTTTAGACCAAATTTCTAAATGTTCAGTTCGTTTTTACATTTAACAGAATGTGAAATGAATGATTTTAAGCATACTACTAATCTCCACAGTTACATGATAATTAGAGGTTCGCAAAAGCTCGAAAGCATACAGCCTGATGCTTTGTCTAAAATTCAGAGCTCTGTTTGAAAGAGTATTAAGTCAGGTAAAGGCATATTTATGGATGCTTTCAATTTAAACATTTATAACAAATCATCAGTTCTGTGAGGAGCTGTATGTTTACTAAGCTGGTATTTCGGTTTTTCTTTCTCCCCAACAGTTAAATTGAAACATTAAGGAGCATCAAAAGTTTGCAATTATAGTAGCTGATTGGGCATTTGAACATTGGAGCTTCATTTAAAGAAATAGTACAAACATTCATTAAGCTCTGTAGTAAATAAGGTACTTTTTTTTACCGATAACATAAGTTGTGAGAATATTTCGGAATAAGTATTTATAAAATGAGTTTCTTGAATATAACTGCATACTTTTTCTCATAGGATTAGCAAGATATGGATGCAGTTTAGAACTTATAAAAAGGAAAAATGATGGACGTTTACCCGATTTACTGATTGAAGTCAATTATACTTAAAGTAAGAAACTATGGTTAATGTGATAGATTAATACTTAATTATGATTTATATTTAATTTTCATTAAAACATTTTTGGTTTTTATTACGACTGAATTCCATTTACTTGGGAACAAGTTGTAAGTTTACAAGGAAGCATAAATTCAAAATAAAGTTTTACAGAAGGGTAAGAACTATACATGGTCAGCAAATACAATAAAAGGAACGTCAATTGAATTGATGATTATATCTTATCAAGACATCTAAGAAGATTGTAATTTATTAGTTCATAGGGATTACATGTACCTTATTTATATTGAATATTGTTGGTTAAGAACCGCATAGTATTTATATGAATGAGAAAAGATATTTTAGTTAATTAACAAAAAAAGTAGTGATTGTATTTGTGTTTTACATTTAGTATCAACACTGTGAGATATGAATGGCCTGAGGAAGTGATGTTTTCAGCCACGAAACTGCTGCCTACAGTATATTGGTGTGAAGTGAAGAAAAAATCTGGACAAGATCTTACAGTATTTTTATATTTCGAAGTTTGATTAGCTATAGTAAGATAGTCCAGACTATTTATATTTATATTTATGTGAGAGCATCCTGTATCAACAGTTCTAGTTGTACAAGAAAATATAAAGCCAGTGCTAGACCTGGAGGAGGTCCAGGCATTCCAACAGAAGTGCAATGCTTATTTGTGTAAAGTGGAAGGTCAGGTAGCTGAGTTCACTTTTAAAATAAAAAAGCAGAATGTAGGTTGAGGAGAAACAAGGGGATTTGGAATCTGTACTAAACTATATTCACCTAGGTAGGTTATCTGGGGAGTGCCCCCCACTCGGTTAAGCTCTGCCAAGAATACCTCCTGTTATTGTTAAAATTGCTGCAAAATTTTTCTAAGGGGGGATTAAGATCATGAAAGAGGACCTGTGTAGGTTGGAACAGTAGTTACATTTATGACTGTTAAAATCTAATAGCAAAGTATGCAAAGAGATGCACATAGTGGCAAATAAAAAAAGTCATAGCACTGAATAAAGGATGGGGGAATTAGTAGTGAAAGACACTGTAGAGGAGAATGATTTAGGAATACTAATATGTAACAGCCAAAAGGCATCAGCATAATTCAACTAGGCAGTAGGCAGGGCAAATAGGATTCTTAGTTGCATGGGGAAGGGATCACCAGCAGGAGAAGGAAAGTGTGGCTGCCACTGTATAGGTCACTGGTTCAGCCTCACCTGTAGTACTGTGTGCAGTTCTGAAATTTGTATCTGAAAACACACAAAGAGGGAGTGGTGGCAGTGCAGAGGAGGGCAACAAAGATATGTCAAGGATAGCAGGAAAGGGCAAACATGGAGCAGTTAGCAGATCTGAAATGTACAGACTTCTGGTAAGACGGGAGAGTATGTGATTAAAACATACAAATACTTCCTCAGGTTAAATAAAAGAGATATTGGGGAATTATTCTGACTAAATGGAAAAAATAGTACCAGGGTCAACTCCAAGAAGTTGGTGGTGGGAGGGGGGCGTTTAAGAGAAATACCAGAGAGTACTTTTTCATGGAGCGGATGGTGGAAGGGTGGACTCAGTTACTGAAAGAGGTGCTCTGTGTGAAATCAGTTTGGGGGAGCTAAAAGAGGATTCAATAAAAAACTTACTGGAAAAGGATGGGGAAGGGAGAGTGAAGAACCCTCGGGGCTTTCTATTCAGCTTTATATAGCTAGGAATGGGCATGCGTGATTTGCCAGTGGGCCTTTTTCTGTCAACAGTCTATGGGCTTGATTTCCAAAGAGCCCTTAGAGTGATGCAAGATGTGTCACTCCAGGGTTGCAGCAAACTCCAGGTGTGCCATGGATCCTGTACCCAATTTTAGAAAAATCAGGGTCCTTGCAGAAAACTCTCCAGGTTTGCCGCAAGCTGACTGTTTTGACAAAGTTGGTGCACCTGTGGAAATTGTCTCAGGCATCTGCCCCCACCCAGCCAGTGCAACTCTGGAGGGGCTGGGATGATTGGGGGTGCTGAATCAGCTGGACAGGAGGGGGCTGGTGCAGAAGGGGCATGGGAGGTGGCATGGGGGAGTCAGGGAGGCTGCTGGGCATTGGCAGGGTGCTTTTTTTATATATTCATTATCCTCTAACTCCTACAGGTACTGTATGCAGTTTTCGTTAACTGTATCGCATTTCTATATTCTTTTCTCTTAGATAACAGTGTTTTTTTTATACTGCAGTGTGTTTATTTTTCACAACTATCTGGCTGTCTTGATAAGATTTGTCTTTACCATAGCACATACTTTGTCAAACCATGGCGCTGCAGCTGCTAGTCTATCTCATATTATTGTGCTACAGAGTACAGTACCAGTGCAGTATACTCCAAATAATAATCAGAGCAAGTCCAACACATCCACTGAGGGGCAAGTGCCCTAACCGAATATCAACTTCAGCATATGAACAGTAACTCAGCAGACCTCAAAACTGTTACAGTATACAGGCTGTAAGAATAAGCAACTATATGCCTAGTAATGGGGGTGCAGTTTGCATATCCTCAGAACTGAGATGAGATGGGATGGGACCGCTGGGGGGGGGCAGGGACAGAAAGTGACAAGGAACCCAGTGTCTAAACATAGCAGTATAAGACCACATCAAATTGATGACTTTATGGGCTGGTTTGACATAGAATGTAAGAAAATGAAAAAGTCATAAATAAAGTGGGGAGGCACTCAACAAAATATATAATTGGTAGAACTGCCCTACAGAAGTTAAAGGCTGAATATAGGAATCTCCTGGCTAGAAAATTAAATGAGAATATAGAAATTGTCTATGGGGTATTTTACAGGTTGCACTGTGGTCTAAAAACTTGAAAACATTTTGGTCTCTGGTTGCATACTGCTGCGTAGAAGGTAATAGAAAATTTAATATTTGTGCAAGTACAGTGTTTCCTCCATAGAATGGTTAAGACATTATAAGCATGTGTATAATGTAATAAAAGATAGCACTTTTTTTGACACAAATGATGTAATTAGCTTGGATAAAAATATAGGCGTTTGGCCCCCTGTATCAATAAGAGATGTGAAGGCAGTTATACTCGCACAAAAAAAAAAGAATACAGCACCGGGCATTGATGGCACACCAGCAGACATTTTTCAACATAACGTGAACTTTTGGGTAACTCTATTAGCACTGATCTTTACAGAAATAAATAATGAGTTGATTTTACCAAAAGATTAGAACTATGGCATTATTGTACAATTATTTAAAAAAAGAACAACATACTGTAGTGATCCAAAATGTTATAGGCCTATAACACTGCTTCCTACTGTTTAGAAAATATATACAAGATTGATTTTAGATAAGCTAGTCAACTGGACAGAAGAAAATTCATAGATATCAAAATTCCAATATGGATTTAAAAGATCTCAGTACATTAGACTTGGCTTTCACCTTAAACTGCCTGGTAGAATCGTATGTACACTGTAAAGGACAGAAGTTGTGTATCTCCTTTATAGACATAAAGCCAGCATTTGACTCTATTAACCATAAGAATTTATGGGGTATGTTTATGGACATGAGCATTGAAAAAAGTCTTTTGTGTGCATTAAAAATGTTTCACTCTAATACAAGGGTCTGTATTAGGTATACTACTGATGAGGCATTAATGGAACATTTAAGGTTAAGAATGGAGTAAAACAGGGCTGTTTATTGGCCCCACAACTATTAAACCTGTATGTTGAGGCTTTGGTAAAAGGTTTAATTGCGGTAGATATATTTCCCCAGTAATAAATAAAGAAAAAATTAAAACTATGCTCTATGCAGATGACACAATTATATTTCAAATGCCATTGGGTTTGAAGCATTATAAAGAGGGTTGTCCAATTAAAGGGGCAGACCCCATTGTCCTCAGGCCTGGCAAGTATGTGTGTGAAAAAGTCAGTACACAGGGGGAAGGGGGAAGAGGAGGGGAACATGAGATAAGAGGAGGGGCAAGAGTGAAGGGCATGAGGTCACAATAGGGGGAGGGGCATATGAGGTCACAAGAGAGGAGGGGTTAGGGTCCTGAGGAAGCAAAGAAGTGGCTGCAGGGGATTGGCCAGGTAAGACAAGGAGGCAGGTCTCAGGGGTTAATATTTAAGGGGCTACACAACTAGGGGGGCTTACAATTTTGCTCCAAGATTAATTTCTCTGGAAGCAAGTCAGTTTTTGGCAAAATTGTAGGCCTGTAATCTGCAGATGAATTCTTTTCAGAGGAAATATTGGGAAATTTCAGTAAAAATAACATAATTATTATACTGGGTTTTAAAATTCAACTTTGGGCACTGAAAAGCAGAGGAAGAAGCTTGAGTATTGGCTGGAAAGTTCAACTCACGAGGTAAGGCAAAAATATCGAAAGAAAGCATTTTTGAGTTGCTTTATATTGGTACTAGAATGAGTTGTAGCCTTAGGTGGTGCAAAGTTTTGTTGGTTTCTAGAAAGGAGTTGCAGCTTTGGGTGGTGAAAAAGCATTGGAAAATTGTGCAAGAGCTGATGCTAGGCCAACCGCGAGGTATGGCTCCTGGTTGTTTTATGGCAGAAGTTGAAAGTTTAGAGTTGTTTTGGTTACAGCAGGAGCAAAAAACTGAGCTGGCGGCATTGGGTAGGCATTTCTTGTTGCAGAGGAATGGAGGGGAAAAGCCCTTAGAGAAGGTATGGGGCTGGGAGAGAGTTGGCGAGGTGGCAGAATAGGCCCGAATAGCGGGGCCACGTGGCGGTGGCGTCTGAAGTCACCATCGTGTGGCTGGAAGAACAGGGTTTTAAGACGTAGAGTTTTATTGGGGAAAGCAGGCAGGCAAGCTCCTTGTCAAAGTTAGGTGGGCTTTGGAGAGGTGGCTTGGTCACTGGAGGGGGTCATAAAGGCAGGGCCACGTGGCAATGGCAGCTGACATCACCACCGCGTGCCAAGAGCAGCCCGCTGAGAAGATGGTGGTGGGGGGAAGAAGGGAGGTAGACTGCATTTAGAGGACACAAGTGGCACAGCTCCGATGTTTGTGAAAATTCTAAATTTATGGACAGCATTACATTTAAAACAAAAAGGAAGCAAGTGCAGTAAGAGACAATTAGTTCTGCTTTGATAAAAAAAAAAAAAAAAAACAGCCAGGCACTGTGATTCAGGAGTCCTAAGGACAAGGCAATTAGAAAAATCTCAGCTGTACCATAATGCCCTGAACCATGTCAACTCAAGTGTGGGCTGGGGGGTTAAAAAAACAGGTTGGAGGGCTGCTGCTGAGGGTTGCAGATGAATTGGGAGGGAGCATGAAGGGTTCCCTTAGGTCAGGCCACATCTGTGAGGGTAATAAGGGAAAGGGTTTCTTATTAGGGGCAAAATACAGTGTTGTAGTCCTGGGCAACAGTATTTTGGAGGCCCACTGTATCACATTGCTTAAGTTTTTTAAGTGATCGTGGGGTGAAGAAAAGAAGTCCCAAAATATCCAAGATGGTGGATATAGCTCAACGCGGCACCATAATACAGGGTTTGGGCAACCATCAGTACCGAGCAGGGAGGGAACAAGGTAAAAGGAATGTGGCATGTTGCACTATGGCTAATAAAACAAAAAAAAGTTGAAGTCATGGGGGCCTGGATAAGGGGCCTAGGCCTCTCAAAAGGCAATGGAGGGGTCAAGGTACAGACAACCCCACAAGAGGCTGGGGAATGGAGGACAGGTGATACTGTAAAAGGAACATTGAGCAGAAAAGATCCAAAATGTTTGGCATCTTTTATGTGTGTTTCAGCAGGCAGAAGGTGGAAACATGGCCCCAAGGAAGAACAAGCCAAGCAAGGAGTAATGCTATGTGGCGGTCATGGACCTGGTGGACAAGGCAAAGCAGCTGTTGGATGCAGCAGACCCACTGGGGCAGGAGAAAGGGAAGAAGTGGAAGGAAAGGCAGGAAAAGGGAGAAAGGGAAGAGAAGTGGACACCAAAGTGACCAATCAAACCACGGCCAGTGGCACCAGGCCCTGAACCTGAGACCCCACTGCCTGTTCCTCCTGGGGCTCCTGTGCTGGAACCGGTATGAGCCCCACCGCTTGTCCCTGTGCCTGAGCCCCTGGCACCAGTGATTCCGCTACCTTCATTACCATTGGGGCCACAGTCTCCAGTTCCAGCACCGATGGCAGTACCACAGCCAGGATCCAGTGCCTCACAGCTGGCCACACCAGGCAATCAGATGATTACACTGGAGAGTAGCATAAAAGAGTATGTCGAGCAAATGTTAAAGTCCATGGGGGATAACAGAGTGGGACAATTAGAGAAGGTCCTAGGGAAAATTAAAGGGCCTGGGTGGGGGCCACAGTGAGCTCAGGGACTGGGGCAGAGATTGGGGCACCGGCAGTCCAGATTAGGACCATGTGCCTATTGCCACTAAAGAGAAGATATGGAAAGAGGAGTACGTGGACATCTTTGCATTGGCAAATGTAGACAACATGGATAAGTATGAGGAGAAGGATAGCTTTGAAAAGAAAGACATTGCAGCAGCCATGGTCCTATTGGGAAAGGGAGAGGATGACAAGTCTCTAAATGGAAAAATCTGGGACAATTAGTCCACGGGTGTCACTTCTTTCATGGCAATAGTGATAGAAAAGCAGCCAGAATTAGTGACCCCTCGCTTAGCGTACTCACTGATCATAAAAAAATGCTTATAAAAAGGCGGGCCACAGCTGGACGAAGTATGATGAGAAGTTCAGGAAAAGAACAGCACATTTTGGGGACTTAAAATGGGATGTTAGACAAATCGACCTCTGGTTAGAGATTTACACTGGGACAATGGGTGGGGAAGCCGAAGGGGATAAAAAAGGGGGGGACCCAAAAAGCATGCTGGGGTATAACACAGCAGTGTGTTCATGGCCAAACTGCTGTTTCTGGCATGTATGTTCAAAGTGTGGAGGACACCACCCTGAGTCAAAATGCAGGTACAGTTGGGAAAAGGGTAGCTGCAACCAGGACAGCAAGTACCAACAGCCCTTTTGGAGTAGCCCAGAGACCTTTAGGGCCAGGCATGGGTGAGGGGAGTAGATGGAGAGGGACCAGGGAGAAGCAGAGGACACAACTTTCAGAATAGACACCAGGAGAATTAAGGACCCGACAGGAACCACCTTCCAGCTGTCCCAGACACCCATTAAACTGGAAGTGTTGGGGAGATGGGTAATGGATTATCCGGTAAAGAGGCAGCAAAGAAAATATTGGGGGTCTTTAGGAAGGGTTTTAGTTTACAATTTAAGGGGATTAGGAAAGGGACCCAGGCAAAGAACCTTAAGTCCATACAAGGGAAGGAGGCATTGCTGACGCAAAAAATACAGAAAGAGGTAGCGGCAGAGAGGGTGGAAGGCCCCTTCAGTTTACCACCCTTGTTAAACTTGATAATTTCACCATTGGGCTTGGTGTCAAAGAAGCAGCCAGAGGAATACCGGGTGATCCATCACCTGTCATATCCGGAGGGTGGCTCAGTTAGTGATAACATTGGGGAAGAGGACAGCAGGGTTACATATGCCATACTGGAGGAGGGAGGCAGTCAGGTTGATCTGGACTGGGCGAGGAGACTGGTTAGCTAAAGCAGATATAGAGGCAGCATTCCATCTCTTACCAGTGTGGCCGGAGGACTGGAGCCTATTGGGGTTCCAGGTGGGGGATGCATACTACTTCAATAAGGTGATGCCCATGGGTTGTTCAGTGGCATGTGCTACATTTGAGATGTTCAGCACCTGGCTGCAGTGGACATTTCTGAACAGGTATGGGTACCAGACAGTGGTTCATTATCTAGGTGACTTCTTGATCATTGGGAAGGGTAGACAAGAGACAGAACAAATGTTAAGGGACTTTGAGGTGATATGCTTAGAGTTGGGGGGTCTCATTATCCAAAGATAAGACAGAGGGTTCCAGTCAGACAATGGAATTCCTAGGCATTGAGCTGGATGCTGTTCAAGAGTTATTCAGATTGTCAGACACGAAGGTTAAAAAGCTACAGTCACTGTTGGGAGGGATAAAAGGAAAATGGAGAGTGTGGCTGCAGCAGATACAGCAGCTGCTAGGACATTTGAACTTTGCCTGTAGGGCCATTGCTCCTGGGTGCATGTTTACATGTCATTTGGCCTGGGCAACGGGGGGGGGGGGCATCACAGCCACACCACTGGATTGACATCACAAAAGGGCCAAAGGAAAATTTGGGGGTGTGGGAACAATTTTTGACAACTTATAATGGGTGGACATTCTAGCAGGAAGAGTGGGTATTTAACCCTGACCTGCAGCTCTACATGGATGCAGCAGGGGATATTGGCATGGGGGCATATTTTGGGGGAAAATAGTTTGCGGAACCATGGCCACAAGCATGGGTGCAAGCCGGGGTGATAAGGGATATCACTTTTCTCAAAATGTTCCCCATATGGGTGGCAATATTAATTTGGGGGGAAGAGCTCAGGAATAGACAGGTCACCTTCTGGAGTGATAAAAAAGCAGTGGTAGAGGTAATAAACAAAAAAGGAACAAGGCCAGATTGGGTCATGAGGGTGCTAAGGAGGTTAGTATGATTGGGATTAATGCTAAATATCTCATTCAGGGACAGACACATTGATGCAGTGGACAATGTCATAGCTGACTGCCTCTCCCAGTTGCAGATGGACAAGTTTCGGGGCATTGCACCAGGAGCAGAAGCCAGACAGACACCTATTCTGGCCCACATCTGGATGATTGGATTGGGGGAGCCGAATGGTTGTTCTGCAACCCCTGGTCCCTTAGGACTTTGAGGGCATATGAAGCATCCTGAAAGGCATTCCAAACCTTTTGGGAGCAGAACGGCAGCCAGGTAAGTGGGCCAGTGATGAGGGAACAAGTAGCTAGGTTCATAGTGATGGGGTGGAAACAGAACATGGCACAGGCAACAATGGGGGTGCATCTAGCAGCGATACGAGGATGGGAAGACACAACAAAATGTAACCTAGTGAGGTGGATGATGCAGTGCTGGCTGAGGAGAGTGGAGGGATGGCAGGAAGCTAGTCTCAGAACATCTGATGGAGAGATTACTGGGGACCATGCAGCATGTCTACAACACAAGCAGTGAGGCGGTGTTATTCAAAGCAGTATATACCACTATGTATGAGGGGTCTTTAGGGTCAGCAAAGTGGTTGGTCATGGCAAAAGAAATGAGGGGGTGGGACTGCACTGGGAGGACATGGTCTCAACCAGTGATGGGATCTCAGTGCTGTTAAGGCAGTCCAAGACAGATCAGCAGGGGCCGGCTGCCAGGGTCTGGCTACTTAGACATCAGAATGCAGCCATTTCCCTAGTGGGGGCCCTGCATGTGTACGCAGTGGGGTGTCCTAAAGAGGGAAGCCCATTGATCTTTTTGCATGGGGATGGGATGCTGGTGACTGCAGTAATGAAGAAAGGGCTGAGATTTCTGGGGGAACCAGAGGAGGTTATTCCTCCCATTCATTTCGAATTGGGGCAGCGTCAGTTATGGTGGCTTAGGGGGGCACACAGATTGACATTCAACAGAAGGGCAGGTGGGGCTCTAACTGTAATAAGAAATATATATGGACTATCAAGCAGTAACAATGCCTCTCTTTTTTCTTCCCGAAGGCAGGTGCATGACAAGAAGGAAAAGGGGGAAGGGAAGATGGAAAGGGAATGGACACTAATGGTTTTATGTTTGTGGCTATACAGAGAGAGATCTAGGAAGCTTGAAGCATGGATCTGTGGGCATTCGTTTGTGCACTGGATGGAAAAATGGACAGCCAGGAGGCAAGGGGGAATGCAGCTATATCTAAGCATCAATACCATCAAATTGATATGGAAAGGCCTATGGGGTATGAAGTGGGCACAACTACTCCTAATGTTGAGAAAAATCTGGAACGACCACAGCTAGCCAGAATTAATTGTGATTCATTTAATTGGAAATGATTTGGGGACAAGGACATAGCTGGATATATTTTATCAGATAAAGGAGGACCTGGTAAAGGTAAAAAAACTGGTGGCCAGAGATTACTTTGGTATGGTCGGATATCACGCCCTGGAGGGTATGGAGAAAGGCAGACAGCCACAAAGGAGTGGACAGGGCAAGAAAACGTATGAACACCAGGGTGGGGAGACTGTTTGAGAGCATGGGAGGATGAGTCATACATCATTGGATTTTAGAAGAGGTGGATGAATACTACAGGGGAGATGGAGTACTTTTACCTGGTTTGGGATTGGCAATGTTCAGCTCAGAGACTGCAGATACCATAGAGTCCTAGATGAGAAGTGAGAAAGGGCTGAATAGGGCATGAGAGAATATGGAGGGGAAGTCCACCATCCATCACAAGCTGGAAGTGGACTTGTGGAGGAAAAGGGGGGAGGTGGACAGAAAAGGGCAGCGGGGGCAAGAGAATACACAAAAATGTGACAGAGAACAAGTAATCAAGATGCAGGGGTGCAATGTGTTTGCGCATAGCACCCTTTTGGGTAGAGGATGAGGAAGAGGGGCCCCCCATGATGCACATCTGGGGGGGCAGAAGAAATAAAGAAACAAGTAATAAAATGTGAAAGAATGTATGTTTTGATAGTGAATCGAAAAGCTGTATTGTATATAAATTGTAAGGAATGTAAAATTGTGAAGACTCAAATTTATTAATATGTATAAGGAATGTTAAAGATGATGTTTCAAATTTTAAGTAAAATTAATTGCCAAAACTGAGCACACACACATAACTTGTCTGTGTCTTGATTTGCAGGGGATTTGGGGGACAAAGAAATTAAGGAAGTTCAGCTAAATGTAGAAAAAAACAAAGATCATGACATTTGTGGGTAAAAAGATAAACAAGTGGGTGGTCTGTGGACTAGAATTTGAGGAAGTTATGGAATATAAATACTTAGGCATAATATTTGATAGACACCTTTCCTGCAAGAGCCACATTCAGGAAATTAAGAGAAATGCTTATAAAACATCAGGGGCAACAAATGCCTTGGGATACAAGTTTGTGAATGACTACTTTAAAGCATTAGACTAGCCTATGAGGTGAAGACCATAAGCCAGAGCATATACAGAAGTGAAATTTGTGGAGTTAATACTAACATTATGTAAAGCCTTAACATGGAAGTTATGCAAAATTTATTTTTGAAATACGGTACATTTTAAATCTGCCAAACATTGTCCATTGTCCTTTTTAAGATTGGTAGCTGGTATATTATTCCTACAGTAGAAGCTAGAATTATGATCAGGATAGTTAAATTAAACAAAAAGGGTACAAATGAACAATGAATAATTGCGTAAAATGGCCTGACTGGAGACAATAAAATACATTCCTGATAAAAGAAATTTAAAAGATCTTGGTTTGATAATTTAAATAGGATGGTGATGGAGACTGGAATTCCTGAGCTATATAAGGACAGGATGCAAACCACTGATTATTGTAATGAGCTTATTCAGAGAATCTGTGATGTCTATGTACAGCGAGACTTTGAGACAATTCACAAAATGGATAAAGAAGGTCTTTATTCATGTACAAAATCATTGTCCCGGATTCCCCCCTTTTCTCTCACAAAAACACAGAGACATAGCTTGTTGTTGTGCTCAGATTGGCAATTAATTTATTTAAATCCATCAATCCATAATTCATTTTCCATTTCTTTGTTGTCATGTATCCATTATTTCCATTTATTTCCATCCATATATCACTTTCTGATTATCCATCCCCCAGGCAAAAACCTGGGTGCCTTCTTCTTCTCCTTTTCTGTTAGGTAACGGCGAAAACCGAGACCGCTTTCTCCTTCATCTTCTTCTTCCTCTTGTGTTACTCCTTTTTTCTTCCTCCCTTCCCGTCCTCCTCCCCTTTTCCCCCCCTGCCATCCACCTTGGCAGTCCATAGCCTTATTATTATCATCTGCCCCCAACTTCTTGGCAGACTTCAAGGATTTCCACCTGCCATCCACCCTTGGCAGCCCATAACCATCTTATCCCCTGCCATCCACCTTTGGCAGTCCATAACCTTTTTATTTCCTGCCATCCACCATTGGCAGTCCATACCATATTATCATCCTCTGCCATTCACCTTTGGCAGTCCACCGTCCTAGCGGATGCATCTGCCCTCCACCATGACAGACTCTCATACAGCCCCAAATTGACTGTACTTCCCATCTTACCTTTCCTTCTAGGGTGGGTGGGCCTGAGCCCGCTTCCCTGTAAGCTCCCATTCCCCTTCAATGTATGCCTCTCTTTTTTTTTTTGATTGACTTGTCGTCCCTAGTCCCCTGCCTCCCTCTGTCTCCACACGACTATACAAGCACTTTGCTTTGTGCTGTGGTAACGCCCTTTTAGCCGTGCTCTCCTGCCCGACTAAGTCCTTAAACAACAAGATCCCCCCCTGTCGGGGGATGTCGGGGGTTGAGGGACCATGTGAAATCCGCGAATTGTGGCGGTTAACTTTCCCATCTGATCCATTTAACCAGCCAAACGTAACTGAAAAAAGGGGGGGCCCCACGAGGGGTGGCGTCATCGCGGTTCCCCATCTGGCGTGTGACGTCACACCCTGTGGTCATCTCTCTGCGATTCCCCATGCCCTACAGGGCCCCTTCTGGCTATTCTCCCTGTGCTCCCCTTTTATTCACCGACATTCCAAGCCTGCCCAGTGTCCTACCCACTGCTCCAATTGCGAGCTTCACCATCCCCTTGTGCCCTGCCACGCCCCACCCCGGGTTTCCTGCTCCTTCCCTTCTGTAACATAATCTGGTACTCACACCTTTTGGAATGATCACCTGGTCCCCCTACCACAAACCCCCCCCACCAAGGCTGAAATGGCAGCCCCCGGGCCTACTCGCCCCATCCCATGTGGTGTGCAAAAAACGCCGTTCTGGCCTTAGGCCTCCTCACATGGTGTGCTGCCCCACGTGCCTCCCATTTCCCTCTGGCAGCCTTCCAGCAAACCACCTCATGGCACACACACTCCTTCTCCACCTACATTTTGCATCACAGGCTCCCCCATTTTGCCCCCGACCGCAGGTGGTGCCATGCCAAACAGGTCGCTCGCTCCAAAGCCCTTTCCTGGCCTTCAATAGGATTCAAACACACCACCTTCTGCTTTGCATTCAGAGAAAATACCACTGCACCACAAGAACTGCTCCAGGCACCTCTCTTCTTACAAACGCGTTTCTCCCCAGTCCTAAAAGCAGCTAGCTACCAGTGAAATGGGGGAAAAATGTAGCATCCCAGCCAAAATGCACTTCTCCTCAGACCTAACAGCAGCTATATGCTAGCGACTGGGAAACAGAGCACCCCAGCCGTTAGCCACCCAGGGTTCTTCCGCCCCGAGGCCTACACTGTCTCCACAGGCCCCACCTGGCCCAGATCCTTGCAAGCCACATGCCGCATGGTGCGCCTCCCATGTGGCCCCTCCGACTCTGCCTCCTTCCTTTTTTGGCCACTTCTTGGCCTGCTAATACCCACTGACCAGAGTTTTCATTTTTTTTTTAAATTGTTAATACTCTACAAACAACATATTCTACCCTTTTTTGCTACCTAAATGACACTACCCTGATCTCTCCTTTTTGTAAAGGAGTTCTCATCAAAACTGTGCCCTCTTGTCTGCTAGCCTTCACTTCCTTTCCACCAAATGATGCACACACAATTGTTTTTTAAATTGCATCTCTAAACAAACAGTTGCTGCCTCCTTACCTCCTTCCGCTGTGAAACCAACCTCCAAAGTAAATGCCAAATGTGACGTGCTGCAGTTGACCAAGATCAAAACTCCAGCAAAAGTGGCTGAGGCTCCCTTGTGCTGTCCCTTATGTACCTCCCTACCCCCCTCCCCTTCCTGCTGCCTGGCCATTGTTCTGGCTCTTGGCTCCTCCCCTTCCCTATCCCCTCCGCTTCTGAGCACAACCATTCCTTACAGGAGGGAAGGGGTACACCAGGACAACATGGTCTGCCCCTTAAAGGGCAAACTCCATTATTTGGGATGGAAATGTGTTTATTATTCTGCAAAAAGAGAATGCATAGAAATGCACTTGGCAGAGCAAGATTGCAATTCCTAATGGGTTATACAGAATGTGAGTTTGGTAGTAATAATGCCCATTACTGTGGCTGTAACATAGATACTGGGGAAGTTTCCCCTGTTTTTCATTGTCTACTAGAGTGTCCAAAGTTAAAAAATGAAACACTAAAATTGATAACATCATTATTGATAATTAAAGCATGGCTTACAATGATAGAGAAATGTTTGTTAGTAATGTCTTCGAATCTCAATCCTGTTCCTTTTGCTGCTGCACAATTTTTAATGCTACAAGAATTAGAGCCTGCTTATGAATTACTAAATTATGAATGTATAATTTAACTGTTATAATTGTATCTGTGGATTTTAAATGTGGTAATTCTTTTGAATTTACATTTTTGATAAATAAACTGAACTGAAATGGAACTGGTGTCAGAAAAAGGCCCATTGCTAGGGCACCACACGTGAGACAATTTTATGGAAATAAGAGTGTCTCTGCTAAAACAATTGCTCTGATTGGATAGAAGAATCACACAATAATCCCTTATTCAATGATAAAACAATTGAAATGTATGTATGTATCTATAGCAGAACTGTGAAGAATTTAAAATTCCACTATCTGAATTAAGGCAAAATTACCATTGCAATCCAACAATATTTTGTGGAATTTCCATGCATTTTCTCTGGAATTTTGCCAAAATTTGAATTTCAGTTATCTTGGTCTAATTTTAAAATTATAGTGGTGGTAGGACCACTATAGTTAGGGCTGAGTAGGCTGTTTAATGTTAAACACCTAACTTTGCAGTTTAATAGCATCATCCTTGCTTAACAGATTTGAATGCAGTTTTGCATGCATGGATTTAGGGCCAGATCTCTTGATGTGCCAAGTTTTGTATAGGTCAGATGTGTGATTTCCAAGATCTGGTTAGTGAAAAAGTGAAAAAATCGGGGGGGGGGGTGTCATCACTTAGTGCCCAGATGGTTTGGAATTTTGTTCTGAAAGTTTCGGGGTAGAAAGGGCTTGCCCCACAATGGTGCCTTCTATTGGTCTGGTGAGAAAATATTAATCCATTCCAGAGTTATTAGGATTTGCAGTTTTGGTTCTGAGCATGTTCAGTACAGTCTTTTAGATAGCAGTTCCATACAAAACAGGAATCTGGTTAGATGAAACAAGATTCAGTTTCTTATGGGGGTAATCCTGTTTCATGAGAAAAAAATTCTTGTATGACGTCCATCTTGTTTCCATTTTTTTTTTTACTTTTTTGAAAGCCCATAAACATCTTATCCTGCAGAGACACCAACACATATACCTTGCAAAAGGGCATTGCATTAGCTGGATTCAGTAGTTAGTTTTTGGAAAAAGGACCCAGAAATATGTTTTTCAACCAGTTTAAAAATCTTATTTCATGAGGTGTTTTTCTTGTTCAGTATGGTCTCATGAAACAAGAATAGGTCTGTGAGAGACAGTATAGGGCAGTGGTTTAAGGCTCTGAGCTGCAAATCTGAAGACCTGGGTTTGAATCCCACAACCCCCACTTGCATACTGTGTGACCCCAAGCCAGTTACTTCACTTTCCTGTGCTCCCAGGTTGCACCTGCAAACAAGCTTTCAGCTTAGTGTGTCTCACCTGGTTAAACAACTGGGAAAAAAAAAAACAAGATTAGATTCATATGAAACAAAAATTTGGACTTCATTTTTTCTTCACATTCCTGTTTCATATGAACCAATCCTGTTTCATGAGAATGACACAATTTCATGAAACAGGATTGGGTCATACAAAAAAGGAATTTGACCATAGTTGTTTTTTTGTTTTTTTTTGTTTTTTTTTTGCACATTTGAACTTTAAGAAGCCATAACTCTGTCAATATTTGGACTTAAGGGACAATCTGTATATTAAAGGACAATTCCAATGTATACTACAACACTAACATGTAATGCCCTCCCAAAACATTCAGGGGCCATATAAAAACATAAAAATGTATGAGACTGGAATGAGCATTATGCTTGAGAAGCCCAAGGCACACCCCACATCTGCTCTCTGGGCCTGGTTTGAGAGGATGGGAGTTAGGATTGGAAACCCTAACCCCTCATTTCCCATGTTTTGTCACTTTGACCCTAACTGGAGCTTTAAAAAGGTTTTTTGCAACTTATTTCTTTACTTTTTGAGATAGTATAATAGTATCTTTATTTTATTGTGGAAGTGCAGGGTCCTTCATACCATGCACTCTCATTCCTCCATAGATGGGTATATGTATGTAGCTATGGAAGCACAGGTCCCTCTGGGCCCTGTGCTTCCATTTATAGGACAATAGTGACCAATTTGTTAGCATAGCCATCTTATTACTCCACCTTATGTACCCAGTACAGAAAATGTTTGAATCACTGCCAAAATGCAACTCTGTGCAACTGTAATACCATGTCTAGTCACAGGTGTGAAAACACATTTTGGGCAGAAATTAAAAAATGACAGTTGTGACATACATGAGATGGAGTAATAAGAAGGCTGTGGCAAAAATATTTAACATTTTCAAAGTTACTAGCGGGCATAGTGAAATTGCAATGAATGGTGACTCATAACCATAACCAAGATTCATTTTTCCACCAGATGTCAAAAACTATTTTGTACGCATCAGCAATTCTAAGTGGCTTTCTTCCATGCGGTTTCTTTGTTTGCTCTTAATGCAGTTCATGAAGCTGAAGCCTCTTTCACAGTCAGCACTAGAAGCTTGGAATGTAGTAGTACAATTTATTGTTCCACATAAAGCAGTTATAGTACACTAAAATCCGGGCAAAATACATAGTAAATATAAATAGACAATAAATAAATCAACAAGGAACTTAAATATCTTTACAGTGCAATTCAATTTAACAGAGTATCTTTTCACATAAAACTCCACAGGACTTCAAGTCCCCCTAATAAACTTTACAAATGAGTTGAGATGAAAAATCTTGCAAAATCTCTTCCATGTTCTTCTCTTTCATAGTAAGCAAATATTCCAAAAGATCCTCCAGGGGGAGGCCGAGATCCCCCAGCAGTTTTTTCCTAGTTGATTTGTACCTAGGACACAAGAGTACCACATGTTTGAGATCATCTATAGTCCCCACTCCACATTTAAAATATGGAAAAAGTACCCCCTCTCTTTTGTCTGAAATGAATGAATTGAGCATTATAGTTTTCAGTTCCAAATCATGTATAGATTCTTCTTTGTTTAGGACAGGTTAAAAAAGAGAGATATGGCTCAATTCCCCATGAAATCTTTACTTTTTTATAAAATCCATATAGCTTAAGCTTGGAGAGTCGAACACAGAAAGAATTTATGTCTTAAGTCAATAAGCCTCAATTTGACATCCTGCCTAATCTCCTCAAATGGTCTTGTGTAAATTTTATATAAGAGGTGGCCCAATCTGGCCGGCATTATTGTTTCCTTAATACATTGAACAAAGGGATGTACATATCCCATGCTGGCCAATTTGATGGCTTCCACTACACACATTCTGGGATATCTTTGTAGGGGCAAAAGAAAAAAGTTTCAACAGAAAGAGAATCTGTCGTTCACAGATGAGAGAAGTCAAGGAACATTGTCCTACCTCCAAGGCAAGAATACAGCTTGGAGTTCCATTTAAAAATATTAAGATGTATTTATAGAGTTTATTCAGAATTATTTCTAATTCTCTAACCTTAGTATAACCCTAGATTTCAGAGGCATATAACATGATCGTTCTTATTTTGGAATTAACAACTCTTAATATCCCACTTACTGATGATTTCCCCATCTTGCTGTTAAATATTTTTAGGGCATTTACAGAAGATCACATTTTACATTGAGTAGCCTCCAGATGTTTGGTCCAAGATAGGCTATAGGCAAAATGGGCACCTAAATAATCATAACACTTAACAGTGTCTATATGGTTACCGTTTAGCCTAAAGCCTACTGTATTCTTGGTTTGAGAGCCAAAAACTACAATGTTGGTCTTGCTGAGATTAACTTTTAGTTTCCTTTGAGAACAGAGAGATTCAAAGTGAGCCAGTTTTCTTTTAAGACCTAGGACTGAAGTAGAGAGCAAGACTAAATCTTGACTAAATCATCTGCATATGCTAAACATTCAATCCTTTGATCATTAATTTTTGCAGTATGAAAATCTGGGTTACCTAGCTGATCCAAGACTGTATTAATGTAGATGTTAAATAGAGTGGGGGCCAAAATACACCCCTGTCTGTCCCCCACATTTGTCTCAAATCTATCAGTTAGATGACCATATTGATTATACTGGACCCTTGCCCACATATTTTCATAGAGTCTATTAATAACATCAAGAAGTGAGGCCTTCAACTTCAGATCCCTTAATGTAGCCCAAAGGATTGTTCTACTAATGCTGTTGAAGGCCAAGGAGAAGTCCACAAAACAGCAATATAATCTGTTTTTTCTCACTTTAATAGACTTCCAGATCAGGTGCTGAAGCACATAATAGTGTTGTACTGTAGAACAGTCCTTCCAGAAACCGTTCTGTGCCTCATTTGATACTGAGTTCTCCTTGACCCATGACAGCAATCTGCCCAAAATTATCCTAGACAAAATCTTCTGTGAAACATCTATCAAACTAATAGGCCTATACATTTTTGGGTCATTCGGATCCTCTTTTTTAAAAATTGGGAAGATAACACTACCTGCCCAACTGGCAGGGTAAGAGTACCCATGAACCAGGCCATTAAACAGTAAAAGAAGAAAAGGAATCCATCAGTTGGTAAAAATCTTATAGAGATCACCTAGGACCCCATCTGGCCCTGGTGCTTTGTTTGCCTTAAGGCCAATCAGTGCCATCCAGATTTCATCCTCTGTGATCAAGATAGGTCCTGGAAAAATGTCATCCTCCTGTATTTTGAAAGCATCAGGTGTCTCCTACTCTTCATGAAAATAATAGAGCTTGGAGAAATGAGATGCCCAGACTTCAGGTGTAATATGGGCTTCAATCCTATTGGCATATCTATTATATCGCTGGGCAACAATATTCCAAAATCGCCTTCCATCCTTATCCAAAACAGCCTACCTCAGTTTTTCCCAAAGTTCCTGAGTATGTTTATGTCTCTCCCGTTCAAGAATTTTCCTATATTTTTCTCTTTCAGTCTTTATCAATTTAAAATCTGCTGCAGACTTATTTCTTTTCTTCTTATGCTGTCTCAGTTTTCCTCCAAACTTTTTCTTTGCCTGTAGGCATACCAAATTAAACTAAGACTTTTTATAAAGAGATCTAGGATGGTACGTTGTTTTACATCTAGGTCCAAGTAAAGAATGAATAGTTTCCCAATTCTCCAAAATATTAAAGGCCTTACTTTTGTCCAGGACCAACTTGTGAATATTACCTAAGACTCCTGTACTAACAATTTCTTTGAAACTAGCTTGATGAATCAGCTCCCATCCAGTCCTTCTCTTGTTTATGACTTCCAGACTCTCTTCCTGTTGTACCTCACTCCCTAAAGTTCCAAAAGGGCATTTGATGTTAATTACAATAGCACAGTGTGCTGATTCCAATCTATCCATGACCTCTAACTTTTGGATCAGCTTTACTGCTTTCAAATTGGTCCAAACCTGATCAGGGGTCGAAGAGCCAGTAGGTCCTGTACACGGTAAAGATCCGACTAGATCGACCTGAGTTCTACTATTTAAAATACAGAAATTTCTACTGGCTAAGCCAGCTGTAGCAATTTCTTACCTCTGAGGTTAGATTTTAGATCCTCAGCAGTCCTAGTATATGAGATATTTGGATTAATTATAGATATTGTATGGATCATATCTGAATATACATCTTCCAAGAAATGAGAAGGAATTCTGGCATTAAAGTATCCCAAAATAATTATAGAACAAGGTATACTCTTATCTGACAATTGTCAAGTGCCATTTTCAGATCCTATATGAAAAGGTCAAGGGATCAGTAGCTCTATTATAGGGGCAAGTATATATTGCAGAGAATGATCTTCTCTGTCCTTGCTACTCATTAGAGCCAAAATACCCTCTGACTTAGTAGAAATGTTAGTGATCTGAAAATTTAGCAAAGTTTTGATAAAAAAAGGAAATAACCCCTTTAAACTTTCCAAACTTTTTATCCTTAGTTGCTGTAAAGACAGAATATCCAGCCAATTTGGGAGTTACATGTTCTATGCACCATCTTTCTTGCAGTCCAATAATATCAAAATTATCCAGAAATCTCACTACTTCATGGTCAATTATTTTAAGATGGATGCCCTCAATATTCCATGAAAGTATAGAAATGGCATCCACAATTTGATCCCCAGCTCCCTTATCCAAATCCAGCTGGCATTCAGAGTTCATTTGTTTGATATTATCTACAGGCTGCATTTGTCAGGCTTAATCAATAACTGTCTGCGGCGAATAGATATTAGGGTCAGTTAGGTTTCCAAAGTCAATCGGGGTTATCTGTCTCTAAGATTGATGCTGGACTATCCTTAGTCTGTTTAAACCATGAAAAGACTTCACCCAAGTCTAACATGTTAACTAAATGTATTTCCAAACAGTCCAGCTTGCTGGCCAGAGAAAGCAAGCTGCTAGCTGTATGAGGATTTTTAAATGTAATAATTTGTGTTGTGGGCTCAGGGTCTCCATATAACTTTATGGACTCCACCATGTTTCTGGAGATATAAAATCCTAATGCTCTTTCCAAGAGCAGCAACAAATCTTCCCTAACTTTCCTATGAGAATCCTTGAGTGAAACCTTCCACCCAAAGATAGTTATGGTCTTACTCAGCCATACTTCTCTGCTTCAGTACATGATCCTCTATCACTCCCAAGATTTTTTCTCTGTAGCTATAGTAGCCTTCTCACTCTGCACCTCCCTATGGAGAATCTCTTCTGGGGAATGATAAGACTGTGTAGGAACCTCTATACATGATAGCGTCATGTTTAGCTTGGAATGTAGCACATACATCAATAAGTTTAGCCACTGTGCTGTACTGCACATTAGTCAAAGCTTAGTAGATCATGTCAGTAAAGGATTTTATTGATCCTCCCTTTATTTTTTCAGCAACTATAAATCTGAAGTCATTGTACTGGCTAACAATTTCTGCCTGGTCCACTGATGAAAATAAATAGTCCTGATATTTGCTGTACAGTCTCTCAATATCTGATAAGCCAAGCTCATAGCTGCAATGTGGCATTGCTGCAAAATCAAAGGCAGATCAGTCAGCAAGTTCACCTGCAGGAAATCAGCTGTCCATATGGTCACATAACAGGCCAATGAATTGCAGAATTGCTGTTGTGCTTACTTTAGCTGTGCAATTAGCCAAAAGCAGTTTTATTGGTGGGCTCCAGTAGACAGTTTCACCCAGGTACTGGCTTCTGAACTTTTTTTATTTTTGCTGTAGCAATCTGTACAGCTTCAACTTGTTAGAAACATCTTAGACAACTCTGCCAACTCCAAAAGTACATCATTTAATACTGTTATGGCAATGTGGTATTCAGGGTTGGACAGCTTCTTAAAGCAGTACTTAGCAATGGGATCTTTGATGGATGCACGCATAATTGTATGTGATGTCATTTACCCTAGGTATGGTTTACAATAACTATGATGGGTATTGTCAAGCTCAGTGGGGTTTTAAAATGTATTTTTGCAGTGTAGTGAGTAAGTCAGTGTGATATGAGAGAGGAGATGCATTTAGGAGACTGTAATTCTCTTCCATTCTGGATCCATACTAAGAGCAGTCTGAATTTACGAAATTAAATGAAAAGGACATTTGTTGCACTGCTATTTCTTGTTGTCCATTTTAGAATTACTGTCCCCATGTAGCCAACATGGGCAACCTTTTACAAGCACTGATTCATTGAATCTCAAATGTGTGTATAACGTGTGACCCTGTTTTAAAGAGAAACACAATCTCATCTCTCTAAACATATCTACAGTCTTGTACTGAAAAAAAAAAATGAACACGCTTTCAATGGTGAGGCTTTAAATTCATTATAAGCACATTTTGTATATGAGATGCTGCTTGGGGAGGAGGCAGATTACACTGAAGTTGTGCAACTTTAAAACTGAAATAATATAATATACACCCTATGTCAGAGAATCTCTCGCCTTGCTTTGTTGGGGGGAATCTACCAAACAAATAAAACATGCCATTTCTGCGAACATCAGGGGAGTACTGTTCATTATCAAGTACTGTCTTACTAAAAAGAGGTGTCAAGCCAAAAACATTGCTGTAACTGCAAAGCCGATTGGTTGGAATTTTGCAGAGCAGTTCCATTGTTCAATAAGTGGAACAAGAGCAAGATGTCTGGCTTGTTAACTGCTGGCTTGTTAAAGTTAATGAGTTGTGGCCTCAGAGGTGGGCATACAATGTTTCTTTCCTATTCACTTTCATGTCCTGCTGTCTGAATCTTAAATCTGAGTGATGACTGCAGTCACTACTTCATGAACATGGGGATCCCTGTCAGCTGGTTTGTGCACTACTACTAAAGCTGTGTGTGGGTTATTTCAGACTGATGTGCGGATGCACATGTGCACACCTTAGGGGGAACATAGGTCATAACTTCAGTATTTTTTCATATTTTGTCCCCAAATTTTGAACATGGTCTTCTTACTACCCCACCTCATAAACACCATAAGTGAAAATGTTCAAATTGGTGTTAAAATGTTATTCCATGCCACAGGTGTGAAAACATGTTTTGGACAGGATGTAAAAAATTACATCGGTACTGTTCATGAGGTGGAGTGAAAAAATGATTATTGAAAATTTGGAATCAAAATATTGAAAATTACAAAAGGTATGCACATGCATAGAAAAATGTCAATGAATGCACATAACTCAGCCATGTTTAGGAATATTGGCACTAAATTTTCAACATGCCCTTTTTGGAATCCCACTTTATGAACATTGGTGGTGAAATTTAATTATTTGGTCACAAAAGGTGATTTCATGCAGTGACCATTGAATCACCTTCCTGGACTGATTAATGAAATGACAGTGAAAGTGTTCATGAGGTGAGGTCCCAAAAAGGCCATGTTGAAAATCTGGTGAAAAAATTCCAAAATGTGGCAAAGTTATGAACATAAGTTCAAAATGCAATTGAAATACATTATACGGCACTAACCTTTATTCCTCAGTTTGCGGTTAGGATTAAAAGAGTGTAGACATGTCCTGATCCACAGAAGATGACAGTCTACAACCTCTGGTGGTAAGTATGTGGTGAGGGGATATGGGGTGGTGGGTGCATAGTGGGAGGGTAGGTAAGGGGGAGGTGGACTGAGAGATGACAAGGGACTTTTTTTCAGTACTAAAAAAGACTTCAGAGGAATGTTTTCTTTTTTAAATGTCAAAATAAAGAAAATAAATATATTGGGACACTGGGGGTGAGCTCCCCTGTGTCCCACACTGCTGGGGGAGGGCACTAAATGCAGACACAGGGATTAGGCCCCCAGTGTTGGCTTAATATATAATAAGGGGCTGTTGGGGGGTTATCTGACACAGAGGGTGGCAATCCTGGTGTTGGATATTTAAAATGAAATGATCAAGGGAGCAGGGGATGGAGATCAGAGGGTGCCACTAGACACCAGGGAATATTTGGGGACAGTGATCAGGGAGTGAGGGTGTCACTAGACTCCAGGGAAAACAGGGGGCATATAACTGACACTGCAGCTGGCAGCAGTAGTTCAGCTGTGGCTGCAGAATGAAATAAAATCCATTGTTCTCATACAGAGATTGTGACGGAAGGCTCCTCTCACTAAACTGGGCACCCAGGATTTTGGGTGCCCAGAAAAAGTATTTCTGGGGCTAATTGTAAAAAAGCAAGCACCAGAATCTAGCTAAATGGGGCTGTAAAATGACAGCATTTTCAGACGTTTTCCACATTTTTTAGTTGGTAAAAAAAAAACCCAACAAGATGGCGGCTCGTGAAACAGAATTTTTTATCCTCATGAAAAAGGATTTCTACCTCACAAAAAAGGAATGGATCTCACGAGAATGAATTCTTTTTGTGAGATCAAATCCTTTGTCGAACGTGTTACCTCTATCCTGAAAAATGAACTTCCCATACAAAATAATGGGAACTTAAAGCAACAGCATTAGTTAACAAAAATTTGAAATACCTGGTGGACTGTTTGGACAAACCAAAACATCAATATAACTGATTTTCACTTTGCTTTATTTCATTCCCAAGGCAAAAAAAATGATTCAGAATTTCTTAAAATTTGTTGGTCTTTTACCATGTAAACAATCATGTCAAAAGTCATGGATGTGAGTAAATCAGCAAGGTGTGCTGCTAGCCATCAGAGATATCTGCTGGCAACACCCTGACATATGTGGATTATAAATATAGAGACTGTTGTTAGTTTGTGCTCTCTGGAGAGAAGATTTTTGAAATTACTGGTGGTGGCCATCTTCATTGTAGAGCCACAGAAATTACAAAAGTTGTAATTAAATACAGTTTTAAAAATAGCCTATTGGATTTAAAATACTCAGTGAAGAATCTGAGATCATAAGGAATACATTACTGCTAAAAAGGGTAGGACAACATTTTTTGCTAGATAACTAGCACTGCTACTTTAAAAACTGAATAACTTTGCAACAGGTTAATATTTTTGCACTAAACAAAGCATGGCAGTTCTCTCTCCCAAGTTCTTTCTACCATAAAACATCTTGCCAAAATTCCACACCATCAGATGGGGAGCTGATGGTAGCCATCCAAAGGATGGCAGACAAGGGTGAGGTGGTGCTGATTGGAGATCTAAGTATTCCAGATGTGGACTGTAGCCTCCCAGCAGCAGCATCAGCCAAGAGCAGATTTATCCTGGACTCCCTTCAAACTGCCTTCCTCAAACAACTGGTAATGGAACCAACTCGGCAGAAGGCAATAGTGGACCTTGTACTCACAAACAAGGACAGTGTGATGGGGTAACAGTGGGGGAGCACCTGGGGAACAATGACCACCAGTCACTGTGGTTTGACATCACAGAAGGAGCAGAACCAAACTACGCAAAAACATGTATCCTGGATTTTAGGAGGGCAGACTTTGGGAAAATGTGGAGATGCTTGAAAGAGACATGAATGGGAATGGGGGGAATCAGGGGTTGAGAAACAGTGGGCAACATTTAAAATGGGGATTACAAGAGCAACAGAATTATGTGTTAAGCAGGTTAGCAAGGGGAAAAGGAACAGGAGGCCATTATGGTTTTCCAAGGCAGTAGCGGAGAAAGTGAAAGCCAAAAAGACTGCATTCAGGCAATACAAAAAGAAGCAGGCAGAAGAGGATAGGGAGAAATACCAGGAGAAGCAAAGGGAGGCAGGGAGGTTAGTAAGGGAAGCCAAAGCTCAGACAGAAAAGTGCATTGCAAAATCAGTGGGTAGAGGGGGCAAAACCTTTTACAGGTACATAAGTGAAAAAAGAAAGGCAAAGGGAGGGATAGTGAGACTAAAGGGGGAGGATGGGGGCTGCGTGGAGGAAGACAACAGTAAAGCTGACATACTGAATAGGTATTTCTGCTCAGTCCTTACTGAGGAAGATGAGGGTAATGGGTCTGAAAGGAGTATAAGGGTTGGGAACGGTGCAGAAATGGACATAAGTCCCTTTTCACAAGAAACAGTTCTGAAGGAACTGGAAGGAATAGGAGTTGATAAAGCAATTGGACCAGATGGGGTGCACCCAAGGGTCCTAAAAGAACTAAGAGAGGTGGTGGCTGAAACTCTGGCAATCCTGTTTAGCTGATCACTGAAACAGGGGGAAGTACCCAAAGACTGGAGGACATCAGATGTAGTTCCCTTATACAAAAGCAGGAACAAAGAGGACGCGGGGAACTACAGACCAGTCAGCCTCACCTCAGTAGTGGGGAAGATCATGGAAGCACTACTAAAGGGAGAGATTGGTAGAACATCTGCTTGCCAATGGACTACAGGACCCAGGGCAGCATGGTTTCACCAGGAGGAGGTCATGTCATACCAACCTCATTGAATTTTTCGACTGGGTGACAAGGGAGGTGAATCAAGGGAGAGCAGTGGATGTGGCCTATCTGGATTTCAGCAAGGCCTTTGACACTGTGCTACACAGAAGGCTATTAAACAAACTAAGGAATATGGGAGTGGGCAGGACAGTAGTGTGGTGAGCAGGTAACTGGCTGGGTGGCAGGACCCACAGGGTAGTGGTAAATGGCTGTCACTCCACAGAGGGAAGTGTGACCAGTGGGGTACCACAGGGATCAGTGTTGGAACTGGTCCTATTCAACATCTTCATCAGTGACATTGCGCAGGACATACAAGGCAGAATTTCCCTGTTCGCTGAAGACACAAAGTTCTGTAACAGAGTAGACATGCCAGAGGGTGTAGACAGAATGAGGAAGGACCTGCAGAAACTTGAAGAATGGTCAGGGTTTGGCAGTTGAAATTTAATGCAGAGAAGTGCAAAATAATCCATATGGGGCTCAAAAACCCTGGAACGACATAACAGTTGGGGTGTGGGTGAGGAAATGGCATGTACCAAGCAAGAAAGGGATCTTGGGGTTATCATCCCTGATGACCTCAATGTAGGGGAAACAGTATGACAAGGCAGCAGGTAAAGCAAATAGGATGCTGGGATCCAGAGACAGGGGCATCACCAGCAGGAAAAGGGAGGTCATAATTCCACTATACAAGACACTAGTGAGGCCCCACCTGGAGTACAGTGTAAGGTTCTGGAGACCTTACCTATGTAATGACATAGACAGGGTAGAGAAAGTTCAGAGGAGGGCAACAAAGATGGTACATGGATTGCATCACAAGTCCTATGAGGACAGATTGAAGGACTTGAATATGTAGTCCCTGGAGGAGGGGTAGAGGGGATATGATAGAGACATACAGGTATCTTACAGGGAGGAACAGAGTGCAGGAATACACTATTTTTCAAAGAAATAGATGTTCCAGGACTAGTGGGCATGGGATGAAGTTGAAGGGAGGGCGATTCAAAGGAAACATGAGGAAGAATATCTTCACAGAATGGGTGATGGACAAGTGGAACACCCTGCCAGAGGAAGTAGTGGGGGCTGAAAGAATCATGGGATTTAAGAATGCATGCGATAGACATAAGGGAATTCTGGACGTCAGGGGTAAGGGGAAACAGACTTCTAGGAAAACATAAAGTGAACTTACAAGCTCAAATGGGCAGACTGGGGGGGCTGTAGGCTATCTGCCGACAGTCTCTATGTATCTATGTCTGAGCGCAAGGCGATGAGGGAAAAAAATGAAAAAAGTGGTGACTTGAACTTTTTTATACTATCCGGATCTCAGAATCTGCATATCCATCTGGAACAAAACTTGCCATGTCAAGAGATCTACCCCCACAGGATAGCACATACCACATTTTGTGCAAATTCATTGAATGGTCACAAAGTTATGAAAGTGCAAAATTTAAGATTTAACATTAAACAGACTACTCAACCCTAACTATAGGGGCATGACCGTGCCACTATAAAAAAAGTCTCAATGAGTAGTACAAGATGCTTTGCCCATGCTGCAGTGACAGCAATGCGGGAGACATCCCCGACAGTGACAGCAAAAGAGCACCAGTGAGCAAAGCAGTGCGGATGCAGGTCGACAGCCGAAACAATGAGTCCCTGTTGGGGAACATCAGAAGGCATAGTGACCCACACAGTGGTGAGGGCCCGACATGCCAGACAGCAACCCAAGTGCAATGGGAGAGGCACAATGCAGCCAAAGGAACCCCCCATCCTGCAGGCAGCCACACCAGGGTATAAGGCCATGGGCATGGACCGGGGTGGGCCCGTCACAAATGGAACACTCAGGGAAACCACTGACAGGGTGCCCAACAGACACAGACACCCCACACAGCAGGCTAGCTAGCAGAGCCACTGGGATAATGGGCATGGGACCCTGCATCCCCTCTAGCACCAGTCGCAGACAGGATCCCCTGAGGTGAACACCCAGACAGCGTAGCAGGCACAGGCACAACACGGGTATGAGTGGTGATCCTGGTGCAGACAGAGGGACCACTGACTTGTGCAGGCAATGATGAAGCCACCCCTCATGGAACAGGCCGAAGCCTGCCTGATGTGACTGGGCCCACTGTGGCAGCCCCCCAACAGGATGTGGCCACAGATGGCACAACAACCCTCACACAGGCCATGGGACACTGCCCCAGGCCCCCCACCCACGAACATGACACAGGGACACATGCGCTGCGATATATTCATCAGTGGTTTAGTGGGGCACAGGCTGACAATACAATGATACACATCAGACAGTCACCCACGACCCCACACACAGTGCACATATCTTCCCCCCGTGCCAATGGCACTCAGTCAGTCAGCTGGGCACAGCTACACCTGCAACTTCAAGTTGAGGGCAAGGCCCAACAGGTAGTCCCTCCTGCTGCAGCTGCCATACTGCTCGATGATCTCCATGAGCCTGGTGGTCATGTCCCTGTACCAGTGCTGTAATCTGCACACCAGGTGGCCTCTGATGACCTGCTGCATCTTCACCTCAGTCATCTGCTGCTCTGCCCGTAGGACATCGATGAACCTCCATACAGATGGATGCGCTGTGCCCATCAGGGAACTGAATGCCTGGTGCCATCCCTCGATGATGTTGTTCATCCAGTGTAGGTTCTTCTTCATGTTGGCATAGCAGCTCCAGAACTCTATGGGGTACACTGGTCACTGGTGTACCCCATTCCTGATAGGGTGCCCCAACCAGGTATCCTTGAGGTAATCGAGGTAGTCCTGCAGCAGCACCTCATACTGCATGAACATGTCCCATGTCCGCAACTCCTCATACACCTGGCACACATCCTGTGGTGGCATGAATGCCAGTGCTAGGAGAATGCAGAGGTGGAGGGCAAAGGTATCATTCTCAGTGTAGTGGTGCACCAGGTTGGATGTCTGCTAGAGCTTGTACCAGAGGCTCTGGCACAGGTGAAAAATACACCCTCTACACTCCAGGTCCAGAAATACGGCACAAAGTGCCCGGTAGGTGGCAAGCTCATAGTCCATCATCATGGCACGGGGGCACATGCCAGGGCACAGCTTGACCACCTTCTGGAACATGCTTGTGTATGCTGCCATGGTCTTGTTCATCATCAGTATGTAGACAGCTGGCAGCACTGCTGAGAGCTCCACCCCAAGCACACTGTAGAGCTTGTAGAAGAGCTGGAGACAGCTCCTGAAGGTGCCGTCACTGAACCACAGGCTCCTCCTTGACAGGTACTTCAGATTGTGCTTAGTGCTGAAGATCATGAACCTGTTTGTTGTGCCCCCTGAATTGTGCATGAGGAACTGCTTTCTCCCGAGCGTTGTCTGGTACTCCTCAGAGATGTGGAGGTCTGCTAGGGTGAGTGGATCCACTGGTGCATGGTGTGTGTCCCACCTCACTCTTTGTATGGTGCACTTCAGGTATCCGACAGGTGGTAGGGACCCCCCCAACCACATTGCTGACCCCGGCGCAGCATGCCATGACCACCTGCTGGGTGGTCTCCGTTGTCTCCATTGCCCGTTGCTTCACTGCTTCCCATACTTTCTGTACACTGATGCCTGCTGTGTCAGGTACATGGTTGTTCCAGCCTGACAGCCCCAAGGTGTGTTCTCCATCCGTTTTCACCCAGCCCTTGCACCATGCTGAGGTGTACTGGACACACTTCCAGTAGGTCACCGCACCATGGCTCTTCTCCTTCTGGTACACATAGCCGCACTGCACTAGTAGCCGCTTGCCTTATACACTGAGCACGTATTCTGCTCATATTGTCTTCCTGGTTACCACCTGTGCCCCCTTCCTTTTTGTAGCTGCATCTGATGCCTTTGCCGCCGTCCACCTGCATGTCGCTGATGTATATCTGCCGACATATCCGGACTGTCGGTGCACTGCACCTGCCATTGTGCTGCCATTCACTGTGCCAGCATCGTTCTCCATTTTTTGCCATGCCGGTGTCTTTCTTGTGATGGTATACTGTTCAGGACTAACACATGATACCCCCAAAAAATTTATGGACCATATAAAAACATGAAAATTAAAAAAAAAAATTCCCTTAGGATAGCATTGCAACTTATCAAGCTGTAACTCTGTCATAATCTATATATTTATTTCCTATTTATTTGAAATGTTTCACTAGGAAAGGCATAATTAGCTACAATATCTAATTTCCAGATGTGTCCTGGGGGAAATGGGAAAAGGGACACAATATAGAATATAGAATATAGAATACAGATGCAAAATAAAAACATACGAAGAGTTAAGACTGCACATAAACCAAAACATTAAGGCTATACCAGGAATGTTTGTGGGCCAGGCAAGCGGCACTTGCCATCAGATATAGTCTGTATACAAATATCCATATACATAAACACACATTTATATTAAATATTCATATATAGACCCACTATCTGATACTCATATACAAAAACATGTACACACACGCACACATAAAATAATTGGGGGTGGAGTAGGAGTGATTAGACATAAAACATAACAATTAAAGAATTAAAATTCCTATACAACAACACCGCAAACTTAAGCCATAAATCCATTAATAATTGGAGTTAAGTAACAATGTATATATCAAAGAAAAGGTGTCAATGAGTACTACAACACAACACAATAATCCTCCCTAAACAATCACAGGGTACACACTGCACCCAAAATTACCTCCAATCTTCACCATTGTGCCAAATTTAAAATGAATGTCTGATCATCACCAAAGGTATATCTTGTCTTCCAGTAATGCCATAGCAAATTTCAGAGGATACTGACAAAAATTTATTGACCTATGGGTAAACAAAAAGAAAAAGAAAACACATTTTGTCCATATATAATGAACCACTGGTGGTTAAGAGGGACACAATATATTTGTATACAGTATTTGGTAGCATACAGTTGGATGATTTAATAAATGAAAAGGGGAAATTAATTAATAACGAGACAGGGTAAGCTGAGCATTTGAATACATACTTCTACTCAGTCTTTGTAGACCAGACAATAAGTCCAGATCCAGATGCAATGACAAAGGGGGATTTGCCAATTATACTAACAGAAATGCAGGTCAGATCCAACCTAGAAAATATTAACCCATATAAGGGCCCTGGCCCAGATGGTTTTCACCCTAGGCAAATCAAGGAATTGGCAGCAGAAACAGCAGGACCAATTATGACCATATTTCAAAAGTCTCCAAATAAAAGATGTGCAGTAAAAAGCTGGAGGGAAGCTTTAGTATCCCCTATATTCAAAAAAGAAGACAAAAAAAGACCAGAAAAATATAGACCCATACAGTATGTCTGACATTAATTCTGGGCAAGCTAATGAAGGGTTTTAGAAAAGACTATATTACTGACTATATAAAACTTACAGGTCAGTTGGATGAAAACCAACATGACTTTGTCACCAGCAGATCCTTCCAGACTAAGCTCCTAAATTTCTTTGATAATGCCAGTAGGTCTCTGGACAGGGGTCATTCACTGAATGTCATCTTCATGGACTATAGTAAGACCTTTTACACTGTCACACACAGTGAAATAACAAAACTGCTGATTGAAGCAGGGCTAAATACCAGGATAATATCATGGATCAAATCATTGCTGTGTGACAGGATACAGCAGGTTTGAATTAAGGACTCAACATTCAAAAAAACAGCAGTAAGGAGTGGGGTGCCACGTGGGTCAGTGTTGGAACTCATATTGTTTAATATTTATGTGGCTTCAATGAATTGTAAAAATGGTGTCTGGATTGTCAAGTATGCTGATGACACCAACATTGGCACTGAGATAAACAGCCATATGGATGTCACTAATTTAGAAAATGAACTAAATAATCTAGAATCCTGAGCTGAGAAACACACGTTAAGAGTCAATGTGGATAAATGTGCATTAGAAAATGGGTAAAAATATTTGAGGCTTCTGATTGACTGAGAGACTTGTATAGGTGGGCATCTATCAGACAACAGATGCCCACCTAAAACAAGTACCTGAGCCAATGGACCTCATTATCTAAATCACAGTGCCAGTATTTTGCAACTCTACCTGACGCCATTTTTTAACCCTCGCTAAGCGAGACGAAAAACAGACCATGACCCCTGCAATTGTAACACAAAACCCTCCCACAACTCCACATCCATTTATTTATTTCAAAAATGTAACCCCGCACCAAAATCCAGCTTGGTTACTAAAAACCAATCGAACTTAATTAAAAAAAAGAAAAAAAATCACGGCAAGATAGAAGAGGGAAAAGGGATAGACGCGGCGGTCACAAAACAGACTGCTGGCAAGGGTTCAGGCGTGATACAGATAGTCTGGCAGAGTAAATTACTAAACATCCCTGCCCCTCGACAGCAAAATGAATTAAGTTAAACAGCTTCTTTAAAACTACCTAATGAGTCTCGCCAGGACATCACTGCCAACGCTCCTGAAGTCCCTGTCAGCATGCTGCAAAACTCCCACTCGCTGCCAACTCTCCTGATGTCCCCGTCAGCGTGATGCCAAACTCCCACTTGGCACCCATTTGGCTCATTCCCCAATTGCACAATGCACATACTGCACAAAAAAATAAATCAAACAGAAAAATGAAAAATAAAGAAATATTTAGGTTTGCCGACCCATGCCATCCTTCCTTACTGTACTTCCAGATATAACGGCATGTGCGTGAGGTGACAGCTACATCTCTCCAGGACCTGGCCAGTACATTAACATACATAAAAAAGCAGAATACAGACAAATATATACAAAAACATAAAAAAAAAAGTAAAAAAGATCGTATTAGAAACTGTAAGCCCTGTGTGTGGGGGGGAGGGTAACCATGACAACTAACCACAATAGACAGTACAGAAGCTGACATGGGACAAAACACATCATAGCAATACAGGAGGAGGAACTATTTTGTTATGAAAGTTATTTTGAACAAATTTTTTATAAACTTGTTTTATTAAACCTTTTTTTTTTACAGTGCCCATTTTCTAAGTGCAATAATACCCTCCAGGGTGGGCGGTATGGACAATACCGAACCTTCCAGGGGCTATAAGGTCCTCCGCCTGCAGCGTCGGGCCTCATTACGCCCCTGGGCGGTCCAGTATTGCCCAATACCGCCCACCCTGTCGGGTATTATTGCTTGTGTAATGCACCTGGGTAAAAACAATCAGTGTTCTGACTATGCACTAGGAGGAAAAATTCTGAAGGTTACAACAGCAGAGAGGGACCTGGGTGTTATTATTTCAAGTGATCTTAAATTCAGAAGGCACGGTATGCAAACAGTTAAAAGAGTAAACTCTATACTCCATTGTATTAGAAAACATATCATTAGCAGAGACAAACAAGTTATTATTCCACTGTTTAGTGCCCTAATTGGGTCACAACTAGAGTATTGCTATCAATTCTGGTCACCTAATACCAAATCTGAATGAGGATTATTGAGGGGTGCAGAGATGGGTAACTAAAATGGTCCGCGGTTTTCAACATCTAAGTTATAAGGATAAGCTAATGAACCTGGACTTGTTCACCTCGGAGTATAGAAGGATAAGGGGTGACCTTTGTCTACTATTTAAATCAATATTGAGTGACAACTTATGGAACTGCCTAGGTTTTTAACTTAGTAATCAGACTTATATGACAAGGGTTCATGACTTGCAATTAAAGGGAGAGACTTGTATAACCAAAAAGTGATCGGATTCTGCAGTCAACGAGTAGTGGGAGTATGGAACATGCTTCTGTGATCATTATCACTAACAGCTCTATGGAACAATTTAAATCAAGATTGGACACATATTATGCAGAATATAGATCCTTAGTTTATCTCTTTGAGTAAAGGACAAGCCTCCATTTGGGCACTAGCTCTCTTGTCTTGGAAAGTACCTATGATACCTATGATAATTTTTCCTTGAAGTGAGCTCTACAAAAAGCAATTACAACCAAGCATGTATATTGCTTTTCTGGAGCCATAGAAGCACAGGGAACAGAGAGCACTGTGCTTCCACAGCCAGGAGCCCTGTGTTTCCTTAGTCAGATTGCTGAGTTCATGCAGGTCAATGAGGATATAATCCTACTGTCTCAAAAAGTAATGAAAGTCTTTGCAAAAAACAACATTAACGTACCAGCTAGGGTTCAGATTAAAATTAAAAGTAGGAAATGTGGCATTAGGGTTTCCAACACTAACTCCTCGCTCTCCCCACCCTCCCACCCCAAGCAGATAAAGGAAAACAAATCACAATTTTCACTGTCTTTACTGTTGGTAAATCGGGTGGTGTCTTCCTTGGGGCTCTCAATCCTAACGCTCACATCATTCCATGACCACAAAAGGTGAGATGTGATATTGAGATATGTTTTCTTCAGATAGGGCCTACAGACTTTTAGCAACATGTGGGGAGACATAGTTCTGTACATTTGAAAACTATATACAATAGGGTGAGTGTTAGCGTTGAGAAACCCAAAGAAGACCCCACTCCTTATGTGCCAACAGTCAGGACAGCAAAAACCATATTTTTTTTCCTTTTCTTACTTGTGGGGGTGGGGGTGGGGGAGGAGAGTTAGGGTTGGAAACACTTTTTCCACATTTCAATACCCTTGTCACTTTAATCTGAACCCTAACTGTTGCAGTATTACAGTTTTTTTGCAATGAACTGTAAATAAAAATGTTATCAAATGAGGCAGGTATATGGGTCAATACTACATGTAGAACTGTACAAAGTTTCTGTTTTAAAGGGGTTGAGTTATAGGGGGCTAAACATTTAACCAAAATTTAGTTTTCAATTATATCATTCTTATTTTCAAAATTATCTGAATTTCTCCACAATTCCAGGATTTAAAGACCCATAAAACATTAGTATGTGTAGGCAGTCAAACATTTTGCCAAATTTAACATTTCAGTTATTTTAGTATAATTTTAAAATCACTCATCTAAATGTTACTAAATTTGGCAGGACTACAGCTACAGTGAAGCCCATCAGCATAAAACCCAAGTCTGCAGCATTCTGCAGCAGTTATGGCAGGAAACAATGCAGTTTCAATTGTAGTTAATCTCTTTTGTCATGCAGGAAACTGTGACACTGCATTCCATTCTGGTGGGCTTCAGTGTACATATATTGTGCTAGATTCATGAACGGTTGTGGAACTAAGTCCCACATCACAACTACAGTTGCAGAACAAAATTTCCATAGCTGCAGAGATTGCTGTGCACAGCACTTGCAGCAGATGTTATGGGCTGGTCCCATAAGCCATAACAGTTTTCCACAGCTGCAGGGATTTCCCTGGCAACACCATCTGCACACTGCCATATATCGTGGAGCCGGTCGTAATCTGCCTCACCTTTGTTAATACCTGCAGCTGTGGGACAACTGCGGTAACCTGGGGATCCACAAGTGGTAACCCACTTGCATCATATTCCGCAGCTGCAGGAATTTCTGATGTTTTGTGAATCCTGCCCATTGTGTATATGTGTTCTAAATTTCAGATTCCTAGATTTAAAGGAGGATGAGTTATAAGCAGAAACACATGTTGCCAACATTAGCATTTCAGTTATTTCCATAAAATTTTAAAACAATTTGTCCAAATTTCCCTAAATTAAAACATTTAAACTACTATACCACATGGGTGTGTGCATCATATTTCACTTTTCTAGCTTTAATGGGGAACACATAATAATTAGCCACACATTCATAAATGTTTCAATTAAATTTTGAAAGTACTGTATGTTAACAGCAAAATGATAAACCTGTCCAACTTTGTTTGCAATTTAATAAACTTTATTGAATTTGCAAAATATCAAACAACACTACAACACAGACAAAACATATAACAATAAAAATAATACAAACATAACAGCCTTAGTAATAAACAATAGGAATAAAAACAACAAACAAGTAACACCAATAACAACAAATCTAAAAAAAAGCATGTAGATCTGAACACCCTGTATACCCATATATCCCCATGCATATTATTACATCTATTATTGCAGCATAAGATACAACTTTGATTATTTATTTTCCCATTTTTATGTTTGCTTGCACGCATGTGCAAGAAACATAGTGCCATCATCCAAGATTTCAGAGGTGTGTCACCTCCTCCTCCAATTCAGTCAGTGTGTTGGCAGGCTCGGCCCCTGTAAGCCAATGCATGCTGGAGCTGTCTATGACAAGCTCCAAAATGCAGTGGCATAGAGTTGAAAGGGGGAGCTATGCTTCAGTGAGCAGCGATAAGATATTGCCTGCTCATGCGCAGCTCCCCCTACACACACACACACACACACACACACACACACACACACAGAAACACACGCATACTGCATGCTGCCCTCCCCCACACATGTATAGCTGACGGGGGTGCCCAATCCCCCGTCGGGTTGTGCTGTGCTCCCCCCCAAAGCCTTCCACATGTCACGCTGGGTGCCCACCCCAGCAGGGCAACTCATAGAATAGCCGACAGGGGTGCCCAATCCCCCATCGGCTCCACTGTCCTCACCCCCCTGAGTACTGGGTGCCATGCTGGGAGCCCACTCCAGCGTGGCAACTGATCATATGGCCGACGGGGTGCCCAATCCCCCATCAGCTCCACGGCCCCCACCAGCCATCCTTGTGCCATGCTGGGAGCCCACCCCAGCATGGCAAATGTCCCACGTCAACTTTTTTTTTTACCTGCAAAATAAAAATGGTCACACGGCACTTCTCCCAGTCCCCCTTCCCACAAACCCACACCCACCCACTGTGCACCCTGCCTCCCCACACCCCCCTCACCCCATACTTACCTCCAGAGCTTGGCGCGATGATCAACGCTGGACCGGGAACATGTCTGCACTCTTCAAAGCCGACCGCGACCTGAGGAAATGCCGGTAAGCTGTATAATGGGCTAGATAGGGGGTTTTCAACTTTATTGCATATCTCAGGCATTTTTGGGAATTTTTGCACCAAATTTTCAACATGGGGTTTTTGGGACCCCTTCTCATGAATGATGTCACTGTCATGGTGTTATTCAGGTCCGAAGGGTGATTTCGCAGTCACTGCACAGTCACTGTGCAAAATCACCCTTCAGGCCTGAATAATGCCATGACAGTGATATCATTCATGAGAAGGTGCAAACATCATTAGTTGAAATATTAAATATTCTCAAAATGACTGTCTGGCGTGCATTGCGCAGTTCCTACACAGGCTCGTAAGTTCACAAAATTTTCAATATTTTCACTCCAGATTTTCAATATTGCCATTTTACCACACTTTCTTATGAGTAGTACAGCTGTCATTTTTCACATCTCACCCAAAATGTGTTTCCGCCCATGTAGTGCACAATGGCGCAGTCTGTGTGTGAAATCAATGTACAGGACAAATTAAGAAAATCACAGTGACACTGTTCATGAGCAGAGGTCTTAAAATGGCTATGCTGAAAATTTGGTGAAAAAATTCCTAAAAATGGACTGTTTTACAAGCGTGCGTTGTACAGTTCCTACGCACGCTAGTAAGTTCGCAAAATTTCAATATTTTCACTCCAGATTTTCAACATTGCCATTTTACCACACCTTCTTATGAGCAGTACAGCTGTCATTTTTCACATCTCACCCAAAACATGTTTCCACCCATGTAGCGCACAATGGCGCAGTCGGTGTGTGAAATCAATGTACAGGACAAATTAAGAAAATCACAGTGACACTGTTCATGAGCAGAGGTCTTAAAATGGCTATGTTGAAAATTTGGTGAAAAAATTCCTAGAAATGACTGTTTTATGAGCGTGCATTGCGCAGTTCCTACGCATGCTCGTAAGTTCGCAAATTTTCAATATTTTCACTCCAGATTTTCAACATTGCCATTTTACCACACCTCCTTATGAGCAGTGTAGCTGTCATTTTTCACATCTTTCTCAAAATGTGTTTCTGCCCATGTGGCACACAATGGCGCAGTCAATGTGCAAAATCAATGTATGGGACACATTAAGAAAATCACAGTGACACCGTTCATGAGCAGAGGTCTTAAAATAGCTATGTTGAAAATTTGGTGAAAAAATTCCTAAAAATGACTGTTTTTCGAGCGTGCATTGCACAGTTCCTTTGCATGCTCGTAAGTTTGCGTATTTAATATTTTCACTCCAGATTTTCAACATTGCCATTTTATTACACTTCCTTATGAACAGTACAGCTGCCATTTTTCATATGTTGCCCAAAATGTGTTTTCGCACATGTAGCACACAATGGTGCTGTTGGTGTGCGAAAGCAATGTTTAGGACAGATTAAGAAAATTACAGTTACACTGTTCATGAGCAGAGGTCTTAAAATGGCTGTGTTGAAAATTTGGTGACAAAAGTCCATAAAATGACTGTGTTACGAGTGAGCATTGCGCAGTTTCCACGCACCCTTGTAAGTTCATGACTTTGTAATATTTTCTGTCCAGATTTTCACCAGTGGCATTTTTCCACACTTTCTTATGAACAGTACAGCTGCCATTTTTCACAACATGGCTGAAGTGTGTTTTCACACTTTCAGCGCAGAGATGCATGGTCACTGTGGGAAATCATTGTTCCACACAGATAAAGAAAATCACAGCGACACTGTTCATGATCGGAGGCACCAAAATGCCTGAGTTGACAATCTGCTGTAAAAAATCCCCAACCTAATTATATTACGGGTGTGCGTTGCACAGTTTCTATGTATGCTCGTGACTTCACCATTTTTAAAATATTTTTACTGCAGATTTGCAACATTTCCATTTTTTACACCTCCCCATGAACAGTACAGCTGTCATTTTTTACATCCTGTTCGGAATGTTTTTGCACCTGTGGTGCTAAATGCCGTGAGTCGCTGTACATAGGCAGCTTCCTAACAAACTGATATTCCCCTGTTCATGAGGGTGGGGTCACAAAAAAATGTTGAAAATTTGGAGTGAAAATACCAACGAATGCCTGAGGTATTAGGGTTTCCAACCATAACGCCCAACCCTGTAGAGAATGACAGGCATCAGGGGTGTGACTTGGGATTCTTGCCTGTAATGCTCATACCATTCCACACCCTGCAGCCAGTGAGAGGCATCGAGGTATGCCTCGGACTCTTCAGCCCCAAAGTTCACCCCATTCTCCTATATCACACCCATCTCACCATATTTCCTAATGAAATAGAGTTAGCATAGACCAAAGACCCCTAAGGAACACCGTGACACTTGTCAGTGTCTGCAGGGTGGGGTGTGGTGAAATGGCGTGGCCGTTATGCCTGACGACCCAAACGCACACCCCAATGCCTGTCACTCTCTGCAAGGTGGTGGTGGGGTTGTCTTCAGTTCAGTACTTCACTGCCATTCCTATTACGCAGCTCTGTAACTTCTACACTACCACTGCCAATGCCAGCAAGCAAACATTCGGCATTGACAAATGCTTGTTACACTTGTCATTATGTATTTTGGAATTGCTATCCAGCATTATTATTCGGTAGTGCTGGTACGCCACCTATATCTTTTTCTTTTGTTGTAACAGTCAGCACCTTTTATGAATTACTGTATTGTTACCCAAAAACTAGCCTTAGTCAGTTATAAGCTCTTATCAGTGTGTACGTGCAAAACCAAGGATGATCTAACTGTCCCAGGTGCTAGCTTCCCACTAGAACCCACCTGTAGAATTGCTGTATTTTGCTTTTCTGCCTTTTGGTAGAGCCTGTCACTTAGTAATGTACTTTGTTATCTACAATATAATAATGTCTGTAAGATTGTTTTTCATTGAGTTTGCATGAAGACACCATGGTGTGTGGAGGCTTCTGAATTCCCAGCAGATAATGCTGTTTGTATTTTCTGAAATAAACTTTCCTCTGTGACATCTGGGCTTCTGTGTCATGTTTTGCCAATATGTATAGACTCCTGCAGTGCAATAAATTGGTGACTGTGGTGCAGGTCTTGTTTGGACAGAACCAAAAACAGTATGCTAAAAGGTGCATATACTGTAGGTGAATGGGATAGGGATACTGACAGGTGTGAGAGCCCTCGCCCCTCATTCAATTTATGGATGGTCACCAGTGGGACCTCTGCATCCAGAAGGTGTAGCTGTCTAACCGTAAGATTTGAGGTGAACTGGAATGCATTGGGTTTTTGGTTAGTACAGTGAAGGGGAAACCTCTAACAATGGTCATTAATACTGATCTCAAACTAGATGTCTTAATCTTTCTGACTTCCCATGGAGGTTGGAGTGATTTCACTCTGTACATGAAATTGCAGACTGAATCGGTACAGTATGCTGGCAGACTGCATATGGAGGTAAAGTCTGCAACTAGAAAACATGACCAGAAAGGTGTTGTGGTAGCTACCTTATATGCTTTGTTCCAAGCAATGGAATCCAAAGTGGTAGCTCCAAGAAAAGAGCTTGGTTCCAAATGCATGGAAGTAGGCAAGCACCAGAGGGAATTAAAGAAATTGAAAAGCTTGAGCAAGAGAAACAGGATGAACTTAAATGTGTTAGACAGGAAAAGGATAAAGAAATCCTTAGGTTGCAGTAAGAAAATGAGAGGTTACAGCAGTATAAAGTATATGTGTTGCAGTTGAATGGTTTGCTTATGAGTGTGAACGATTCACTGAAGAGTGAGTATGAGGAGTTGAAGCATGAGTATGAGAGATGCTAGAGTGAATTGGAGAAGCAGCATGGGGAAGTTTGTGATGTTTGCACCATGTACAGAGTGTTGCAGTATCATGTTAGTAAGGGCCAAGTTAAATGCAGTGTGGATCAATCGATGTGTAGAACTACAATGATGAAATTACATCAGCAATTGGAAGTACTACGGGGTCATGTGAAAGCTATGCCATGTGTACCACCCATCGCACTGTCATCATCCTCTGATGGTTACAGCTAGGATGAGGACAATCCTTCAGATGCTGGAGGGTTGAGGCCTCATCCACCAGTGTCCGCATTGAATAAGAAAGACAAGAAGAAGGTGGCAAGCCCGATTGTGAAGGTAATCTCCAAAGCTGGGGACCCCGATGTGCAGGCCAAAGTGCTGAAACAAGCAGTCAGTGATGCACTGAAGAAGGAAGTGGAACAACCAACACTCCTTCAAGGCATGGCTGCCACTGCAGCAGAGACAGTCACTAGAACCATTGTTATGCAGGGACTGCAACAAGTGGGCCCTAGTGCTCTGCGGTCTGCACAGGCCATCCAAAACATTGCAGACAAAATTGATCATATGGCTCCTACTGACAGTCTTAGCTGCCATTTGAAGAAAGTGCAGCAACACTTTCTCAATGGATCAGTGTTCCATCAAGATGGATCAGTGTTCCATCAGGATGATCCTAAATATTCCTGCCTTCCCACTGAAGGGTAGCTAGGGGGTAGGAAATGACAAAACACAGGGCAGGCTAGATGGACCTAGCGGTCTCCTTCTGCCATCACCTTCTATATTTCTATGGGACACTGCCTGATGCTCAGCCTAATACTTGAGTATCAAGTCCAAGTTTTAAGGCAAACTGTGGACCCCACATTGTGGGTAAAGTTACTGGAAGCCATACATAATGATGTCACAGCCCCCTTTGACAGAGTCACGGCTCACCTCTTGGTGGTGCGTGACCCTAACATGGTCAGCATAATGCTAGTGACCCAGGTGAAGCAGCGTGTTAAAGAAACCTCAGTTCAATATGAGAGTTGTCTGTGGCTCATGTACAGTACCAGTAAAGAACTGTCTGGTGAATATCCCAGTTGGGATTTGATTGAGTACAAAAGCCTGTTCCTGAGAAATCTCCAGCCCGCCATCAGTGAGAAGGTGGAAGCCACCGTATTGCCCAGACCGGAAACCCTGCATTACATCATGGAAAGGGTGGAATGTGTGTACCAGATACATGACAAGGACCTTGGCAAAGCCAAAAGTCTAAAGTTGCTGCCATGCAGCAAAGTGTAGATTCCTCTATCCAGTACTAGGTAGAGGGGAAATCAAAGGATTTCCAACAAAACAAAAATTCATACAAAAAGAAATACCAAAAGGGGAAACATGGACAGAAGCAGCTGTCCAGTCTCTCTTACAGTATAAGGATCTGGAGGCTGAAGTGAAATGACTTTGGGAGTACAAAGCCAAATTAAATCAGAACAGGTTGTGGCAGCCATCTCTGGATCAAACACCAAATCCGAGGAGGGTGGACAGCAAAAGACCTTGTATCCTACACAGGAACTCCCGGGCACTAGATCCAACACTCTACGATGCCTTGCAAGCCCAGATGGACCAGGACTGGTGGTGTCAGGCCCCGGTTTGAATACTCACCTCTTTTGGTACCTATGATTCTGGTCACCTATATGCAGAAGCACTCGTTGGGGGCTGCCAGCTTCAACTACTTCTCGACATGGGTGCTGCGAGTTCAGTGTTCCATCAGGATGATCCTAAACATTCCTGCTGGTCTACGGGCAAGGCAACCTTTGCTCAGACCTTTGAGGGGACCATGAATTACGACCTACCCGGTCCAAGCCAATACCAATCTGCATCAGTACCTTAGATGTGCAGCATCATTTTGACCTCATTACTCTCTCTCATCATCAGAGAATCTTGGGTGTCTATTTTCTCTCCCAACATGGGTGCATGGTGAATTTAGTCAATAGGCTATTGCTCCAAGCACCCCGTCTCCATCAATTGCTGCTTATTTTTGACTCATACATCATAGAAGCAGTGAAGGCGAATGACGCAAAGTATGACATCATCCACATGTTCCAGCAACATCCTCTTTTTGACTAATTGAAACCCATTCTGGAGAAACACCAAGAGGCCTTTCCCAAGAACAAGCATTACTGTGGCAAAATGAATACCCTAATATGGGTAACCGGTGGGTACCCACTGCATCAGAGGCAATATCCCCTTCTGGCAGAAGCAATCCCTTCTGAACCAAGGGGTCATCAGGCCCTGTGTATCTACAGTCAATTCACTGATCTGGCCTGTGAAAAAGCCCAGTAATAGTTGAAGATTGACCATTGACTACAGGAAGCCTAACCAGACAACCGTAAGTTCTTCACCTACTGTGGCATCTGCCCCAGATGTGCTCAAACTCCTTAAGCCTGAACACAAGTGGTTCAGTGCATTGGTCATTTTCAATGGTTTTTGGCCATTGCCATTGGTCACTAAGAGCCAATACAAGTTTGTCTTCACCTTTGAGGGACATCGGTGCACATGGACCTGTGTCCCGTAGGAAGACACCTCCTGGCTACAACCTGGGCTGTCAAACACTTCACTTACATCATAGGTTTTTCTTCCATGGTGCTACTTATCAATCACATCCCCACCACTTTTCTGTTATCAGACCGAATCAAGGATGGGAATGTCTCCAATACCAGACTCACCTATTGGTCACTTCTCCTGCAAGACTGAGATATCACTGTACACCCTACCAAAATGCCATCCATCTTATCACATGGACTCCTTTACCAGGGAGATCAACATGATTGTGGCCTAGAGTCACCCACTTTGCCAGAGATGAGCCCTTTTCTGCCCACAACACTGTTTTGGAAAATCTGGCTATGCACCACATCTTTATGGCTGGATAGTCTTTTACCAAGAGGGGAAGCAGTTGGCAAGGTTTGGGGTTCTGGTCCTCTGTCCAGATGGAGACACCATTGAGGTATCAAGACAGTGTATAGTACGATCCTCACAGTATGCAGAACTGGCATCTGTTGCCTGTGCCCTGGAAATCATCCTAGGTAAAAAAGAGGAGGACACCATCATTTTCTCTGACTAAGCATGGGTTACAGAGTTTCTCCCCTTCTGGGGGACACATGACTATGCTTCCTGTGATGGAACCTCTGTCAAGAACAGGGACCTATTTCAGTACATTGATAGCCTGGTCAAGAATTTTTCTTTCAAGCTTTACATTCAGAAGGTAAGAGCTCATACAAAATCAGCCCCGTTATTTCAATACAATGATCAAGCGGACACCTTGGCCAAGCCAGGAGCTCAAAGAGGGTGAGGTATGGTCGATGCCATCCCTTACCAATACCCAAACTGAGGCCTATATTGTGGCAAAACAGAAGAGGATCCAAGTAGTCCCACTGGATCTGGCTGCAGCAGAAGTGGCAGATCCCAAGATGAAAGAGGTATATCAATACCTCTCTAAAGAAACAGAGAAAGAGATGTCTGAGGATGATCCCTTCAGGAGACACTCTAAAAATCTTTTTCTCTGCGCTGATCTTTTATTATTCTGGGTACACAAAGTTGTGGGTGATCCCTAAGGAACTCAGAGCAGAGTTCATCTACCAGGTACATGACACACCCACATGTGGACACCAAGGGGTAGACAAAACCCTACAAAGGCTTAAAACACTGGGATGGTAGCCTCGTCAGTCAGCAGACATACAGCGGTATGTTGGACAACTGTATTGCATTTTCCCAAAACAACCCCATTCCTGGCAAGAAAAATGCCAGGTTACTTCCACAGAGGCAAACCAGTCCTTGGAATGCTATACAAATTAACTTCATTGGACCTTTGCCCATAACCAGTAAGCCTTCGCTTGCAGGGCCAATACTGTGAAGGCCACTGCTAGGATCCTGGTAGGACAGGTATTTTCTAGATGGGTCCTTCCAGTCAAAGTAGACTCCAATAAGGGAGCAAGTTTCATTGGACAATTGATGCAGGAATGCCTGGAATTGCTAGGGGTCAAACAGAAGTTCCACATAGCCTATCAGCCCCAGTCTTCTGGGCAAGTAGAGAGAACCAACAGGCAGATAAAGTTGATGCTGTGTAAATTTGCAAATGAAAATGTCAAAAATTGGGACACTCTGTTGCTCTTACTCCAAATGATAATCAGAGCCATTCCACTGCAGCAACCCTATGTATCCCCTTTGAGGTAATGCCGGGTCAGCAGATGAGACTGCTGGAACACTTATTAAATGTAAACACCCCAATTAGGGACAGTGTGTAGGCTGACACTTATGTCAAACAGCTGAGAGACAATTTGATACAAACTCATTGCTTTGCCACTCAAATTCTGGGCAAGGACCAGAAGAGATCCAAAATGTACTTTGACAGGGATGTCAAAGAAGTCAGTTGGGAAGTGGGTGATCAAGTCATGATACTGCGATTTGGAATACCAGATCATCCAATGGCAAATAAGTGGGTTGGCTCATACTATATTGTGAACAAATTGAGCCCTGTTGTCTACCAAGTGGAGGTGACAAGCTGTAAGAAAACCAATCAAAAGTGGTAGCATGCAAATCAATTGAAGCTGTGCAAAGGTGTTTAATTCTCCTTCCCGGGGGGGGGGATCTGTATCTTTACCTGTTTGTGTCTTATTTTTCAGAATGTTGCTGATCACAACCTAACTTTTACTATGTTCTTCAGTAAGTGTTAAGGAACCAGCCTCGAAGCATCTTCAGACCTTTCTTCAATATTTGAATCCTGTTCCTCCTGAGACCCACATCACCGCATCTTCCAACGGGGGCATGGCCATCCGAATTCCAGCTACCCATGTGACAGTAACTGAAGGAAAAGATGCCTATCTTAGGGCCGTGGTGGTTTCTCCAGACAACTCCAGTGTGCAAATAGAATGGAGAAGTGGTAATTCTACTGAACAGGGCCTCCAGGTGGCCTACCTTGACAAAGGAACCTTCCAAGGTTGGCCCAATACCCGCATTTGCCCCAGTGGAACTTTGTGCAAACGCTAAGTCAATCAACATCATACAGGACCCTATAACACTGTAGCAGCATTGGGACCAGACTTGCACTAAATACTTCAACGCCACCATTTGTCAAGACTGTTTGACCCAGTCCATTACAACTGCTATTCTGATCCTTACAGTTATACCAACCTCTCCTGATAGCCCTTACAATGCCCAATAATGGAACCAGGTCCACCCAGTGGCCTGGCAGTAACTTCCATTCCTGGGACACTCATCAACAGTGTTAATTTTGTGCATGTTCCTGTTGTTTTTAATATCTATCACTGGAACATGGCCACTGACACTGCTCCAGCAGAAATGTCTCCAAATTTCATACTACCATGTTATTAGACATTGTTGCAGCATATCAGGCATGTGCACATGTCCTTCTAGTTGGGCAACACACTATTGAGCATAGGGGCATGTTCCACTCCAATGCCCTAAACAGAGTTTGGGTTTAGCAGGCCTAGCAGGAATTGTGACAGGCGTGTTTGGCTCCAGCCTGTCAATTTGGAACAGAGCTGATTTAGCAAACATCCAATGTCATATAAAATACTTTAATAGTAAATGAGCTCAAAATGTGATACAGCCCATGCTGTACAGTACTGATGGTTTATCTCATGGGGAAAGATTCACAGTGTATAACATGCACAATAAAGCATGTTTATTTAACAAGATACAAAACAAAATCAATAAATTGATCTACTTTAATAATAAAGACACTAAAGAGCAACACATAGGCAGGGAAATCATTTGTTCAGCTTATGGTAGTTATGCTAAAAACACTATCACCAATCTCTTCCAGGATTTGGAATCAGGGAGTATCCCTGATTTGATCCAAGATAAATGTATGGCTAAATGGTACTGCTTATATTGTAGAACTCTGACCTGTACTACCAACTGCATGGCCAGAAGCATTTCATTTTCTTTAGCCACTGCCAGGAACTTGGGTTATGTCACTGCACATCCGAATCAAGGACTCTGTTATATGACATGCCATTTGCTATCAGGGACATCCTGTATGTTTCTTTCATGGTGTCCCTGCCAATTTTTGACAAGGATTCTTCAGTTTTTGACAAGCTGGCTAACATCCACTACGTGGGCTGTCTTGAGGGCAGTATCTACTGAGAATGGATCAACCTTCCACCTTTGCTGGAGTTTCAGCCTCAACTTGATGCCTGGGTAGCCCTGCATATAGACTGCAGTGCAATTAAGGGCTACAGCTGTTAGTTCCAATATGATGTCTTTGATGTAACTATGCCAGTGTGTGTGGTTACTCTATGAACTCTATAAACTGGTCGTATACTTTTGATGATGATCTGTTTGAAACTACTTCATCTACTCCTGATAATGTCACATCACGTTGTCCAATGTCTACTGGACAACACGTGCCACAAGAAGCCGTGCAATGCCTCACCAGCCAGATGACAAATGCCTCCATTACCTGTCCTGTACAACTCACAAATTGTTGTCTTCCTGAAGTTTGAGTTACCTACAATAGTGAAGGACAATACTCTGTTGTGACCAACTACAAGAACTTCTCCTATGGATCTCTCAACTGTGGTATTGACATGTCCAACTTCTACTTTGTACCACATGAATGCATGACCCTTGGCCATACTGTTATCATCCCTGTTCCCACCACAGAACTTGATTACATTTATAGTGACTCTGACTTTTTTAATGCTATAGAACAGTATTTATCAGTTTTTTAATGTGCATGTTGATCCACTCACCCTGAATCTCAAATCCTTATTTGATAGAAAGGATACACTTCTTATTCATATTATTAATAACATTACTTAAGCTGGAAATTCTCTTAATGAACTGTTTCATGATGGTGATTTAAGTACTGCATTATCTAACGCTTGGTTGGAACTTACATTTAAAGGTTTTGCTATTATTCAAGCCTTTTTGATTATTTTCCTTTTTACGTTCACTTGCGCACAGGAATGTTTTGGGAGAGTAGCACACTTTGGAGGTGTGCCTCTCCCATCCAATGCACTGCTTCCTTGAGCAGGCGTGGCGGTCCTGCACCAATGGGTGCGGGAGCTCTGCTGTGACAGCGGTGGTCTTCTGCTTCAAAGAAAACCACCGCTGTCGCCTCAGCACCGCATCATGCTGCTCGCCGCGCACTCCCTCTGCGCGCATCACGCCCAAAGCTTTTGGTGCCACGCTGAGAGCCACCACCAGCATGGCAAACATTGTTTGCAGACGGGTGCCCAATCCCCGTCGGTTCCACAGCACCCTGCAAGCCATCCTGCTGCGACGCTGGGAGCCCACCCCAGCGTGGCAAACATCCGCTTTGTTTTGCCAATGGGGGTGCCCAATCCCCCGTCGGCTCCTCAGCCCCCCCGTGTAGTTTGCCGACGGGGGTGCCCAATTCCCTGTAGGCTCCTCAGCCCCACCAGTTATCTTCTGCCACACTGGGAGCCCACCCCAGCATGGCAAACATCCCATGTCGTCGCTTTTTTTTTGTTTTTACCTGTAAAGAAAAAATGGTCCCGCGGCGCCTCTCCCAGTCCCCCCTCCCACAACCCGCACCCACCCACTGCGCACCCAGCCTCCCCACACACCCCCTCACCCCATACTTACCTCCAGACTCTGGCGCGATGATCTTCGGTGGACTGGGAACACGTCTGCACTCTTCAAAGGTGACTGCGAACTGAGGAAATGTCGGTAAGCTGTATAATGGGCTAGATGGAGGGGTTCAACTTTATTGCATATCTCAGGAATTTTTTGGAATTTTTGCGGCAAATTTTCAACATGGTGTTTTTGGGACCCCTTCTCATGAATGATGTCACTGTCATGGCGTTATTCAGGCCCGAAGGGTTATTTTGCAGTCACTACACGAAATCACCCTTTGGGCCTGAATAGCACCATGACAGTGACATCATTCATGAGAAGGGGTCCCAAAAACACCATGTTGAAAATTTGGTGCAAAAATTCCAAAAAATGACTGTTTTACGAGTGTGCGTTGTGCAGTTCCTACGCACGCGTGTAGGTTTGCAAATTTTCAATATTTTCACTCCAGATTTTCATCATTGCCATTTTACCACACCTCCTTATGAGCAGTACAGCTGCCATTTTTCACATCCTGCCCAAAACGTGTTTCCACCCATGTAGCGCACAATGGCGCAGTCGGTGTGTGAAATCAATGTATGGGATGCATTAAGAAAATCATGGTGACACTGTTCATTAGCAGAGGTCTTAAAATGGCTATGTTGAAAATATGGTGACAAAATTCCCAAAAATTACTGTTTTATGCGTGCGTTGCACAGTTCCTATCGCCGTCAGGGTTTGTGAATTTTCAATATTTCCACTCCAGATTTCCAACATTGCCATTTTACCACCCTTCTTATGAGTAGTACAGCTGTCATTTTTCACATCTCACCCAAAACGTGTTTCCGCCCCATGTAGCGCACAATGGCGCAGTCGGTGTGCGAAATCAATGTATGGGATGCATTAAGAAAATCATGGTGACACTGTTCATTAGCAGAGGTCTTAAAATGGCTATGTTGAAAATTTGGTGAAAAAATTCCTAAAAATGACTGTTTTACGAGTGTGCGTTACGCAGTTCCTACACACGCTCGTAAGTTTGTGAATTTTCAATATTTTCACTCCAGATTTTCAACATTGCCATTTTACCACACCTTCTTATGAGCAGTACAGCTGTCATTTTTCACATCCTGCCCAAAATGTGTTTCCGCATATGTAGCGCACTATGGCGCAGTCGGTGTACGAACTCAATGTATGGGACAAATTAAGAAAATCACAGTGACACTGTTCATGAGCAGAGGTCTTAAAATGGCTGTGTTAAAAATTTGGTGACAAAATTCCTAAAAATGACTGTTTTATGACTGTTCATTGCGCAGTTCCTATGCACGCTCATAAGTTTGCGAATTTTCAATATTTTCACTCCAGATTTTCAACATTGTCATTTTACCACACCTCCTTATGAGAAGTGCAGCTGTCATTTTTCACATCTTGCCCAAAACATGTTTCCGCCCATGTAGCGCACAATGGCACAGTCGCTGTGCGAACTCAGTGTATGGGACACATTAAGAAATTCACAGCATCACTGTTCACGAGCAGAGATCTTAAAATGGCTATGTTGAAAATTTGGTGAACAAATTCCTAAAGTTAACTGTTTTATGAGCGTGCGTTGTGCAGTTCCTACGCACGCTCGTAAGTTTGCGAATTTTCAATATTTTCACTCCAGATTTTCAACATTGCCATTTACCACACCTCCTTATGAGCAGTACAGCTGTCATTTTTCACATCCTGCCCAAAATGTGTTTCTGCCCATGTAGTGCACAATGGCACAGTCGGTGTGAGAAATCAATGTATGGGACACAGTAAGAAAATCACAGTGACACTGTTCATTAGCAGAGGTTTTAAAATGCCAATGTTGAAAATTTGGTGAAAAAATTCTTAACAATGACTGTTTTACGAGCGTGCATTGCACAGTTCCCACGCACGCTCGTAGGTTTGCGAATTTTCAATATTTCCACTCCAGATTTTCAACATTGCCATTTTACTACACTTCCTTATGAGCAGTACAGCTGTCATTTTTCACATCCTGCCCAAAACATGTTTCCGCCTATGTAGCACACAATGGGGGTAACAAAACGGTCATGCTGAAAATTTATTGTGCAAATACCAGCAATCGCACAGGGCATTAGGGTAAAGCACCATACGTGCCAAACACCACTGCAAATACCTGCAAGCGAACGTTCAGCATTGACAAATGCTTGTTTTCACCTCCTGCCGCTTCATCCACACTGTCCAACAACACCGTGTGCAAAAACACTTCCTTTATGCCACCCAATCTATCAAACCATAGCCTACCATGCTATCTCTTTAGCGTTGCCACTAACAAAGCAACAAGATGGGAACATGTAGATCTGGACACCCTGCAAACCCATATAACCCCATGCATATCATTACATCTATTATTGCAGCATAAGGTACAACTTATATTTCTGTTCCCATTTTTACACTTGTCTTTATGTATTTTGGAATTGCTGTCCTGCATGATTATTTGGTAGTGCTAGTGTGCTACCTACTGCTTTTTGCTTTGATGTAATAGTCAGCACCTTTTATGAATTACTGTATTGTTACGCAAAACTAGCCGTAGTCAGCTATATGCTCTTATTAGTGAGTGCGTGCAAAACCAATGATGCTCTAACTGTCATAGGTGCTAGCTGCCCACTAGAACCCTAATAGAATTGCTGTATTTTTCTTTTCTGCCTTTTTGGCAGAGCCAGTTGCTTAGTAACACACTTTGTTATCAACAGTATAATAATGCCTGTAAGACTGTTTTTCACCGAGTTTGCATGATGACACCATGGTGTTCGGAGGCTTCCAAACTCCCAGCAGGTAATGCTGTTTGTATTTTCTGGAATAAACTTTCCTCTGTAACATCTGGGATTCTATGTCATGCTTTGCCAACAGGTATAGACTCCTGCAGTGCAACAATCAGTCCCAGTATACCACCACCCAAGAAAAAATATATCACCCCAGGTGGACATGCAAAATAAAATAGTATATGACTATTTATTTATTAATTTATTTATTCTTTGTTAACTGGGTAAGGACCACTAGGCACAAGTGCCTGTTATCAGGGGTGACTTGAGAGGTTTGGGCTAGTTAAGGGACTTGCTCAGAGTCACATAGTATGCAAGTATGGTTGTGGGAATCAAACCCATGTCTGCTAGATGTACAGTATCCACCTCACTCACAGTTCATTACTCTAACTTCTAAGCTATACTGCCAGCTAACAGACATGGAACAAAGAGAAACATCACCCATCGGTATAAAAGAGAAAATTAAAAAGAAAAAATAATAGCAAATATGGGAACAGCCCAAAGGGGGAAAAAAAACAATAGTAAACATTGGGATATAAGTCAGACCTGCAGAACTCATTCAGTGTTATTGTGTCATATAAAGCAATGCATGAAATCTATCCCAGTGTGATTTGCAGGTTTGTAAGAGATGAAATAAACATACAATAGATCTTTCAGTGTTTAAAGCGAGTAACATTTCTCAGACACATTCCAGTTTTGTAAGAGGGGACTCATCTTTCCAGTGTCAAAGAATTAATTGCTTAGCCACTGCTGAAATGAATACCATACAGACCTTTCTTGGCCCCCATAAAGGTGGCCCATAGTGCCCTACAATACAGATTTCGGGAGTAAAAAACTCTGATAAGCCTAGCATAGTCTAGACTATTCTGGATAGAATCCATAAAAGAATGTATCATGGGACATTGCCAGAAAAGGTGGAATAAAGTACCCTCTCCACACTTGCACCTATAACAATCAGGTGAGGGGACTTTTCCCATGCTAAAAAGACACATAGGAGAGTAATACAGGTTATGAAAGATATTAAACTGAATGAGGTGCAACCAATCCTGCTTTATATACTTATAGATTTCAGACCAAATCTTAAACCAATAGCAGTCTGGTTTATCAAGGCCAAAAACATTTTTCCAATAAAGGACAACATGAGAAGTATTATCCCAAAAAGTTGATTAATACCTTTATAAAGGTATGAAATAGGGTGGGATTGTTGGGCTAGTGTAGAAAAAGTGTCAATAAGTGTCCCAGCATCAAGTGTCCAAGGAGGGTGACCTTAAAATTTTAAGTTGCAGTGTTTTAACTGATAATATTTAAAAGCAAAGGAAGGCTGGAGGCCAAATTTGGTTTGAAAAGCTTCAAAGGAAAGAAAGGTACTATATATTCAACAGCAGATCAGCTAGACAACGAAAAGGGATCCTCTGCCAGTATCGAGCAACCAATGGCTTATGAGCGATACAAAGATTGGGATTACCAAACAATAGTTTGGAAATATCTTTAATATATGACATTTTAATGTGCCTGAAAAACTGGCCATGAACCTGAATAGATCAGGCTACAGTGCAATCCTGAAGATCACCAGGTAATTTGGGCAGAGGAATAAAAAGCAATGAAGGAAGAGAAAGACTGTGTTGGGCACAAAGTGCCTGTTCAATATGCAACCTATATTTGTCTTCATCTGGATCCTTTGTCACACTATTCCAGTGAAAATATGTGGCTGCATAGACAGCAAAATAAGATCTTTGAAACTGCAGAAGAGACAGACCTCCCAGAGTCCAAGTCTTCACTAATTTAGAGTACGCTGTCCTGGGAGGTATGTCCAATCATAAAAATTTGGACAAGACAGCATGCAGTTTATGGAACCAAGAATTAGGAAGAACAATATTCAACATACCAAGGGGTTAAAGTATTATTGGTAATATATTCATTTTAACAATATTGCCCCCTCCCCACAACCTCAAAGGCAGGGATTTCCACCCTCACAAGTCCTGTTCAATCCACTGTAAGAGAGGGTCAACATTAAGGGATCTCAAAAGACTACAGTCTTTAATAATTTGAATACCCAAATACTTAAATGAATGAGAAGCCCACTGTAAACCTAGGTCAGCAAGATCCTGTCTAGAGAGATGGGGAGAAAGCAGATAAACCACTGTTTTATGTAAATTTAATTTATAACTCGAAAACATACCAAAGGTTTGGATCATATCAAATACTGCAAAAATAAAGACTAAAGGGTTAGAAAGATGAAGCAAAATGTCATCTGCAAATAAAGAGATTTTCCAATCCCAACCCCTCCAACTAAATGCCCATGTTGGGAGAGGAAATTATTTTATGAGCCAATGGTTCTATATATAAATTAAACAAAAAGGGAGAAAAGGGGCAACTCTGGCTAGTGCCCCATGTCAGAGGAAAAGAATCAGAAGGATCCCCATTACAAAACATCTTTAAAGTGGATGAAGAATATAAAATATGCAACCAATTAAGATATGGAGCAGGAATACCATAAAGGGGTAGAAGAGAAAAAAGATAGGACCATTAAATCCTATCAAAAGCTTTATCTGCATCCAGAAAGACAAGGACCGCATCAGGACCCCTCTCTCTGGATGCAGAAATCAAATGAAAAAGCTTCCTAAAATGGTCACTAGCAAGCCAACCCGGAAGGGTCACGAGGGCTAAAGTGAAAGAAGCCCTCCCCAGGTTCCCCTCGCTGCACACCCGGTCCGAAGTTCCCCAGCTGGCCATCAGAAGGGTCATGAAAGGGCTAAACTGAAAGAAGCCCTCCCCAGGTTCCCCTCGCTGCACACCCAGTCCGAATTTCCCCAGCAGGCCATCAGAAGGGTTATGAGGGCTAAACTGAAAGAAGCTCTACCCAGGTTCCTCTCACTGTACACCCAGTCAGAAGTTCCCCAGCTGGCCATCGGAAGGGTCATGAGGGCTAAACTGAAAGAAGCTCTCCCCAGGTTCCTCTCACTGTACACCCAGTCAGAAGTTCCCCAGCTGGCCATCAGAAGGTACTAGAGAGAGAACTGCATCAGTTTAAGTCTTGGTGCCTTTTGTCTGCTCATCCTGGGTGCTTTACTGAGTGACTGTGTGGTTTTTATAGCTAATAGTACAGTCGCTGCAGCCTGCAACTTTGTTACTAAATCCTGACTGGTTAATATCACTAAATACAACTCTTGTTGCAGCCTGTTAGTTTTTAAAGAAAATCCTGTCTGCTAAGTGTAATTTATTGAAGCAGACACTGCAGCTCACTTGGACCTGCTGCTGCTTGCTGGATTTTTCCTCCCACCCATCCCCACCCCTCACAGTTTTAAATGCACCATCTGACTACACCCATTGTGGCTCCCTGCCCGTGTACATTCTGTCTCTGCCTTCTGCTGCTCTCTGCCTGATATTCATTGGGCTAGGCAAACCTGCCACTCCTCTCACCACTCAAACCTATATGCCTCTGATTTTAGAACTGCACAAAACTCACACCATAATCTAATTTCAAAAGGGTGTTTCTTGTTTCCCTTCCTATTCCTAGGTTGAACTCGAACCAGGACTTGGTGTTTCTTCTACTCTCTCCCATAATTATTTTAAAACATACCTTCCCACTTGTCCTGTCAGTCCCTTGATTAGTTCATTTTTTTCTTTTTACTTTCAGTCACTGGATACTTTAGGTACCCTTACAAAGTGATAGCCTGAATATTAACATGCAGAGCTGCTTTACTTGAGTACGGGCAGTACTGAGATTCTGTTTAACCTGCATATTTTGGCTTATTGTGCAGTACATCGACCTGTGCCTGCCACTCATTATATCCTTAAGTGCCCCTATATTGTTGCAAGGGATCTAAGAAAGGACATTAAGCTAGGTATTGTGTGGCCAGGTCCCAATTTACACTCCTATAGTGACACCTGATTGACGCTGGCAACTGTGATCTTTTTTCCCTAGTCTTCCACTAGAACAAGGTCGATGGCCAGGGAAAATAGCCACTAATATAAAACAAGGGGTTTCTCCCGCAGGCACCTACCCCAAATTTCCAACTTAATAACTGATTCCACCAGGAGATATACTGGTATTCCAATATGGCCCCAAAATACTCTTTATACAACTATGGCACCACTTTCCTTAAGTCCTACTGGGCTAGTAACTCACTGGCCTCTCTCCCAAATAGGGGTGTACTCCTGGCCCTCGTATACATACTGTCTTTCCTCTGGGTGGACATGTGCTTAGGGGAAGGACTTCTTGACCCCATGAGGCAAAAACTCAGTGACCCTGAGCCTTGTGGTCATTACTACTGGACCTCTCCCACAACTAAAAATGAAAGCCTCATAGCACATGAGTTGGTAAACCTTGGCTCCTATTATGTGGTGATCCACGATGTACGCAGAAGGCTCCACAGCCTCTCGAAACCTTCAATGAGGCAAGTGTTAGCTCGACTACTTGCTCTTCTTCTGCTCTGTGGAGGAGATGTTCAGCCTAACCCTGGGCCCCCTCTAAACAATTTCCTTGTATTCACCCCCAGGATACTCACTGTGCATCATTGAAAGGCTTAAGGATAGTGCACATGAACGTATGCAGCATTAGACCTAAAATCCACAAGGTACAAGCCTGGCTTAACCTCTACAAGCCAGACGTCCTTGCAATCTCAGAGACCTGGCTCAAGGCCCATATTCATGACCACAAGATCATGATCCTTGGGTACAATACCTTCAGACAGGACAGGACAGGAAAGAGAGGGGGAGGGGTCCTAATCTATATGAAAGACACTCTAAATGTGAGTCTACTAAAGCCCAACCTTGGTAGCTGCCAGGACAGGAGTCTATCTTCATCCATCTAACCCTTGGTAATGCTAAGCATCTCACCATTGGCTGTGTCTATAACCCTCCTAAGAATGCCCAACCTGCTCTTGAGGGCATCACCAAATTGGCTGGCAGCAAATTAACCAATGAACTCCTAATAATGGGAGATTTCAACCTGCAACTGGGCCACTGGCCCCAACAAGGTCCTCAAGGGTGCGATCCAAGACGCAAACCTGGAACAGGTCATCTCTCTACCTACCAGGCTTAATTATAAAATGAGGAACCATACTACTCTTGACTGGGCTCTGGTATTTAACTCCCCCAGCATACAGAAAGCAGGTATATTGGCTGACACCATTAGTGATCACTCCCCAATATTCTGTATTTGGAAGAACAGAGCACCAAAGATCCCCCCAGGATACTCACAGTACGTGGCTTCTCCAATTTCATGCCAGCAGAATTTAACGACTACCTAAGTAGCTTGGACTGGAGCCCGATAAGGCTCCTCCCGACATTGGACTAGGCCCTTGCCTACTTCCAAAACTCACTCCTCAATGCGGCATCTCTCTGTGCCCCTTCAAAAAACTTTGTACAAAAGGAGGCTGCCATAAATGGATCTCCCACTCTGTGAAATCTCAGATGAAAAGAAGGGACAAGGCTTGGAAGAAATTCTGGCTCTCCCACCTTCCTGCAGACCTGGTTACTTACAAAACCCTAAATAGAAATAAATGTAAGCTAGACATCAAACTTGCCAAAAAGGAGTATGTAACCCACCTCCAACAGTCCACACTGGGGAACCCTAAGCTTTTCTGGGCACAAATCAACAAACTGCTTAAGAGCAACTCCAAGGAGGCACAAGGTCAAATTGAGGTACAAGGACAGTGTATCAGTGATTGCCAGCTTATAGCCTCAGCAATCAACCACCACTTCACCAACCTTGGTGCATATAAGGTAGGGCTACCAACACCCATGCCTGTACAGACCTTTGATGAATCCCCCAGTCTGAACAGACCCCAATTTCACCTGAGAATGGTCAAGGTGAGCTAGGTCCATAAACTTCTGATAGCCCTCAAACACAAAGGCTCTGGTGGCCCAGATGGAATCAGCCCAAGGCTACTCCAGGAAGGTGCACTGTCCCTGGCCAAACCTCTGACCTGGATCATCAACAGGTCTTTACTTGAAGGGTACATTCCATACCAATGGAAGGCTGCCAATGTGGTCCCCATTTACAAGGGTGGCTCTCATGAACAAATTGGCAATTACAAGCCCATCTCCCTGCTGTGTACCCTGGCCAAATTGCAAGAAAGGCTAGTTTATGGGCAACTGAGAGACTACCTGGAGCTCCACCAAATCCTAGCCCCTTCAAAGCATGGCTTTTGGGCAAACCATGGAACAGACACGACACTCATCAAACTCACAGTGGACCTATTCAGGGCAATGGATGAGGGCATGTCAATGGGTGCTATCTTCATAGACCTGTCCAAAGCATTTGACCTTGTGGACCACAGCCTTCTTCTTACTAAGCTTCAAGGCATTGGGCTTGATGCCCATGCCCTAAGCTGGTTCAAGAGCTACCTCTCAGGCTGCTCCCAGAGAGTAATTTGGAAGGGAGAGCTTTCCGCCCCTTTACCCATCAAGGAAGGTGTGCCTCGGGGCTCAATTCTTGGCCGCCTCCTGTTCTCCTGTTCTCTCTCTTCACAAATGACCTAAACCAGCACTGTGGGGATAGCTCAGTAGTTCAATATGCAGATGATGCTGTCATCTTCAGAGCCAAGTCCACACCACATGATCTGGGCCCTCTCCTACAAGGGGACCTAAACACACTTGAGACCTGGCTCACATCAAACAGAATGATCCTCAATGCAGCAAAAACAAAAGCCATGCTGTTTGGTCCTAGATGCCTTGGCCAGGATTGGACCAATTCCCTAAAACTTACTACCCTTGGGGATAAACGAATAGACATAGTTGACAACATAAAATACCTAGGGCTAACTATTGACTAGGTTCTCACCTTTAAGCCCCACATTGACCAGGTAACAAGGTCTATCCACATCAAACTTGGCACAATGTACAGGCTAAAAAAACAACTTATCCCAGAGGCTAGATGAGCAATCACCTCCGGTGTCCTCCTACCCACATTAACCTATGCTGCCCCAGTAATCCGGGTCATGACAAAGGGTGAGGTTAGCAGGCTTCAGGTCCTGTACAACAAGGTCATGAGGTTTGCGGCAATGTGTCAACCAAGAAGCCACCCCTGCATCTCACTAGCCCAGCTGCAATGGCCTTCTTTCAAGGCTCTTCTACAGTATCCCCTGCTCTGCCATGCATACAAATTGCAGAGCCCGGTGGCCCCTCCAAGCCTAACAGGAATAATCATGGCTAAGCCTAACCCTCGAATGCTCAGGACCTTGGGTCGGTCCCTACTGGCAATCCCCAGAATCAAGACTCACAAGGGAGGCAATTCCTTTGCTCTCACAGCCCCTAAACTATGGAACACTTTCCCACCTCTAGTAAAGGAAGCCCCCTCGCTACCAATCTTTTGCACTAGGCTTAAGTCCCATTTACTTGGGACAAGCACATGCCACTGTGAGGGTATAGGATAATCACCCCCGATCCTAATCACAACACCCATCCCCCCTCTTCTCACCTTAACCTACATTAAATCATGCCTTAAATTCTTAAATCTTTCAAGTGTTGCACTTATGGTCTATGATTTGAATAATTGCCTGTACTGTTATCCTCATTATCTTGTCTACTTCTCATAACCCTGTATCACCTGACTGTATGTATTGTATTGCTTCTGTTCCCCGGGTCGCCCCTGAAAAAGGGACCTTCATGGGTGCAGTGGCCAACCTAGTCATCAAAATTCAATAAATAAATAAATAAATTTAACCTGGTCCAGATCCTACCCAACCGGGCAGCCAGGACTTAATCTAAAATCTTCATGTCAACAATTATTAAGGAAATCTGTCTATAGCTGTCTGGGTGGGCAGGATCATTCTCTGGGTTAGGAAGCAATACAGTTCTAGCTTCCAAAAGAGAAACAGCATGAAGATTATGGTATTGCAAATAATTAAATAAGCAGGATAAAAAGGGGCGAGATCATCCACAAATAATTTATAAAAATTAGATGGAACACCATCCAGTCCTGGGACTTTGTCCAAAGCGAGGGAAGAGATAATGGCCCTAACTTCTTCCACCCTAATAGGGACAGAAAGCAAGTCTTGCTGGGTTTCTGAAAGTTGCGGAAGAGTAACATCAGCCAAGAAATTGTTCATAGCCATTTCACTCTCCTGGGACAAAATGGGGGCACTATAGAGAGAAAGAGAAGTCTTAAAAACAGCATCAATTTGATGAGGGTCAGTAAGCATAGCAGACGAAGATGGGTCAAGGAGAGATAAAACCCAATAAAAGGCCTGTTGTTCCCTAAGGCAGAGAGCCAACAATTTGCTCACCTTTCTGCCTTGACCAACATAGGAAGCTCTGGTCTTGACAATAGCTCTTTCAGCTTTATCGAGCAAAATTGCAGAGTGTTGAGCTTTCAATTGAGAAATCCTTTATTGATCAGCTTCAGAGGAAGATGGAGAGAGATGCTTTTCTAGGGCATGGATATTGTGCAAGAGCTGGTGCTCCTGATGATCTTGAGATTTCTTCTGGTTGGTAACTAGGTGAATTAACTCTCCCTGTCAAGTGCAATTTAAAGAACCCCAAACAACATCCAGGACAGAAAGAATGGGACATTCTCCTTGATCAACTCCTGGAGAAGTGCCCAGAATCAATCAGTTAGGTCAGTATCCCACAGAAGCTGGGTGTTTAAGAACCAGGTATAATCACGGCCACTACTAGTAAGGATGTCCAAAATAATCAAAACCAGAGCTTGATCAGAAATAACAATTGTATCAATATAGCCAGAATATAACATCAGCAATAACTGAGAACTAATAAAAAAATAACATAGACAAGAATGAGAATTGCGAGTGGGAGAGTAAAATGTATATGCACAGTTAGACAGGTGAAATGCCCTCCAAGGTTTCACAGGCACCAGCTGGTCAGCAAATTCTCCCAGAGCATGTTGGGTGGGTGAAAGTCCAGCCATGGGTCTGAAAGTCCTATCTAAATTATTATTAAAAGCCAAATTCCAATCCCCACCAAGTACCAAGGACAAATGAGCAAAAGGAGCTACAGCGGAGCCAATATCAAAAAAAAGAAGGGCTATTAATGTTTGGGCCATAAATAGATCCCAGGAGGACCTCAGATGAACCTAACTGACCTATATCTGCCATCAGGGTCACCCACCTCATTCAAAAAAGCAAAAAGAACCTGTCTTGCATTAAGTAAAATGACTCCCTGCTGACAGGTGCTATTCCCTGAATCATAAACCTGCCCAAACCAATCCCTCCTAAAAAAGTTAATTTGCTGAGTAGTTACATGAGTCTCTTTGAGTAAATTAATATGAACATGTAACTTTTTCAAATGTTTAAGGATACAATACCTTTCAGATTTGGACTGTACACCCTTAATATTCCAGGTTACAATTGTCCATGGGTCAGACATAAGTAATGGGCACAAAATCAGGATAGAACAGTAAAAGCCACAGTAAATGTAAACAGTCCCAACTGCATGTCTACTTAGCCCTCTCACTTCCCCCGTAAGACAAAAAACACCAACTACTGAGAACAATAATCACAACACTAGAAACAACATACTATAAAAGACTCTAAGTCCATGCACAAAGAAATCCTCTCCTACTCTCATGGTCCATGCCTGACTGAGCAGTGGAGAACTCCCGGCTGTTCTCCCAGAAAATATACAGTACGTATCAACTGTGCCTTTCCTCAAAAACCTTTCCCCAAATCAGGCTTGAATAATAATACAGAAAAATATGTCCAGAAAATATGAAATTTACACTAAGAAATAGAAGCTAAGGGGGATGTAAGTAGTATGTAGGAGGGAGCGTCCTAGAAGAGGAAACCACTTATAAGTGAGCTAGAAAAAACACAACGCAAAACAGAGAAGGGGGGGTGTAAAGATAAAAGTAAAAGTGAACAATCTCCTAAAAAGGAAAAAGAAACAAAAAAGATTAAACTAAGAAAAAGAAGGTTCCTAGAAAAAGGAAAGGGGGAAAACACATTACATGGGGAGACAAGTAGTATAAATTCATTAATACTCATTGCTGCAGAGAGAACACAAGAAAATAATGGGTGGAAAAGAAAAAAGGGCCAGAGAGGAACAACTACATAAGTAGAGGGTGACAGACATTAGTAAACCCCTGATATAAACAAAATAAATAGATGGCATCAGATGCACAGCTCCATATTCAACATACCAACTAAGCTGCCGAGATACCTGCCTAATTGGGTCAGTATCACAGAAAGCAAAAAAAAAAAAAAACACTGTACCCACCAACTAAAACAAGGTTAGATTACCCTCAAGCCTCCTTCCAAGAAAGAAATAATGTAAAAGAAACAAATATAATGAATACTAGACGTGATGCTACCCTGGGTACCAGTTACCATGCCCACCAGCTAAGAAGAGTTTTAAAGCCTCCCAACCCAGAAAAGAAATGGTAGAAAACTTGAAATGTTCAGCTCCTGCTCATGAGAACTATTAAAGAATACAGCAAAAAACAGAACACATAATAAAGAATGGCCCTGTAAATCAAAGAGATAAGAAATATTACCAAACTATTAACAATAAGTCACAGCAGTCCCAGTGATAAACAACTGGGAACCAACCCATTTACTGAAGGCAATACAACAAGGGCCATAAAATATAACAGAAAAAGCAGCACTGTATTATCATATAATTTGGACAGGGTGTAAAAAAAGGCATACTATAATAACAACTCATAAAGACCCCTCAGACATAAACAAAGAAAGCCTGATATGGGCAATAGAGCTACTGACTGACCATCTGGGATGACGTCATAGTCTTGAATTTCAATAGTGCCATCAGACTGAGGGAAACAGAAAATATACCTTTCTCCAACAAAATCAATTTATTAAACCACCCATCCAAATTTAAATCATGTACATCAATAGTGTACTTAGCCAATATAAATAACAGACAATAGTAAAATAGAAAACACTATCCCAAAAAAGATATGATTCACACTATAGCAACGAAACAAGAACCTTGTAGAAGAAGGAACGGGTAAAGAACAGTAAAAGAAATGAAGCCTAATCATCTAAAAGTGAATGCTCTTAACACACAGACTAAAAAAAAAGAATGACAGAAATGCAAAAGTGTGAAAAAGTAATGCAGGGAATTAGAAAAAGCTGAATAATGGATAAGTGAACAAAAACCCCAGAACAAACACTAAGTGAAGAAAATTATCATCCAGTTCTTAATGTTCCACTAGCTAACTCATGAAGTAGTAGGCAACTGAAAGTCCTTAAATAAATCAGAGATACTGAAGAGAGAGGTCCTTGGCAGCCTGAACCACAGTGTCAAATGTCTTCTGGCCAGTCGGTGTAAAGACTTCCAAACAAGATGGATAAAGAGGTCAATGCTTAATTTGAGCAGCCCATGACTTTGAAAGAATAGAACAATATTCAACTCTCCGCTGTCTGACCTGCAATGTTAAATCCTGGAACCAAATGCAGATGATGTCCCTCCCAAAGCGAGTCTTGTGAACCCCAGGTAGCCTAAATAATATTGACTCTGTTCAAATAATTCAGCAGCCAGAAAATAAGACACTGTGTCGATTCCCCAACTGGCGGCTTTGGATGCAACATCCTATGAGTTGGTTCAATTATACACATGGCCGTTAGGTGAAGGATCGACAATCTTGTTTAGATATTGTTGTAAAAAGGCAATTACATTGGAACCTTCAGCTGATTTGGGGAGCCCCAAAAGAAGGAAATTGTTTCTCTGGCTTCATTCCTCAAGATCTTCCAATTTTTCTTCAAGCTTGGTCACAATACATCAAAGGGAAACAGCTTCTGAATAGAGACAATTTAAGTGATCCCCAGTAGAGCTAATGCAGGCTTAAGTGTCAGAAATCCATCATGTCATTTCTGAAAGAGCCAGTTTCAAATCCTTAAAATCCTCCATCAGTGTAAGTACAGCCGTTTTAATAATATTAAGCTCCAAGAAGAATGTTTCAGTTGTGAGCTAACTAGGATGAAGAACTGGAGGAGTAGGAGGTGATGTGCTATGGCATGGCCTTTTTGGTTCTAGAGATAAGGCCTGCAGCTCATGGGACTGGTAAGTATCCAACAAGAAATTAATGTCCATCATAGAAACATCAGCAGAATAGGACATTGCTGGCCAATAGATAGACGGTAAGTAAGCCAAGAGATCACCAAAAAAGCCAGAAGAGCATGGTAGGAAAGACGAAAAAAATTTATAATTAAGAGGGACAAACACAGCTCACTCCCGAAGCTGTTAACCCGACAGCTGCATCATGTGATTCCCTCAAATCCTTGCAACTTTAAAACTAAAGAACATATTGAAATTACATTTGTCAGGTTTCTAGTCCTTAAAAGGAGACAGTGTGTGTCAATGTTATCTCTTGGTTACAGAATGTCCAGAATCACAAAATGTTTTCTTTGCAATAGTATCAATTAGTTTTTGTCAAGAGGGCAATTGACCCCTCTCCACTCAAATCACATGTTGAGCAGTCCACAGAAATGGTTGCATTGCTTGAAAAACCTCCTTTTTTATTTTAAGTGAGGAGCATAGACATTAATAATAGCCTAAAATTCTGCTCCAGAAGGGAGACATCCAGTAACAGCATCCTGCCTGAAATAATATCAGTCTATTTTTAAACTGACACAGTTACCACCAAAAACCCAATTCCTACACCTGAGCAAGACTCTTCCTCTAAGGACTAGAAAGACGCCCCTCCACACAGTTCTTTGGTTTGAGCTACACCCTGCAGGGTTTATAACCTGGTGACCTGGAGCAAACAAATATTATACCCTAAAAACTGGGCAGCTGAAAATGTTATTATCCTCCACACTTTCTAACAAATCATGGGAGGATGGGGTGGTACCTGAGGACTGGAAGAGGGCAGATGTGATTCCCCTTCACAAAAGTGGGAGCAAGACAGAGGCAGGAAACTACAGACCTGTTAGTTTGACCTCAGTGGTGGGGAAAATGATGGAATCACTTCTGAAAGAAAGAATTGTTGAGTACCTAGAGGCCAGCGGGGCACAGGACCCAAAGCAGCATGGATTCACAGCAGGAAGGTCATGTCAGATGAATCTAATCGATTTCTTTGACTGGGTGACCAAAGTAATAGACTAGGGAGGGGCTGTGGATATGGCCTGCCTAGACTTTAGCAAGGCATTTGACACAGTCCTGCACAAAAGATTAATTATTAAGTTAGTCAGCCTGGGAGTGGGTCCCAGGGTGGTAGCCTGGGTAGCAAACTGGCTGCACAACATGACACAGAAGGTAGTAGTGAATGGAACACATTCTGAAGAAAGGGGGGTTACTAGTGGAGTACCTCGGGACTCAGTACTGGGTCCAGTCCTCTTTAACATCTTTATAGGTGATATTGCAGAGGGTCTGGAAGGAAAGGTATACCTCTTTGCAGATGACACAAAGATCTGTAACAGAGTTGATACACAAGGTTGGGTAGAAAGGATGAGAAGGGACTTGGCAAGGTTGGAGGAATGGTCAGACATATGGCAACTTAGATTCAATGCAAAAAAGTGCAAAGTAATGCACCTGGGAAATAAAAATCCAGGAGAAGAGTACACAATAACAGGGGAGGTACTAACAACAACAATAATGGAAAGGGACCTGGGGGTAGTCATATCAGATGACCTAAAGGTGGGTAAGCAATGTGAGAAGTCGGTAAGGAGAGCCAGGGGGATACTGGGATACATAGGAGGGGGCATCACAAATAGAAAAAGGGAAGTGGTTATCCCTTTGTACAGACAGTTGGTGAGACCCCATCTGGAGTACTGTGTGCAGTTTTGGAGACCTCATCTATGCAAGGACATAGGCAGGATGGAAGCAGTCCAGAGGAGGGCAACTAAAGTGGTGCAGGGTCTACATCAGAAACCATATGAAGAGAGACTGAGAGAGCTTAATATGTATACCCTTGATGAAAGGAGGGACAGGGGGACATGATAGAAACTTTTAAGTACCTCAAGAGAATCAACAAAGTCCAGGAGGGTAGCCTCTTTCAGAAAAAGAGATGTGAAAGAACAAGGGGGCACAATTTAAAGATAGAGGGGGGACGGCTCAGGAGTAATGTGAGGAATTTTTTTTCACAAAGAGAGTGGTGGATGCATGGAACCACCTTCCTGGAGAGGTTGTGGGGTCTAAAGCAGTGGGGGAATTCAAACATGCACGAGACAGACATAAGGCAATTATAGTGGGAGGTTGCAGGAAGTAGGCTGTTGGCTAACTAGAATCTGCAGCTTATCCAATAGGTAGGGAAATGGGCAGACAGGGTGGGCCAAGTAGTCCTTATCTGCCATCAAAGTCTATGTTTCTATGTTTCTATGTTTCTCCTCCTCCCATTCTTAATGCTATTAGTGTTAAGAGTAGCACATTTTAGTGTAACACATGATATCAAAAAAGAGAGAAGAAACACTACTAAAATTGCCCTAATTGCATATTTCATTTCCCAGACCTGCACTTCATATTCATCTGATGGGTCTTAGCATCATGAGAGTTCTCAGGGACACATTCTTCTGCCTCAGAAGACAGATTTTGCTTGGAAGAGGTCAGGGAGGAGCCATCTGACTCCTCCCCATCTGAATCACCCCAGCTGGCTCCCATTTGTAGAGGGTCAAATCTAATGTTTAGGGTCACAGGGCCTTTTTTTCTGGTACTTAGGCCTTGGCTGTTGACTAACTGAATCCAGCCTCCTTACACTCCAAAAGGAAGGACCTTCCTCGTCAGGGACTGAGAAGGAAGCAGGGGCATATTCACCTCTGAAACAGTAGATGAAACTAGTTTTACAACCAGATTCAGAGGAGTTGCCTCCATAACATTATCATGTGAGCCTCCAGGTAGAATATCAGTATTTGAAAACTGCTGTAACTCTGATCCAGACTGGGTTTGCAGCTGATGTCTAGTCAGCTGTTCATCAGGTAAGGCAGTGGCACTCAAATCAGACACTGAAGCTTCCACAGTGGACACAGGGACCAAAACAGAAGAAATATAGGGAAGGGGGTATGAGGTAACAACTTAAGTACATTTCTTTGAAACTTGGCTTCCTGGCCAGTGCCCTTCGGGATAACCATTGCCTCGGTGGTTGCATGCTGAGGTTCTTTATCTGTTAACTTAAGTACATTTTGCTTTATTTACAATATTATCTTGATTCAAATTCCCTGAGCAGTTATGCACCGACAAAGGACAATTCTTAAAGGCAAGACCTCTCCCGTTGCTCAGATTACACTTCATTATATTCTTACATTTATTGCTCACATGACCAAACTCCCGAAACAGCCAACAGCAAAGCATATCACAGGCATTGCTCAGGTGGGTTTGTGTACAGCATTTGTAACAGATTTTCAGCCGGCCTGGGTAAAATAAAATACATCTGTCTCCCGAAGTAAAGCAAAAAAAAAATCCACTAATTGGCAAATGAGAGATGCCTCCATCCATTTGAAGTAACTTTATGATAAATTTTCATCCACCAGTCCACAACTGGTCTTCATCAAAAATAGGCTGAGGTCTTGCCAGAACGTCACACCTCTGTTGGAGTCAGTAGATTATATCCGCTATGTTTACACCCTCATTATGAAAAGAACACTGATGGTCTTATATGTTGGTTTAACGAGAGGAATGGCCAGAAATGGCTTCCATAAAGGAATGTTTTTAATTTCAGAATACAGTTTCCACAACCTGTCCAAAGCAGCCATGGCTTAAAACTTATGTCAAAAATAGTCTCCCCAAAAATATGAATGAGAGCATAGCTATCATATGGTTGAAATTTCAGGAAGTCTTTCAACAAAGTATGACCCACAAAAGTTTTGTCTGGTACATCATCACAGCTTCCTATGTTCCACAGATGGACCACATCTAACTGCTTAGCAGTCTCAGCTCATTTGGAAAAAAGGTCCACCATATGGAAATGTGGAGATTCTGGGGCTGAGTTCCCCTCATTTGAAGCGGACTGTATGTCATCAGCTGAGTCAGAGGGCCTCTACTCTTCAGCAGGACCAGTAGTTGATGGCCCAGCTTCATGTAAAACATCAGGCTGATCCATCTCCATGATAGGAGGCTCACTAAGGGGAATAACAGAAGCCATATTTATCTTATCAGATTGTGCAGCAGGAAGCAACAATTTAGGACTGTTGTCCATATTCAAAGAATCAGGAAGCTTCAATGATTCAGGAGTAAAGAATTGAATTTCCTGGTCCCCCTCAACTGAAACCCCGTCTTTTTCTTTACTTGATTGCCAGTTAGCCATCCTCTAGGACCCATATGGTGATAATCAACATCTGGCAACAACAAGGGCAGCTGCAGCAAGAGGAGTGGTATTTCTAGCTATATGTTGATGTGGGACAGCAACAAGTTCAGTATCTTCCCATGCTCCAGGAATCCCTCTTCCAGTACAGCTGTTCTCAGTACAGAATCTGCCTGACTTGGGCGCTTTACAGAGTCAGCAGATGCAGCAGCTGATTTAACACTGCCCCCACTTGATTTGGCATATAATGTACCTGGTCAGGATTTAAGTTTTTTGAGGCACCAGAAGACAGTCTGCTCTTGCTTTCAGCTTTCCTCTTCTTTTTTCCTCTCCCCGACAAATGTTCCACATCCTGTGTGTTCCCTGTGGCAACCAGCTCCATTACTGCCAGTGACTTGCCTATAGGATTACTGAAGCTGCAACTGCCAGGCACATTTCTCCTGTAGACTTTCTGACACCAGGAAACACCTCCAAACCACAAACTTCAGCTGAGGAAGTAACAGGAACCTAGAGCACTGTGGATGCACCATTTCGCAATACTGGAAAAGACATGTTAATTTTAGCAGTGACAACTTTCACCTCAAGTGTCATCAATCGCTGTGCTTGCATCTGGGTTTTTCTCTCATCAAACCACAGTTCTTCCTCAGCCATTAAAGACAGAAAACCAGCTTTTTTTTGCTCCAGTTCTTTTTTTAATAGTTCTTCAGCTGTAAGAGCTGAAGATTCCATTCCCATGCCAGGCATCTGAGGTATGACCTCCATATCCATACTTTCTGCAGCTTGTTCAGTGTTTTCAGAAACCATATGCAACATTACCTCCTCACTTCTCTGGACAGGGAGGGAGGTAAGCTCCTCTGCCTGGTCACTTCTTCTGCCTCCATCACCAAGGAATCGCACTCCACACAGGAAGTGGAGAGCACCACCTACCTCCGAAGAGTAGGGGTATTTTTATTGACAGAAAAAAACAGCATACACTCAATGCAAAAAACAATCAGAATTGTGACAAATATCACATAGTTATGCAAATGTCATACAAAAAAAGCAAAAATGGAAAATAGTCAACCAGACATAAGCTGAGAAAGGGAATGAAAATAAAACTGTTAACATGCATGATGAAAACTTTATGAAAAAAAGAAACAACATATATTAGTACTAGAATAATCAACACATGGTGAAGGAAATAAAACAGAACTAGCACTGGACAGTCAAGGTGGAAAAAAAGGATAGACACCAGCCTATAATTTTTGAAAAAAAAAAAGATAACAAGATGGCTATTTTGTCTTGTAAATATAAATACTATGGGGAATTATGAACTATACTAACCACCGCCTGTGGGGGAACTGTTCACTGCTGGAGTGTAAAAGTACAGTGAGCCTGCCAAAGAAAGTATTTACAAACAGCAAAACATATCTGTAGTCATGTGGCATGAAAACATTGCCATGGAATAGGGTAGAGTCCTAGTATGACTATACAATAAATAACATGGGAAAATGTTGGGCAACTCCATTTTTTACTCAAAAGTACCCAAAAATGATGATTGAGGGGACAATCAAAGAAAAAATGTGTGTGAGTTTCCACTTCTATGAAACTTTCAGGCCAGGGACATAGTCTATCAGCCATGGATTTATGTTTTAAGGACTCACAGACAGCTAGTTTGCCATGTTGGCTGAGCCACAGAACATCCCACAAATACCAGAGAATTATGTGATTGGTGAGTTGTGACAAAGCAGAGTTAACTTCATTGGGGGAACAACATTTCAAGTCCAATGGGGATAAGGATGTCAAATCAGGAATGAAGTGATTCATTGGTTTACATCCCCACATTGCAAGGTCAGAAAAGGGCAAGTGAAAAGTCTGAATTTATTGAAAAGACTGTTTGATATAAGAAGGGATGACGTGGTCATACTCACGACCTGGAAGTTTAGATCCATCTACCCTCCAATAGGCCAAAAAAAGGTGCAAGCCAGTGTTCTAATAAGAGAATCCAAGACTGTCGGATGGGACAAAAGATTGTAAAAAAGGACACACAAAAAAAATACAGTGGGGTTAACCATATTGAATCAACCTTTGGCTAGGAATGGTACATGATGTCACATTTAACTGGGTTTAGGCAGGAGCCCAATATACCTTGAAAAAAAAGACTGCATTTTTCTGCCTCCTATAACATTGGAAATGAGATTACTCAACTGAGAAAAGTAAAATATGGGAGTAAAAAAGTCTTAATTAAACAAACCCTCTTGCATTTATCTAAATTCCTAGTTTTCCATTGTGCCAAGTGATGTTCTGCTTTAAGTAGACACTGAGAACAATTATACATGCTGGCATCAGGGTGGTTAAAATAAATACCAAGCAACTTAACAGGGTCCTGGCCAATGTTCCCTCTAATTTTCAGTCTCTGTGGATGGGCTACTGATATGTGTGTGCGGCACTTTGTGCAAAAAAATTAATTTATGTGCGCAAATTGAGTGGCCCAATCCAGTGATATATTTTATTGCCAGTAAACAGTAGAAAATATAACCAAACACTCAAATACTCAATGCAAAGTATAAATATTCATTCTGACACAGTCCGAAGCTTGGATGTGCATTGTACGCCATAACAGTATGAACTGGAAACATGTGTAAACTATGTACATTTTAAAGAGTCTTGTATGCATCTAAAAGGGGTGCTGCTGATGATGCATTGCTAAGAAATCAACATTTACTGTTTTTCTCTCCTGTCTTTTCCATTCTTCCAGTTGTCTTATATTTTATTAAGATTCATTTTTCCACCAGATGTCAAAAACTATTTTGTACGCATCAGCATATTTAAGTGGCTTTCTTCCATGCGGTTTCTTTGTTTGCTCTTAATGCAGTTCATGAAGCTGAAGCCTCTTTCACAGTCAGCACTAGAAGCTTGGAATGTAGTAGTACAATTTATTGTTCCACATAAAGCAGTTATAGTACACTAAAATCCGGGCAAAATACATAGTAAATATAAATAGACAATAAATAAATCAACAAGGAACTTAAATATCTTTACAGTGCAATTCAATTTAACAGAGTATCTTTTCACATAAAAAACCTCCACAGGACTTCAAGTCTCCCTAATAAACTTTACAAATGAGTTGAGATGAAAAATCTTGCAAAAATCTCTTCCATGTTCTTCTCTTTCATAGTAAGCAAATATTCCAAAAGATCCTCCAGGGGGAGGCCGAGATCCCTCAGCAGTTTTTTCCTAGTTGATTTGTACCTAGGACACAAGAGTACCACATGTTTGAGATCATCTATAGTCCCCACTCCACATTTACAATATGGAAAAAGTACCCCCTCTCTTTTGTCTGAAATGAATGCATTGAGCATTATAGTTTTCAGTTCCAAATCTTGTATAGATTCTTCTTTGTTTAGGACAGGTTAAAAAAGAGAGATATGGCTCAATTCCCCATGAAATCTTTACTTTTTTATAAAATCCATATAGCTTAAACTTGGAGAGTCGAACACAGAAAGAATTTATGTCTTAAGTCAATAAGCCTCAATTTGACATCCTGCCTAATCTCCTCAAATGGTCTCATGTAAATTTTATATAAGAGGTGGCCCAATCTAGCCGGCATTATTGTTTCCTTAATACGTTGAACCAAGGGATGTACATATCCCATGCTGGCCAATTTGATGGCTTCCACTACACACATTCTGGGATATCTTTGTAGGGGCAAAAGAAAAAGTTTCAACAGAAAGAGAATCTGTCGTTCACAGATGAGAGAAGTCAAGGAACATTGTCCTACCTCCAAGGCAAGAATACAGCTTGGAGTTCCATTTAAAAATATTAAGATGTATTTATAGAGTTTATTCAGAATTATTTCTAATTCTCTAACCTTAGTATAACCCCAGATTTCAGAGGTATATAACATGATCGTTCTTATTTTGGCATTAACAACTCTTAATACCCCACTTACTGATGATTTCCCCATCTTGCTGTTAAATATTTTTAGGGCATTTACAGAAGATCACATTTTACATTGAGTAGCCTCCAGATGTTTGGTCCAAGATAGGCTATAGGCAAAATGGGCACCTAAATAATCATAACACTTAACAGTGTCTATATGGTTACTGTTTAGCCTAAAGCCTACTGTATTCTTGGTTTGAGAGCCAAAAACTACAATGTTGGTCTTGCTGAGATTAACTTTAGTTTCCTTTGAGAACAGAGATTCAAAGTGAGCCAATTTTCTTTTAAGACCTAGGATTGAAGTAGAGAGCAAGACTAAATCTTGACTAAATCATCTGCATATGCTAAACATTCAATCCTTTGATCATTATTTTTGCAGTATGAAAATCTGGGTTACCTAGCTGATCCAAGACTGTATTAATGTAGATGTTAAATAGAGTGGGGGCCAAAATACACCCCTGTCTGTCCCCCACATTTGTCTCAAATCTATCAGTTAGATGACCATATTAATTATACTGGACCCTTGCCCACATATTTTCATAGAGTCTATTAATAACATCAAGAAGTGAGGCCTTCAACTTCAGATCCCTTAATGTAGCCCAAAGGATTTTTCTACTAATGCTGTTGAAGGCCAAGGAGAAGTCCACAAAACAGCAATATAATCTGTTTTTTCTCACTTTAATATACTTCTAGATCAGGTGCTGAAGCACATAATAGTGTTGTACTGTAGAACAGTCCTTCCAGAAACCATTCTGTGCCTCATTTGATACTGAGTTCTCCTTGACCCATGACAGCAATCTGCCCAAAATTATCCTAGACAAAATCTTCTGTGAAACATCTATCAAACTAATAGGCCTATACATTTTTGGGTCATTCGGATCCTCTTTTTTAAAAATTGGGAAGATAACACTACCTGCCCAACTGGCAGGGTAAGAGTACCCCTGAACCAGGCCATTAAACAGTAAAAGAAGAAAAGGAATCCATCAGTTGGTAAAAATCTTATAGAGATCACCTAGGACCACATCTGGCCCTGGTGCTTTATTTGACTTAAGGCCAATCAGTGCCATCCAGATTTCATCCTCTGTGATCAAGATAGGTCTTGGAAAAATGTCATCCTCCTGTATTTTGAAAGCATCAGGTGTCTCCTACTTTTCATGAAAATAATAGAGCTTGGAGAAATGAGATGCCCAGACTTCAGGTGTAATATAGGCTTCAATCCTATTGGCATATCTATTATATCGCTGGGCAACAATATTCCAAAATCACCTTCCATCCCTATCCAAAATAGCCTACCTCAGTTTTTCCCAAAGTTCCTGAGTATGTTTATGTCTCTCCCATTCAAGAATTTTCCTATATTTTTCTCTTTCAGTCTTTATCAATTTAAAATCTGCTGCAGACTTATTTCTTTTCTTCTTATGCTGTATCAGTTTTCCTCCAAACTCTTTCTTTGCCTGTAGGCATACCGAATTAAACTAAGACTTTTTTTAAAGAGACCTAGGATGGTACGTTGTTTTACATCTAGGTCCAAGTAAAGAATGAATAGTTTCCCAATTCTCCAAAATATTAAAGGCCTTACTTTTGTCCAGGACCAACTTGTGAATATTACCTAAGACTCCTGTACTAACAATTTCTTTGAAACTAGCTTGATGAATCAGCTCCCATCCAGTCCTTCTCTTGTTCATGACTTCCAGACTCTCTTCCTGTTGTACCTCACTCCCTAAAGTTCCAAAAGGGCATTTGATGTTAATTACAATAGCACAGTGTGCTGATTCCAATCTATCCATGACCTCTAACTTTTGGATCAGCTTTACTGCTTTCAAATTGGTCCAAACCTGATCAGGGGTCAAAGAGCCAGTAGGTCCTGTACACGGTAAAGATCCGACTAGATCGACCGGAGTTCTACTATTTAAAATACAGAAATTTCTACTGGCTAAGCCAGCTAGCAATTTCTTACCTCTGAGGTTAGATTTTAGATCCTCAGCAGTCCTAGTATATGAGATATTTGGATTAATTATAGATATTGTATGGATCATATCTGAATATACATCTTCCAAGAAATGAGAAGGAATTCTGGCATTAAAGTATCCCAAAATAATTATAGGACAAGGTATACTCTTATCTGACAATTCGTCAAGTGCCATTTTCAGATCCTATATGAAAAGGTCAGCGGGATCAGTAGCTCTATTGCGAGAGGGCAAGTATATATTGCAGAGAATGATCTTCTCTTGTCCCTTGCTACTCATTAGAGCCAAAATACCCTCTGACTTAGTAGAAATGTTAGTGATCTGAAAATTTAGCAAAGTTTTGATAAAAAAAGGAAATAACCCCTTTAAACTTTCCAAACTTTTTATCCTTAGTTGCTGTAAAGACAGAATATCCAGCCAATTTGGGAGTTACATGTTCTATACACCATCTTTCTTGCAGTCCAATAATATCAAAATTATCCAGAAATCTCACTACTTCATGGTCAATTATTTTAAGATGGATGCCCTCAATATTCCATGAAAGTATAGAAATGGCATCCACAATTCGATCCCCAGCTCCCTTATCCAAATCCAGCTGGCATTCAGAGTTCATTTGTTTGATATTATCTACAGGCTGCATTTGTCAAGCTTAATCAATAACTGTCTGCGTCGAGTAGATATTAGGGTCAGTTAGGTTTCCAAAGTCAATCAGGGGGTTATCTGTCTCTAAGATTGATGCTGGACTATCCTTAGTCTGTTTAAACCATGAAAAGACTTTACCCAAGTCTAACATGTTAACTAAATATATTTCAAACAGTCCAGCTTGTTGGCCAGAGAAAGCAAGCTGCTAGCTGTATGAGGATTTTAAATGTAATAATTTGTGTTGTGGCTCAGGGTCTCCATATAACTTTATGGACTCCACCATGTTTCTGGAGATATAAAATCCTAATGCTCTTTCCAAGAGCAGCAACAAATCTTCCCTAACTTTCCTATGAGAATCCTTGAGTGAAACCTTCCACCCAAAGATAGTTATGGTCTTGCTCAGCCATACTTCTCTCTGCTTCAGTACGTGATCCTCTATCACTCCCAAGATTTTTCTCTGTGCTATAGTAGCCTTCTCACTCTGCACCTCCCTATGGAGAATCTCTTCTGGGGAATGATAAGACTGTGTAGGAACCTCTATACATGATAGTGTCATGTTTAGCTTGGAATGTAGCACATACATCAATAAGTTTAGCCACTGTGCTGTACTGCACATTAGTCAAAGCATAGTAGATCATGTCAGTAAAGGATTTTATTGATCCTCCCTTTATTTTTTCAGCAACTATAAATCTGAAGTCATTGTACTGGCTAACAATTTCTGCCTGGTCCACTGATGAAAATAAATAGTCCTGATATTTGCTGTACAGTCTCTCAATATCTGATAAGCCAAACTCATAGTTGCAATGTGGCATTGCTGCAAAATCAAAGGCAGATCAGTCAGCAAGTTCACCTGCAGGAAATCAGCTGTCCATATGGTCACATAACAGGCCAATGAATTGCTGAATTGCTGTTGTGCTTACTTTAGCTGTGCAATTAGCCAAAAGCAGTTTTATTGGTGGGCTCCAGTAGACAGTTTCACCCAGATACTGGCTTCTGAACTTTTTTTATTTTTGCCGTAGCAATCTGTACAGCTTCAACTTGTTAGAAACATCTTAGACAACTCTGCCAACTCCAAAAGTACATCATTTAATACTGTTATGGTAATGTGGTATTCAGGGTTGGACAGCTTCTTAAAGCAGTACTTAGCAATGGGATCTTTGATGGATGCATGCATAATTGTATGTGATGTCATTTACCCTAGGTATGGTTTACAATAACTATGCTGGGTATTTTCAAGCTCAGTGGGGGTTTTAAAATGTATTTTTGCAATGTAGTGAGTAAGTCAGTGTGATATGAGAGAGGAGATGCATTTAGGAGACTGTAATTCTCTTCCATTCTGGATCCATACTAAGAGCAGTCTGAATTTATGAAATTAAATGAAAAGGACATTTGTTGCACTGCTATTTCTTGTTGTCCATTTTAGAATTACTGTCCCCATGTAGCCAACATGGGCAACCTTTTACAAGCACTGATTCATTGAATCTCAAATGTGTGTATAATGTGAGACCCTGCTTTAAAGAGAAACACAATCTCATCTCTCTAAACATATCTACAGTCTTGTACTGAAAAAAAAAATGAACACGCTTTCAATGGTGAGGCTTTAAATTCATTATAAACACATTTTGTATATGAGATGCTGCTTGGGGAGGAGGCAGATTACACTGAAGTTGTGCAACTTTAAAACTGAAATAATATAATATACACCCTATGTCAGAGAATCTCTCGCGTTGCTTTGTTGGGGGGAATCTACCAAACAAATAAAACATGCCATTTCTGTGAACATCAGGAGAGTACTGTTCATTATCAAGTACTGTCTTACTGACAAGAGGTGTCAAGCCAAAAACATTGCTGTAACTGCAAAGTCGATTGGTTGGAATTTTGCAGAGTGGTTCCATTGTTCAATAAGTGGAACAAGAGCAAGATGTCTGGCTTGTTAACTGCTGGCTTGTTAAAGTTAATGAGTTGTGGCCTCAGAGGTGGGCATACAATGTTTCTTTACTATTCACTTTCATGTCCTGCTGTCTGAATCTTAAATCTGAGTGATGACTGTAGTCACTACTTCATGAACATGGGGATCCCTGTCAGCTGGTTTGTGCGCTACTACTAAAGCTGTGTGCGGGTTATTTCAGACTGCTGTGCAGATGCACATGCACACACCTTAGGGGGAACATAGGTCCTGGCTAAGAGGAATGCCTGCTAAGGTACAGATCTCAGGGGCAGGAAGCAGGCCAATGGGGAATGCAACACTTTTGAGTAATTGATCCAAGACCCAGACAGTCCAGAGAACTGAAGGAGCACAGAGGGAACAAGAGGACCAAAGGTGTGATCCTGCAAAATGATGCAAAGGTCATCTGCATAAGCTAGAACCTTGACTTCAGAGGTGTCAGGTGTGAGCTGAACTCCTCTTATGTCTTTTCTATTGTGGAGTAAGCGAAGCAGAGGATAAATCAGAAAAAATATAAGGGGCTTAATGGGCATCCTTGATGAACACCCCTTTTAAGGGGAACAGGGAGGCCTAAAGAAGAATTAATAAGTGCTAATAACCTTGAATTGGAATATAACAATCGAATCCATCTGATAAACAAGGGGAGAATGCAGTACCATTTCAGAATTTCAAAGCGACAATGTAAATTGCAGATTTTGTCCAAGGGAGTGATCAAGTTGACATGATCAGATGCCTGTTCTTGATCCACAGAGAGAACAAACCCATGAAGTGTGCCATGATAACCCCTTTCAAAGAGTTCACGTAACACAATGAGATTGTCACTGATTTTATGGTTAGGTATTGAGCAGCATTGGAATGGAGATAAAACTAAACTAGAAAGACGGGACAGACTCTTAACAAGAATCTTTGCTAATATTTTATAGTCCATGTTTAGAAGGCGTAAAGGTCTTCAATAATGTAATAAAGTGTGAGCACCCTTTTTATATAGAGAAATCAGAAGGGCATCTGTGAAAGTGGGGGTTGATGTGCCAAGTGTCAGAATTTGGATATAGAGCACATGTAGCCCTGGAGCCAGATACTCGGAGAATGGTTTGTAAAATTCTGTCAGCAGGCCATCAGAACCTAGGGCAATGCCATTGGGGAGCACTTGAATGGCTGTAAGGACCTCAGATAAAGAGATTGGGTACAAGAGTTGTGAGCAGACAGAGTCAGAGATCTCAGGAGTATCTAAAGTAGAAGGAGAAAAGGTGTCGAAACAAGGAAGAGTTGTAGTATCAAATTTATGAAAAATATAGTCATGCACTATGGACATAATGGCAAGAAGAGTAGACTGTAGGGAATCATCTGCAGAAGGTCGTAATGATGACATCAATCTGTAATGTAATCAGGCTTTAAAACTATCGAAGGATTATCATTTACCTTGAGTGCCAGATTTACATTCCTGTTCTAGGCATTTGTCCCAATCATATTGAAAAGCAGTCATAGAAGTCTTCAGGCATTAATTTGTTCTGTAAGATCAGTGTCAATGTTGAACATGTGAGATATTAGGGAGTGTAATCTGGATCTTAGCTTAAGATAATGTAAGTACTTTGAAGTGTGCAGTTTCTGGGCAGTCATCTGAAGAAAGGATTTGAACATAAGTTTGAAATAAGTCCACCAAGTACCAAAGTCATCACACACACACACCCAATATGGTCCAGCTGGCTAAGAAAACATTCAGCCATCCAGTACAATCCTATGAATCCTTCAGAAAGGAGGAGTTTAGCCTCCAAAGTCTAGTAGAAGGGCTATCAGAGAGTATCAACTCCAGAGAACACGAACAATAAACTGCTAGATGACCTGAAGTCTCAACTGGAAACATTTTTGCATTATGGACATGAAAGAGTTGAGAAAGTAATAAAAAATCAATTCATGTTGACAATGCCCTTTTAGTGAAAATGCGTCAGATGGAGTCGGGCAAAGCATAGTGACCATCTTGTAGTTGTGCATTATTAATCACATTTCTTAAATACTGTATACAGAATCACAAAAAAGCTTCTTGGTTGTGCCACTTCTATAATATAAATGCAATCCACAATTGAAATCTCAACCTAAGAGTACTAATCTACTAGTTTGCAAATAATGATGTGGAGATGTAAATAAGGCAGCCCGAGCCAACTTTGATTGGGGGGCATAAACATTAATGACCAGAAAACAAAAATGCATGTACTGTAGATCTAGAAGTAAAGCGCTCCCAGGGTGAATTTCCACAAGTCTTCGGAGTGTGAAATCAAAGCCTCATAAGAGGATTCCCACCCCATCACAAGTGTCTAAACCTTCTGACTAAATGAATGGTCCTTGGAGCCACTGTTTGCAGACTGTGGCAGTTCATACACTGTTTTAATGCTGGTGTCCTGTAAAAAGAGGATATCACCCGAAAGAGAGGGCAAAATGGAAAATGTTTTAATAGCCTCTTTTTATAAGACGTAATGCTATTAATATAAAGGGTCAAAATGGAAAGGCAAGGATGAGAGGACATAAAAAAATTATGGTGGGGGAGCCTCAAGTTTACTCATTTGAAAGTGAGTTCTGCTTTTGACTGATTTGGCTAGAGTTTCCCCCAAAGAGTCTTCAACCTTTGAAAGAATGTCATGTTGGGAACAATGTAGAGAGGCATCTGAGAGTCCCTCTTCAACTTTGGTATCTCCCCATTAAGTTGCAAAGGATAAGACTGCAAATTTGTTCTGCAAGGGAAGGTCTTTTTTTTTTTGGGAGGCTTGGATTTATGCTTAAGTTGGTGGCCTCTTTTCTATTTCACAAATCTGGTAGAGGAATTAACTTTCATTGGGAGAGGTGGATGGAGAAGGGGACATCTCCTGGTCTGAAATAATGGGGTCTAAGGGGGGATGGGACATCAAGGAGTCAGGATCTGTGTGACTAGGAACTACCGGGGTGAGCAGGAGTGGCCTATCCAAGGTAGATGAGAGAGGAGGGTCATCCAAAGGGGCAGATGAGAGACCATTGTAAGCTGGAGTAGGAGCTACCAAATTGTTAGGAGGGGGAATGATCCACAGAGACTACACCACTGGTAGATTGACCTTGGGTAATGAGAGCATCCTGATTTAAGCCATCTTCTTGATTATGTAAAGCCCAGGAACACTGGATAAAGGAATGTCCCTGTCCTTCACATAAATTACATTTAAAGGGATTAGGGCAGGTAGAGCTCTTGTGTCCATAATCCATGCAGTAAGTACTTCATATTGTGTCACAAGTAGAACTGAAATGGGTCCTGGCTCTGCATTTATGACATGACTTAGGTTGGCCAGGATAAAAGCATACACCTCTCTCTCTCGACCAATATAAAAACTGCTATGTAAATGAGTGATGCCATCTGTTGTTTGGGATAGGTAGAGCTTCCCCGTCCATCTCCCCATCAAAACTTGGTCAGAATCAATAATGGGGGAGGGGGGGTGTCCAAAACCTTGCAGAGTAATTTTAACCAGTAAACAATATTGAATATATTAATGCTTTCATTGTGGAACATAATGGTAACATTTCATGGTAGGTTTGGACAAGGGGATGGCCAGGAAAGGAATCCAAAAGGGGGAGCTTTTGATAGTATCAAATTTAAACCAGAACTGGTCTAAGGAGAGCTGGAATCGGAAACTAACAAAGGTTTCCTCACCTGTGATATGTGTATCTGCATATAAGTCAGATGCCAAAAAACCTTAGAGTCCTTGAGTAATTTTCAGATAACATAGGTTTTGTCAGGGAGATAATATAAGCCTCCATTGTAGTGTACATGGACAACATTCCTGTGCAGTAGGGGAACGCTAGAAGTGCAGGACACATCATAATCTGGGTCAGGATGTTGGGGTGTTGCACCTGCATGCAACTGACAGGAAGAAGTTAAAACCATAGCTAGTGAAGAGGATGCAGAGTGTACCTGGAGGAGCGGATAACAGCTTAGAATAGGCACATTGGAGGTAGCAGGTTGCAGCACATAAGCAAAATCATCACCAGGACTGTATTCCAGTAAGCGAGTTGGAGCAGAGTTAAAAAAACACTGCTGTTGCAAGTTGTTTCTTCTTTTGCGCAAACAAATGTTCCTCCTCAGCAAGTAGATGAAGCAGTTGCTGGTTTGGCTGATCCAGGTCTCATTGGAGCTGTGCTTCTGCTAAGAGGATCATTTCCTTTAGCTCGGAGATCAGTAGAAGAGAATCATGTAGTGAGGCAGAGAGCGTAGTGTTCTCCAATATCATAGTATCCATCTATTAAGAAGTATTAAACGAAGTAGCTTCTAGAGAAAGAGTAACTGGAGAGGAGGCTTCCTCCCCAGCACCAACTGGAGCCATGCTCTTATTCCGTGCTGAAGCAGCCATCTTAGCAGGATGCCATATGGCCTAGGGACCCCTACAGAAAGAGTAAGGGTATTTTTTACTCAAAACCAAAAAACAATTATAAACAATATAAACAAACCAGTTTCAAAAAGGGAAACACAAATCAGAACAGAGCACAATAATGTATGTATACAATATCATCAGCAAGTCCCAGGAATGACCCCAGTCACCCATCAATGCAATATTCTGCCAGAACTGCTGACCCAACTGCTGAACAAAATGTGATAGTTCATAAAAATAAATCCCATTCATTTCAGCCTGCAATTTAAAAAGCAAATCATCCAAGGTTGTAACTTCCCCCCTCAGAGATTTTTGATAGCAGACTTGCCAAATGATCCATTTAATGCTTGCCAATATTATGTATACCATTCTGTTAGGCCATTTTTTCCACTGTGCAGTTAATTGGCCATAGACCAATATTTCATAGGTCATATGTGAAAAACAGTCAATATTCCAATAATTAATTAAAATTTGCCAAAGAGGCTGGATAAAGGGACAGTCAAAAAAATAAATGATTCATTGTTGCTGGCACATCAACACAATCTTGTTCTAAACACATTCTTTCCTCCAGAGCTTTATTCCTATGGTTAGCCTGAACATTCAATTTCCCATGGCTACACATCCATATGGTATCTCTCATCTTAACCAGTATTCTCTTATCCAGCAAAGCTTCAAGAACAAATTTACAACCCACCTGTGGACTAACTGAAAACATAGGCTCTTCATGATACCACCTAATCAAAATCGCATTATACAACTGTTTTTTGGAATTATTTTGAAACAATTGTAAATTTAACTTCCATAACTTAATACATTTTAAACAAATTTGTACATATCCTGGTAAATGTTTTGGTGAGGGTAGCACGTTATAACAGAGAATGAAACTCAGCAACTTACTTGTGAGCAACTAAATTTCAGCGCCTGTGTTATGAGCTACCTTGAAAGGGTAGTGAAGCACGGTTATAGCACCTGGTTAGGGACAAAAATAGCGAGGTGCTACGAGGGTGAAGAAACAGAAGGGGAGGGTTCAGGAAGTAAAAGGTATGTGAGCTACAGTTTGGTGGTGTGCAGCTGCACTGCCATTTTGGTGTGGTGGTGAGGGTGGTGGGCTGAAGTGAGAGAGGTCCAGGGTTCGGGGCTGGGCAGGGTTTTTATTTTGTTTTGTGTGTGCAGCACTTACCATTTTTTTTATATCTGGGTTTCTCCCCCTCCCTGACATGCACCCCCCCCGTAGTTGAGAATCCTAATTTTGGGAGATGAAGAGGGCAAAGCCCCCTGCATAGATACATTGTTGTTGGTTTTCGTTGTTGTTGTTGTCAGGGTTGGCGGGGAGTGTACATTGCTGTTTTGATTTTCGGCAGTGTACGCTCTCTGTAACAGCGATCGCTGTTTAGCAATCGCTGTTATGACATGGAACCTTTGTGGAACCACACTCCCTCTCCCCACTCCAAGCTAAAAAAAAAACAGGACTCAAATGCTGCATGACTTGCATCCACATGTCTTCTATACCACTCATTAGAGGTCTAATATTGGTATAAAAAATACTAAAAAACAAAAAAAACACAGGCTGTAGCATATTCAGTCCTTCCTGCAGTGCCCTATATGTATAACATCTGTTTACAGGATTAAGGCTGTTCCCCCACAATAACTGATAAAACAAGCCCAAAATCTTCATATGCATCATAAAAGGCAATGGAAAGATATGCAAAACATACGAAAAAATAGGTACAATGAAGGTTTTCAACAGAAAATTCCTCTTTTTCCTCGCCATCGTCTGAGATTTCCATCTCATAATCTTAGCATGTGCAATATCATGTTTTCCATTCCAGTTTGCCTGCACTGCATTGTCATATCCAAAGTACAATCCCAATAATTTAATATTCCCTCTCATCACTGGCATGTCAATGTCATTAATTAGTGATACATTCCCCAATGCCAGAATTTTACCCTTTGATTTATTAATATTATTACCTGTATAGGCTCTACATGCCTCAAAGACATTCAAAGCACATGCTCCTGATTCCAAATCAGTCACTACTAAAATGCAATCAACCACATAAGCCGATGTCTTGTGCAGAACTGAATCAGACTTCAAAGTCATTGGGATTACATTGTGTTGCAGCTCCACAGTCTGTAATAAGTGATCTAAGCTATAAATATACAGAAGCAGACTTAAAGGGCACCCCTATTATACCCCATTATGGATATACACAGGTATTTCCAAATGACCATTTATCACTGGCAAGAAATGCGCTTCCCCACACAAAATTTGAATAAGCTTGATAAACCCATCTGGGATATCATAGGTCCTCAAAACTTCACATAAATATTCATGCCTGATGGCATCAAAGGCAGTTTTCTGATCCAGAGCCACTAAGTACTCATCCAAAGACATATCAACCCCTTGTTCCACCACCTCCCTAATAAACATTAAATTTTGAGTGATGTTCCTGCCTAGTATAGCACAAGTTTGTGTATGTAAAATTAACTGTTGTGCCACCACTGCCAAACGTTTCGTGATCATCTTCGCCAAAATGTTAATGTCCGACATTAAGAGACTCAGTGGTCTCCAATTTTTGATATCAGCTGAAAACTCCAATTTGTGAAGTAAAATCATGATACCCTGTTACATACTAGGACACAAATGACTCACCTGAGGAATAGCATTAAACACGTCCTGAAACACTGGTATGAGCTGGACCTCAAAAGATTTGTAAAACTCATCAGGAATGCTATCAATTCCCAGGGCAGTATTAATTGTCAAGGACCCAATAGCCTCCCTAATCTCCAAATCCAGAAAAAGGTTCTCACATAATACTTTTTATCCACATCAGAAACCCGAGGGATAACCAACCTTTCAAGAAAATCACACTTAGAAGAGCAACTAAGATTCTGAAATTTACTTTTAACATGATCTTGTATGATCAGTTTGATACTATCCAAATCCGAAAACTTTGCGCCAGAATGATCCAACAATTCGGTCATAATCCAATGTTTTATTCTGTCATGAAACTATAACACAGATTGACATGAAATCTGTTACCCTGTGTCCCAAATTTTTCTTCCATAAGCAAAGATTTTTATCTATTATATTGAAAATTAAATATAGTCTGCTGTACACCAGAAATCTGAACAGTCAGGTCCAAACCAGTTTCCTTTATTTGAGTTAGCAAGTGAAAAAACTTAGCCCGCAATCCCAAATAAGTTTTATACTTCATCCCTTCCAATCTATGAGATTCTTGTACTAATAATTGTTTAATATCCCTTTTTGTATCTCCCTTCCACTCCATGGGGTCATCATACAGACACTGCACTGACTGCCGAGCATTCAGCATATCCAATTTGTCCTGCTGAATGGATTCTTCCTGCAATAAGGAGTTGTTCATTCTCTAGTAACATGCTCCCCATGTGTAAATGATTCATCAAATATAACACAGCTTGAACAACAGTATGATCAAATATTCCAATAGGCACAATCTGAACATCTCGAATCATAGTCTTCTCTGGTACAAACCAAAAGTCAATGCGGGATGACAATTTACATTTATAGAACATGTGCAGAGGGCATGTAAGGGTAATGTTATAGACATCTTTTAAACCAGATCTTTTAAAAAAAGCCTGCAACATATTGTTATTGCAGCAAACTTTATCCATCTCCCTTAGGGTAGCTGGTTCATTCCACTGGGGTGCCATACAGACAAGGCACACTGATGAGTCCTGGTAGGACAAAACACATGTCTGTGTCTTCTGTTGGTGCCCTTTGCAGACTGTATGAGAGGTCTTTCAGCATGATACATGTATGCAAGTTGAACCAGCATAATATTTTGTGGTGATTTGCATATACAGCCCAAGATGCTTTGCATTATGGGGGTATGTGTAATTTTGTATTTCTTTGAAACTTGGCTTCCCAGCCAATGCTCTTTGGGATAACCCTTGCCTCAGTGCTTGCTCACTAAGGTTCTTTGTCTTTCGACTTTTAGCTTGTTTTTATTTGGCTCACCACAACCCAACCCAGATAGACCAACTTAGGTTAGCTGGTTCATTCCACTGGAGTGTCATACAGATGAGGCACACTGATCAGTCCTGGTAGAATGAAACATATGTCTGTGTCCTCTATTGGCACCCTTTGCAGACTGTGTGAGAGGCCTTTTGGCACCATGCATTTCTGCTTAAAGTTGAACCAGCATAATATTTTGTGGTGATTTGAATATCCAGCCCATGATGCTTTGCATTATGGGGGACGTGTGATTTTGTATTTGTTATCCATCTTCCTACCCTAATCCCTTTTAGTCAGCTCACAATTGAAGTCTCCACTCCATAACAGCAACTTGCTATTTTTTTTATACTTTGTTTATTAAATATTGGCATGTTATAGCACAGTTACACATACATACAGTACATTTTCCAAAGGCAATTTACAGCCAGTCAAGTTCCTATATGTTAACAATGTTTGTTTTCCTCTTTTACATGGCTGTTTCCCATTTTAAACTTTTCTCTATTCATCTACCTTTCAAACTTTTACTAACATTGGCAAGTTAAATGTCATACAAGTAAAAGATAAAAACTAAAACTGGGTACAGGTTCATGGGTACCATAGTAATTTCTTTACTTTGAACATAGTCGGCATATACCAAACAGTGACTGGAGCATGGGCAGGCTTCTCCTCCATGCTCAAGAAGTAGGTCACTCCCCCTTCTCGTCCCTCTTCCCTTAAGTCACATCCCAAGGTGTTCTCCCCTTCTGGGTCAATTAAGTTGCCCCTCCATCTTCATTCTCCAGGAGAGCCTCAAATAAAAGCCACCTTGTCCACCTGTTTTGATAAAGGTGCGACTGTTGCCTAAGATTAAATGTTAACCACTCCATTTGGTGGATATTTTCAACCACTGCCTTCCAGTCATTAATTGTGGAAGAGTCTTCTTGCCACCACCGCCTCATGACAGCTTTTAATACTGCAATGATAAGGACCAACCACAAATAGTGGTGGGAAAAGTGGGCTCAATCTGCTCCACAAAGTGATTCATGGAGCAAAGACAGATTCACAGAGTGCTCCGCAACGCGAAGCGGAGTACTTCTCGTTATGATGAGGAACGCGAAGTCCATTGGAAACAATGACGTCACATTACTCCGCCTCCCCAGACCACTACTCCACCACATTTAAGGTGAAGTGCATTGAGGACAATGCACTTCATCTCACTTCGTCTTGTTTTGGGGCTCCAAAAGCAAATTTTGCAGTGATTCATAGGATTTCAGGTCACATGGGCTCTATATTGATCTGCACAGCCACAGTTCGGGGTAGTATGTGTAGGAAGGAGTAGCTGACAGTGTGCTCTGATACATGTCTTTGATTGAAATCTTCTAAAAGCTGTTAAAAAAGCATTTTTGCATTTTTTGGGGGGCTCCAACTTTAGTTCATCGATTGTAGGAAACACTCCTGTGACTCATATCATCAAGTGTTTTTGTTTTTGTGTGGATTTTGAATGTTAATTTACAACATTGAGTGTGTGTAGTGAAAGACAGTGAAAGTATGCTTTGGGGAAGGGGCTTATCTGTGGTGTAGGTAGATTTAAGTTGGAGAAATAGTGATTTCTTTGTTTTTTGGTTATATTTTTGTTATATAACTGACTGTGTTAATGTACACACAGTAATATTGTCAGTAATAGTTGAAATGTTCTTGCTGTTTGTTGTGTGGATCTGGTGCAGCAGTTCATAATTTCAGGTTGTTTACATTACAATACGTAACGTGGCATAATACGCATTACTCATTCAGCATTGTAGACAAACTGTTCTGTGTGTATGTGGTGTTGCATGACATCAAATAATACACCTTTTATTATGCCACAGACTAGTGTAATTGCAGGTGCAGCAGTGTGAACCTGCTATCCATTGCAGCTGCCTGATTTTGCACTGTGATCGTGGTATCTATTCTTTGTTTTGCTGCTTGTACTGCCATAAAAATCTGCACGGCAGTCAGTGCCTCCCCCCCACTCCCATGTGCAAAAGGAATTTTTTACCAGATTGGATTGTTTTTGTGACCTGATCAGCACCACTGGTTACTGAAGTTGTTTTCATTGTGTGACAGACTAGTCTCTTATCTGTTGCTGAAGCTGCAGTTGTTTTTTTGGCTTCACATCAAGTGTCCCCCAATCAGAGAATGAACGTGTCAAAATCTGAATTTGGTTATAATATTGTGGTTGATCCCCAAAATGCCTGCAAAGAGACATGCAAGCAAAGCTGTTTCTCGCCATGGCAATGTTGGCAGTAAGATAGTCTATGGGCATGATAGTAGTATGCAGAAGCAGAAGTGCATTGCTGATGTGAGGAAAGGTATTTCTCCTGCAATGTTTTTTTACAGCCCAATCAGTAGCTTCACTAATAGTTGGAGGAGATGATGTTTTCCCAGCTGGTGGTGTTAGTGTTACTGGCGTTAGTGGTGGTGGTAGTATTAGTATTGTTGCATCAAGTTCAAATTACGACCAGTGTACCGTATCCAAAAATATTGAGAGTGAAGCAGTGCAAGTGAGTGGCAGTGTAAATGATGTCATACTTCCCAGTAACATCCCAGTAACTGAACCTGAGGATTAGATAATCATGTCAATGATAACATACAATGTGATATTCCATTCACCTTGGCAGTTAATGTCATGCATTTTCCATGCAGTGATTCACAGTGTGGTGAAAAAATATCAGGTGATGGTGGTGTAGATGCTGATGATGAATGTGATGATGATGATGATGATGATGTTGCTGTTGTTGCAACATGCAGTTCACATGCTAGCATCCAAGCAGAAGATGTGGATGTGTGTGACGTTGATGAATATGATGATGATGCAATTGACTCCAGTTGAGAACTGAGAAAAGAAATTCAAAGTGGCTGTGTCTGAGTCTGTTTGCAGGAATCCCTCCCCCGTAAAAACCTGTGATCTACCAGTTTTAGTTGATGATGATGACACAGTAATAAATATCATAGGTAGTCATGGTGGTCAGTTGCCGTCCAGGTGTGCACTGCCTGAAACATCACATGCCCCCCCACTTCAGTGCTTAAAATAATGGACTTAAATAAGCCACATCATGGACATGTTAAAAGCAGAGCGTCACAATCCCTTGTTTAGGATTTTTTTGTTCAAGATGCAAATGATGAGTCAGTTGCAATCTGCCAGGTTTGCCATGTGCGTGTGAGTCGAAGTAAAAAGGGGAGCCATCTGGGCACAGGAGGACAGCATACACATCTTAAGTATAGGCACTTGGCACTGTGAACCCAGCACAAGCTTGCAGCTAATACCACAGTGAGGCATTCATCCTCATCAACAGCAACCATAGCGAGCATGTTGTCCCCTTCCATGCCTGTTAAGTCCAGTAGTAAATTAAACGTGTGCAGTAGTGAGGTAATAAGACCAGAGGATTACTACAGGCATGATGAAGTGGAGGACCATAATGACTTTGAAATGTTGTCCAGAGCTTGTGAAAATAGCAGTTTTTGTGGTGGTGGTGAATGGAGTATGTCTAGTGCAAGTGGTACATCAAGCCCGGTTGGCAAATCTGGCAAAATAACAGCATTTCTGGGTTTGTCATCATCACCTGTGCAACCATCATCAACTGTCCACACTCCACCCCCTGCCAATGCCATTCATCACAGAGCACAACCATTTGTGATCACACCCCGTGTAAAACGTTTAAGTCAGCCCACATTACAGAGTGTTTTTACGCATAAGCTGAAGTACCCCCTGAATCATACAGTATCACATGAACTTAATGCTGCTGTAGCAGAAATGCTGGCAATTGATCTTTTGCCCTTCTCCTTTGTGGAGAATTCTGGGTTCTGGTAGTTTGCTGCACATGTCTGTCCAAAATGGAAAGTCCCATCCAGGACATACTGTTATACCCGTGCAGTCCCTAAGTTGTTCCGCACTGTGTCTGACTCAGTAAGACATGCCCTTCAACATTCCTCCTCTCCATTCATCCATTTAAGTATGGATATGTGGACAAGTGAAAAAACAGTGGGGAGTTCATATTTGTGTATAACTGCACACTGGGCGTAGGTGCCAGGGGTTGTTTGTGATGTAGGTGGTGTGAATAATCAGTGCAGTAAGGTGGATTGTCACGGTAGCAATCTTCCAGGAATTTGACAGCATGCAACGATTGCTATGTGCAATGTGACCTGTTCACACACTGGTGAGAACATGTTGGACATGGTACTGACTGAAATTGACAAATGGCTAAACCCTCTGTCCCTGAGAGCTGGGTTCATAGCAAGTGACAATGGGCCAAATGTGGTGAAATGCATCATGAATGAAGTTTTTTTCATGTTCCATGCATGGCCCACTGTTTAAATCTTGTGGTTCAGCAGCACCCTGATGCAAAGGAAATGCTGATTGTTGCACAACGTATCTGCTCTCACTTTTCGAGATATGGAAAGGCCCATGACCAATTGTGGCAGTTGCAGATACAAAATAGCCTTCCTCAGCACCGCTTGAAGCTGGAAGTTGTCACCCAATGGAACTCCACTTTATACATGGCAGAGAGGTTGTATGAACAATACAAAGCCATCTCAGAATGTCTTGTGATGCACACTAGCCATGATAGTTCCAGGGCCTTCATGTCTATGATGACTGAACAGTGGCACCTCATGGACTCTGTAATAACAATTTTGCAGCCTTTTGAACATGCCACACAGCCAGTGAGTGGCGAGTCTGCCTCCACTAGCCAATCAATTCGACTGCTGCAGGTGCTGAGGCAGACATTGGTGAATGTACAGCATAGCCTTGATGTTGCCTGAGATGGTGGTAGCAGTATGTTGCTGCAACACATGCTGACAGTATTCAACCAGAATCCTCACATTGTGAGCATTCAGCATAGTGACAACTTTGGCATAATAACAATGCTGGACCCACGATACAAATGTGGAATTGCATCAGTACTGGAGGGAGGGCTTGAACAGGTAAAAAATATCAGTGGTCAATTGGTGCGCTTGATTCATGGGGCACAGAAGTCACATACCAAGGTCAGCAAACTCAGCAGCATAATCCGGCTGAAGGTGTACCTGGAGGACCATCAAGCATATCCTGCAAGGGGAAAGGGACTGCAGTTCCAGGTGGTCTGTCATCCAAAGTGGCTGGCATCAACCTGCTTTGAGAGGCTTTGTCCCAAGTGAGTATATGTGAAATAAATGATTCGGGAGGACAGGATGATGCATCAACAACTGAACTTAGTGTGGCAGAGAGAATGGTTGAGCCATATTTGTCTGAAAACAGGCATCTGACAATAACTGAAGATTCTCTTTTGTACTGGAGTGGAAAGGTCAGTGTACAGCCAGAGCTGACTGCACTGGCACTGAAGTACCTCACACGCCCACCCTCCAGTGTAGGTGTTGATAGGGTATACAGCTGAGCAGGTGCAATAGTCAGGGATCATCGGACAAACTTGTCTTCTGCAAATGTCAGTTTGCTAACATTCATTATAATGAATGAGAGGCACATATCAGCACAGACTGCAACCTTGGTATTTGTACCCCAGCCTAGTCATGGTGGTTTTTGGTGATGTGGAAATGGACCATCCTGGTGACACTGGCAGTGGCTGCCTGAAACGGCACACCACTAATGTAGATGATGACACAATCAAGAAATAATTTCCCAGTGGTCAGACTTCAGACATTGATGACTGTGAGGGCAACTTTCTTTATGAAAATGATGATGTGGTTAATGTTGGCAAGTTTTAACTGAAGTTTTTAAAAGGCAGTGTGCACCGGGACTGCTGTTAGCCACTGCCACCACTGAGCCTGAGTCTGTCTGCCCTTCTGGACCACCAGCAGCACCTGGACTGCTGTTAGCCACTGCCACCACTGAGCCTGAGTCTGTCTGCCCTTCTGGACCACCAGCAGCACCTGGACTGCTGTTAGCCACTGCCACCACTGAGCCTGAGTCTGTCCACCTCCCACACCACCACCACCACCACTGGGACTGCTGTTAGCCATTGCCACCACTGAGCCTGAGACTGTCCGGACCACCACATCCATCAGCCAGAGACACAAAGCTTCTTAATATTTAAACCATAAAGTGAATATGTGTACTCATGTTTGTTATGCTGCTTCACTTCCTTTAGTTGTATGTTTTGTTTTCTGTAGCTTTTCAGAGCCGCAATGGTAAAATACATACGGTACACTTATTTTGTTTCTTTTACAGGTTAACAAAAAAGTCTCCATCGCTAAAATTCAGTGGGAATGGTACTGCAGCTGTACCATACAGAGAGGAACCAATGGAATATCCATGTGAAATCCATTCCGGTAAGTGTGAAGATTTTATTTCATCCATTTCATTGTTTCAGAAAGACTGCAGCAAATATTGCACACAGGTTGTGTTAGTTAACAAGATGTGGGTTTCAATGTAACTTGACTTGAGATTCAGAACCAGGGAGGGAAATAACAATTAAGTTGTAAGAAGTCATTCATTGCTTTTTTTACGAAACTTCCAGATGCTTTGTTGTTCTGTCAAACTGGCCTTATCCAAAAACGTTCTTCAACATCAGGCACCCCCCCCCCGGGCTTGGGCATACATGCAACATGCAGGAGTCATTTCATTAGATGACCATGACCATCATTAACATCCAGACTCCAGAAGGATGCAGATGAAATCTGTGAATAAGTAACAAAATAAGAAACCATTACAGATAAACCAGCAAATATGATCCCCCACCCCAAAAAAATACTTATGTTCATGTGCTTGAGAGTTATCCATTCCCATTTCAGTGCAAAATATTCTCATTGAACACTGGAATGTGCACACCAACAGTTTCTGTTGCCTGTGATGCAGAACAATACCATGAGTACATGTCCATGTCAACCCTCCTCACCTACAAAATACACAACTATATATATATATATATATATATATATATATTACTGTATCTACTCACCAAGGCTACTATTAGTGTACAGCCAAAGGGCACCCTTCAATCCAGTTGAGATGATCACATTGCATTTGCTCAAATCACTTTGCAGAACACATCAGACCAGCAACAGAATGCTCATGGTCATCATTTTATACTGGGGGCTTTGTATGTGCTGAAACACTCCCATTTCACTGTGTTACCACTTGTCAATTTTCTGCACACAAGGAGGATGCATTTTGGGCCTGTAGAAAAAATCTGGGACTCTGTGCCACCACTGCGAGCATGACTGAGTGTGCCATTCATTTTGCTGGACTTTGTATGTGTTTTAACACTCTCATTTCACTGTGTTACCACTTGTCAATTTTCTGCACAGAAGGAGCATTTTGGACCTGCAGAAAAAATCTGGGGACTCTGTGCCACTTTTGTGTGTTGTGTGATTGTTGTGAGCTCATGATGTCATACTGACATTACAATTAAAGCAGCATTGCAAAAATGTCATGACAATTTTGAACTGTACTTTTTTATGCTACTTTACATTGCCACAGCCACTAGTTACCTCCGAGTCGTGACTTGAATGATATGCTTCTTTTCACAATTTCTGTCTGCTTTACTTAGTTGTCTACTTTTTTTATGTATGAAAAAAAATGAGAACGCCTTCTAATATTGTTCTGACCAGGTTTGTATTTATTTGCAGCTGCTTTTCAATAACTATTGTTCCGCTGTGTCATAAAACACTGCCTGCTGCATAACTGTTAATTAACAACAGAAATTATATATAACAACTAACTGAAGTGATGAAGAAAAGCAGAGGAAAACAGTGACAAAGACCTGGTCAGCACCAATTTAAAAGGAATGCTCCTTTCATTATTTCACACATGAAAAAAGGTAGTACAGCAGACTCAACTACTGCAAATTCTCGTATCATTCCATTCAGTCAGGATGTAAGTAAAGGAAGTTGTAACATAGCATTAAAAAAAAAATAGGTCAGAGTTTTCAACAGATTGTTGTGCTGCCGCTTTACAGAGATTCACCACATTACATAGTTATGGTGATGCACATAACCTAATATGTGGGGGCCTTACTCCCACTGGACCTAATATGTGTGGGCCTTACTCCCACTGGAATTTTTCTTGCTCCACAGAGTGCAATATATTTCTGTGAAAACTGTCTGTAATTTCATTACAGTGTGTCCCGTGATGGAGGAATTACCATTCAGAAAAGCCGCCCACAATCTGCTCCCCTTTCTCAGCAACGTTAGGACGTGATGCCAGGGGGAGCGCAGGTGCATGCTCCACTATAGTGAATGTCCAGCCGCTATCCCAATGTTTCCTTATGTTATAAGGTTCATTTTGTGGTGAAATGTGGGAACGTTTCCACTAACAAGGCTCTTCTTACTGGAAACGTGCCCACACGTTTCACCACAAACTGACCATTATAACATAAAGAAACATTCAGAAAGCTGCTGGACAATCAAATATTCACTGCAATGGAGCACTCACTAGCACTTTGCCTGGCATCACATCCTAACATTGCTGAGAAGGGAGGTAGAATGTGGGCGGCTTTTCAGAATGGGAGTTCCTCCTTCACGTGACACACTGTAATGAAATTACAGGCAGTTTTCACAGAAATGTATTGCACTATGTGGCACAAGAAAGATTCCCCTGGAAGGGAAAATGTGTATTATTAAACAACAACAAAAAAAACACACACAAAAACAGTACAACACAGTAGTGGGTTGGGGGGGGCAGAAAATAATCCCATAAGTTACTGTGGCTGTGGGATGCCGTGGTGATCCAGCAGTAGGTGTAGCATTCTAACTATTTGCTGCTGCTGTTCTTCTATTGTGTGGACCTGCTGCTGCAAAGCACTAACCCTCTGATTGTTCTCTTCCAGAGCCACCCACACCAGGGAGATGTCATGCTGTGTTACAGGGACTGTGTCGGGGTCCACTGCAGTTGGGAATCCAGGTAGTGGGGATGGTGGTGGAAAGGGTGGTTCTGGTGACTGTGGTGACAGCAGTGGTGGTGGAGCAGCTGCTTTAGTGGCCCTCCTCCTGCTGCAGCGGTGACTGTGAGGCACAACTCCGACTGCAGCAGCACCCTCGGCCACTGCCATGGAAGGGCCAGCAGGTGGACACCTGGCCCCTTCCATGGCAGTCTGCCACTCTGCCTTGTGGTGATTGAGAATGTGGGTGCACTGGCTACCAGTCCCCCAAATGTGTCCCACAGGGGCCACGGTGCACCAGCACACCAAACAGATGGCACACCATGACTGTGCTGTCTCCCCCCACAGAGTTAAAAAACTCCCACACTGGGGAGCTGTGGGGGGGACCAGACACAGTCCTCGCATGAGTCGCACCACCTAGATTTTTCAGGGGCACCTCCTGTGGCTGTGGAGGTGGTGGAGAGGGTGCTGCTGGAACCCCTACAGCTGCTACTGGTGATGGTGGTGGTAGTGGTGGAGCAGGTGGATGCACAGCAGCCAATGGTGCCACTGGTGCTCCCGCTGCTTCAACATGGGGGAAAGCAACACCCAGGAGTCAGGAGTGGTCCAGCATGACACGACCGGCCCAGCATGTCAGCACTCCCCTCCGGCTGCGCCCACGGGCCAGCAACTCACCTTCTCAAGGGTCTATCCTACCTTATTGATACAACACAAGTTCCCTGGCCAACACACACACACACACAGACACACATTGACACTCACTGACACACAATCACACACACAAAAAACAAAATTTATAAAAAAAAATTCAATAACAAAAAAACAATCACAAATACAATAAAAAAACTAAATAAAGAGATAGCTTTTAAAAATGCTGTTGGTTTTCTTCACTACTCAAAGGCAAGTGGCAATCAAGCACTTTCACTCCCTACTACTCTCCTCTAAACAAAGCCTTCTCCCTCTACGAATGCAAAGGAGAAAGTAAAACTGCTTCTCTGACTCACTTCCTTCCTGCCTGGCTAAAGCATGTGACTTACAGTACTGTAAGCCATGAGATGTGTGGGGGGCTGCCTATTTACTTCTCACTTCACCTTACTTCATGTTAAGGCATAATGTCAACGTGAAGTAATAATGATAACATGATGTGAACACTTAGTAGTGCCCACTTCACGTTGTGCTCTGCCAATGCCAAGTGGCCACTTCGCGTTCACTTCGCTAGGGGATTAAAAATTTGATGCATCTCTAACCACAAATATTTTGCCTCTTTACCTCTCATTTCCCATGGAGTGTTGCCCAGGAGTAAGTGTTCTGGGCCCATTGGGGTTTGTATTGTAAAAATTTTGGCAAGATATTGCTGGATTTCAGCCCAGTATTGTGCCAGGGCAGGGCAGGACCAAAAAATATGGGCCTGGGATGAATGCTATTCCCCACATTTACACCAGCAAGTTGACTGGACCCCTGTGTTTTGGTGAGCTACCTGAGCTGGAGCCAGGAAGTACAAGGTTCTAAGTTTCTAGCTGAATTCCCTCCACACTGGGGAAGCTGATGTGCTCCATGTATTCCTCCAAATATTAGTCCATTGTTCACCTATCAGGGTTAGAGCAAGGTCCCACTCCCATCTAACTTTCAGATAATGGGAGGACAACTCCAAATCCTAGATATACCCAGCATATAACAGTGTGATAGCATGTTCGGTTCTATCTGAGTTCCAGATTCTATGAAAGGGCAGATTCCTTCCCACATCCTACATCCCCGTGTCTTGTTTATTCATTTGTTTGTTTACATAATCCCTCAACTGATAGTATTTAAACTTATCTGAGGGATTCAACTGGAACTTTTGCTGTATAACCTCAAAGGGCAAAATAGAGTATCCATTCATTATCTGAAAAGGAGAGTGCAGTCCCCTCCAGGCCAGTTTCCAAATCCACCTATCATGAGTCACAGGGGTAAACTGTGGATCATATATCCACCAGGTGTATCTCCACATCTGCCTCCTGGTATGCCCTCTGCGGGCCCCTCTCCCCCATCCCTCCAGAACCACTAAAGTACCTGAGTACCCCATAATTCCTTAAGATCTGCTGTCCTGGAAAAGGATTGCCTGGAGTGGGGGCTCTATTTGTTGTCAGAGAGCCATCCTTTTCCAATGGGAGTCATATCTCATGTTTCCCCATAGGAAGGCAACTCTCATTTGAGGTGCTATCCAGTAATCCTGAAGATGTGGGAAGGCCAGTTCCCCTTCCCCCCTAGGAGCAAAAAGAAGTTCTCTTTTCAATCTTGGTTTTTTTTCCCCTCCCCATAGAAAGGAAGAAAACATGTTTTGCCAAGTCTCGAGTTCTTTCTGTGGTACTATACAGGGTACACATTGGAACAAGTACAGGAGCCTCAGCAAAGCATTCATCTTTAGGGCCTGTGTTTTGGCATATAAAGATAAGGGAAGCAGGGACCATCTCTGAAAGTCAGCTTTACATTGTTTAATCAAGGGGGGAGGTTTAATTTAACTCTCATAGCTGAGGGGACCCAGGGCTCACCACAATCCCCAGGTATTTCATACTCAGAAGGTCCCATTTAATCAGATATCTTTGTTTCCTCTCTTCGCTTGGGGTCTGATGGAAACACAAAACCTCAGTTTTACTCTGGTTTAATTTGTACCCTGATAATGATGCAATCTCTTCAATTTGCTGGAACAGGACAGGCAGGGAGGTCTCTGGTTCACTTAGATACAAAAGAACATTGTCAGCATACAGTGCTAACTTATGTTCATATGCTCCCACAGTTACCTCCTTAATCTTTGTATTTTGCCTTATGCTCTGGGCTAGTGGCTGTATGAAAAGGGCAAACAGGAGCAGGGACTTCAAGCAACCCTGCCTCATTCACTGTCTCAGCTGCAGGGCAGCAGAGACATGTCCATTGGCCTGGACATAGGTGGTGGGAGAGTCATACAGCAAAAGAATGACCCATTTGAACTCCCTCAGGAACCCAAACTGGGAAAGGACGCCACACAAAAAAGACCAAGCCACCCTATAAAATGCCTTTTCTGTGTCTAAGCTCATTATGAGTGAGGGTATTTTCATTTGATTAAGATGATCTATAATATGCACTGATCTTCGGAAGTTATCCTGGGCCTTACGCCCCAGAATGAAACCTGTTTGGTCTAACTGTACCAGGGAGGGCATGAAATGTTGAATGCATTTGGCTTCGATCAATGTGAAAACTTTATAGTCCATGTTTAACAAGGAGATTGGGTGATAGGAAGGACATTTAGTGGGGTCCTTTCCTGGCTTGGGTATCACCGAGATCACAGCTCTGGTCTAGGATGGTGGGATGTAGTCCTCCCCCTTTTGTTTCAGGTCTCTGAAACCTTTATAGAATTCTGCCAGGAGACCATCTTATCCCAAGCACTTTCCTGCCTTAAGACTGGTTATCTCCCCCTTTATCTTTTCCATCTTCACTGGGGCCATTAAGGCCTCACCTTGCTCTCTAGTCAACCCAGGTAGTTTTAGTCCTCTCAAAAATTCCCTAGTTTTCATTGAGTCTGGGACTGTCTCCTCCTTGTAAAGGTCATCATAATACTGCTGAAAGGCCTTTGCAATATCCTATACCCCATATACCATTTTCTTTTTCTGTTGGTTCCAAACAGTTGTTATTGTGGCTTTGGCCCGTTGGGCCCTATGCCTACTGGCAAGAAGTCTCAGTGTCCTAGACCCACTTTTGTAATATTTCTGGCAAAGGAATATAAGTTTCTGTTCTATCTGGTAATCTAAACTTTCTCCCAAATCCTTTTTAAGGCCCTTAATTTGCCTGGTACATCCCCTATCTGTTTTTTGCTTCTGTGCCTCCTCCAGATCCCTTATTTGATTTATTAAAGCATCTTTTCTCACCTCTCTCTCCCCCTTTTTCCTGGAGGCCAGCTGTATAAATTTGCCTCACATCACAGCTTTGGCTGTGTCCCATAGAACGGGTGGTGCAACCTGTTGTCCTCCGTTTTCTTCTAAAAAGGTATTAAAGGCCTCCAAGATTGCCTCTTGCGTCTCCTTGTCTTTCAAAATAGAGACATTCAGGCACTAGAAAGTATTTCTGGGAGTTTCACCCATGTCTAATTTCATAAATATCAGGGCATGATCTGAAGGGTGCAGATCCCCTATCCATGAGCCATGAACCAGCCTAGAGTACATATGCTGCATGGCCAAGTAAAAGGTGTAGTCCCTCCTCCTCCTACTATGCTGGTGTCTCCAGACATCCAAGAAGCCCAACTCCCCCAGCGATCTGTCTACCCTCTTTGCCACCTGATGAACCCTCTGTGGAATCTGTGAGGTTGTATCTAATTGGGGGTTGAGTGCTAGATTCAGGTCCTCTCCACATATAATCATCCCCTCTCCCCATTCATGTAATAATGTTAGAAAGACATAGTAGTCCTGGTATGTGGAACCTGGCGGAAAGTATACCGATGCTAGAGTGATGAGCTGATCCCCAGATTTCCCCTTTAGATGTGCATATCAGCCCTCCTTGTCCACATTCACCCTTTTTTTTCAAACCGTGTTTTAGTAGGTACCAATACAGCGGCTTCTCTTCTCCTGCCATTTTTGTACGAGGCAGCTGCTATCTCTTTAAAACCAAATTTTAAAAGTTTTCCATGCTCCCTCTCTGAGAGGTGTGTCTCTTGCAATAGCACGTAGTCTGTGGTTGTTTTCCACAGGTGTCTTAGGACCTTGCTTCTTTTGATTGGGCTAGTAAGCCCATCAACATTGTACGAGCAAATGATCATACCTGGGATAGCCATTATAACTAAGGATAGGAGTGGGGCCTAACCCCAGTGACCGACTTTTCTCCCATCTCTGTATAACCCCCTTTCCATAATGACCAAGATATGCTTCCCCTTGTACCCATTGCAAGTGCTTACAATTATGTACAAACAAACAACAAAACAATAAAAACATAGTTAACATTCTCATAAGTAACAATATTATCGTGACTTCCAAAACTGAAGATCCTAACTGAATGATCTCTACTTACACCCCCCCCTAATGGGAGGCGGCATATAAGGAGTGGTGTGTGATGCCCCCTATTGTGGGACCCCCTCCAAGAGCTTTACTGTGATGGAATATTAGGCTGCATGTCGCGTCCAGTGACTGCCTCTCCCCCATCCAGTATAAGGAGCAAGGTAGGCCACTGATCACTGGATGTCTATCTGGTTGAACTCTGTCTGAACTCCTGTGTTATTTTGTTACTTTCCAGTACAAAGAAAAATTTTAGTCTCCATAACAATGCCATCATTACCCAGCCAGTCCATTGTCAATCTCTTTTGGTCAAAGTTCTGTCTGGTTCAGAAGGAGAGTAAGGTGTCAAGGAGGATGCTTAGGCTTCCCACTTATAAGCCCTTCACATGGCCATGGAGTAAAACCCTGCCTGCCTCCCAGATGCTACTGCTCCCCAACTGAGCAGCCAGCCCAGCTACAACCCTATGCAAGCCTGACCCCCAAGTTAATTATTTCAAGTTAAGTGTCTTATTTAGGTGCTTTTGAAAATACTGTCTATGACTGCGTCCACATCAGCCAGGGTCAGAACGTTACCCCTTTCCTCTTTAGGACTGATCCATTTGTTAAGGTACCTAGGGGCTCATGGGATCTCCCCAGGAGGGCCGACTAGGGCCTCCAATGGTAGGACCCCCCCCTTGCTATTGCCACTTTAGCCAACAATTATTTCATGGGCCCATTAAGTCTTGTAAGCACTCACCCTTACAGTGTTTTTTATGGTTTGGGGCCTGACCTCCCCCATGACATACGGGACACAGCCACCAACCTAAAATATAAATTTGGAGGTCAGCCCACCCAGGCCATGCCGCTCCTCCACGCAGTCCTAGGCAGTCACCCCCAGGTGCTAGGAGGGGTTCCCCCCATAGGCCAATGGTTAAACACCTGAGTCAAACCTCTCTCCTTCTGTCCTCTGGATATATTCTCTTTGTTTTAAACAAAATATTTCTGGTTGCTACCATCCTCTGATTTTCTCAGTAACAAGCATTCTTAGGGGACAATAGAGTGTTCATGTTACTTTAAAGTCAAAACAGCACACACCTTAATGCAGTTCTGTTTTGCATCTATTTCCCACTGTCCCACTCTTTTATCACATGTAAATTAAACAAGTCCCCACTTTCATTTGCACCAGTCGATACTGTGGTGTACTCAATTAGCCCAAATTAATCCTGTTCTACTACTTGTGTGTTTTCAGGTCCCCTCATGTTCCTATGATGCATCACCAGCGTTCTCCCTAGGTTCAGTCTCATCTTGAGTTTCTTTTCCTCCTTCACATCTTCTGGAACATTTCTTCACTTACACTGAGTCCCACGAAGTGGAAGTGCCCAATGTGTCCCCAGTTCCCTGTCTTTTGGGTCCACTTACTGACCAACTCCTGTTATTTAACTGTTGTTGCCTTAAAGTTGCCCCTTGATCAGGAATGGAGATGCCATATTGTTTCAGGTAGGCCTCCGCATCCTTTAGCTCCTGAAATCTAAGTGGGCCCTTGTCAGTAAGTATTTTTAGCCAAGCTGGATACTCCACTAAAGCTTTTTGCTCTTTCTGCTGTAACAAATCAGTCAGGACTTGCCTTCTTTTCATTAACAGAGGTGGTGTGAAGTCCTGATCAAAGAATAACCTGACATTGCTGAAATGCACTGTTTTTTCGGACCAAGCCAGTGCCAATATCTCCTACATTGTCCTGTAGTTTAGGAATGCAAGAACCACTGACCTTGACTTTGTTTTGGGATCTCTTGGTCTGGGAATTAAAGATCTATGTGCCCATATTGTGTTGAGGTTTTTGTCAAGTGGGATATCTAAAATTTCATGCAAGAATCAGTCTATGAAGGCCACCATGTTGCCAGTTTCAGTCCCTTCAGGTAAGCCGTGGATTCTTAAATTATTTTGGTGATTCTGATTTTCCAGCTCTTCTAATTGCTGTTCAAGTATGTTAGTGCTGTAATGAAGGTCCAGAAGGGCTTAATTGTGGACATCTGTCATGGTAGTGTAGTCAGTTTCTACCAACTCTAGATCACTTGTTCTTTGAGTTAGAGCCCCAATATCCCAGTTTTGCTCCAAAACCTTGGTCTCCAGGCATTGCAATGTTTCACTGATTTGTTGTAATGTCTGGCAGAGCTGTTTCAATGTGATAGTACACTCCATTTCCTCTGGATCCCCTCGACTTGCAATCGAATCAGGTAGCTCCAAGGGCTGGCATGCCGCGGTCTGACGGTTTGAGTCAAAGCCGATTTTTTGCTGTTTTCTGACAAAATTTGGCAGAATCTCTTTCCACGTTTTGTTTTGGAGGCATTAGATAGTCTGTGATGTGGCATTTTGAGGACAGAATGGTAGAATTTAGGTGTGATGTCAATGGATTCAGTTCTCAGCCGGGTCAGATCTCAGCAGTTATGCGGTCACCTATCTGGTATTCCAACCGGAAGTCCCCATAATAGCAACTTAGAGGTATGTAAGCAAGGTTCAGTTAATCTCAGCATCTAAGTCCTGTCTGCCTTTACTTGGGAAGTATAGACATTAATCAGCCTCACCAGCATATTAGCATATATAGCATCCACCACCATAGTAATTTTAATATTCTGCCTGGTCAATAAGATCCTTAACCCAGAACACATATCCTCAACAATGGACCACAAGGAGGGACCACATCTTCAGTCTTTCTGAGCTTGGTGAATGTCCAGTATTGTGTACAATGTTGCATCCTGCAAAAACACAATATCTCCCTTCAAATCATGCATTATTGAAAGTGTAATCAAACATGTAATCAAACACTTTTTACAGTTTTTGATACTGTTAACATTACAAGTAACAATGTAGCTTGGCAGAAGACACCAGGAGGAAGGAGTGCTGTGTGACTGGACTTCTCTACTGGGACGAAAGAAGTAGAACTCTTGTACTTGGACCTTTAATTTAGGGTAAAAAAACAAACAAACAAAACAAAAAAAATAGTGTGTTTGTCTGAGTTAACTGAACCGAATGGTTATCTGAACAGTTATCTAGGTGTAAATCTCAGGTGATTGAAAGGGCTTGATAGCTGTGCAGTTTAAATTACTTGTAGAAAGATCTAGTAAGTAGGGGGAGTGGCTTGGCTAGAAGGAAGCTAAATTTAAAGACTGCCTTAGAAAGATTCTCTTAGTAGCTTGGCAGAAGGCACCAGGAGGAAGGAGTGCTGTGTGACTGTACTTCTCTACTGGGACTAAAGAAGTAGAACTCTTGTACTTGGACCTCTAATTTAGGGTAAAAAAACAAACTAACACACAAAACAAAAAACATATTGTGTCTGTCTGAGTTAACTGAACTGAATGGTTATCCGAACAGTTATCTAGGTATAAATCTCAGGTGATTGAAAGGGCTTGATAGCTGTGCAGTTTAAATTACTTGTAGAAAGATCTAGTAAGTAGGGGGAGTGGCTTAGCTAGAAGGAAGCTAAATTTAAAGACTGCCTTAGAAATATTCTGTTAGTAGCTTGGCAGAAGACACCAGGAGGAAGGAGTGCTGTGTGACCGGACTTCTCTACTGGGAATATATTGCCCACCCTAAGGTAGTTCTACTTTTATAGGCACAGGATTTGACTGACAACAGGAACTTCCTGTTTGGGAGCAGGAAGTGAGTGATCACAGAGCCACCAAAGACCCACCATCCTAGAAGGGCAAGAGTAGCTCTCTGGCCCCCTCTAGCTGCTGGAGGCCTGCCTCTGAGCAAGTAAGGGGTCTACTGAGAAATGTAGGATATTCTTGTCACAGAACAGGACAATCAGGAGCTTAAAGGACACAGAGGCAGAAAGTAAGTAGAGAGAGAGAGAAGAGAAAGAAAAAAAACAGAGGAAAGATTAAGGATTCCAAACAACAGTTAAGGGGCCAGAAATAAGACATGATGGGAGTGGTGAAGTGCAGTGGCTGTGTAGCAGCAGTCTTCCAGGAGACGTTCTGGAGGATGCAGTGTTGTCCCATCTGCAGGCACCTCTCTGGGCTGAGGGAGGAGGTTGCTCATCTCCAGGCTGAGTTGGCCAGGATTTGTGGGACCTCCTCCTCCATCCAGGAACCACCAGTGCCACTGCCGTTGCCTCAGAGGTTGCCAAGAAAGAGAGTGGTTGGACCACAGTGGGCTCAGGGAGGTAAGGGTGGTGAACAGAGGTACATCCCTCAGTTGACCTCTCCACAATTCCTATGCCATTCTGGAAAGTGTGGTTCTCTATGAGGCACCCACAGTGGAGACCAAGAAGGATGCTGGGAACCTCCACAAAGGAGACCCACAGGAGGGTGGCATGGGACCCCACAGGGGAAGGAAACAACTCTTAGTGGGGGACTTCATTGTTAGGAAGGTAGAACTGGGGGAGGAAGGGGAGAGGGAGGCAAGGTACCTGCTTGGCGCCATGTCTTGGAGGGACAGGGAGCGAATCCTCAGGATTGCCGGAGCAGCTGCACAGGGAAGGGAGATGGATGTCATTGTCCACCTAGGGACAAATGACCTGGTTAAGAAAGGGATTAGAGCAGTGCAGGAAGAGTTTTTGGAATTGGGGAGGGGCCTTAGACAAGTAGCACGCACGGTAACCTTCTCGGAGGTGCTGCCCATCTATGGCGTAGGAGAGGCTAGGGCATTCTGCACCATGGGATTCAATCAGTGGTTGAAAAACTGGTGCAGAGCTCAGGGATTTGGCTTCATTGGGGACTGGAGGTCCACCTGGAGTGATGCAAGCCTATACTGGTATGATGAGCTGCATCTGTCCAGGAGGGGAACCAGGATCCTAGGTGATAGGTTTAAATGCTTCATTGGCAAGCATTTAAACTAGCCAAGGGGGGAGGCACTCGAAAGGAGAATGGAAATCCTAGCCCCCCAAAAAAATCACGGTAGTAAGTATGGTAAACACCAACATAGAGGTGGTTATAGGGAGAAGGGCAGGGTTAAATGGGGAAAGTGACAAAGGCAAGAAGGACGGGGATAGGGCAAAAAGGAGTAAGGCCATCAGGAAATGGAGGGTAATGAGTACCAATGCCCATAGTCTGGGCAACAAGCTCCCTGAGCTAGTGGCCATGATGGAAGAGGGATGTCTGGATATCATAGCAATCACAGAAACATGGTACACAGAGAACCATGACTGGGATGTTAACATACCAGGAGAGACTGGCAGGAGAAAAGAGGGGGAGGAGTAGCTCTCTATGTAAAGGAAGGGATAAAAGCAACTGAACAAAAGAGTAAACAGGGAGGAGAGGAGGCACTGTGGGTCACCTTGGAGACTGGAAAGGGCACCACAATCCACACAGGGGTTGTGTACAGACCCCCATGTCAGGGGGAGGGAATGGACAAGGATATGATGGAAGGCATTCTTAGGATGGCAGAGAAAGGGGAGATACTGTTGATGGGAGACTTGAATATGCCATATGTTAACTGGAGCACATTTTCTGCAGCCACATCCAAGAGCAGGGCCATTCTCAATGCCCTACAGGTGGCAAGCCTGTGACAGCTAGTTTCAGAACCCACTCATGATGGAGCAATCTTAGACCTCGTACTCTCAAATGGGGGCAGTGAGATGATCTCAGATCTAGAAGTGGGTTGTCATCTGGGAACAAGTGACTATCAAACAGTGTGGTTCACATTAAACTCATCTACAGAGTCAAGCCATACAAAAGTCTGGGTACTGGACTTCAGGAGGGCTGACTTTGGCAAGATGGGAGAGTGCCTCAGAAAAGCACTATCAAACAGGCTAGAAGGAGGGGTGGAGCAACAATGGGGAATCATCAAAACTGCCATAACAGAGGCAACAAGCCTTTGTGTGAAGCAAATAAACAAATCAAAATGAAAGAAAAAGTCACTATGGTTCTCAAAAGAGGTGGCTGGGAAAGTCAGGGAGAAAAAGATAGCATTCAGGAAGTATAAGGAAACACAGAAGGAGCAGGACAGAGAGCTGTACCAGTTAAGGCAGAAGGAAGCAGGAGGGAAGTCAGAATAGCAAAGGCCCAAACTGAGGAAAAATATCCAACTCAGTTAAGAAGGGATAAAACCGTTTATAGGTACATCGAGAGCGTAGAAAGACAAAGGAGGGATAGTGAGGCTGAATAGAATGAATGGTGGTGGGCAGAGGAGACAGTGAAAAGCAGGGATACTGAATGAATATTTCTGCTCAGTATTCACAAAAGAGGAGGAAGTGCCTAATCCAATTAACAGAAGCACCTTGATGGGGATCGATCCCAGCCCTTTCACAGAAGAAAGGTTCTGCAAGAACTCCTAAAACTGAAGGTGGAAAAAGCAATGGGGCCTGAGTGGAATTCACCCCAGAATTCTAAAAGAATTAAGGGAGAACTAATGAAACCACTGACTACTCTTTTTAATAAATCATGGGAGGATGGTGTGGTACCCGAGGACTGGAAGACGGCGGATGTGATTCCCTTTCACAAAAGTTGGACCAAGACAGAGGCAGGAAACTACAGACCTGTCAGTTTGACCTCTGTGGTAGGAAAAGTGATGGAGTCACTTCTGAAGGAAAGAATTGTTGAGTACCTTGAGGTCAGTGGTGCACAGGACCCAAGGCAGCATGGGTTCACAGCGGGAAGGTCATGTCAGATGAATTGAATAGATTTCTTTGACTGGGTGACCAAAGTAGTAGACCAGGGAGGGGCTGTGTGCATGGCCTAACTAGACTTTAGCAAGGCATTTGACACAGTCCCACACGAAAGATTAATAGTCAAATTAACCAGCCTGGGAGTGGGTCCCAGGGTGGTAGCCTGGGTAAAACATTGGCTGGACAACAGGACACAGAAGGTAGTTGTAAATGGAGTCCACTCTAAAGAAAGAGGGGTTACTAGTGGGGTACTGCAGGGTTCAGTACTGGGTTCAGTCCTTTTTAATGTCTTTATAAGTGACATTGCAGAGTGACTGGAAGGAAAAGTATGCCTCTTTGCAGATGACACAAAGATCTGCAACAGGGTTGATACACAAGAAGGCGTGGGAAGGATGAGAAGGGACTTGGCAAGGTTGGAGGAATGGTCAGAAGTATGGCAGCTAGGATTCAATGCAAAGAAGTGCAAAATAATGCACCTGGGAAACAAGAACCCAGGGGAAGATTACATAATGGGGGGGGTAGTAACAACAACAAAAAAGGAAAGGGATCTGGGGGTAATCGTATCAGATGACCTTAAGGTTGTAAAGCAATGTGAGAAAGGCAGTAGGGAGGGTGGGGTATACTGGGATGCATAGGAAGGCATCACCAGCAGAAAACAGGAAGTTGTTATCCCTCTGTACAGACAGTTGGTGAGACCCCATCTGGAATACTGTGTCCAGTTCTGGAGACCCCATCTCCGCAAGAACATAGACAGGATAGAGGCAGTCAGAGAGGCAACTAAGATGGTGCAGGGTCTGCAAGAGAAGCCGTACAAGGAGACACTAAAGGAGCTTAATATGTATACCTTTGAGGAAAGAAGGGAGAGGGGGGACATGATAGAAACTTTTAAGTGCCTCAGTGGAATCAACAAAGTCCAAGAGGGTAGCATCTTTCAGAAAAAGTGACGTGCAAGAACAGGGGGACACAATTTAAAGATAGAGGGGGGGTTCCGGGGCAATGTGAGGAAGTATTTTTCACAGAGAGGGTAGTGGATGCATGGAACAGCCTTCCTGAGGAGGTTGTGGGGTCTAAAACTGTGGGAGAATTCAAGAATGCATGGGACAGACATAAGGCAGTTCTAGTGGGGGTAGGAAGAAATAGGCTGTTGGTTAACTAGGATCTACGGCCTATCCTGTAGGTAGGGAAATGGGCAGACCAGGTGGGCCATGCAGTCCTTTTCTGCCATCAAAGTCTATGTTTCTATGTTTCTATGTAAAGCAGTCATCATTGTGAAAAGGTAGAAAATAAAGAAATTGGACCCGAAATACAAAAAGGACACAATCATTTTTACTTCCTCCTCTTCTGCTTATCAGCCAATGCAAGGTCCACAGTAGAGTCAGTATGCGAGAAAGCAATGGAAGACGCATCTGAATCACCCTCAGAATATGCCCACTGTTTACCCTGCAAAACAGAAGGCATGTTATGTACAGCAAGCAGAGCAGCTTCCCCTGTTGTTAGCTTGAGTTTAGGCGGTAGTATCTTTTTTTTGGATTGAGTGACCATCTGAAAAGCGCCTCCTACAGGTGTTAGTGGGGGTGGCATAGCCTGTAAAGGGGGTTTATCAGATTTAGCAGGAGACACTTTCATCAAAATAGGTTTCAAAACTTGAAGAGAAGAGATGACCTCAGGAACCACTGGTAAAACAGCATCAGCCAAAATCAGCTCCATGACAGACAGAACGTCCTCCTGATTGGGAGGGGATGGCTAAGTAGGATCCACGGGTCTCTCCACTGAGGGTGAAATAACCACAGCACATTTTGCAGAATAAACAACACCCAAATCTGAGTGTTCCTGTCTCAGACGCTCCTTCTGGACCAATGCTACATACACATCTTTTTCAGCTCTCTCTGCAGGATCAGAACTATTACGGGAGGCCCATGAACAAATATAAATAGTGTGTCCCATGTCCTCACAAAGATTACATTGCATCAGATTTGCACAATGCATACCATTGTGTCCCAACACCCCACAGAGGCCACATTTAATCTTATCGCAAACGTTACTTAAATGTCCTTTGTCACCACATCTGTTACAGGCTCAGGGCTGTCCAGCATAGAAGACCACCCCTGATCCCTGCCAAAAAGAAACAATTAGGTAAATGCTGTAACAATCCATCAGCCTGCTTTAAAGTCACTTTGTACAACCATCCTCCCATCCGCAGGAGTTCATCATCCAACATAGGCTCAGGAAATCCATTTATATTACAATGTTGCTTCAATCAAAAGGTAATATAGGCAACATTTACCCCCTCATTGCTAAATAAAACAGTAACCCATTTAAAGGAGGGTTTAGTAAGAGGAATAGCCACAAATGGTTTCCACAGATAAGTGTATTTCAGCTGTTGATACTGTTTCCAGAACCTTTCCAAACCTACCGGATGTTTAAAACTAATATCATATAAAGTATCACCCAGCATATGAATCAGTTCATAAACCTCATATGCATAAAATTTCATACTGCCTTTAAGAAGTGTTTGTCCAACAAAAAGTCTATCAGGGACCTCCTGGAGGCCTCTTCTATATTTGAGCATCACTGCATTTTGCTTCTTTGCAGGCTCTGAAGCCAGTCTATTAGAATCAGGGAACAAGCGTTTCCTCACATTCAGACCCCATACATTCTCCTTGCAAACCCCTGTAGGCAAGGCACTGTCACACTGAACCTTCTCACCCAGCAAAGAAAGGGTCTCCTTCACCCTAGAAAGAGCAGTGCAGTCTCCCAAGGCAGATGGTATCGAAGGTTGTCCATTATCCATTGAAACAGGGAAATCCTCATCCTCCCCTTCCATGGCCTGCATGTCTTGAAATAAATCCTGACCCACAGGGGCCACATGAACAGGCCCAGGAGAACCAGTAAGTACCATACACTTCCTGGCATGACCAGATGGTCCAAACTCAGCTTTGGGGAATCCTAAACCCCCAAATTGACCAAAGCAGCAAAAGACCTGGAAGCGCCCACCGAAGAAATATTGGGAAAATTTGCATCCCTTCCACTGCCAACCACAGTCCAAGTCCAACCCGCATTCTCCAAAGCAGCGTTGACCCATTCTGGTGTGCCCACAGAGAGTCCGCTAGGGCCATCCAAAATCTGTCCATGCCCTTCAGATTCAGGCACAATCAAGGGTTTACCAGTATCCACTTTTGGGAAACACTAGAGCAAACCGTGGATAAGGTTGGCTGTCCAAAGCCACCAGAACTTGAAAGTTGCTTGCACAAACAATTCAGCTCTGAAGTTCAGCATTGAGAGGCAATGAAGCCTGTCCTAGGCCAAGTGGTACACCACTCTTAATGGCCATTCCCTTTGGGGCATCACTACAAGTAACTTTTACAGCAGATATACAAGAGCTACCATAAACAGTTGTCCCATAGAAAGAAACAGTACCTGCAATGGCAGCTGACTTATCAGTGACATCCTTGATCGATGTTGCCACTTCCCTGATAGGCAAGAGGGCCTGCTTGTCCAAATATTGCTATGACACAACTCCAAAATGCGCTGTCTCCACGCTCTGAATTTCAGCCTGCAATTTCAATCACCACTCCTTATACCGAGCTTCCTCGACACTGAGTTCAGCATACAAATCCCTTGTGGGAGCGAGACACTCCACATAAGCTCACAGCACTCTTCTCGTCCTCAAATCTTTCAGTCATGCAATAGCAGAGTCCTGTGACAGGACCATAGCAACTTCATTAGAATTCTTCTCACCAACAGTAAGTGTAGCATTTTCCACTTCAATGGCAGTCTCTAGTATCTGTGTGGCAAGGGAGGAGACCCACTCTCCAGTCTCTCCCACATCCATTCTCACCGAACTCCTCTCAGGACTGGACATCCTGACAGCAACAATGGCACCCTCACTCGAAGAGTAGGGGATTTTCCCTGCTGTCCTGGCCTAGTTTCTCCCTTCCACTGAAATATCACTAACAGCTTAATCTGGTTTAATTACAGTTACAGAAATTTGCATCTGTATCCACTGTGCCTCCCCCCACCCCGCAGATGAGGCTGAAAATAAACAGTACTATCTAGCCTTCCTTTCCCAGTCAATATAAACTAAACAAGTACAATTTAAATACATGAAAATGGAAAATCCAGCATTTTTCTGACTTCCACTTTGTAGGATGCTAATATGGTTGGATTTGGATATCTGAACTGGGCTGTTGCTGTTGTGCTAAAGTAGTCTATTTATCAACTTCGGAAGTGACTCTGGGATCACCTTTTGCTGTACAATACCCAGGTGGATTCCTCCCTTAGGGCACTGTCTACATGTTTAATGATCCAATTTTAATGACTTACACAGGAAGACCCATAGAAACACTCAGATTCACTGATATGTAGCATCACTCTATCTCTAGCATTCGTATAGATCATCTAATGCTCTCCTGTTCTTATTGGTCAGGAGAAAAGCTCTGTGTCACAGGTATGAGGAGATTTGGAGGACAATGTACTTTAGGATCACTGAATTATAAAGAGGTTGCTTATAATATTGGAGATGGAAGTCAGGAGTATAACTCTTGATTCATCTTTTCGAATCTTATGCATGGATTTACCTTTTCCCTAAAACAGAGACAACCAAGATTTTCCAAGCACAAATGGTGGTTCCATGACCACTTGAAAAGCTATACTCAAAGAAAGTCCACAATGGCTGCTTAGGGGATGTGGGGTTATCTTAATTTAACCATTCAATTTAATGATTAAAATAATTGTTTTATGTAAATAAAGCCACTCAGAAAGAGAATCAGATGGCATCTGTTGTCTACGTATTTGGAGAGTCTAAAACTATTTGTAATTACCTTCCTAAATCTAAACAAATAACAAGATCAGGTTACCTTAGGTTGCAGAGGGGATTTTGATGAGTACCCTCCCTATCATACTAAAGTGCAATTATCTTATACTGTAGGTCACAACCCCCTTCTTCCATTGAACAAAAGAGACAGATAAAATACTTGGAGGAAATGGCCACAGCCATGTATTAACAGCCAAGTAGAATTGGTGGAAATAACGCAATATATCAATCAGTCAGGTATGATGTGCAGCAGAGCAGTCATAGCAAATTGTTTTGATAACCATATTCATGTGTGTATATAACTGGCCCTCCCCTACCTTTGGAGGGGGGAGACACACTGGGTATGAATGTTCAAAGAACTCCTGGCCTCTAATTTATGAGGGGTGGCTCTACTTGGGCCATTCACCAAGGCACCCTCTCATGTCAGTGGATGCCTTGACTGTGGGCCGAAGCCCGAGGGTTATCCTTCTGGTGACAAACTGGCCCCCCTTCAAAGTAAACCACCACCAAGGTGCCACCTCTCCCCAGCCACAGGGTAATCTTCCTGAAAAGATGCAGTATTCCCTGTTACCCTCTTTCTACTAGCCTGTGGGACTACTATGTTGCCACATGATGAGTATCACCCTGCTATTCAGTCTCCGGATGAACACCCTCTGATGCTCATCTCCTTTCAGGCTCATCATACCATGATTTCCCCAAAACACATCAGAGGTCCTCTAGAAACCTGTCATTTCCTATGCCAGATAAATGCACTCCATCTTTAGAATACAATGGAGGAACTTTTGCAATTATCTCATGATGTTGCAACACCAGTACCACCACAGAGTCCATAAATCCCCTCATGGCAAGCACCTTGTAGGGCATCTAAAAATCTGCCATTCCCTAGGCTAGACAGGAGCACACCATCCTGTGTATATAGCTGGGGTACCTTTATTACATCATCATGCTTCAGAACAGACTCCCCCAATATTGTCCATAAATGGCCACATCACCATATTGATCAAGCGACATGATCTTTCAATAATGCTGGGGGCCTTGTGCAAGCTGCCAATGCCTTCTTTGAAGAATGTGAGACCACCCACGTGCTCCTCGGGCCAGGCACACTTCAACAAGGCTAAGTCCTGTTTCATTGTTTGCAACAGCTCCAGTGACCTTTCTGAGCCCCAGATTATTGCTTTCCAAGTACGCACCCAGGATGCTGGGTGGGCCACACCTTTGAGCTTCAGCTAGGGACCATGGCAGCAGAGCACTCCATTTCCTACCCCATCCTCCCAGCCACCATACTTGTGCTTGCCCAGGGTCAAGAAACAGGTTCTTTCCTCCATAGAATTGCCTTGCACTAGCCGCCACCCAATGAACATCAGAATGCCCACAGATACACTCTTGCTTAGGCCTGGAACTGTCACCTGTCAACAAGCAAAACAAGAATTACAACAACTGCAGTCTCACATGTATCTCAAAAGCCTCTGACTTCTGATTTCCAAGGGACTGGATCTGACTGTTTGTTAATCCTTCCACCCTGGCATATGAGACAGCCCCAATGAGAAGGGAGTAGGTAGTAAACTACATGTGTCCCCCCTACTCCTGTCATGGCCTTTCCAAACACCTGTTAGAATTGAAAGAACATCAATGGGGACCTGCCCTCACAGCACAAAATTGCCTCTCCCCTGGTTACCAAAAGGAATGATAATCCAGAACCTGCTCCCAGATGTTCTACAGCACCCCAGGGGGTCTCAAACTGCAGCAACCAGTTATTAAAAAACTGAAGTTGAAACCTGCACCAACTCCCCTGGGCCCTCCTGTTTTGCTTCTGAGTAACCAGGCACCACACCATCGGCTATTTCTAACCCATCATAATCCCCCTAAGGTCACTGGCAAACTACAACTATGCTTATCCGTACCAGTCCTAATACTCACCAGGCCCCATAATCCCCCCAAAAGGCTGATGTAAGCAACTGCACATCTGAAGGTGCTGAGCACACCCTCTGTAGCACTTCCTCAGGCTAATTGGCAGCCTGCCAGCCTACAATTTGGAAACACCAAGGCCTACCCTTCTAACCTTTCAAAGGGAAAAGGCCTGCATAAGGTCTGCCTGAATGTAACCTAGAAAAGCATGACAAACCTGCCAGAAGGTGCCCCTCTGCCACCACTGTGGGTCCTTCTTGCCTCAAACAGTAGTACAGCTGGACTGTCAGGATGGGCCATAAATGAAGGACCACAACTGCCCACCTCCCCACCTCCCACCACCTACTACCTCCCCTTGACAAAGCCTCACCTTGGCTGCTAAAACTGCATTTCTGCAGACTGGGAGTGCCCCATCTGAACTGTAACATGATTGCTAAACACTGTACCACACTTTATTAGTGCTGCATTAATATGTTTCTCCGCAAGTGTGGTCCTGTTTCTCCTCACTTGTTGTACCCTGCTTAATGTTGTAACTGCACACTAATACTACTTGTTAGCTGATGTCTTTCTGTTCTGCACTGTTTCATCACCTGTAAAGGTCTTGTATTCCTTGTTGACTTGGAGCCTTTGTAAATGAGCCCCCGGCTGAAAGGTATTAATCCAAATTTGAAATAAATAAATAAATAAATATATTCCCCTAACCCTTGGCCTCCCTTGCATATGTGAAAAATTCTCTACCCCTTACTGGTATGCTGCCTGCATGCTTGGCATTAAGAAGACCTGAGTAACTCGCAGGTAGTTTAGGTCACCAATTCCCTGGGGTAGGCTGGGACTTCCCCAGGATACTTCCCTGCTTTTGGAGCCAGCTCTCAGAATCTCTGCCACTGGTTGAGGGATCCCCATATCTCACGGTTGCTGCCTGGGCTTTCGGGTCTGCTCTTCTTAGCCAGAAATGAATGGACTTGGCTGTGCCAGAGTCCCTGGTTATAGATATGGCTCTGTGTTTGAAGGGCCTGCTGGTCCTGGGTCATCTCTGTTCTGAAAAAACATCTCCTGCCAGGCCTTCCTTTCACCCTGCCATCTTGTTGCATGAAGCTGTAAGATAGAAGCATAAACAAAACAAGAAACCCTCTCTGTGGTCTTAGCCTTCACTGCCATCCCACCACAGGGTACATTGTATAACAAGAAAAGCATTAGTGATGTTGCATCAAAGTGTAACCCTTTTGGAGTGGTGTTGTTCAGGTTATCACCAGAATGTATTTCAACCACCCCACTAATACATCTATAGTGTGAGTCCAGTATGCAGCATCAACCAGCAACCTTGTGGGAAGGGATTTTAACAGTAATTAAGCTAATTTAAATGAGCAAAATCAGAGACTGACCAGTCTAACTTCCACTAATACCTGCTGTACCCCTGTTATATAAATGGCCATCAATTACCAAACCAAAATTTATCATAAAAGAGCAAAACTGACAGACAATTCCTTCTGAAGAAGGTGAGGGGAGGCAGGTCCAGCTGCCTAAGCAGATAGATGTGCTAATATCAAGAAGCTGTTTAGTTGCCCACTGACTCAATTAAATATTTACTCAGGCAACTGCTTAGCTTACTCTGCTCTGCTGCATGAAATATTTAATATTTATTTATGTAATCATCTTTCTTATCTCACCTGCTCCTCTTTACAATGGTAGGTTGGAACCTGCTGCAACAAACACTTAAACATGAAATGCTCATCATTTGGGAAATTATTCCCAATAGGTCAACTACAAACTTACGTAGCCTAACAATGTTTTGGTATTCACACTGCAACTGCCCTCCAGACTGACCCCAGTCTTCCCCCTTGGCACAGTACCAAGCAGGAAGAGTGGAATCTGCTCTCAAGATTAAGACATATCTGTGCTGGTACCTGATATCCCTGTTTATTTTAGTTTTCCAAGGTGTAAACTTGAATCTCATTGGTTAAATGTGACTCAAGCCTGAAAATCTTGTTATTTTGTAGCCATGAAGTCAGCCAAAATGGTAAAATCCTAATGCATATCCAAGAAGCCTAGGCAAACCCAACTGATGCCCTTGGTAAGTCAAAGACAAAAACCTGTTCTTGGCTGGATTCAAACCTCCGATCCTTTGCTTGTAATGCCAATACACATCCAGTGTGCTAGTCAAGCCCACTGATAGGCATCAGAAAGCTTTACTGCCCAGACATCTATTACAGATACTTTCATTGGGGTTGCTATAACAATTTCCAACATTGTATAGTGAGTAATAAGATTGAATTGGATATTTGCAACCATTTCCTATATTGCATAGTGAGTAATAAGATTGAAATGGACCTTTACAACCATCCACGATATAACTATTTCTAGTATGCTTTGCTCTGGTGTGCCATGTTGAAATTGTCCTTTCCAGCTTTCAGTTAATTAAAATGGATGCACAGTTTGCATCTGCCTGCTCTAAAACATTTTATTAATGAAACAATGGTAACAAATCAAGTCAAGTAGCTACACCTTAAAACCATTAATTACAGACAAAAACCAGGAGAGACAAATTATTAAGCAAACAAACATAAGCACCCAACTTAAAAGTGCTTATTTAATCTTGGAATGAATATGGTGTAGGTAATGACCAAATGAGTAATGAACTTGAATTAATTATTCATCAGTTGAATGAAGATTAACACTACTGCTTAAGATTGCTTTTTACTTCTAATGAGGCTGTTGGTTAAGCCACTGCCAGGAACTGAACTGCTCAACCTGTGACTGTTAAACAAACACACATTCAAGTGTGCTACCAAGCTGTAGGGTCAATTTAATTGAAACAAATTTAATATTTAACTAAAAGATACAAAGCAAAATTAACTTGACCCTCAACTACCAACAGTCTCATCTTCCATCCTTCCCCGAATGTAACTCCATAAATATATTAACTATATCTTGCAGATGAAACTCTGGTCATGAGGGAATGACTTCACTCTGAAGTGGAGTAAAAGCATACAGTAATATAGTCTCAGACTAGTTAAATGGTACCTAGCCACACTTTTTGAATGCCCCCCACATACTGACATTAATGTGAATTCAGTTCTAAAAGAATATAACATAAACCAACCATGTTGCATGTTTGAGCCAGTGCAGACAGCATGCATTTACCTGGTATTTCCTGCATCCTTGGAAACTTAAACTGACTCTTCAAGGCATGTAGTGTGCTTAGAGGCATCACTACAGTGCCAATGAAACAGAGACTATATGCTAAAATGCTGCTGGCAACATAAAAATATGCTAGAAAAAGGGATAGGTTACATAAACACTTTCAATGTATAAAACCCAGATATCTAATCAGTGGCTGCAGCTAGCTAGAACACCAAGGCAAGGAGTGTAACTACAAACTTCACCACAAACAGCCTTGAACAAATGTCTGCTAACAATTGTGTGTGGGGGGGGATGGAACCATTCTGACCTGTGGCAATATGGGGGATGTACATGTTGACCAACTGCTACACTGTCTGGCATAGACTCCTCCAAAGCTGGCAGCCTAAAATGAATGGAGGTTTTCACTGCCACAAGAACAGTAAGGCTAAACCTAAATGAACCCCACACCCAGAATGGAAAATGAGGGGCTCCTATGTCCCCTTTTACTGATGACTTTTGACTCAGGAAAAAAAAATTGCCAGCATACCAAAATAACTTTTCCATCATCAGCAGCTGTTCATCTCATACTATGAATTTAAAAAGCCACTAACCATGAGGGAAATCCTGCATGGCCAGGCACTTCACCTAGCAGGTCCCTCATTGCCACATGGAGGATGACTGTACCAACAAGCTAAAAGTAACACCTGTTTTTCATCCCTGTCATTCATACACCTACCCAAATGCTGTGATGGTGCCTACTATGATGCTTGTGAGTAAAAAGTGAAAAATGGACTCCTGCTTGTGGTATGCTGTCATTACAGTGACAATTTTACCATGATCAGTAGTACAGCGACAACAGCAACAGGTCACTGTAGTGTCTGCACTGGACCCTGACACTGCTTTCTAGGGGTCCTGCACCCCCTTCCCAAATCAACTCCAGCTTGGAGTTGATTATGTTAGTTACTGGGGGTGTGGGAGGCAGAGCACCCCACATTGAGGAATTGGGGGTGAAGCCCCCTGAAGAAAACACAGTCTCAAGTGACCGGCTTTATGCTGACCATAATTGCAGTTCAAATAAAGGTGTTGCTATAATGTCAGTCGACAACAAATTTGTTAATAAACTGCCATGGATCTCCTGCCTGTTCCCACAATGCCAGAATGAATTGATGAACAAACCACTATAAGCACTAGCAGCCAATACATGCTCTGGTATAAAATGGCATAGTACCAGGAGTTAGGCATCATGCCTTTCAAGCCATTGTCAAGTAATGAAGTTTATAATATATACCCTCTTTCAAAATTATTTTATCAATATAATGTTATTGTATCTCTCTGAAGTGAGAGGGTGGTTAAAAATAATCTTTGAAAGCTTTGGAGAAGAATGACATGGTGACCACATGAATGCTATGGCTGATTTAGAAGAGGTAGTTTCCTTTTGCATGCAGCAGCATATTTTTGTTTTCTGCCTTTCATGCATTCTGCTTCTTCAGATCCAACACTCTTTCTCATATGCATTTAAAAATTAATTTTGCTGTGAAAATAAATACAATTTAAACACTTTCTGTGCCCTTCTATATTTCTTATGATTTTTTTGGGAAAAAAGTTGTTCTTCTGCCCCTTCCCAAAACAAACACCATTGTGCAATGCTGCCTCCAGCACAAAGATGCAAACCCAGCAGGGCAGGGGAACTTGAGGCCTAGCAGCCACATTTAACAGACAATAGCCTCTAATTTAAGAAGCACTTCCCAGACAAGGCAACTGCCCATGCAAACCAGTGCTGAAACTTTTTTAAACATTTACAATTACCACAATAGTCTTGTGTATCATTTTAAACATTTGAGCTTACCCTGTACATAATAGCATGCAAAAGCTAAGAAATAAACCAAAACAAAACATTTTCCAATTGCATATTCCACGTCTAAAGCCTCTCTTTCTCCAAAACAGAAAAAAAAATGCACCTGTCACAGATCCTGTATTTCCCACTTACTCCTCTAAAACCACAAGCGTGCTCAAAATGTTGCAAGTTTATAGCTCCTATATTTCCAGATAGGTCTCTAACCAAAAGGTCTTAACAAAATTTTTGTCAGTGACGGATCCTAACTGCCTGCCTCAAGGGGATTGCTTGCATGCTGAGAATGAACTCCAGACCAGCCCAAGACTTAAACAAAAGTGCACTTACTAAAGTGTTCCAGTTTTGAATTGCCTAATTTCTGCTGTTGCCTTAATCCCTTGGAGGGCTGAAAATCCCTGAAGCCCAGAACACATAGCCTTAAATAAACCAGGCTTCTTCCTTCCTTCCAGCAGGTAGCACCCTGGGAAACCTTCCAACCTGCCTGAACCAGTCCCTCATGGGCAGAAGCTGACCCCCTGCCTGTTCAGGTGTCAGCTGGAGGTTTGCCCACAGACAAACCCTGCCTGCTGCAGGTCTTCGAAGGCTCTTCCAGCATTTTCACAAAAAAGCCTAACTGTATGTACTGTATGCCAATATTTTGTAAACAATCTCTTGGAAATAGTGGAACAGATTTGCTTCCCAAGGACTACATTTCTACTTAGAGCACTGGCTGTGCTTAAATTTTCTTTATTTCATTCCTGAGGGTGACTTAATCATTGAAATATCAGTTCTAACACCACTGTAATATTTCAGCAAGCATTTATTTTAATTCTTTGGGTTAATCCTTTGGTTTTAAAAGCAATATTCTTCCAACAAGCAGTTTTTTATTTCAAACCAAACCAAATAAGTCTAATTATTTTAAGCAGACAGATTTTCTTTAATTCAGAATAAGTCAGCATTTATTATTTAGCAGCTGCAAATGAATATGAAAGAAGCAAAGCAGAAAAGATCCTGAATACAAGCAAAGCTATCAAGTGAAGCTACAAATCCACCTTGTTATCTTAAAATACAATTTTACCAGTGTGATCAAAACAGGTGATTTGCAGAAAATATTTATTCTGAGAATTTGTTCATTACAAAAAAGGGTGCATAAGATTTCAGAAGTTAAATCAATACTAATTAGTGAAAACAAATGGAATGCATGCAATATGCAATAAAAAGGTAATTACATTGTAAGTTTTTAATTGAAATAGTCGCTTTAATGAAATGTATTGTAAAAAGTAAATTACAATATTGGAAAAGGAATTTGCATTGGAAGTTTCTGGTGTCTGATCCAATTAAGATTAACACTTCTTTTCTAAATCTTTTTATGAGTATTCATTTGAATGTCTGCCAGTGTGTAAACAAACAGTTTTAAACAATTGAATGAATAGCTTATAAAATCTGAATCACAAATGTTGTATGTGTAGTTTCCAGTTCAAGTAACTAAATGGGAATAGAAGGCCTTCCAATATCAACCCTTTGCTCTGATAACTCTTACAATACCATTTCATTATTGCATCAAACTGCCTTTCATTCTTATGATATACATTTTAGTCAGGAGTCTGAGTAAAGAAATCGTCCCAGCATAATTTGAAAGACACCATTCTTAGAAACAAATCTTGTAATTAGTCAGTGCTCCATGGTGTGCCAAATCAATTAAATGGAATGGATTATTCTTCTATAGTATGGATAACTGGAATACTAACTCTCCCACTGTAAATAAATATACCACATTCACCGGAATGCATCAGTAACCCCATCATTATTAATTTCTATGCCCGTCAGAGCTATATTGGTAATGATTTCATATTTGACCTCTAACTCAGATATCAGATGTGCAGGGGGGAGGAAGAGGAAATTGGGATTACAATGGTGTCCTGTGGACATAAGTACTGTATACTTGGTGTGTTCCATTCCACAGATAAAAGTTAAAGGAGTATTACAATTACCCAGTCTATACTTAAAATCCTTAACTTGGGAATATAATTATGTCTTTTAAATATCTTATACAACACATTTCTTTCCCCTACAAACATACTGTAACAGCAACTCTTAAAGTCATTTAGTCTGTAATCCCATGGGTTCAAATTGAAGTAAATGGTTAAGCTCAAATCATTGTCAATGCCAGACCATTAGCTAAGGCCCTGCTCTCCTTGTCTTTATTACACAGAAATGTTCTCTCATATATTAACACCTCACCAAAGGCCTCCTCTTTTCCCTCTTCAATAACTCTCTCCCATTGGAGGGGCTGTCCTGTAAAACTTTTCTCTACACAGACAATTTAATACTATTCCAGAGTGACTCATCCCCCACCTCCCTATCTGACTCATTCACCACTGATTTCTGTAAGGCCCATAGTTGGGTTTTCCAACAGCAATCTTCTATTCAATGCTACTAAAATGAGGGCCATGCTATTTGGCTCAAGCCAAAACTCATTGCCTTTGCCCTCTGTTGCTGCTCTCTCTCTTTCCTTTCCTCAGATGGCTCTCCAGTCAATACTGCTCCTGCCTTCAAGTATCTGCGTGTTATCCTGGACCCTTCTCTTACCTACACTGAACACATAGCCTCACTAATCAAGTGCATAAACCAGAAGATTGGGATCTGCTATTGCCTCATTGATCACCTCTCTCCCGAAGCTCACCTAGAAATTGCTCATGGCAACCTGCTCCCTGTCTTAGACTATGGGTGCCCTGTCTACTCCCTTACCTTGGCCACCAACCTAAACTGGCTGAACACTACCTACAATTGAATATGTCATTTTACCCTCTGTGCCCCTCTCACTACCCACCACTGCTCACTCTACCAGTCCCTCAGCTGGGTCCCCCATCAAGCAGGATGCTCCTATTGCTTGGCACATTCAGTCGGGGATGCCTTACATAATCCCTCTTACTCACCATTATCTATTCTGATCAAGCTCAGAACCCTCAGACATAACCTACACCAGTCATACCATCTCCTACTTGAATGCCCTAACATTACCACAAATATGGGCCAACAAGTTTTTTTGGTGGCTGGCCCCCTCCATTTGGAATGACCTCACCCCACCTCTTCATTCCCATGACCCCCTCTATATCTAAATGCACTCATAAGAGGTAATTTCCTGTCCTCTGGCAGCTACCCTAGCTGTTCCTCCTAAGTAGCTCCCCCCACTGCCCCGTGTCTGGATCTCCCAAACTTCCTCTCTCCTCTGGCTAACAGATGTTTAACTATCTTACCTTAATTCCCATTTGGACTCTGTGGTACACCTGTGATTTGCCATCTGACATTGTTTTACACATGTGATTTGCCATCTGAAATTGTTTTATTGCTGCCTGTGCTGCTACCTTTGCCTTGTACTGTATCTGTATAGAGCCATTCCAATGGCCCCTGGATTAGTTGCGCTTGGCACTGTCTAGTGTATCTTCCCACGCACTACTATATGACCTGCCTGCTCATCGTTATGCCTGTTATTTATCCTTGGACTATTTGTTATTTGTACTGAATGTTTGTTTACTACCCTTTGTATTTGTCTGTTCCTGGCCTGGGTCATACCTGAAAAAGGTCTTCAGATCAGTGCACCAACCCGGTTAACAAATGAATAAAATAAACATAAAAAAATAGACTCCTCAAGGAGAAACTACTACTGTGTAGCTTCTAGGAAAATTAATAGGAAACAAATGTATATTCTTTAAATAGCTTGACTTTAAATTACTAAATTAAAATAGCCTGGACCATGGTTGAGGGGACATTTTTCTGAAAATGGTTCAAAACTAAGTTGATTCAACCATATTATAGAATGGGCATTAAAAATCCTGCATTCTGATTTGCTGACTGGCACCTTCTCTCCATTGTAAATCCTGACATAACACCAACAGGAAAAGGTGCCAGCCAGTTGAATCAGGAATCACATAAAAGAAATCAATCTGACCCCCATAAATCAAAACCTGACATGTTGATACCATTGCAAAACTCCCACTTAACTGTCACGGTTTCAGTTGCTGCCCTGGTCATGTTAAAAGCCTCTGAAACTTCTGAAAAATTAAAAATCTCTCAACTCTCCTAGTAACCTCTGTTACAAAACAAAATCAGTTAGTGTTATCATCTCAGCTTCTGTTGCTGACTCCCTGCTACTGCTTACTTGCTCCCTCGCACCTCCATTTCCATCAAGGGTCACACTCACTCTGTCCTCCATTCAAATCACTGGTTCCACAATTCAGATCTGTTGTTCACACCTCAGCTTCAGTTACTGGTTCCCTGCTGCTGCATACTCACTCCCTCTCACCTCCATGGCCATCATGGGTCATGCTCGCTCTGTCTTCCTTTCAAAACACCAGCTCCACAGTTCAAATCTGTGGCACACCTCTCAATGCTTACTTACAGTTGGGTCAGCTCTGACCTTACCAAAAGCATCACAGCTCCTGAAACCACAACCGCTCATTCCTCCTCCATCGCTTCAGCAGCTGTACATCACGGTTGATTTATTGATTTAATTCCATGTAAAACACTGAGAAAGGGTAACAAACACAAAGGCAAAAACTTAAGTCCAACAACACATTTTAAATGCAGGTAGGCAATTAATCATTTCACGGGAAGAGCTCTGCAACATGCATACCTGAACTCTGCATAATCAAAATTTATTTCATGGTACTGTGACTGACAAGATGAAGTAAAGCCAGTTTTCAAGACAGCACCATATATATATATATATAGATATATATAGATATATATATCTATATATATATCTATATATATATATATATATATATAAATATATACATATATATATTAGAGGTGAAAAACACTGTTTAATCCATCAGTTAGGGTTATTCCACAGCAACAAAGTGAGAAATTCAGTATTAGGGTTGGCCCCCTTGCATCCATAATACAACCCCCCAACCAGCATCAGGGTGCATGTTGGGGTCGTCGGCGTTAACTGTCACCGCATCACATGTGTAAACAAGCAGAGGTATAGGAGAATGGGGTGAGAGTTAGGACCAATGATCCCAATGATGCCAGTTGAGGAATGGGCTGGGGGGGTGCAAGGGGACTTTCAACCCTAACATCGAATTTCCTCACTTTTGTCACAGTGGAACCACCCTAACTGATGCATTAAACAGAGTCTTTTGCCTCTAATTTCCCTTCTTTTTGAGAATGAGGATGATAAATAGTGAATGGAATGCAGTGGCAGGAGCGCGGGGCCCTACCTCATGATGTCTTGTTACACAGTAACAGGAACTGCAACGCAAATGCAAGCAGCAATGGTTACGCACATGGTAAAGCAAACGTAAATGGTAAAGCAAACATTAATAGAAATGCAAGCATAAAGTGACACTGAAGCAAACAGTGATGCAAATGGACACACATGCATGTACGAAAATGCAACTGGTAACATGCACAGTGATGGCACCGGTACTAAAAATGCAAATGTTAAGTGTTGCAGCAACAAGAATGCCAAGGAACAGAAATGAAATGCGAATGAAGTCTGCGTAAGCGTGAACCGTAATGCATACAGACGTAGTACTTTCACGGGTGCATAAAGAAATGCAAATGCAAAAGTTAACGATAGCAATAACGCCAAAGGAAACAGAAACATAAACACAAAGCAAACCCATAACGTAAATGAAAACTGTATCACGACACGGTCACGTTACCACAATTGTAAACACAAATGGTAATGGTAACAGCAACAATAATGGCAAAGGAAACAGAAATGCAAAAGGAAAAGCAAGCACATATGGAAATGCAAACTGTAATGCGCACAGGCACAGAAACACAATAGGAAACACAAATGGTAACAGTAGCAGCAATGAAGACACAAAACGAAAGACAAATGCAAACACAAATGAAAGGGCTGCCGTAAATGCAAATGGCAATGCACACAGTGACGCAAAGCGAAACGCAAACACAAACAGTAGTGGAAATGCAAATGGTAACAGAAACGCAAATGGAAGCGCAAATGAGAATGCAAAGGGTAATGGACACGGTGGCATACACGGGAACAGTAATGCAAACGGGCACATAAACGCAAGAGGAAACAGTAACTGTAACATTAACAGAAGCGCATAACCTGTTTTTCCCCAACAGCTGCATAGAGAAACACAGTGTGTACAAAGAATGTATGCATAATAATGAGCAACAGAGCCGGAAATGAGGTGTTGGAATACTAAATTGCTTATATCTCAGTAACCATACGACTTAGAAAAAAAAATTCACATAATTCATGATTTTCCTGGCTACACATTGTGATGATGAAAATTCCGTATCTCGCATTGTTTTCAAGATACGAGCCCCGAAAGGCACAGCGTACACCACCATGTTAGTCTAGGGGAAAAACCTTCAACTTTGGAGTACCGTAACTTTGCATCCGTGCAATATTTTTTCACCAAAACACCAATATTCACATCTGTGAGATGTTGGCTGCCTTCCCTCCAAATTTCAGCTCAAAAAAACAAATTGTTCTTTTGCAGCAGGGTGGCAAAGAACTCCTGTCATTTTGGCCATAGTCTGGAAAAGTAGTGTCGTGATTTGCGAAAGTGTGACACTACTTTGCTACACTACTTTTTCCAGAAATTTGAAAAACATATTTCTGGGGTGTTTAACCCCAAAATAAAGACATGGCTAGCATCCTCAGGGCTCAAATAGGTAAACACAAAAAGATGTATGTCCCTAGATGGTCCAAATTTTAAATGCCAAGCATTTCTGTGATCAGTAACTGAAAAAAAAATGGCAGACTCATGACACTACTAGGGCCATTTGCGACACTAAAAAGTGCATTTGTGAAAGTGTTGAACTTTTTGTTAACTTTTCCCATTGACTTATAATGAGAACTTGTTTTTTGAATAACTTTTGAACTGTTTTATATTTTTTCATGAAATCTTCAAAAGGCACATCGGGGACCCCAGTCGCATGTTCCCCGAAGTTTTCGGACCAGTTGCACAAACCATGTGACCTGTAGGCATGAGCAAAGAATGCACAAAAAAAATAAATAAGCACATGGATGTTGATTAATAACTCCACAGCTATAAATCCGACCGGTACGAAAGTTGGAAAATCCCAAGAGCTATATTTATGCCCTGTGCTTGCCAAATTTTAGGCAAATCTGTTGAACAGTGGCAAAGTTATTAAGGTGCAAAGTTTCACCCTTTAACCTTAAAAGGGCTACTCAACCCTAACTATGGTAGCACTACCGTGCTACTATAAAATATACATATATATATAGATATGTATACACATGCACACAAGCTCAAATAGTTCATTCACACATTTAGGCATAAAGTCAATAAAATGACAGGTACACATGTTTCCAAGTATACAGTATATCTTGCCCACTTAATGTTGCTGTGTGCAGACTACTTTTTTCAAGTAAGAATACATTTAAAAAAATCATTTAAAATGAAAAAATACAACAAGTGAAGAAGGCCAATGTATGATTGCAATACACCACTCCAGGGTGTGGGTTATGCTAGGATTTACCCCTTCTGGTGTGGTTTACTCACTCAGATTATGGCCTCATGACCAAACCACACCAGGCATGGTAACTCCCAGCATAACCCACACCCTGTCATGGTATATTGCTTAAATATCTTAAACAGGACATATGGTACAAGCAAGACACATTTGCAAGAGAAATACTGCATCAAACGTACACAAAAAAGCAGATCTCAAAATCCTTACAAGAGTCTTTGGTCCCATTAATTTAAATTGATTCCAGTAGGTCAGCTAACCACTCTATAAAAGAAACTCCATTAGTCAAGACCTAACTTTCCTTATCTCTAGGATTCAGATATTTTATAGTGTTTGCAAAATTTCCAAATTCTGGTGCATTTGAATTATGTGGAATTTTGAAAAATTCCGCATAGTTCCAGAGAATTCTGTCAGAAACAGAATGGGCAGAATTCTGCTGTGGAAAGATGGTTGGTGTTCCCGTGGAGTCATGGGTGTTTTACTGAATTGTGGAATTCTGTTCTACATGACAAATTTGATTAGAAATGCACTTATTTGCTGTTTTATGTCAGGTACATGCACGTCTGTTGATCATTTTAATTGTCACTTTTAATGTTTAAATTAATGTTCTCACATTTCCCTAAATGTTGCTGTTTGCATCATGCTCCACAGAAATGTGTTATGTGGAATTGTACCTGTGGGTTTATTTTACATAGAATTTACTATGCTTGCAACAGATCTGTATGTTTCAAGGAATATGATTCTTTGGTTAATCTCATAATACTTGTTGGAACCATTTGCTGCTGCATTACACAACAAATGTACATATGTAAGTTATTCAGCTCTTTGAAGATCTTGTGGATGTTTGAAAGAGAAGAATCTGCTCTGTAAAGCTATTTATTTCTGTCCTAGAAAAGAATGTTCATATGATTTTCTAAAAAACTTCTTTAAAGACAATTGTCATTACAGACTTGTACTAGAAGTGCGAGTTGTATAGGTGGCATGTTTAGAGTGTTTTGAGTGTTCTGTGTGATTATTTATTGTAGTATTTGACGTGGCTGAAGCTGTATTCCTAATATTGGGGCAGATGCATAGGTGGTAGTTTAGTACTAACAGGGGGAAAGAGACAGACACACACACAGATACACACACATGCATGCATGCACACACACACACACACACACACACACACACACACACGTACATGACAGATTGCAGATTGCCTGATTTATTACGTATTAAGAATTGTGTGCTGTGAGTTTCTTCTCATTCAGAAATTTTGAGGTGACTTTATTTTAGTGCTTCAGTGCAGCAGCCTTTAAATGTAGCACTGCTGGCCATCCCTGTAGCATAGAGGGCTATGGCACTGGTGCCTTACCTCCTGTTACACTGGTGACCCATGTTCAATGGCTAGCGCAGGTTACTGGGGGTTGGCCAGGGAGGGAAAGGATTGAGCACCTGATGGCTGCTCTCCTTTCCTGGGGGGAGGACCTCCATGTTCCGCTGAATAACCGCCACCTGGTGGAGGCCAGGTGGCAGTTCAGGTCAAGGAAGGAAGTGGAAAGGAAGGCTGTGGGACTCTGGGACATGTATGCACCTATGTGTGTGTGCCCCAGCATGTGGGAACTGGGAGAAAAATGGAAAAAGGGGACAGTCCTGACCAGTGAAGCCCTGTCTTCTTGCCCCCCACTTCCGTAGCACCAAAGCTTGATAAGATGTTGAGTGGCAGAGGCAGGGACAGTGCTGACAGCCCACTGGAGCTTGTCCACCTGGGAGAAAAAGCTATATAAAAAATGCAGCACAGCTCTTGCTTAGTGCTCTGTCAAACTTTTGGTTTTTGCATTAAAAAAGCAGCTCTGGTTCTGGACATGGTTAGGGGTTGGCCAGTCATGCTTGCAAGAAACTGGCAAGGGAAATGCTGTGCATGTTGTTAGTGGTACAGCAGCATCCATGTTTATTGCCCATGCTACCCAGTCCTCTGTAATACAGAGGCCAGCAGTAGCTCCTGGAATACAATGTCTCCCTTATTGCCATCTGAGGTGGGGGGAGGCAAGTCATTGGTAACAATAGTATGACTGTGCAGCCTAGTTACCTAGTGAATAAACAGATATGGATGTAGCAGCAATGTTAAAGATGTCACAGTTATAGAGTATGTTATGTGTACTACAGAAATTCAGGATACAGTTCAGTGGAGACTGTAACACATGAGATGGTGGTGGCAAAGTCTCAGCATTTATTTTAGTCTTTGGTAACCAGGTAAGGCCCACTAGGCACAAATGCCTGTTTTCAGGGGCGACCTGAGAGCACTGGGTGGTTAAGTGATTTGCTCAGAGTCACACAGTATGTAAGTGGAGGTTGTGAGAATTAAACTTAGGTCTGGTCTGCTGGATGTATTAAGCTCGTTCACACCGCGTTTCTCTAACCTCTAGGCTATACTGCCAGCATGAGGTGTTTGAAGAGGAGGAGTAACATTATGAGCCAGCTGAGGGAATGGGGGAGGATGATTCTCACAAATCTTTTCAAATGAAGTAGATTGGTGGATCAAGGGGTATGAGTAACGATGAAATGGCAGCAAAAGAACTAGAACAAAGAGAACTGGAGAATACTGATGTGGGCCGATGTGAGTTTTGTTCAATGTAAATGATTCAGGGCTTAAAGTCAAATGGGATCCAGAGAAAAACTCATAAAGCAATTTATACTGTTCATGGGAAATGCATTTGTCTGCATCAGGAGATGTTAAAGTTGAGGATGAGGATAAGGAAGGTGACACTGATCGACAGGAACCCATATACTATATAACCTATTTTTGCAAATGTAGAATGAGGGCAATACACAGGAAGAGCCAAGGGATTGCACAAGAGATAGTAGAGGAGGTGTTGGTGGTCAGGATGCTAATACAGGTGCAAGCTGTTCTGTAATATTGACCAGCCTGTACCACATGCACCCCTATCTCCCACAGTTCTATAGCATTTGAAGGTTTTGCAAGGTTTTTCCTAGCTAACCTTTTAACTTTCATGGAAATATCAACCTTATTGAAATTAATAGCTACATCTTCCACTTCATCTCCTCCCACTTCAGAAATCCCAATCCTCAAAGCTTCCCTGAGACTTTGCCCTAGTATTCTTTGTAGCCGTCATTATCATTCCCACAAAAAAAAAGGTGTTCCTCTATCCTGGGCCCTATTTCTTTTAGGCTTATCATAAACTACCTGCCAACCTTAGTTTATTATTAGGCCAACTACTCCAGCAAGGTAGGGGAGGGTGGGTGTCAGACCCTGCTAACTGAAATGGCAGTAGTACTGTATTTGATCACTGAAGAGTGATTAGTGTGGAGTAGTGTCCAAAGCAGATAGAGCTGCCTGTATGTTTCTGCTGGACAGTGACTGAACCGTGATATTCAAATGCATTGTATGCTGTGGAGCAGTGTTAGTTCCTACAAGACAGCTGCTTGTGAGTTTGTGCTGGACATTACCAAAGTCTGTACCTGCTGTGCATACAAACAGTAGGCGGTCCATAATGTTGCAGCAGTCCTGTGATGTCTATGAACTTCACCTGCCTGCACTGAAACTAATTGAGGCATAACATGTTTGAAGTGCTAAATTCTGACTGCTTTAATTTTTCCCTGATTGATGTTTACACCTGAGACTCATATCTGCTACCTGTGCCTTCCAGCCCACCAATCAGTTGCAGTGGTAGGGCAGATGTGGGAGACTATTGAGAGCCATTTAACCAGCATCCCTATAGAGGTGGCAGCATCTTGAATGCAGCAGCACTCTACCAGCAGAGTCCACCAGGTGAGTACTCTGGCAGAGTACGAAGGAGTCTGCCAGTCAGCCAGGGAAGCTGGGGGCTGGGGGGCCTTAAGTTTAGTTTGATACTTTGTATGGTTAGTTTATTGTTCATTGAGATTAGTAGTTATTTTGTTAACAGAAGGAGCTATACATTTTGTTCTGGGGGTATAAGTATTGTTTTAGATACCACTTTTTAGTATTCTATATACCTATTTATTATTAAGGTTAATTGCCTCTATACTATGTATAAAATCATTATTGTCTATATTCTTTTAGTTTTGTAACTTCTTCTGTTTTTATATGCTGTAGTTCTTGTTGTGGTGGGGGCTTTTTTTTATTATTTATCATTTTTCTCCTCTTATCTCTGGCCCACTATTGGTGGCAGTGTTAGTGGGCGGAGATGGTTTGAGTTCAGTTTGTGTCTAGTCTTTTCAGTAGCAATTTGTTTAGTTTAGGATTTTTTATTCAATTTTAGGATGTGGGGGGTTATATTTATCTTTGTTTGGCTTTGTCTTTAAATTACTGTATTTGCTTTATGTGAATATTGATGCAGTGTATTAATTACTGCATTGGAATGTGACCAACCTGAATTATCTTATTTCACTATGTCTAATTTTCTTTTTAAATCTTAGTTATTAAAATTTAGGTTATTTTATTGTTTGATGTTTACTAAGTAGTTTGTTGTGCGGATTTGTCAATTTGTTTTATTGCATTGTTATGTTAATTGCTGTCAGCAGATTTATAGTAAAATAAAGTAAATTGTTTTGTTTTAGTTTTTGTTTGCTGTTGTTGGCTGGTGACATCGAAACTAGTCCTGGTCCTAAACTTCTGTGGTACAGACAATATGGTTTAAAAATTCTTCATTAAAATGCTCTCAGTCTTGTACCTCAAATGGCTGACATAGAAATTCTTACCAATATTTACCATCTGGATATTACAGGCATTTCTGAATCTTAGTTGAAACCTTCTGTACCTGATAGTTTGTGTCTTATTGGATTATAGTCTTATTAGACCAGATCGATTGGGGGAAAAAAAGGGTGGTAGGGTTATTGTTTATTTTAAAAAGCATCTACAGGTTCATGTGGTTTCTAGCAGTTCTGAAAGCAATGCTCCTTTTGGCTGGCTTTTGCTTCATCTTCTTTTGGGAGGCTAAAAAAACATTGTTTTATGGTGTTTCCATAATCCCCCTCAATGTGGCTTGTTTGGTCTTAGAGAATTTTTGGCCTGTGCTAAACAATTTATTAAGTGTTATGATTTTGTTGCTATTGGTGTTGTAAATCTGAGTTTGCATTCTACAGTAGTAGCCACAGACATTACCAGCTACGGTATTTCCAGATATTTCATGACATTTCTAAAGAGTTTCTCTCTGCTGCCCCTACTGTAGGAATGAAGAAAGCATTAGATATATCTGGAAATATCACAGCAATTTGGGGAAATAGCTGGCAGTGTCTGTGGCTGCTACTGTAATAATAAAAATGATTATGAATATTACTACAGACTTGCCAACTTATTCAACTGACTAGAGATCCTACCAAGTTAAATTCTAGCAGTGTTAAACATTCCTTATTGGATTAGATTGGTACTAATCAAGATCATATCATTTCAGCTAATGGTGTGCATGATGATTCAGTTAGTGGTCATTTAGTCACTTTTTGTGTGTTATATTCTAAGCCACCTAGATTTCCTCCACGATTTGTCCATTCACATAATTTTTAGTGCTATTTCTGATTTGACTTTGGAATTATCCTTTATTGATTGGTCTCATTTTAACCTTATACCCTGTGTTGATTTGGCTTTGGATTTCTTTTTGTAATCAACTCCATTTCATTCAGGGAAATTATTTTTCTGTGGGCACTAGGAGAGTTTGAGGTTCCCCTAATAGTTGGATTTCTGAAAATATAAAGAAGATGATTAAAAAGAGAAAATTGGTTTGGGCTGCTTTTAAGTCTTCTTCAACTAATAATTTGTTCCAGTATCGACAAATTAGAAATGAAGTTACATTCATTACATTCATGATAAGATTGGTCAAAATTGACTATTACAAAAAGAAGTTGGAAATTGACTGGCCTGATTCATGTCACTTTTGGGACAATGTCAATTCTTTGATAAACACTAAAGACAAAGGTAAAATTAAACTTTTGAGGTTAATGATAATGAGATTACAGATCCAGGTGAAACAGCCAATTCCAGATTTTCTGATTAGAGATCATTTACTCTTCCGGAGAACCCTGTCTCCACTACAGAGAATAACATTTGCCATAATTGGCCTGTTTTTTACTTTAAGCATGTCACTGTTAGAGTGGTTCTTAATTTCTTTCTTCTCTCCTGCATAACTGTTCTGATTGTGGTGCAGGGTTGGACAGACATTTTCATAAGTTAGATGCTCCTTATATTGCCCATCCTCTGTGTGTAATATTTAATCTATCTTGTATTTCTCAGCAATTCTCTACTGCTTGAAAGTGTGCTCAGATTACATCCATCCCTAAGAAAACCCATGCCGTTCTTGTCAAAGATTTTCATCCAGTTTCAATTCTAAATCCTATAATTACATTTTTGGAAAAAAATTGCAGCTAAGCAAATTAATAACTATTTGGAAAAATATAATATTCTTTGTCCAGAGCAGCATGGACTTTGAAAGGGTCTTGTCACTGGGAAAACCTTGGTCAGGTTCACAGACCCGGTACTGAGTGGCATGGATAATGGTATTTTAAGTGGGGCCATATCCATGGATCTGACTAAGGCTTTTGATCATATAGATCACAAATTACTTTGTTTAATGTTAGAATTACAAACAGACCAGTTCTCAGTACAGCTCAGTACCTGCCAGGCAATTTTAAATCATGGATGGAAATGACAAAGGAAAAATGTGACCTACTGGTAATTGAACCCAGACCCATGATAATACCATTCCAGTGCTCTAACCATTAAGCTATGAGCTTACATGACTAGTAGGCCTTAGACTTTCCCTTAAATCCACACAAATTCCTTTCACAAGTGTTGTGCAATCTTGCAGTTTAGGAACATGTCAGAATTACAAACAGACCATTTCTCATTGCAACTCAGCCCCTGACAGGCAATTTTAAATCATGGATGAAAATGAGAAAGTAAAAGTGTGACACACTGGAAATTGAACCCAGATCCCTGGTAATACCATTCCAGTGTTCTAACCATTAAGCTATGGGCTCACATGGCTAGCAGGACCTAGACTTTACCTTAAATGCACACAAATTCCTCTCTCAAGGATTGCACAATCCTGCAATTTAGGAACATGTCAGAATTACAAACATATCACTTCTCAGTGCAGCTCAGCCCCTGCCAGGCAATTTTTAATCATGGATGGAAATGAGGAAGGAAAAGTGTGACTTACTGGAAATTGAACCCAGACCCCTGGTAATACCATTCCAGTGCTCAAACCATTAAGCTAGGGTCTCACATGGCTAGTAGGCCTTAGGCTTTCCCTTAAACCACCACCATTTCCTTTCTCAAGTGTTGCACAATCCTGCAACTTAGGAACATCCCAGAATTACAAACAGATCACTTCTTAGTACAGCTCTGCCCCTGCCAAGCAATTTTAAATCATGGATGGAAATGAGAAAGTAAAAGTGTGGCCCACTGGGAATTGAACCCAGACCCCTAGTAATATGGTTGCTGTGCTCTAATAATTAAGCTATGGACTCTCATGGCTTGCAGGCCTTAGGCTTTCCCTTAAATGCACACAAATTCCTTTCTCAAGTGTTGCACAATCCTGCAACTTAGGAATATGTCAGAATTATAAACAGACCACATTTCATTGCAGCTCAACACCTGTCAGGCAATTTTTAATCATGGATAGAAATTAGAAAGAAAAGGTTTTTAAAGTTAAAATCTTTGGGTTTCTCTTCCAACATTGTTTCCTGGGTTGAATATTATTTGAAGGATCTGATGCTCTTATGATGACCTGATTGCTGGTTGATACTTAAGTGCTCTACCAGGAAGTGTGGCGTGCAGGAGTCTTGGTGGTTCACCAGCGCGATTTTCAGTTAAATTTTTTGCATTTAGACATTTTAGTCCTTATGGTGTTGCCAGCTTATCACTGTTTCCATTCTCCTCATTTGGAGTAAGGTCAAATCTCTGACCAGTTCAGTTGACAGGATTTTCATGCGGGCACCACGGGAGTAAGCCTACCTTTAAAACTGAAGCTGCAAGTGCACAACCATTTTCTAACTGACCCTGCAAAAGATTTTTTCCAATGTGGTGAGCTGTACTGTTCTTTATGGTTTTTTGGCAATATGCAGTCTTTAGGAATGTCGATGTTTATGTTATTGATTTGGTGGTGATTTTGTGTTATTACGGAATAAACATCTTTTCACTATGTTTTCACCAACTACCATGTTATAGTGCTGACCTCAACTTCTTCAACATAAGTTTTGTTGGACTATTGTTTTTGACATTATTTGAAGGATCGTCATCAATTTGTTGGGGTATGTGATGTAAGGTCTAGTATTAGTAAAATTGATGGGGGTGTGCCTTAGGGATCAATTTTAGGGCCACTTACAGTATGCTTACATTGTTTGTTAATCTTCTACCATCTGTGATTATGAACTGCCATTCTTTACTTTATGCAGATGATCTTATTCTTTTTTTCTTCAGCTGTGAAACCTTCTAAATTGGCTAAAGATCTTCAGATAGGTGTTTTCTCTGTTCATAATCGGTTTTCTAAGAATTTACCTATCCTTAACTCAAAGAAAACTAAATTCATGATTTTTGGATCACATTGTTTGCTAAATAAGTGTCCTGTTTTTGCACTTCATGACAACAACTTAATTGAATAAGTATTCCAGTTTAAATACTTTGGAGTAACTTTGGCTCCCTTGCTCATTTTTTCAGAGCATATTCAGTTAGTCTGTCATAACATTAATTAAAAAGTTAGTGCTCTTTATAAGTTGAAAAGCTTTTTTCCCCTTGAATCATGTAAAGCCATTGCTATTGGTTCTTTGTTACCTCATTTGGTTATGTATCTAGTCTTTTTCTTTAAATTGGGATCTAAGGAGGTATGAAATGTTACTGCTGTTTATAATCATACTTGAATACTTGCTGTTTTGCCTTACTTGCTCCTTTACATACTCGCCACTGTTACTTATATTTACATTTGGTTGGTTATCCCTGGTGCAATGTATACAGTATTTTTTTGGTTGCTTAGTTTTTAAAAGTATTCCTTGTTCTATCCTTTCCCCACTCTCTGATCTTCTTTTAATCAGAGATATGTTGCCTAGTTTGCGCTCATCTACTAGAGTTGTTCTTAAAGCTGGTTATTGTAAAACTAGAGTTGGTTTATGTGCCTATTCTGCAGCTACTCCCCGGTTCCGGAAAAGTCTACCTGAATTTTTACATACTAACTGTTCTTTTCAAGTTTTTAAAAAAGTGACTAAAATTTTGAGTGATCTCTGGCACTGTGGTCCAGTGCAGCAAATGCCAGGTGAAAGGAAGTGGGATGTGGCTGAGAGCCTGCCCACATTACCTGTGGCAAAAATCTATGTGAAAAAAAGTATAAATAAACAAAGAGTGTATATATTATTGGTATTTTGACGACACACATAATGGCAGTCCTTACACTGTGTCTGGGACAAAAGTCTCTTTGGAATAATGCAAGCAGATTGTAGTTGAGATACATACTGGCATGCAATAAATGTATTGATATATTTCCCTTCCTAGATAGGCTTGCTGGTGGAGTGTCTCCATTAGAAAAGTGACCTGGACAATAAAAGTTCTTTGCTGATTATTATAGCAGCATATTTGTGTCCCAATGTTGTTCTTTTTTTTTTTTGCTCCCCCCACATGCATCCCTCCATATTAGAAGCAAATCCAGAGATGGGTGTAAAGTATAATGTTTATCACCCCAAGGGTGATAAATTGTTTTATTTATGGGCCCAGATATTCAGAAGGGTTGCGCATGGCGCAAGAGTGTTGCACCATGTGCAACCCACTGATGTGCCTCGGCATGATATTCAAATGGGAATCATGCCTGGCACAAATCCCGATGTGCTGGAGCGCATCAGTAATGTATGCGGTGCAGGTAGGGGTGCAGGTAGAGGGGGCGTGCCCATGCATACTCCGCACATCCTGATATTCAGCCCGGGATGTGCTGAGCCCATGCATGCACAACCCCTACCTGTGCCGCACACAGGTGAGCCAAAAAAAAAAGGAACAATGGCTGGCCACCTACAGGTGAGCTGCCATATTGCAGGGCACAACATGGCAGCTGCCACCTGTGAGTGACCACCCGAGTTCCGGCTGCACCTTCATGGCGGCACCCCCCCATGCCTGATCGTGGGCCAAGTTGATTAAAATATTCATCCTATATCCCTGGTGGTCCAGTAGAGTGCTTGCAGCCCGATCACGGGCATCCCTGGTGGTCCAGTGGACCGCTATATGCCTGATCACGGGCTTAAGTATAATATTACACCATCCAATATCCCTGGTGGTCCAGTGGACTGCTCGCAGCCCTATCATGGGCTTCAATATGACAATAATATGTCCAATATCCCTGGTGGTCAGCAGTACCCCCTCCCCACCCACCCACTGAGCCCCACTCCCTCCCCCGGTCAGCAGTGGGTGGCACACCACCCAACTGCCGCCCCACCACCAGCTGACCGACATTGTACAGTAGGGCTGTATGCCCATTGGTCCAATGAGCATGCAACCCATACCATACTACACAGTCCAGATCTGTGAATGTGCAACCTCTACCTGCACATCACACAGGTCAGCCAAAAAAAAGGAACATTGGCTGACCACCCACAGGTGAGCTGCCGTGTTGCAGGGTGCAGGGTGCAACACGGCAGCTGCCACCTGTGGGTGGCCACCCGAGCTCCAGCTGCACCTTATGGCGGTGCTCCCCCATGCCCGATCGCGGGCATAAGTTGATTCAAATATTTGTCCTATATCTCTGGTGGTCCAGTGGACTGCTACATGCCCGATTGTGGGCTTAAGAATAATATTACACCGTCCAATATCCCTGGTGCATGGATCCATTCACAGATCTGGACTGTGTGTAGTACGGCACAGACAGCATGCCCTTTGGCTCACGCTGTGGACCAATGGACATACAGCCCTACCATACATGTCAGTCAGCGGGCGGTGGGATGGCAGGAGGATGGGGTGCTGCCACCTGCCGCTGACCGGGGGGAGCGGGGCAGTGGGGCTCAGTGGGCATGTGGGGAGGGGGCTACCACTGGACCACCAGGGATATTGGATGTATTATTGTCATACTGAAGCCCGCGATCAGGCTGCGAGTGGTCCACTGGACCACCAGGGATATTGGAATGCTTTTATTTTTACTTATGCCCGCAATCGGGCTGTGAGCGGTCCACTGGACCACCAGGGATATTGGAATGCTTTTATTATTACTTATGCCCATGATTGGGCTGCGAGCAGTCCACTGGACCACCAAGGATATTGGAATGCTTTTTATTATTACTTATGCCCGCGATCGGGCTGCAAGCGGTCCACTGGACCACCAGGGATATAGGACAATTATCTAAATCTACATATGCCTGCGATTGGGCAGTTGGGCACATTGCCACGCTGTGCAGGGGGCATCAGTCCCCAACGGCTGCTGCCTGGCAGGGCACCAGGTGCATGTTGCTGGGGATTGGCGCACCTGCATGCAAATAGGGCCATAATGATATGCAAATGGCCCCATTTGTGCCTTGCATACATTATGGCCCCATTTGAATGCACACTTTTGAATATCACGGTTGTTCCACATAGGGCAACTGAACTTGGGCATCCCTTGCTCCACTCTGGCCACTTGGCGCTATGAAAAGCCACGCACCATGCTAAAGACCAGCGGGTGGCCAGGGTGCGACATTCAACTATGCTGTGCCATGGTGCAGCTCCATTGAATATCACCCTGTCAACGCCCCTGCACAGCCAAGTTGTGCTGCGCCCAGGCTTGCGCCACAGCCTGGCGCAGTCTGAATATCCAGGCCATGGAAATTATTTGAAATACAGAGGATGTCTAAGAAGATGTGTAGAGCTGAAGTAGGTGATCATAGAGAAAAAGGCAATGAAAGACATGATATGGAAGCGGATTTTAATAGTAATTCTAATATTTTTCATTCACACTAAAAGAGAAAGTGCTACCACAATCAGAGAGACTGTTAGCAACAGAACTACAACAAAGTTCTTCCCCAAGTCTACAGAATATTTATACATTTACCTGCAGAAGTCCAAGTAATTCTGAAATAAAATGTAGGAAATTTAAATGAATTTAAAACCACAATGTACAATTGTAAATATTATTGAGTAACTGTGCATGCCAAAAAAAGAACATCAGTAGAAGAGGTAAAGTCTGCGGGCTGGATTTTCAAACAAGCCCTGGGGATTTGCAATACAATTGTGCAACATCTCCAGTGCTTGCAAAAATAAGGTAGACCACTAAAATGTTGGTTTAACTTACGTGCACAACTACTGTGATTTGTGGCATTTCAGGTTTATTATAGAATGGGCAGGGAAGCCCCCCTCGTTTATATACAGACAATTTGTTCAGACTTTCGGTCTTTTATTTAATGAGACTGCAATGTTGTTCTATTTGTCGGGGTGGCAATAGTGTAGTGATTATGTTTTCACCCCATGAGGGGACATGGAAGATGATGTTCTTTGTTTTATCTGGTCACTGATCTTGTATTTCATATCAGGTTTATTTCTCAATTTGCCCACTAGGGGGGAGTAGTGCTTTCGGTATCACGGGGAGAGTTCCCTTATTTCCGTTGCTGCATCCATTTCAATTTTTTGGAGTCATCGTATGGGGCAAAGATCAGACTTTTGCTAGCCCTGGACAAGGAGGTGGTGCGATCCCTGTCTTTCTCTGTTTCTGTGGCATAGATCATGCTCTCCTTGTATCCAGGCATAAAGTGATCTGATTTAAGGGGAATCTGTCATTTCAATGGGGTCGGAGGGAGAAGTGAGAGTTAAGGTGGTAGCAGAACGCTTATCCGGATAGGTTTGGGAGGGAGGGTAGGGTTAAGGGGATGGAGGGAGGGGTAGGGGAGAGGGGTGTTTATATGGGTTAATGTGGGGGGTGGGCTGGGTATGGTACAGCAGTCTACAAGGGGCTATGGTGCTGGATTCCCAGTGTATTGATAAATGGAGGGCATATATATGTTTTTATATCACTGATTTAGATGCCCAACAGTCTTAATTTTGCAACTTGGAATGTGAAAGGGATAAGGAAAAAACCTAAACAATATCAGGTGTTGAAACATCTGACCTTGCTGCAATCTCAGGTCACATTTTTGCAAGAATCCCACTTATTAGATTCCGAAGCTTTGCAACTTAGGAGGCAACAGGTGGGGCAAGTTTTTGCCGCAAAGGGGTCTACTAATAGCTGTGGGGTCATGCTAATTCTCAATAGAGGTGTTCCCTTTATACCTACACACGTTATCAGGGACCCAGGGGGTAGATACATTTTAGTGCAAGGCACTCTTTGGTCTATGCCACTCTTACTATGTAGCTTTTATGGGCCTAACACAGACAGCCCCAGTTTCTTTATGAAGCTTATCACCCTTATACTTCCCTTGCTCCCTACTACGATAATAATTGGAGGTGATTTCAATCTCGTAATGGTTCCTAACATGAATAGGTCGGGAGTGGCTCTGAGAGGACTTTCTCCTGGGCAGAGGGCTTTTCGGGACCTATTGGATCAATGTGGGTTATGTGATACGTGGCTTGTGTTGCATCCCAATAGCAGGGAGTATACTTTTGTCTCATCAGTGCACGGGACACATTCCCGCATTGACTATCTATTAATATCCCAATCTCTCTTATCAGGGGTTATATCCACCTCAATCCAACCAGGACCTACATCTGATCATTCCTTGGTTACATGTGGTTTGGCCTTCATTAATATACCTAAAAAAGAAACCCGGTGGAAATTGAACAAGCAACTTTTGAAGGATGCACAACTTTTTAAGCAAATTAAGGAGCAGATAGACTTGTTCTTTTCAGTCAATTCAACAGGGGGTACGGCACCAGATATTCTATGTGGCGCTTTCAAGGTCTATATGAGGGGGATACTGATTAGTTTGGCAACAAAGAGGAAAAAGTCCTGGGAGGCTGAATTATCAGCATTGTTATCTCAGGTCGGGTCCCTAGAGGCTACCCTATCCACCAGCTCATCAGAAGAACACAAACAGAGACTTCTAGTAGCTAAGGATAGGTACCTAGGTTTGTTAAGGAAAAAAGCTGAGCTGGCCATTATTCGCACCCAAGCTAGCTATAATGACCAGGGAGAAACAACTGGTCATTTGTTAGCTTTAAAGATAAAACAGCAGGACTCAGCAAGATTTATCCCACCTATAAGGGCCCAAGCGGATGGATCCCTGAGATCGTCCCCTTCAGAGACTGTGCAGGAATTTGCGGGGTACTACGAACAGCTATACAGGGATATGGAGAACCCTCCCTCAGCGGAAGCATTAGAAACTTATCTCGGGGAGTCTCATCTCCCTTTTCTTTTTGACTCACAGAGGAAATTTTTGTCTTCCCCCATATCTTTAGAGGAAATAACTAAGACTGTTAGGGCTTTACCTTCGGATAGAGTTCCGGGGCTGGATGGATTCTCTTCTCTATTTTACAAGGTGTTCCTAGAACAATTAGCACCAGTATTACACTGGGTATTCCTTCATATCCTCTCCGGTGTGGTGGTGGATTCTCATATGTTCAAAGCTTTGATAGTTTTCCTTCCTAAGCCTGACAAAGATCCTGAGTTAGTACAGAGCTAAAGGCCCATATCTCTTTTGAATCAAGATATCAAAATACTATCAAAGATACTGGTGGATAGGATTACTTTAGCTCTCCCAGACTTGGTTGGTATCTCTCAGGTGGGGCTCATGAAGGGGTTATCATCATTGGACCATCTACGCACTCTTTCGCATGTCTTCTCGGAGTCCAGAGACGCCAATTTTCCAGCTGTTCTGGTGTCCCTGGACGCCAAGAAGGCATTTGACTGAGTGAATTGGAATTTTCTATTTCAGACACTTAAAGCATTTGCTTTTCCCTGCATATTCATAGACTGGGTGAGGGCCCTTTATCAGACTCCTTCAGCCAGGGTTTCTGGCAATGGGGCATTCTCGAAGCCCTTCCGTTTACATTTGGGGACAAGGCAGGGTTGCCCCCTTCCCCCTTGTTATTCAACATATATCTGGAACCACTAATTCGAAATGTTTTAGATAACCCAGAAATACAAGGGATGCCGATACGTAACAGTGTGGTGAAGATTACGGCATATGCTGATGACCTTCTTCTTCATTTGTCCCGCCCTGTTACATCAATCTCAGCCATGTTAAAGGAGATTACAAAATTTAGTACCTTTTTGAATTATAAACTGAACTCTAACAAATCCTCTATCTTTCCCCTTAACCACAAAGTTTTTAAACAAGAGTTCTCCCCTTTTGGGTTGTTTTGGTCACCTGGGTCCCTTAAATACTTGGGTATTAGACTCACCCGTAATCCATCTATGTGGTTCAAGGAAAACCTGGAACCCCTTCTCCAGGTGATCATTCAAGATCTTGATAGATGGTCGAAGCTTTCTATCTCACTATGGGGCCGGATCAATATAATTAAAATGAACATATTTCCTCGTCTTTTTTATCCTTTATCTCACTTAAACTCATTCATTTCACTATCCTGGTTTCAGAAAGTGCACAGACATTTTTCTAAGTTTATCTGGTCTAAAAAGTGCTTCAGATTGGCATATCACAAGTTGGCTGCCCCAAAATTGGATGGAGGGTTCCGCATTCCCCATCTGGCTATCTACTATTGGGCTAGCCATTTATCAACATGCCTTAGGTGGGTGCACACGGGGCCAGAGGACTCGAGGCTGGCTTGGCTTAATATAGAACTAGATTTTATCCAGTCTATGAATTTGGACCCCTTAACTCTGTTTTACATCAAGCTTTCCTCTTTGCAAGAAACCCACAAGTGTGTGGTCCTTAGGAACTCCTTAAAAGTACATGCACAACTGTGTTCCTTCTTGCGCTACAATCCATACCAAGATTTGTCCCAATCTATATGGAACTCTCCATCCTTTACTATTAATAAGCAGCAGATCCCTCCTACATGGCTGCTCCAATTAGGGGAAGGAATAATATCTACTTTCATGGACGATAAGGGTGCGTGGCTCCAGGTAACTAACATTATCCAGAAATTTAATATCCCAGTAGTCCATTATTTCAAGGTTTTACAGCTAAGGCATCTCCTTACAACCTCACTGGGTAGTACACCTCCCAGACCTTCAGGTTTTTCTTTCATAACTGAGCTCTCCTCCCTACTAGGACCCTCCAGGGTAGTTTCAAAGATTTATCAAACCCTGTTTCAGTGGTGGTATGGTGGTCCATTCGGTCCAACAGACTTTTGGGCTTCTACCTTTCCCCAGTATAATTTGGATTGGTCCGCATTATGGTGATATTGTCATATGTACATGTCGCAAGACAGACCACGTCTTATGCAATATCACATCTTGCTCAACCTATACTACACTCCAGTCAAGTTAGCGAAATGGGGACTGCTTGAATCTGGGTGGTGTACCAGATGTTCTCAGGAGGAGGGTATGCTTCTACATATATTTTGGTCATGTCCCAAAATAATCCCACTATGGAATTCAATTAAAGCTAAGTTAGACCCCTTACTAGGGCTACATGATAGCTTCATTCCGGAAATCTGCCTATTGGGAGATTTGTCCCTTCTAGATACTAAAGTTCAGAGGTTTCACATGGCTATGATAACATTATCAGTTAAAAAAGTCATACTTAAGCATTGGAAAGATGATATTGCCCCATCCTATCAAGAGTGGGTTCATGAGATCCTTGCTAATCTCCGTACTGAAAAAGCTATAGCGAGTCTCTTTAACAGGCAATGAGCTTATAAACGTATCTGGGATCCCTTTCACACTTTAATTACTGTTGGTATAAACAAGAATGATGTAGATAATCACATGTCTTAGACCAACCATAGCACATGTAACAAGGCAATGTATTAACAATACTTCACGATGCTGCTGTATGGGGTTGGGGGGTGGGAGGAGGTGGAAGATACTGTACATGTTTTCCTTTGATTTGGAATTTTTTCATGTCTGCCTCCTGTATTGTGGTAAAGTTGTTAATAAAGTTTGAATGGAAAAAAAAATGGGCAGGGAAATGCTTTCATTTTGATTGGTTGTTACCCATGCATTGAGTCTGTGCACTGCACAGGTAAAAACAAGTTCTGAAAACAAAACCACAGTACTAAAAAAAAAATAGTGTGCCATTAGAACACTGAGGCCCAGATATTCAAAAGGGTTGCGCCATGCGCAACAGGGTTGCGCGTGCGCAACTCCAAAAATGTGCCATTCTGCGATATTGAGAAGGGCCAGTTGAGCCATCAAAACACGCTGAGCCACAGCGCAATGGAAATGAAGGCATGCGCAACCGAAGGCGGGTCCATGCATAAAGTGCGCAATGCGATATTTGAACACTTGCGCCCAATCGCCAGAGTAGCTCAACCGGAAGTTCGCAGAGTACGGATTTGAGCCAAAATAAAGCGGCTCAAGGGAGCGGGCGCAAGAACTCGACAGGCGCAAACCGGGGAGAGAGACAGAGAGAGAGAGAGAGAAGAGACAGAGACAGGAGCAGGAAGGGCAGAGAGGACAGTGGGTCCTGGAGGACAGAGAGGCCAGTGGGGTGCCGTGCAGTGGAAGCAGCAGTGGGGGCAGTGGAGTACACAGGAACAGCAGCTGGGGGCAGAAGCCAGGAGATGGACAGTGTCAGCCACATGGAAGCTGTAATGAGGGTGAGATAGCATGCTGCAGGGGGACGTGGCCGTGGAGGGGCCCGTCGGCCGGTATGCCCCGACAAGCGGTATCGTGCCCGCATCAGCCACGAGCTGTACAGTGATGTTGAGATCATGGCCGGCACCGCCTGAACAGGGCAATACTGAGGCGGCTCAGTGAGCTGTGCAGTGATGTGATGCAGGCACCCTCACGGCGAGTCACGCTCTGTCCGTGGAGACCAGGTGACAGCCTGCAGTGCCTGCTCACCACGGGCACCTTCCAGAGGCCGACAGGGGACACCACAGGCATCACGCAGTCGGCCACATCACGCATCCTCACCCAATTCCTCAGCGCACTGCTGCCTCATGCTGCGAGTACATCCATTTCCCAGCACCGTGGCAGGCGTACAGCAAACATGCAGGAGTTCCACAGGGTAGCAAAATGCCTGGCGTGCTAGGTGCCATAGACTGCACCCATGTGGCCATTCGCGCGCCACCTGGCCCCGACGGCAAGCATATCGGAACCGAAAGGGCTACTCGAGTATCAACTGCCAGGTGGTGAGTGCCACTGGCGCATCATCAATGTCTGTGCCACACCCTGGCGGGCACATGATGCCTTCATATGGCACCAATCTGCACTGTGCCATCGATTTGAGAGTGAGAACATCCCCGGGTCATCTAGTGGGTGAGTACACATGTAGGAATGCAAACTCTGTGCAAGGGTGGGAATGACACAGGTGCCATGGTAGTAGCACACAAGGATATGGGCAATATTTACCTGACCTAACACTGATCTCCACTATCTCCACACAGGTGACTGTGGATACCCTCAAATCCCTGGCTGCTCACACCATACCGGCACCCCACGACCCCAGCGCAGTACGGTTTCAATAAGCTACGCTGCAACACGGAACATCGCAGGCGGGTGTCCGGGATACTCAAACACCGCTTCCGATGCCTGGACACCTCGGCGAGCCCACAGTACAGCCCCAAAAGGCCTGTGGATATTCCTGGCCTGTTGCATCCTGCTAACATGGCCAAGACCATGGGATAGCTTACAGGTCCAAGAGGGACAGCGATAGGGGCGCCAGTGGCGTGATGATATGGGTGATGAGCCGCCCCCTAGGGACGGAGGGACCCCGACTGACCCGGCGAGGCCAGCTGCACTGGGACACCATTGCAGGAAAACTCACACTAACACCAGGTAAGTCAAGGGGACATGTGCAGGCAACACTGTCTGTCACGCAAACCACAGGCACACAGGGGAACACACACGTGACATGAAGGTCGGGAGTTGGAAGGGTCGCGCCTACCAACACATTAGCAGAGGGTGAGCACTCAAATAAACACACACACACACCAGGCAGCATACAGGGGCAGCAGCACAGCAATACCGGAAGTACACGCTATCACACAGCACCGCAACCACCCTCACCACCTGGACTGTCCGCGTACGTGTGTCAGGACCTGGGCAACCTTGCACCTTGGTGCTACCGTGCAATGCAGGCATCATCATCCACCGCGCTTGTGGACCAGCAGTTGGGAGAGTGTGCAGGTGGTCCGTGTGTCAGTTTGGTGAGCAGAGCGCCCAGCGGTGCACTGCCCACCACAGACACATTGCACAGGGCAGCACCAGACCAGGGGCCTGCGATTGGGAGACAGCTCAGTCAGGGCACTGTCCACGGCCACCCGCGGATGCGTGGCGGCCCGCCGTGGCCTAAGCACTGGCAGGCTGCGCCGGGGCCACATCGGGTGGCACTACTGCACCACCAGGAGTCCCAGTCGCGTGACAGCGACCGCCCGCTTTACAGGGGGGTCTGCATCCAGCGAAAACTTGCACCAGGGTGCTCGGGATGCCCACAGCAGCAGAACCAGCGTCGACCAGGCCTGGTGGCCATACGATGCGGGAGCAGGGGTAGTGCGCACTGTGGCGAGGGTGCGTGAGGTACAGGGTCACCAGACAGTGTGGTCAATGCAGTCACCACAGAGACCACTGCTGGGTCAGCCTGTCGATGGCAGCAGTCATCCGTCCGCATATGGACCACTCTCGGCCCGGTCCGGGCACACTCCCTGCTATGCAGCTCACGGACAGTCAGTGCCTCCACGGACCTTGCAGCCGCCCCTGCAGCTGTACTGCGGCTCCTGCGGCAGGCGGGTGTGCCGCGTCAAAGGGTACTGTGCCCCAATGGCGCATCGTGACCCCAGGGTGTGGATGGTCTGGTGCTGCAACACCCCTAGAGGTGGCGCTGTTCACCAGGACCAGGTATGGGCTGATCAAGGGGGTGGACAAGTGCCACTGCCTGGCCTGTCCCCCAGGCCTGGTGTGCAACTGCTGCTGCTTCCTCAACTGCTGAGCCCCAGGTCCACCTGTTTCCACCCTGTGCTTGTCAGCAGTGCCAGACACCTGCTCAGCCACGGTGCTGCCCCACTGGTGCTGACAGGCCCAACCTGTGACTGTGCCAGCATGCTGGTACACAGGTGTGGAGCTGGGCGGCCGGAGACGCGTGCTGGCCTGCCGTGTGTCCCTCGTGGGACACACACTCTCACTAGCCATTGCAGGCCTGCCATCATCAACCAGTGCCAGTGCGTGCCCACTGCCATAGACTGCACAGCATGCTGGCACACCTGCACCTGAACTGCTGTGACACAGGCTGTACCCCTGCACCATGTCACTGCGCGGGTTGTCAGCCAACCGGCCTGCTGCTGCAGTCGCGTGCAGGCTGCTGGCGAAGGTGGAAGGTCCTCCCTCCTGGTCAGCAGGTCTGCCTCACTACTGTCAGCACCCACCACCACCGTCTCCTGCAGGCGAACAGGATCTGAAACAGAAAGAAAGTACATAGCAGAGTGCATGTGAACAAAAGCCGCCCCCAACAACATCACCGCGACACTACCCGTGCAGTGATGGGCTTCCACCTATCTGGAATCCTCAATAGGAACACACCCAACGGCACTTTCGGCTGCATGGCGCGACCAGTGTCTCCTCGGTCGAGGGTCGCTGCAGCTTACCACTGGTGGTCCCCACCAGTAGCATGCCGCATCACCACCCTGAAGGCTGCCACCTTCTCCTTCAACCTCCTGGGTCAGTCCCCATCTTCTTGCGGCACTCCTGCGGGCTGGTGGCTTCCGTGCAGGTTGCCAACAGGCTACCCCTCCCCATGCAGCTGCCGGCTGAGGGTGCCCTCCGCCCACTCCAGCGGCTCATCCTCCAGGTAGGCCTGGAGGAGCCTCGATCTCTGCTGTGGTGAAGTTGGCCTCCTCCTCGCCGCCTCATCCACCCTCGGCCTGGTTCTCGTCAGTCATGCTGATCTGTAGGGTGGAAGTGGACACCTGTCACACTGCAGTCCACAGCATTTCCCCATAGAGCATAGCTGCAGGCAGGGGGCAGGCCCCCCTTTCCGCTGCCTGGGAGATACTGATGGAAAGGGTGCCCTCTGCCCCTTCTAGTTACATCATCATGCTCCAGCCCCTCATCCGTGACACCCTCCAGCACCTGCCCATGTGCATTGTCCTGAGCATCACACAGCATGTAACTCACCTCTCAGCTGCAACAACCAAATCTGCCGCCCACAACCCAGTATCCATTTTTATAGCGCCACACATGCAAATGAGGTGTGGCGCAACTTTAATTACATGCTAATCGCCGCGCTCGCCTTTGAATAGCTGATCGTCTGCTTTGCATATGCCGGCTGAATATCCACGTAAATAAACTTAGCGCAATAGGAAAAAGTCGGCTGAGCCGATGGCGCATGTTTGTGGTTGTGTACTACACTGCATTGCTCATGCCCAGGCCAGTTACGCATCGTCGATCGGCGCTGCCAGAACTGCTGGCGAGATAGGCTATTCTGGACATAGCCACCATTGTGCCAGTGGCGGCTGCAGCACTGGGCACTATATATGGTGCTGTGGCACCCTGTCGATGAGTCCCTGTGGCACTGGTGCAATAGCCGCGATCGCGCTGGATACCTATGTCATCCTATGGCTGTCTCGTAGCCTGCGTCATTGCCGTGACGCGGGTATGCCCTCTGACCCCTGGCGCTGGTACATGCCTGTGTGCGATCCCTATTGCGCTGTCTGGCTACAGCGCCATGTGAAAATAGCGGCTGTGCGAACAGCGGATAGTGCCTAGTGCTGGTCTATTGCACAACAACTCCGCGTGGGGTCACAGCACAGTGGGGCGCCATATTGCCTGCTGTAAGTTGGTGCCATGGCTGGGAGGAGGCGGTGCCGTGGAGCCAAGTTGAGGTGGCCAACCTGGTGGCCTAGTGGAGCCCACTATGACCAACTGTATGGTGAGGCCCCTCACGGACAGGACCCATGAGTGGCGGCAAGTGGCCACTGACCTGGTGGGGTCACTGGCGGGGCCAGTCTGCGGGCAGTGCCGGCACCGGTTCAGTGATCTCCGCGGAGGACCAGACTGGTTAGCAGCGGCTGCGTTCCGTGCCAGGCGGGGCCTGGTGCCTGAGCCCGCGTGAGTGTACCATCTATTCACCTATATTCTCTGTAGGGGTGTTGTGTGCCTGGGTGGCTGTGCAGCCGGTGTGTCAGTGTGTGCAGCTGTGAGATGGATGGTTATGGCTGTGTGGGCAGGCAGTCTTACTGGGGCAGGGGGCACTCTGCTTTTGAGTCACACTGATGTTTGTCTCACCATATGTCTCCCACAGGCGGATGGTGATGGCGCGGCGCGGCTGATGTGGGCCATGCCAGGCCCCAGTCCCACAGCCGTCGGCCCGAGCGGCAGCAGCAGCATCAACAGCAGCAGCAGCAGCGGCAGACTGAGCTGCTGGAGAGTGTGAGTATCATTCGTCATGGATGCTGTTGCATGCTGGGAGGCGGGACCACCAACCATGATGGACACAACCAGATGGGTGGTAGTAGTTCCACTATCGTAACCATGTGAGTCCCCACACGGAGTACAGTGTACAGTTCGAACCATAGCTGCGTATGGACAGGGACTGGGTGGAGAGTGTTCACAGGAGGCGACATGGATGGTGCATGGACTGCATCACATGTCCTATGCAGACAGGTTGACGGAACTGAACATGTACTCCCTGGAGGGGAGAGGTGTGTGGGATATGATGGGGTCATACGGTATTGTACAGGGGGAACAGTGTGCAGGAACCAATATTTGTCAGCGTAGAGGATGTTCCAGGTGTAGAGGGCATGGGATGCAGTTGGAGGGGCTCGTTTAAGGAAACATCGAATGTGTTTCCTCACATTATGGGTGGTGGATGGTGGAACACCCTGCCAGAGGGATGTGGTGGGGGCTGACTTGGTCACGGAGATCTGTATGTGTGGGCTCGCCATGAGGGACTTCTGGAGGTCAGGGGTGAGGGGAATGGACTTATAGGACATGAGAGTGATGGTACAAGGCCAAATGGCCAGACTAGGTGTCCCATAGGCCCCTATCTGCCGACACTGTCTATGTATCCATGTATGTAGGTGTGACACAGGTGACCTGCATCACGGTGCAGCATCACGACACGTCTGTGTATGCATCACAGGTGGTCCAGGCATGCACTGGGCACATAGCTGTGTGACTGGCATCGCACCACGTTGCAACATCACGCGACAGCCTGGTTGTACTGTGATTGACGTGGGCAGTGTGTGGGCGGTGGTGGGCATGGCTGGTGCCGCCTGTTTGTGATGGCCATGTGCATGTTCACTGTGGGTGGGTGCATGCCATCACATGTGCAGCACATTGGGTTAGCTGGGTTGCAGGTTGGGTGGTGTTCAGGGTTGTGGTCAGTCTCAGCCATTGACTGTGTTCCCATTTCCTGGGCCTCAGTGTGCTTGGCGCATGGCGCACGATGTCGCGCCTGACACAGCTGGCGGCGACAACAGAGAGCTCCTGCAAAGCCCTACAGCAACAGGGGAACGCGGCACAGACACAGGAGGGGAAGACGGGGGAGGAGCAGGAGCCTGCTGGGCGTAGCCCACCTTTTATTGCCCTTCCCCATCCCTTTCACCCTGACTTCCCTCTCCAAGTTGTTTTCCTTCCCCCTTGCACACCCCTGCCTTTTACCCGTCCCCCCAACTTGTACATAGTTTTAGCTGTTTTGTTACCTCTTTTTGTTTGAATATAAAATTCTATTTTGGTACAACTGCTGTGTTGGTGTCTGCTTTGCAACTGGCTCTGGGTGCTCCGTTGCAGGGGTGTACATGCCATCTGGGCTACTATGGTCCTGGATATATGTGTGTGTGTGTGTGTGTGTCCATGGGGAGGTATCACCAGCATAGCATTGCCTTTCTGTTGCTCTCGCCATCTGCTGCCACCCACTGCTGGGTGCACAGGGTGGGTCTGGGTGGTCTGCTTCTCTGCAGCATGGGGTTGACGTGTGGCACGGGGGGTGCATGGTGTTTCCTGCAGTGCCTGTCACTGCACATGAGCGGTGTCTTGGGGGCACGGTGCACGCTGTGCTGTGCGTACAGGGGGGACTGATGTGCACTGTGGTTGTCAACCCCCTGGGTGTGGCACTCTCTGCCTGCCAGTGGTTGTGCTGGGGCGTCATGGCTCTGCTATGCTTTAGTTGGTTTGTCCCCATGGGCACGTGGATCAGCCGTCCCACCCCCAGTGATGCTGTGCTTGGGGTGTGCCAGTGTGGTGTGGGTTCTGCAGTGAGTTCCTGTGCCCATGTGTGGCATGGCTGGCGGTGGGCCCCAGCCTGCCTCCCTGGATGTGCAGTTCCATTGCTCTGGGGGGGGCTGTGCTTGCGCTATGGCAGCTCTGCACTGCTCAGCTGAGCTTCCATGGTTGCGCCATAGCGCAGCATTTTGGCTCAGCTTCTCCTTCCTGGTTGCGCGATGGCGCAGTATGTGCGATATTCAGAAGTTGGTTGCTTTCGCAATTTGCTCTGCTCCATGTTTGAATATCGCACCTGTTGCGCATTTGCGCAACTGGTTTGTGCTTGCTCCTGCTGTTGCGCCAGTTTTGAGCGCAGTTTGAATATCTGGGCCTGAGTCTTTAAATGACGTCATTTTTCCCTGTTAGCCAGTGAAAGATCATTCAGCAGAAAACCCAGCATTAATGAGTGCTTTATATAAACTGGCAGCCTTTGACAGACATGTCAGACATAAATTCAGTTAAAATATACCACCTGCTCCTGTTCTCTGAGCTGACAGTAACTGGTCCCATTTTTACATGTCATGATCAAGCTGCTGTTCTGGCAGTGTACCTGCTCTCACCACTATGTCTGTTACCAATTATGCTATTATCCCCACAGTTGTGAAAGTGAAACTGTTTGGGTTATTTATTTATTTATATGTGTTTTAACAGTAGCAGCTCACTTCTCCTATGCAAGGTGGTGAGGGAAAAGAAGTACCTCCAGACAGTCAGCAAGGATGTGTGCACCATCACGAGAAGGGATTGTTTTATACAGGAAGCTGTAAACAGACATGTCAGACATAAATTCAAATAAAATTTACTAACTTCTCCTGTTCACTGAGCTGCCAGTAACTAGTCACGTTCTCTCATGTTACAATTGGGCTGCTGCTCTGACAGTGTACCTGGTTTCACCACTGTGTCCGCTACCAGTCATGCTCCGAACCCCACAGTTGTGAAAGTGAAACTGGGTTATTTTATTTAATTATTTGTATTTTAACAGTGGCAGCTTACTTCCCCTATGCAATGTGGTGAGGGAATAGAAGTACATCCAGTCAGTCAGCAAGGACACTCACTCTGTCATGAAAAGGAAAGGTGCCACTCAGTCTTGTACGTCTGATTGCAGTAGGAAAAACAAACAAAATAAAAACAAATAGAGCACAATTTCACATTCCTCCTCCCTCAACAGCTGATCACTGTCCCTTCCCACACTCACAAAAAAAATTTTGGTGTCAGGGGGAGGGCTCCTGTCTAGCTGGTAATACTGTGAAAGGGCATTAAATAACAAAAGTACTATAGCAAAGAAAACTATATAATTTTGCAGATGGTGGAAGAACTATTTTATCACAAATTCTGACAATAATAGACTATTTTATATATGTAAATATATTTTTGTAACATTAATGCATTGATGCACATCACATCACATCATGTCTTATGCTTTCTTATAATGCTGCACGTGCAAGTATATGATGTATGCGGTATTATTTGACCTTAAAGTAGTGAGAAGTGTCATAAATGTGGTACAACATTTGAAAATAGCATTAAAATGTTCTGTCATAATTTGGATGCCACATGCACTGCTTAACATAGAGAATTGTGTCTATGGCATATTTCAAAATCCAGTCTTTGGCCTCTGTTCTTTTTCTATCATAGCCTTAAAATGCATGAAGGATAAAATATAAAAGATGAGAAAAAAAAACAAAGAAGGAAATAAGTATAACTATTTATGGTAAAAAAAATAATAATAAATCAATAAGACCATATCCAGGAAAGACTAAGAAAAAATGTGCCTTGTGCTTGTGATGCATAATTTATATTCCCACCTTTCATATTTTTGAAAAGGAATCAAACAAATGTCACATATTTTTAAACATTTGTGTGGCCCTGTTGTAGTTTTTGAAGGCCTATTTTGGTGAACAGTGTGGATTTGTAGGTTAAGCACTGAACTGTTTAATAATAGATCCCAGATTTAAAATTAATCTCCCCACAGCTACTATCATATGGGACCTTCGGCAAGTCAATCACCCTATCTATGAACCATATTATCTTTCCTGACTGCGTTTCAGTCATCCAAGTTGCATAGAAACATGATAGCACTTAAAATGAGATACTGCATGTCAGTTAAGCTACAGTATCTCATTTAATTTATTTGTTTGACCTGAAAGCAAGACTGAGTCACAAATCCCTTTTTTCAGACCTGTATAATTTATCCTTTGTTAAGGAATGTGAAAAGAAAAAAAATCCCCAGACAGGGTAATATTTCAACTTGAGAACCTGAGCTCAGTTTTCGGAGTGCCCTTAGATTACCACAATTTGCAATGATCTATGGCTGCAGCAAACTCCAGTAGAGTCAGGGACTCTGCACCCCATTTTACAAAAATGGGGGTCCTTGCTCCAAAGACCTGAGAGTTGCTGCAGCAGCAGGGTTGTGCCCAACATTTGGTGCACCAGTGGGGTTTGATGGAGGGAGCTGTCACCCCCCTACCCGGTGGAAGCCTAGAGGGTCTGCAAGGGTGGAGAGGATATGCCAACAAAGAGGAGACCACAGGCAGAAGAAGTAGAGGTGGGCGAAGTGACAAAAATTTGCTACATGGAATAATCCATGAATTTTGCCCATTTTGCATAGCAAAATGTGAAATTTTGCCTGCAGATTGGCAAACTTTCACCTTGTAAGGTGAAATGTCACTTTCTAAGATGAAATTTGGCTTTTAGAGGAGAAATGTTGCCTTCCAAGGCAAAATTTTGCTTTTCTTCAGGTGAAATTTTGCCTTTGCAAAATCAGGCTATAATGGGAGAAATTTGCAGATTACTCCATGCAATGAAATCAGTCATTTCGCCACAACTTCACTGGTGAATTTTAAATTCACTGCATCTCTAAGAATGAGCATGGGGGTACCTAAATGAGTAACAGGGGAATGGCAGCAATGTGAGGGTGCTGAGGTGGCACGCCGGTGGGAGTGCCACTCGCACTAGCAGAGTGCCGATTGGTTTGGGTAGAGGTGGAGTGGCAGGGACTGACCATGAGCTGGCGCCAGGTGGACACAGCCCTGGCACCTGCCCTATGGATCACACAGTCCCCAACACTGTAGTCGGGCAGCAGCCTGCCCACATGTGAGGAGTTGAGTAGCTAGAGACTGTCGCAGTGCCTGGGGAACATTCCCCTCCACCACCTGCACCCTGTAACCAGCAGCCACTCTTGTTCATCTACAGTGTTGTGGACTGTGGGACCTATGGTGCTGGTGCCAAGGCTGTGTCCACCTGGGACTGGGTCATGGTCCATCCTTGCCAACCCCCCACACTTTGGCCAATTGGATCTTTGGAAGTGCCACCTTAGCACTCTTTTTTTTTAATTAAAGATACTTTATTGAAGTTCTAAAATGCCAACAATAAACAATATGAACAACATATGCAACAAAATAACACCCAAAAATAACAACAATACACACCACAACAACAATAAAACCACCCACCAGCAAAGAACATAAGTAAAAAGCCTTAATGAGTGCAAATCTGCCCTATAAGTCAACAAACATATTTCAGAAATAAAGGGGAACAAGATACACTGCATTGTGGAGAAACTTACCTGCCATGCTAACAGTACCCACTAAACTTAGAATAAGGAAATTAAATAGGCTTTGCTCTGCTCACTCGCTCAAGGGAAAGCTGAAAGGGGAAAACAAAGTATGTAGTTTACTCCATTTTTTATTATAGTCACTCATTCTATTACGGAGGCTAGCTATCATCTTCTCAAGCCAAAGGTTATATAGGAGCTCATTAAGCCATTCAGTGTCCAAAATGTCCACTTGATCCTTCCAGTGATGGAGTACCACACGTTTCACTGACAAGGAGATCATGGACAAGTAATATCTCCGCTCCCTGACCCCAACTCCTGAATAGTCCCCAACAATGCAGACTTAAGGGGTGAAATGGTCATCTAGCCCCAGAAGGGGGTTTGCCTCTGCCTTATCATATCCCATAAAGGGGCCATCTTAGGACAGTCCTATAACATATGGAGAAAAGACCCTTCCAATTGTCCACACCGAGTGCACAAGGAAGAGATCAATTTGCCATCATAGCCAACTTAGTGGGAGTGAAATAAATGTTATGCAAAATATAAAACTGAGTGAGACAGAGTTTGTTGTTAGTCATTTAAAGATAGCGGTCTGTCCAAATGCATTCCCAGTTAAAAGTGCTGGCAGGGAATGCAGAAGACCAATAGTGGGAATACCTTGTACTGTCTGGGAAAAGCCTAAGGAATAGGGCAGACACAATTAGAGATGCTACATGGGGCTGTCAGGCCAGGGTTTGAAGCCCATGGAGAAACTCACCCTGATTATTAGACCAGGTTCCTGTACCAAACTTGCTAATCAGTAAATTTAAAATTTGGTAAATATAGACAATGCATTTAGGCAGTAAATTTAGCACCGCTAACAAATCTTGTCTTGTACTAATCTGGCCACTGGAGAGAAAGTCACATACTCTTATACCAATTAACTGAGGAAATCCTTTAGGAGTCAACAACTGTTACCCTAACTTGAAATTAGGATTATTACACAGAGGCTGGGAGATGTCCATGAATCCAGATCTATCCCCCAGCGGGGATCACCAACTGACCTGCGGACCTGCTGCTGCCTGGGACCAGCCATACTCCCCAAGGCCCCCGACTACCACCACAGCCCTGAAATAAGATCTATCCCCCAGCAGGGCTCACCAGCTGACCTGCGGACCTGCTGCTGCCCAGGACCAGCCATGCTCCCTGAGGCCCCCGACTGCTGCCACAGCCCTGAAATAAGATCCATCCCCCAGCAGGAATCACCAGCTGACCTGTGGACCTGCTGCTGCCCGGGACTGGCCGCACTCCCCGAGGTCCCTGACTGCTGCCACAGCCTTGAAATAAGATCTATCCCCCAGTGGGGATCACCAGTGTGGGCTTTAATTAAACTATCTTGGCGAGCTGTCATGGACCTTTTTGGTCTTACTGTCTCTGTGATACCTATGTGGCCTATGTGACCAGTTGACCTGCAGACCTGTTGCTGTCCTGGACCAGCTGCACTCCCTGAGGCCCCTCGACTGTTGCCACAGCCCTGCAATAAGATATATCCCACAGCGAGGTTCACCAACAGACCTGCAGACCTGCTGCTGCTGCCTGGGAACAGCCACACTCCCTGAGGCCCCCGAATGCCACCACAGCCCTGAAATAATGTATGGTGTGCTTCTCGGCTCCTGTGGCTTGAAAGCCAAGGATACCATTGGTTACTCGGCCTCTCTGCCACACCATCATTGACTACTTCGATCTATTTCAATCTTGGAGCACTCTCGGTGCCTCTCACAGCTGCCTTCCAATCTGATTTTTTTCATCGCCTGAATTTTGTCTCCTGTCTCACAACCATTTGCAGCTTATGTGCCTTGGTAGAACATTTCTTAAATGCTAGCACAGGACTTATCTAACTCGATTAGTAGAAACTTATTTGCCTAATACTTGACCTGAGTATAGTACTGTGTCATTACCTGCTGCTGTTAATCCACCACTTTAAATCTATTATTACAGCCATTTAAATCAATGTGACTAGTTAGAACATCTATGAATGATTTCCAGAATATTTGAACTAACAAATGGGGAGAGGGGTGCAGCAACCCATACGTTGAATGGGAAGAACACCCCTCCCTCCTCAGCTAGTGGTAAAACAGGAGTTCAGCATGTTTGCAGTTCATTTGCATCACCAGGTAAGGAAAAAGGTACCACTCCCCATACAATGCACAGGGGAAACGCCAGACCTCACCCAACAAGTAACACACTGAAATCTGGCCAATGGAAAATAATGTACACAAATGCTTGCAGTCTGGGAAACAAAATCCCAGACCTGCAGGCAATAATGACAGAGGCTAAACTGGATATAGTAGCAATTAGCGAGATGTGGTTCACCAGTAACCACACTTGGGAGAGTTCAGTACCTGGCTATGTACTGTTCAGAAGAGACCAAGGTGCAAAGGGGGTGGAGGGCCCTGTATGTCAATGAAAATATCAAAGCTACAGAAATTCAGAATACACATAAGGAGCCAGAAGAACTGTGAGTCACCCTGGAAACAGGAAATGGGACAGTCATAAGAACTGGGGTTGTCTACAGGCCCCCAGCCCAGGGGAAGGACATAGACACATCACTGTTAGAAGATATACAAAACATGACAGCTAAAGGGGAGGTTCTGATAATGGGAGACTTCAACATGCCAGATACAGATTGGTCAATACCAGCAGGAACATCTGCCAGAACTAGACACATGGTAGATTGCCTGCAGGGGGAGGGCCTCAAACAACTGGTACAATAACCCCACAAGAGACAGGGCAATCCTAGATCTAGTTCTGACTAACAGGGAAAGGATCACAGATCTCCTAGTAGAAGGTCACCTGGGGGCCAGTGACCATCACATGGTATGGTTCAATTTGGCCACTACTATTAAATCATCCCATTCCAGTGCAAAAATATGAGACTTCAGAGGAGCTGACTTTGATAAGATGGCCAACAGAGTTAAGCTAGCCCTGGCAAAAAGAAATACAGGTGAGGGGGTACAGGCAAAGTGGGCAAGCATTAAGTATGCAATACTTGAAGCAACATGCCATTATGTTAGAGAGAAAAGGAAGTACAAAAGAAGAAGGAAACCACTTTGATTCTCAAAAACAGTAGCAGAAATGGTCAGAGCCAAAAGGCTGGCCTTCAGGAAATATAAGGGAACGCAGCAGGATGAAGACAGGGAGGCATACCAAACTTCCCTAAGGGAAGCAGGGAAGGCAGTAAGGCAGGCAAAGGCCCAAACTGAGGAAACACTAGCACAGACAGTAAAAGAAGGTGACAAGACTTTCTATAGATACATTAGTGAAAGGAGAAAGTCCAGAGGGGGTATTGCTAAGATCAAAGGAGATAAGGGGGTGTGTGATGAGGAAGACCATGTAAAAGCATCTATCCTAAATAGATACTTCTGTTCAGTATTTACAGAAGAGAAGGTAGGGCAGGGCCCACAGCTCGGCAACATGGACACAGGGGAGAGGGAGGTGAGCACTAGTCCCTTCACAAAAGAAAGGGTCCTACAAAAGCTCAATAAGCTCAGGGTGGACAAGGCAGCGGGACCTGATGCAAATCCCAGGGTACTAAAGGAGCTAAGGGTAGAACTAACAGAGGCATTATCAGAACTGTTTAGTGAGTCTCTGAGCACAGGAGAGGTGCCAAGAGACTGGAGAAGGGCTCATGTGATCCTGCTCCACAAGAGTGGTAGCAGGGAGGAGGCAGGGAACTACAGACCAGTCAGTCTTACCTCAGTAGTGGGCAAGATTATGGAGGCACTCCTTAAGGAAAGGATAGTGCAACACCTGGAATCCATAGAAGCACAGGATCCAAGACAGCATGGGTTTACAAAAGGAAGGTCCTGTCAAACTAATCTCATAGATTTCTTTGACTGGGTAACCAGAGTGGTGGATCAAAGGGAGCAGTTGATGTCGCCTACCTTGACTTCAACAAAGCTTTCAATACTGTTCCACATAGAAGATTGATTAATAAGCTGGGTAGGCTCGGTGGGTCAGAAGTTTGTCAACTGGGTGGCAAACTGGTTGACGGACAGAAAACAGAGAGTGGTGGTAAACGGTATACAGTCAGAAGAGATGCAAGTCACAAGTGGGGTACCCTAGGATCAGTCCTGGGGCCAGTCCTCTTCAATATCTTCATACAGTGACATTGCAGATGGACTGGAGGGTAAGGTTTGTCTGTTTGCAGATGACACCAAGATCTGAAACAGAGTAGATGATCCAGATGGGTGGGCAGAATGAGAAGAGATCTGGATGAACTAGCAAAATGGTTGGAAGAGTGGCAACTGGGGTTTAATGCAAAGAAGTGCAAGATCATGCACCTAGAGAAGAGAAACCCGGAAGCCACCTATAGGCTGGGAGGGGAGTTGCTGGCAGTCACAAGGAAAAAAAGAAACTTGGGCATCATCATCACCGATGACCTGAAATCATCCAAGCAGACCACTAAAGCAGTAGATAAGGCTAGGGGGATGTTAGGGTGCAATACTGGACTTACCACCTTGCCTAGGGCACTCCCCTTCCCCCTTGCAGGCACTTACCATTATCTTTGTTCGTGTTGTTTCACCACCTAATTGTATCCCGTCTGTCCCATCCTACATTAAAGCACCGTGCCACCTTGTCCTAGAGTCAGCCCTGAACTGCCTGTTAATTTAGTTATGTTTCTTGTCTCCTCAATTTGTACATGTATGAATTTCGTGCCAACCTTGCCCTAGAGCTAGCCTTGAAACTGCCTGTATAATTCTTATGTACTCTTCTTTGTTCCTCAACTGTTCAAAGTATACCTACCTTGCTCTAGAGCCTGCACTGCATTGCCTGTTATTTTACTGTGTATTCCTTAGGCTTCCTCAATTGTTTATGTATGAAGTTTTTACCTGTAATTCTCCTAGGTCGCACCTGAAAATAGGCACTTGGCTGTCTAGTGTGCTTACCCGGTTAACAAAAGCAAATAAATAAATTAGTATGGGTATCATAAGTTGAAAGAGGGAGGTAATAATCCCTCTTTACAAGACACTGGTTAGGCTCCATCTGGAGTACTGTGTGCAGGACTGGAGGCCACACCTTTACAAGGACATTAACCAAACTGAGGCAGTCCAGAGAAGGGCAACCAAAATGGTGCAGGGACTGCATCAGAAAACATGTGAGGACAGATTAACAGAGCTCCATATGTATACCCTAGAGCAAAGGAGGGAGAGAGGTGATATGATCGAAACATTCAAACACCTTAAGGGCATTAACAAGGTGAAAGAGTCTAACATGTTTCAATATTAGAAAAATAGCAGGACACGAGGACACAGCATGCAATTAGAAGGAGGCCGATTAAGGGGTAATGTGAGGAAGTTCTTTTTCACAGAAAGGGTGGTGGATGCATGGAACGGTCTACCTCAGGAAATGGTGGATATGAATACAGTGCAGGGCTTCAAACAAGCATGGGATAGGCATAAGGGAGCAAAACAGATGAATATGAATAGATAGCCCATTGACAGAGCAAAGGCCAATGGCACATTTATAAGGTTGAAAAAGAAATGGGCAGACTGGATGGGCCTTGCAGTCCTTATCTGCTGTCAAATTCTATGTTTCTATGTTTCTCTGGCTAGTATTTTTTAAGTTTGCCAGAAGAAATTTTATTGTCTGTCATAGGATATAAGTGTAGAAGATGTGTAATAATGTGCTGCTGTAAACTGGTTTTCTGTGTATTTTTTCTATCCACTTCACCTCTCTCTCTCTCCCTCCCGCTCTCTCTCTGTCCATCTGTACTGCGGCACCACTTTCACAATAGCCCATACACCACCACCCCATCCACTGCTATTTTTCACTCCAAGTGCTTTGCACCTCATCTCCCTCTACTTTGCTAAAACCCTTCCCTGCCCCCAGGCTTAATCTCAGCCATTTGTCCCACCCAGCTCTCTTGTCCCTGCCTCTCACTACCCACCCCCCAATTACCCTCGCTTTGTCTCTGCCTTCTTATTCACTGCCTTTCCCTCTTCTATCCCCAGATCTATCACCCAGAGGGGATCACCAGCTGACCTGCAGACCTGCTGCTGCCTGGGACCAGCCACGTTCCCCAAGGTTCCCAACTGCCACCACAGCCCTGAAATAAGGTCCGGTGTGCTTCTCGGGTCCTGCAGCTTGAAAGCCAAGGATACCATTGGCTACTTAGCCTCTCTGCCACACCATCATTGGCTGCAGCAAACTATTTCAATCTTGGAGTGCTCTCAGTGCCTCTCACGGCAGCCTTCCAATCAGATTTTTTTGACCCCACCCCCTCCAGCCATGCATATTAAATACACTTATTCCAAACCCAGCCCCAGGCTCAATCTCCTGATTGGTGTATACTACATCACCCAGCATCAGCTTAAAGACACATTGCTGCTACTTCTATTGCATACCTCTCCTCTGCCCCATTCAAAGACCTCTGAGCTAATCACTGTCTTCACTTCACTAACGTCCCATTCCTGACATAGGGATATACTGTTGGATAGGCAGTTGTGTAACATGAAACAAGAAGGAACACCACCCAACAAATGAAGCATGGCCAGATTCAGGTCCCCAGCTATTGGCTCACACTGGCTACCTCACTTTCTGGCAATATTACTCCTATCTCCCCTGGTAGGAGCCAAGGAATATATTCTACCTAGTGGCAATCACAGTGAATTGCCCTTGCTAAGAAACTCACCTGCACCAAAACTGGGTGCATATAATTGGCAGGCTAACTACCAATTAGTCCCTTGGCCTTACTGTCTCCCTAATAGAAGAAACACTGCAATGCCTGTCTACCCTGAGATTGCCATGGCACTGATGCGCACCTATCCTATCAGGAGTGAGCCACAGAAACATGATCCTACTCCCCACAAATGAGCCAGAGCTCTTAAAACATGGTTGAAGCACTACCTCACCAGGATTTACATCCTCCTACTACCAATATCAGGGAACGTCCACCCAAACCCAGGCCCTGCCAGATCAGTGAACACCTCAAATACTGGATATCTAAAACTTGCTGCTATCAACATCCATAATGTTCTTGCCAAACTTCCCCAACTTTAGGCCTGGATAGCAGTAAACAAGCCAGATATATTGGCACTAACTGAAACTTGGCTCTCTAGAAAAACCCCTGACACCCAAATCTCAATTGATGGCTACACCACACTCAGGCTAGATAGGTTGGCTAAAAGAGGGGGAGGGTACCTCGTCTACCTGTGAGACAATATCAGTGGACAAATTCTGCCGCATACTGTTAACACTATAGGGACTCAAATCCTCCCTATCAAACTCTATATTGGTCACCAGGGTGAAACCCTATTACTCACAACTGTATACATACCCCCAGGAAAGCAAAGCCCTGGCCTTGATCAATTCTATGACTATTGTAACAAAACTAAACAAGGATGGGAACAGATAATACTGGGGGACTTTAATATAAACTGTTTGGCAAAAAACTCAGTCTCTGCAAGGGATAAAATACATAGCCTGTTCCAAACACAGATGGTCACGCAAGCAACCAGACTAAACTACCAAACAGGAACCAGCACATTTATTGATTGGGTGCTCGCTAATACCCCTGAGCACATCAAAAGCACCATTGTATTGCCCAACACATTAAGTGATCACTCACCAGTTGTCTGCTACTGGATGAATGAAACAAAAAAAGACCCTCTCCTGGTCACCAGGAATCATATCCTCATGAAAGGACAGCTTGGGATCCTCAGAAGGTACCTGGCAGAAGCTGACTGGACACTGTTGGATAATGGTGATGATGCTAACACAGCCCTCGACTACTTCATATCCATCTTCAGTCAGGCATGCGATTTATTTGGACCTTACAAAACTTCCAAAGTTAGAGGATTCTCAAACCCTTGGCTCAGTGGCCCTCTATTCAATAAAATGAAATTGCAGGACAATCTCTGGCACAAAGCAAGAGCATCAGGATGTCAGGTGAATACAATGGCCTAAAAAGCTGTCAGAAATCAGTGTACTAGGCTAATAAGGAATGCCAAGACCTCCTACTACAAGGAGCATCTCACTAAAACCTGGTGAAATGGAAGGGAATTCTGGAACAATGTCAAGTCCCTGACTGGTAAGGAATCAAAAGCTCCACCTGACCTTATTGTATCCCCATTGGGCCCACTGAAGCATCTCAGGGACATAACCAATGTCTTTAGTGGTGCATTCATGGACCTAAGCTCCATCCTACTGCCTGACTACCTCACAGCCCCACCAACCACAATCCACCCTTTCCTGACCCCTCCCCCTGATGGAAAAATTGGCCATCCATGGTTTTACTTCAAGCAAATCACCATAACCCAGACAATCAAGTATGTCAAAAGAGTCCTGGGAAAAAACAGAATCAGTAGTGACATGGTAGACATGAAGATACTGCCTCTTGTCTTGAATGAACTAGCCCTGCTAATAACCAACCTCTTCAACATATCACTTCAGGCATTCATCTTCCCTTACAAGTGGAAGACTGCCCTGGTCACCCCATTTTCAAAAATGGAGATAGAACCAGCTTAGGAAACTATTGCCCAATCTCCATACTTCTGCCCCTCTTGAAAGTTCTTGAGAGAGCTGTCTCAGACCAGCTCACAGAATACTTTAACAGGTTTGACCTACTCTGTCCACAGCAACACAGGTTTCAGCAAAAACATAGCACTGTAACAGCACTAATTGATCTCACCTCCTACTTGAACGAAGTGCTCGACTCAGGTAAAACAGTGGGTTCTATATTTATAAACCTCAGCAAAGCGCCGGCCCAGTGGCGCTGAGGGCTGAGGCGCTGGCCACTGCACCTCGCTCCACGCCAGCGACCTGTGATCGGGAATGAGCACAGGTCACCAGGGGTCAGCTCAGGAGGAGAAGGATTGAGCATCCGAAGGACTGCTCTCCTTCACCAGGGGCTGGAGGTCCACGGCAATTGGTGTGTGGTTGCTTCCTGGCAGAGGCTGGGAGACTGCATGCTTGCTGCACTCAGGGGTGGAGCTGAGGGCAGACGTCTGGTGGGAACATGTGCGGACACATACGCGCCCCCTCTGTTGACATCATTGCATGCCTTCCATTCCAAGGAGTGGAAAAATGGGCGCAGTTGACGGCTTGATGGCCCATGAGCTTAGCCGTGGCCAGGCACCCAAGTTGGATTCGTGTTCCGTGGGGAGTCTGGGGGTCTTCCTGCAGCCCTGCTGTGGAGGGTACAACCGCAGGGCTATATGGGTGCCTGGGACCACCTGGGTAGAAGCAGATGGTGGCCGGAATCCCCAATCTGATGTGGAGACAAGAGGGGAGCAGAGTGAGGCAGTCCTGAAAAATGTAGAAAAATCAGAAAAAAAAAAAAAAATAGAATCCACCAAAGCATTTGATACGGTTAACCACCAGATCCTGACCAGCAACCTTGGAGCCCTAGGCCTCTCCACAGATACCACTGCCTGGATCAGTAACTACCTAACAAACAGGACCCAGTGTGTTAAGATTAGAGGGATTATCTTTGACCCAAGGCCAGTAACACTTGGAGTCCCTCGGGGTTGATTCTTGAACCCCTTCTGTTCAGTCTGTTTATCAATGTCCTCCCATATCAATGTCCTGCCAAAATGCTACTTTACATGGATGATGCAGTACTCTCAGTCTCTGGATCAAACACTAAGGAAATTAACTCGGAACTGCAGCTTAATTTCAATATCCTTGAGTCCTGGTTCACCCAAAACTGACAGCTCCTTAATTACAAAAAGATGAAAATAATGCACTTCTCCTTGACACACCCAAAAAGAAAGCTGCCCCCCTGGCCATTCAGAGTCAAAAAAAGAGACATCATTGAGCAGATCCCTTGCTTCAAATACCTTGGTATCTACATAGACGACACTCTCTTATTTGCTCCTCATATAGACCACATCATAAAATCCATAAATATAAATTTTGGAATTCTTTATCAGCATAGACAGGTGTTCACATCAGAGACCCTAAGCCAGGTTACACGGAGTTCCATTCTGTCTAGCCCATGGACTAGTTATCTGTTATGCTGCTTCTGACACAATGCTTAGTTTCGTGAAACTTTTACTTAACAAAACCTGTCGATTAGTACTAGCGGCTGAACACTGCACCTGCACCTGCAGCCTCTACAACTCTATTGGATGGCTCCTGCTGAACCTGAGAGCCAGGTATCAGGCTTGCTTGATAGGTAGAAAAGCACTACTTGGACTCTCCCCTGCATCCACAACCACTCTGTTCCAATGCACCCAGAACCCAGAAGTTACTAGATGATCAGCCAAGTGTGCACTCCAAGTCCCACTTAAATGAACCTCCCTTGCTCAACGATCCTTAGCCTATCGTGGGCCAAAATGGATCAATGACCTACCCACCTCTCTTTCAGAGCTCACTAAATTGGGGCCTTTCAAGAAAGACCTGTGTGCCTCCCTGTCTACTGAAATCCAAGGCAACAGCTGTCCCTAAAGCACTGGTTACCCCTGCCCTATATCTTCCCCTCTGCTCATGTATCACCATAGTATTGCCCTCTGTTGCCACTACCCTATCCCTACGCCCCTCTGGAACAGCCTAGTCACCTATTTGTTTACCCCTCCACCATATCCAGAACTCTGTCAGTTCATCCCCTCCTATCTAATCTCTTTTGCCAGCTGTTTTACAAAGCCTCTTGGCTGCTTCCTTCACAATAACTCCTATACCTATTCCCTCTATTTGCCACTATCCTCTCTCTTCGGCCCCCTGAAGCAGCCCAACTACTCTCTCTCCCCCAATGCCTCCTGGCTGCTTCCCTCATGGTAACCTCCTAAACCTGCTGCCTGGGATTGGCAGCCACTATCCTTTCTCTTCTGCCACCTGAAACAGCCCAGCTACCTACTTACCCCTCAGCCACTTTCTGTACTCTATCCATTCTCCCCTCCTTTCTACTTTCTCATCAGCCATTGACAAAGTCCCCTAGCTGCTTCCTTCACTGTGACTGAGCACTTAGAAACAAAACTCCACCTAGTTATTAACTTTAATAAACAACTCCTTGTAGTCAGCATATATCTGTTTTAGACTAGTACTGAATGCTTTCTGACATGTTAATTTTGTGTAACCACTGCTCACCCTGTATCTGCTATTATGTTTTAGGGTTTATGCTTCTTGAATGTTCTGTTTTGTACTGTACTTCACTGACATGGAATCTTTGTAAAAGAGCCATAATGGCTCAAAGGTATTAATTCTGCAACCATAAATAAATGAATAAAATAAATAAATAAAATATTATATCTCAGCACCCAGCACAACTGAGCATGCACTTTCACAGAAATAAAAATAACTGAATTATGGATCTAAGGCAGGAGGAGATTGGGGAAAACAAAAATGAGACAATCAGGAGAAAGAGAGGATTCCTTGATTAGGGTCCTTTCAATCTGGAGCCACAATGGTATATAGTGGGGTTCCCCCTCCAGTAGGGGGGCAGACTGGCCATCTGACATATTTAGTAATATGACTGTCCGGGTAATAGAGGAAAAAGTTGGGTAATTTAAGACACCCCATCATTTTCGGTGCCCCTAGATGAGTATGAGCTCTCCTTGGAGGTTTCCCTCACCAAATAAAATTCAAAAGAAGGCTATGAACCTTCCTAAACCAACTGAGGGGAAGCAGTAAATTTAGAAGATTAAGTGGATAAAAAAAACAGGGAAGAACATTCGTTTAGATAATATGAATCCTGCCTTGGAGGGATAAATAAAGTGAGGACCATCTATTTAATTCTTGTCGAAGGGTGTTAAACAGATCATCTAGATTCAAGTTTTTCATTACAGTAACATTCTGGGTGAGGGTTATGCCCAAGTATTTCAGCCTAGTAGACCAGGAGAGGCCCAGATCTAGAATATCCGACTTGAACACCCTCAAATTTAAGGGCATTACCATTGTCTTGTCCAGATTAAGCTTATAATTGGAAAACTTCCTGAAGTCACTGATTAGGGTCAACACTACAGGAATGGAGATAGTAGGATGAGAGACATGGAGCAGAATATCATCTGCGTATGCAGAGAGCCTGCAATCAAAGGGGCCTACAGGAATGCCCTATATGAGGGACGATGTCTTCAGTCAAAACAGCAGGGGCTCTAAATATAAATTAAACATCAATGGGGACAACGGGCAACCCTGACTGGTACCTGAGTGCAAAGGAAACATCGAAGACAGCAACCCATTGCAGTATATTTTCTCTCTTGGTTGCGAATACAGAACCTGGATCCATTTAATAAAAGTGGGAGGGAAACCAAACTTACTAAGGGCAGTAAACATGAAGGCCCAATTCACCCAGTCAAAGGCCTTCTCCGCACCCAATGAGACCAGAGCCATGGGATGGTTGGCCTGCCTAGATGCAGGGAAAATATGGGACAGTTTCCATAGAAGATCCACTGAGGAGCGACCTCTCACAAAGCCCACCTGCTCTGGACTAAGTAACCCTCCCAGACTTGCGACATTCTGTTGGCCAAAATCTTCACAAAAATGTTAACGTCATAGTTCATAAGGGAGATAGGATGGTAGTTTGTAACTTTGTCTAAGAGTTTGCTTGGTTTAGGTAAAACCATAATAATAGCTTCCAACAAGGAAGGGTCTGATATCCCAAACTCACAAAAATAGTAGTAAAGCTGCTGAAGCAGTGGCACCAGTTCCTTTGCAAAAGTTTTATTGAAATTCGATGGGAAGCCATTAAGCCCCAGGGTCTTGTCTAAAGGGAGAGAGTTAACTGCATCTAGAATTTCTTGGGTTGTGATGGGCTCATTAAGAAAATACTGTTGATCCAGAGTTAACAGAGGAAGCATGATATCAAATAATTCTGTGTTTCAGCTATGGAAGGTGGATTAACAGTGGAACTGTACAACTGATGGTAATAAAACTCAAATTCCTGAACTATTTATTTTGGAGAAGATTTAAGGGAGTTGTCCATTAGGGAGGAGATAGCTAAGACAATTTGAGGTGCCTCTATCTTCCATAGGCGCAAGGCGAGAAGGCAGCCTGCTTTATTGCCCTGATCAGCATAATGTAATTGGGTTTTGAGAGGGGCATATTCAGCCCATTCTCTTAGGATCTCTGCATACTTATCATGCAAAACCCATGTGAACACTCTCAGAGGCATCGGGGGAGATATTCTGCTCCAGGTCTCTGATCTTTGTTTAGAAGGAGAAGTAGGGCAGCATCTTGTTTGCGCCTCCTCATGGAGGCCAACCTGATAAATTTACCCCTCAGGACACACTTCAGAGCGCACCATACTTTATCAGCCTCTGGAAGGGGACCATTATTGTGCTCCATGAACTGAGCGATGAGATCCTTATTCTTGCTGTAACCACATCCTCCTTAGGCAATGGAGTGTTCAGTTTCCAGATCAAGTTCCTGCAAATATTAGGCAACACAGAACACTCCAACCACATAGGACTTTGGTCTGACAACACCCTCGGCACCATCCCCCTGCTCAGAACCCCAAATAGTAAACTCCAACTAAAAAAAAAATAATCTAACTGAGAAAAGGACCTGTGGAGTGGTGAATAAAAGGTATACTCCTGGGCAGTGGGATTAGAGATGCACCACAGGTCACACAGCCTCACCGTTTCTACTATTTCATGAAGAGAGTTCTGAGTGGGGGTAAGGCCGGAGCAACGAGGGCCAGACTTTTTGAGGTCAGAAGTAATTGTCAAATTCCAATCCCCAGCTAATATGATGGGGATATGGACAAAGGGGGCTAATAAATTAGTCAAGTTTGAAAAAAATTGTAAGTGTCCTTATTAGGCCTGTATATACACCCCAGGAGTTCCTCTGAGTGGTTTAATACTCCGCTTAGTAATAGGTAGTGCCTCGTGGGTCCTCTATACACTGTAACATTTGGAAATTAATCCCCTTAGCGATTAGTATAGCCACCCCTCTTTGGGTTATAGAATTACCAGCTGTGTATACCTGGCATATGGCTTGCTTATGGAAGAGAAGCCCTTCTGAAGTGAGCAGGTGAGTCTCTTGAAGGAATGCAATTTGGGAATGCAACACTTTAAGATGCTTAAAGATTTGGTAATGCTTCACCTTAGAGCAGGCACCTTAACATTCCAAGTGACGTATTTCATAGTAACTAAGTTAGAGCAAACCTAATGTGGACAAAGGTATCCCCAACAAGCAATGTAGATTGCCAGCAATATTTAATTAAATATCTCCATTGAGGTAGCCCCCATAACAAGCCCACAACAAATAGTATCACCCCCCAAAAAACAGAATAAGTGCAGATTGCCAGCACACAGAAGTGTTGGACACCAATATATGGGATAAGTAGAGAAAATTTCTGCACCCATCAAACTGGGGGAATGGGGGTTGAGACCACATCCCAGCCCTCCCAAATACCAAACAAATACAGAAATCCAAGAGATAACAATGTAATTGTATTAGGAAAAATATACAACTCCCTCCCACCCAATCCCCAACAATATAACAACCACTACTAACACCCCCAGTTCAATCTACTCAACTCCCACGCCCGTTTGGGCCAGGATGTTTATAAATGCTACCCATAGCATGCACCTCCTCCCCCTGCCAAAATGTTCTAAATAGTAATAACATGTGAACCACCTAAATGAAAAAGGCAGCGGACCAGCAGTATATGTGCAAACTCATGACCACCCCCAACAAAATATGCATATAAACTCCACAAAAACCACAGTATAAAACAAAAAAGAAGTGAAACAATAAAATGAATAAAGCAGAGGGCATAACCGCCCTAGTGTCCATGGAGGCAGACTGCCTGATTCCAAACCTGAAAAGAAAATGATAGTCCTTAGTCCAAACAACTAGGTCCACTACAGTCTTTGTGCCGACTCAGGAAAACTGAAAAATTGTAAGCCATTCATCAAGGCGCAGGACATGGTCACTGATCCAATCCATCATTGAAGAGAAAGAAAATCCAGGCTCCATGATTCCATGGCCCCTACATAACTAAGAGTTTGTCAGTGATTATGTGCAGAAGGGTCAGCTCTCCACACACAGGAATGTCCGTGGACTGTGAACCCCCTGTGGGAGGGAGAAGGCCAAAGAAGGTGGGAGTGTGCCATAGTCAGATGCAAAATCTTTAGCCAGTCTGAACTCCCACAGCACTGCTCCCGAGAGAGAGAGCGAGAGAGAGAGAGCACTAGCCCAAAGTCCTCACCAGGACCCAGGAAATTAAAAGCCATTTGAGCCCTGCCACCAAAACAAAACCAGGGAGCATAGTGAAAAGAGGTAGAAATTCCTCCAATGCCTCCAGCACAAGTACGCACTTCCACACAGCTTCAGACTGATACTGCTGCTAAGGCTCCACATGCCAGATACCTGCACTGGAAATAAGCAGGAGGGTGATGGGGAAAAGAGAGGGGCAGGGCTCAGAGGGAAAAACAGGGAGGACCGGAGACTAGGAAAATGATGAGCTGCAGGATGAGAAGACCAACTCATTAGAGCTAATCAGATTGGCTGATGATAAAAAAAATGTCCAACATAACAACAATCTAGGGCCATCACATACTGCAAGCCACAGTTTGCTTCACAGGCTGCACAGTCATTTAAACAAATCAGGGAACAGTTTTGTAAGTTCTGTGCTGGCCTTCTCCACCGAGTCAGAGCTGTGCCACTGACCTCCTTGCTGAGCCTGGATGGTGGAGGTGTAATGAACTCGGTACCGGATGCCCGCATCAATTAATTTGGAGACCATAGGCTGCAGATCTGACCTCTGTTGATGGATGGAGTAGGGGAGATCCTGGACAAGTCTAATTTTCTTCCCCTCCCATTGTAACTTTTTCTTGTCCATGACCATGTCCAGCAGGTACTGCTTACCCAAAAAGTTGAGTAAGCAAAAAATCAGGGGCTACGGAGGAGATCCTGGTGGAGGTGCTGGCTGAGGAGATCTATACACTTGTTCCACTAAGTAACTGGGCCCATTTGGAGAGGGGCCTGTGATGTGTTCACACAGTTTCTGCACAAAAGGAGTTGCAGCTGGCTTTTCTTCCCCCTCTGGTAAGCCCAGCACAACAAGATTATTTCTCCTGGACCATCCTTCAAGATCTTTAAGATGATCCTCCATTTTTTTAAGGCACTACTGGAGTGTGGTTACCTCAGGATCTTGTCTGGCTCTCCAGTCCTTGAGGGAGGATACGCGAGCATCATTATCACTGGTCCAACGAGCAAAGGAGTCCACTGAGGACTTCATACTTTGTAAGTCCATTACCAATAATTCAAGGGTGTCTTAAATAGGTGAGAGCTCTTCTAGGAACTTAGCCTTGGTAAGAGCAGCCTGGGAGGTAGCATTAGTAGAATTCCCCACAGGGTGCACTTTAGCCCGCCTAGAATTTTTGTCATGTTCCGGGGTGGGTGGCTGGGTATGTCAGGGAAGTGGAGTCTTCATTTCTGAATCCATAACAAAGTTGGAATGCTCCCATCTGTAGCAGCAATGTAAAGGAGAGCTCAGGAATCACTAAGAGTGCAGAAATAATGAAATTAGGTGGATAAAGTTAGCAATTTTTGGCAAAAGGTCAACGTTAGCAATTTTTGGCAAAAGGTTAGGTACTATCTCCAGGCACGTCTGTTCAGGCAGCCATCATGTGACCTCCTCTGCCACCTCAGCACTCTGATATTGTCGTCATGCACCTGTCACTCCCTAGTGCACCTCTGTGTTCTTTTTGCTCTGGGTCCTCTCCTTGCAGTTCCCCCCAATTGCTGACCTGCCCAGCAGTGGTGCATGGCCCTTACACTGCCTCCTGGCTGGGCTAAAGTCAGCCCCTGTTGTGACCATGGCAGGGCTTCTGAAATTCCAAAAATGAGATGGTGTAGCCCCACCATGGTGCAGCTACCCATGTGACCTAGCACACAGGCACATCTGCCACAAAGGTGGCACAGGGTGGCTTTGGCACATGGCATCCTGATTTTGGTGCACCCTGCATTCAAAAATTGAGATTGACAACTTTGCTGCAATGTGTCACTCATGTCATAGCCATTTGTTGCAGGCACCTTGTGTCAAAGTTTTTGTTTTGAAAATCGAGTCACCTGACTTTTGATTGAGCCATACTATACTCATATAGTGGTGTCTGCCAGATAAGATGCAGTGTTACAGTGTGTGACATTTTCCTTCATGACAAATGCCATTAAACTGCATTGTTTCCTACAGAATTCAGCAAAATTCTGCAGGATCAGGAGTCTGACCCTGGTGGGATCCACTGTATATCACATAGTCTCACACATTGATAAAGGAAGGTGAAAAATAAATAAGGAAAAAGGGAACATGAAATGAGCATGACAGTAAAAGTTAAAGATAATTTCAAATGCTTCTATAATCATATAAATGGTACAAAAGGTAGAAACAAACATGTTGGCCACTGATTGAGAAGGGAAAAACAATGTAATCTGAGGAGAATATGGTGGAAATACTTACTAAATGTTTCTGCCGTGTGTACCATGACAAGGAAGAAATTAAACATACAAACAAAGACTTTGGTGAAAGTACAAAAATGCAAATACAGTATGCACCAAATTGTACAATGGGGTCTCTTTATCTGACAGCCTGATTGGTCAGCTGGGGTCTTTACCCGTGGATAAATCCCAGTATAACCCATGGGTAAAGTTCCAGTCATCCCAGCTGACTGCCGCACAATAGCAAAAATCACTACATTACTCAGTGTCAACTTCAGCCCTGTGATCTACACAGGTCATTAAAAAGCAGTTGCACAGGATCAGCTCCATTCCTCACAATCTCCACAAATCACTGTAACCCCCCAAAAAAAAATCATACAAAGAAATGAAAAACAAAACAGCAACTGTCAGCAAGCAAGTTACCCGAAAATGTCAATTAACCACAGAAACAGCAAAACAGGGCATTGAGCGTGTCCAAAAAGCATCCTTTTTTAGAATACAAGCTTTGAAAGCTTCACACACTTAAAATCAGTTTTACAGAATCCCATAGTGTCCACAGCAGCACAAAGTCATTGCGCTATTAGAACAAGCGCCAAAACATGTGTAATCTTATTTTTTAAAACTGAAGCTGTAACTGCAAGCATGCACATTACGATTATCACTAGTGCGCATGCCTGCAGTATTGACTTCATATTTCAAACCTAATGGACCACTCCTGCTTTTCATAACCATTACTTTCTAAAACTGTAATAGTACTTAGCAAATTCAAACATCCCTGATCTCTCTGCCTCTTCTAAACTTCCTACATTTTTACTGTCTTGCTCCCACTTCACTCTGTCTTACTCCTGGAAGTACCGTCACCATTCTCAGCTCTCATCATGTGTTACCTCAGTCAAACAGGGGAGCCACTCACACCATGCTGTCTCCCCAGACTAACCCCCAGCATCAAAGTATCTAGTAAGGGATACTGCAAATGTAAAAAAAAACAAAGTAAAAAAAAGGCTAGTAAAAGCTTCCACGGATTGTGTGCACCTCAGATTCAACCTAAAAACATGGAACTATTTTATTTGATGCAGCAACAAATTCAATAAAATTGATTTAAAATGCAAGAAAACTATTTTTCTTTTTTTTTATCTCACAACAACTAAAGGGGGACCTTGTATAATCACGGTAAACTACTCCAGCATGTGGGTTATTGCTTAAATAACCGGACGCAGTTGTAATCGACAGCCGCATCTAACGGACAAATTGCAAAAGCCAAAAGCCAAACAGTATATTGTGCTATGTTAATTTTACCTGTTTAAGTGGACCTGAAACTCCACATGTAGCGGCCACCAAGTCACACACTAGCACGCATTAACTGGTGCCGTAACACCTTAAGGGGGTGGTAATTACCTACGGCAGCTGCACCCAACTTGCATACAACTTGGTTTTCTAGCCAGACATTAATTAGCACTCTATTTAACCAGTCCCCCAGCACAGTAGCACACATATTATTTTTATTTTGTGTCCTTGCTGTGCTGATTTACTGGCTTGCAAGATACTTTCGAGAAAGAGACCATGTTTGAGTTTGGCAAAGAAAGTGGAAATAATTGAAAAAATGGAAAAAATGCCTAAGCTTAGCATAAGGAATTTGAGTTCACACTTCTCAATCCCTTGGAGCAGTAAGACACAGTACAATACAGTGCAAATAGCACAGCTTTTTATTATTGTGTTTGGTTTGTTTTTTGAATAAATAAATCAAGTTTTCAGAATGTATATTTTGCAAGCAAGCACTATATCACTAAAAGAGCTGAAATCATGAATGTTTTGTGTTGTTTGTTGCTGTTTGTATTACTGTACCGCTTGCTCTCATATCGTCCCACCACAGTACTGCTTTTGCAGCCAATTTTTCATCAAACGATGTACTGGGCACTTCTTGCAACAGATGAAAGGCACTATGTCAAACTAGTCCATTACAAGTAGAGGTGTGTGAAAAAAAAATTTCTCTTGAGGATTTTCCACGAAAGTCAGACTTTTGCTTCTGCAGAAGTTCAGAAATCATTTTGCCAACTTTCGTGGAAATTCCACTTTAAAGCAGTGGAATAAATGTATAAACTGTGGGTTAATGTACTGAACTGCGGGGAAAAAATTCTGCAACAACTGATCACTGTCAGTGTTCAGCTCAGCAGCTTTTTCTCCCACAGTTTAATTCATTACCAATTATCCCTCTGTCTACCTACTGATCACTGCCCACTGCACCCTCCACAGATCGCCAGCCTCGGTTAACAAATGTGCCCCCCACCCCACAATCACTGGCCTCATATATAAAAAAAATAGTTGCTGTCCAGTGCACCCCCACCATCCACTCTCACCTCCATATTAAAATTAAAATCCCTGGTGTCTAGTGGTCCCGCCATCTGCTGATTGCCGAACCCACAGAAATAAGTGAAATACCTGGTGTCTAGTGGCCCCACCCCACCTGCCAATCACCTGCCCCATATATAAAAATATATAGTTGCTGTCTATTGCCCCACCAACCCACAGATCGCCTCTCTATATAAAAATAAAATCCCTGGTATCAAGTGGTCACCTCCACCCACTGATTGTGTGCCCAATGTAGAAAAAAAAAAAAATAATAATTTTCCTTCCCTGGTGTCTAGTGGACCCCCCTCCATATTGCTGATCCCCTTTCAAAGCATTTTTCCCTCATTCTTCTCTGGTGTCCTGTGTGGACCTCTCAGTCCTGGCGGTGCACCATCCCTCCCCATCCCAACCCCCAAGTGAGTGGCCACACAGCCCTCTCTCTCCTTTGAAATGGCTGTGACTCTGAGCTGAGAGAGAGAATGAGCATGCTACAAGCACTCACTCATTCATTCAGCTCAGTGGGTGGCTTTCCATAGAGGAGAGAGGAGGGCAGTGCTGGTCACCGACTCAGGGTTGGGATGGGGGAGTGGGGTGGTGGTGGACTACCTACCAGGGTGGGGCAGTGGAGGGTTCACTAGACACCAAGGAAGAATGAGGGAAAATGCTTTAAAAGGGATTGGGGATAGGAAGGGGGTCCACTAATCATCAGGGAGGGAAAATTATTATTATTTTATTTTTCTACATTGGGCACACAATCAGCAGGTGGGTTGGGGCTACTAGACACCAGGTATTTTATTTCTATTGGTCCAATGATCAACAGATGGGGCAAAGCCACTTGACACCAGGTATTTCATTTATTTCTATGGGACTGATGACCAGCGGAAGGGGTGGGGCCACTAGATACCAGGTATTTCATTTATTTCTATGGGGCCGGCGGTCAGCGGGTGGGGGTCAATAGAGACAGCAACTATATATTTTTTTATGTGGAGCTGATGATTGGTGGGTGGGGTGGAGCCACTAGACACCAGGTATTTCATTTCTTTCTATGGGGCTGGCAATCAGCGGGTGGGGGGGGCAATAGAGACAGCAACTATATATTTCTTTTCTATATGGGACCGGCAATAGGCTGGTGGGGCGGGGCCACTAAACACCAGGTATTTCTTATTTCTATGGGGCTGGTGATCAGTGGGTGGGGGGATCCATTAGGCACCAGAGATTTTTTTTTTTTATGGGGCCAGCAATGGCGGGTGGGGGACCACTCGATGGGGGGGGGCACTAGACACCAGGAGCCAGCTATCGGTGAGAGGGCTGTATCACAAAATAATACAGTAAACTGCAGATGGAATAAATGCCACAGTTTAATGTATTATTCTGCAGTAGAGCCACAAAAGTCTGCTGAAGACAGCAAAAATCCACAGAACACGGTCGGAAGATTCCGATCTCACCATAGGCAAACATGCAAAAGATCTTGAGAAATTTCCAAAATTCAGTGAAAGTTCTGCCAAGGTGGAATTGTCACTTTCTCCCACCCTTAATTACAAGCTGCGCATACTGTACATCATAGGGCTATCAGAACTAAACTGATCACCCGAAATCCAAATAAAGCCTTAAGAAGGGTTGCCATCACAGGAAATAAGACCCTTTGTCCTGGGCCCTAAGCCAAGATCGAATGGGCTCAGTCAGGCCGAGAATTGGAAGGGTAGACAAGGGAGGTGGGAGGGGGCAGAGGTAATGAGGTCATGAAAGAGGCATGGAAAAAGGGGAGACCAAGGGCAGGGGATTGGAGAAAAGTTGGAGAGGGAGAGGAGGGGGTATAAGAAGGGCTTCACAAGAGCAGGCAGACCTATTTTCCTGCTAGCCAGTTGTTTTTGCTTTTACACTGGTCAGCACACCAGTCAGTAATTTTGTTGTAGAATTGCTGCTCAGTATAATTTTTCTGAATTTTGGCTAAGTATTGGAGGTTACAAGGTTTTACTGTGAGCACTAAACCTGTGAGTATGGCTGAGCTTTATATTTATGGGAGAAAGCAGTCATTTGTTTGCCAGATTTTATTAAGCATGCATCCTGGTGACCCATGGAATTTGTCTGGGAAAAGCACTTTGTCTTCATTCTTGTTGCTTCCTATCTATGGTTAAGCTTGATTTTTAGCCAGCTGCAGTTAGTTCTTTCTAATTTCATTGGAGGCTATTTGAAATGGAAGTTTGGTGGTTAAGTACTGTCTGGGGACAATGCAAGACAGAGTGGGTGGTGAGCCCTATGCAGCATTATTGTCAGAAAGGCAAGATCTGGTTTCAGAGTTGCGCTCAGTAAAGTGGGATATGGTAGTCAGGTCTTAAAGAAAGAGCAAAGGAGCATTTGTCTGGAGTGGGTAGCAAGTGGCAGCCAAAGAAGGAGTCATTATTGGTGGACTTTTACACTGAGTTTGAAATGAACAGATCCTCTCTCTGTAGTTTTATTTGCGGTAGTACCGAGTGGTTTGTGATATAGACGTTATGATCAGGAGGAGAGTGCGGCAGGATTTTGGTGGAGGAGATCAGAGCCACGTGACATGCCGCCATATCAGAAAGCAACTGTTTTTTTTTTTTTTTGGCGTGGTGGTGGTCAGCGAGCATCTAAGAGGAAGGAGTCTGAGGGATTTGATTAGCTGGGGAAACTGCCAGTTTTGGCCACAAATCGAAAAAGCAAGTATTTTTTTTAAAAAGGAGAAATTTGTTGGCTAAAGTTGAGGAGTGCAGGGCAGTAGCGTGGCTGCCATTTTGAGTAGGAGCAAGGGGTCACCATCTTAGGGCTTAGGCCATGCAGTTAGGCACCATTTGAAGGGGGGTTGTTTGAGAGTGATAAGAAGCAGGCAATGGTTACAGGGTGAAGAAACATAGAAACACACACTTTGACAAAATACATTAGGTCCTCTTAGCCAACCCAGTCTGCCCATTTCTCCTCTCTATCAGATAAGCTGCAGATCCTAGTTTTATCAACATCCTACATCCTCCTACCTCCCACTAGAATTGCCTTATATCCGTCCCTTGCATTCGTAAATTCCTCCACTGTTTTTGTCCCCATGAACTCTTCAGAAAGGTCATTCCATGTGCCCACCACACTTTCCATGAAAAATACTTCCTCATGTTGACCCTGAGTAATCCCTCTCTCTTCAAATTGTTCCCCCTTGTTCTTGCACATCTCATTTTCTGAAAGATGCTACCCTATTGGACTTTGTTGATTCCCTTGAGGTACTTGCCAGTTTCTATCATGTCCCCCCTCTTCCTCTTTTCCTCGAGGGTATACATGTTAAGCTCTTTTAGTTTCTCTTCAACCGGCTTCTGGTGCAGACCCCGCACCATTTTAGTTGCCCTCCTCTGGACTGCCTCTATCCTCTCTATGTTTTTGTGGAGATGTGGTCTCCCGAACTGCACACAGTACTCTGGATGGGGTCTCACCAACTGTCTGTACAGAGGGATAACAACTTCCTGTTTTCTACTGGCGATGCTGCTCCTTATGCATCCCAGTATCCCCCCAGCCCTACTTACTACCTTCTCACATTACTTGCCTACCTCCTTTAGGTCATCTGATATGACTACCTCAAGGTATCTTTCCATTTTTGTTGTCGTTAGTACCTCCCCCATGCCCCACTGTGTATTCTTCCCTTGGGTTTTTGTTTCTCAGGTACATTCCCAGGTGCATTACTTTGCAATTTTTTGTATTGAAAATAAGCTGCCATACCTTTGACCATTCCTCCAATCTTGCCAAGAACCCTTCTCAACCTTTCTACCCCCCTTGTGTATCAACCCTGTTGCAGATCTTTGTGTTATCTGCAAAGTGGCATACTTTTCCTTCGCAATGTCACCTATAAAGACATTAAAGAGGACCGGTCCCAGTACTTAACCCTATGGTACACCAATAGTAACCCCCCTTTCTTCAGAGTGGACTCCGTTTACTATTACCCTCTGTGTCCTGTTGTCCAGACAATTTTTTTCCCAGGTTACCAACCTGGGACACACTCCCCAGGCTTGTTAAGTTGTTTATTTATCTTTTATGTGGGACTGTGTAAAATGCCTTGCTAAAGTTTAGGCAGGCCACGTTCACAGCCCTTCCCTGGTCTACTACTTTGCTCACCCAGTCAAAGAAGTATATTAGATTCATCTGACATGAGCTTCCCGCTGTGAATCCATGCTGCCTTGGGTCCTGTGATCCACTGGCCTCTAGATACTCAACAATTCCTTCTTTCAGAAGTGATTCCATCTTTTTCCCTACCACTGAGGTCAGTTGTGAAAAGAGTGAATTTTCTGCTGTTATTTTTCTAATTATCGATAAAAAAAAACAAACTAAAAGGTATCTATAAATGAAAGCAGATCCTTTGAGGAAGGAAATTAAAGTTTCCGGAATGTGGCAGGAGCCTGAATCTTGCACATTTGTACCTAATAAACCTTCAGCACTTTTTACTGGTTAGCAGTCTTTATTTTTGGTTGGTGTGTGCTAAAATTGCTTTTGTTTTAATCATCTATAAATGGAACACCACTTGTTTTGTAGATATTTTTGTGCTGAACAACTTTCATGCTCACAGTACCATGTTATATTTCATGTTAAAGTTATGTACGGTACAGTTAGTACAGCTAGTATACATCTGCAGAGCTGGGTATCTCTCTCTTCATTCATTGACATCATCAAGGCAGCCATTTTAGGGGTTTTAGGGCAGGATTTTTGAATCAAGAGAGGCTTGTTTACAATTTTAAAATGCTGCAAAACTGCATTTATCCTACTTTAATAAATGCAGTTTCAGTACAAATGTAAATGACAGCCTCTCCTTTACAAGCCTATGGAGTCATTAAAAAAAACAAAATGTGTAAAAAGAGGGTTTAGGTGTCCTTTAAAGGCCCTGACATAATGTGGTATCAGAGCAGCGTGCATCTCAGTCCCCCTTCCCCCATGTTAAAACAGGTCACCTGACCATGCATTAATCCCCTGTAAACCCACAGTTGCCTTTCCACACTACAAAATCCTGAGTGACAGTAATGTAAAGTTACCTTTTCAGATCACTTTGCCAGAGAAACATGTAAAAAACTACAGCTGTGGCATCCTCATTAGGACAAACCCACCTAGTGGAGAACTACAACTACGGCATCCTCAGAAGGACAAACCCATTGGGTGGGAGAGCTATTTTCTTACAAATGCATGTAAACAATGTTTTTTTCCTAATATTTATTTAGGTAAACTTCTAAAATAAAGTTGCCCATTTTATAAGTGAATTAATCTCACTCCAGGGAATGGGTTTACTGAGCATTAATCCACACCTGGATTGTTGAAGTCACTCAGCCTGTAGCCACACACCACACAATCCCCTCCCCAGCATGGATAAATGCTCAGTAAAACCATGCCCTGTCATTGGTTAATCCTTACTTACATTACCAGGCAAAGTGATCTAAGGCACACTGCATTTCTCATGCAGCCACCCACTGACACTTCCTTTTCTTTCTTGCATTTAGTCAATGCAAATGAAGACTGCCTTCTCCATACTACCCAGCGTTACATCTCCCTCTGCTATCATTTCCCTTTTTTGGATTCATTTTGTATCATTCAGCTGTGTGCCATTTAAGTAGGAATGTTACTTCTGTTTCCAGGTGAAGAAGCTAGAGGCCTGGTGCTCCTCGGAGCAGCAACCTGCTGACTCTCCCATGCACTTAGCATGAACTTCCATGGCAGCATAGGTGCCTTCAGCACCTGAATGAAGACATCTGCACATCTTAGGTGGTTGATGGCACTCAGCTGTGCCTTGTGCCACAGAACCAACCTCACAACCCTCCTGGGGTGGTGGTAATTCAGCATTACTGCACACCCTGTAATGTGTTATTACTTCCCTACAATTTACTATGTCATCCTATGGGAATCATATACTACACTTCCCAGGTGGTTGAAGACATTTGGCTGTGCCTTATGCCCCACCTGGGGCATGCAATAATTTAGAATTGCCCCACACCCTGTCATGTGTTATTCCTTACTTGCAATTTACAATGTGATCCTATAGGAATTGTTTACTGCAATTCCCAGTTGATGTGCAAGTGGGCATGTGTATCCTTGGCTACATAACCACTGGTCTACATTTGGTGGCTTCTGTTACAGATATCTAACTAATCTTAATTTTAACAGATGATTACTGATTTTAAATCTCTGGCAGCATATCCTTTACTACCATTAATGCTGCTCGGTTACGCTACACTACAACAGTGGAACTCCCTCCCTCTTATCTCTACAGTTAGTGGTTTCCATTACAGATGTCTAAATAATCTTAAATTAAAAAAGGCAGTTTACATACTTTTTTAACACAAGATACTTTCATTAGTCTATGGCTCTGCAATGGATTTAGCCCTCCGCTGAATCACAGTTGCCTTAAATAAAGCCTGCCGCCTCCTAATTGGGTCTGCATGGCTTACACATACATGTGATCTGTATGCCAAGGCTGACTGGCTCCAGCTCTCAGGCAGGCTCAGATTCCACACCTGCTTCATTGCAAAGAAAGCTAGCATGGGTCTTATGCCAATGGGGGTGCTGAAGCTCCTCTCCCCCTATGAATGTAGCCACCCAACCAGAAGTTCAGACAGTATGATCTTTAAGATTCTCCGATGTCTCACTTCTCTAGGTGGAAGATTTTTTGCCCACCAAGCTCCAAAATGGATTAACACTCTTCCACCAACTTTGATCGCAGAAACCAAGGTGGGTCCTTTTAAATGGGAGCTCAGAAAATACCTTGTTGCTCAAGCCAGCTGTGACTGTTTTCACTAGACCCTGGATGATGGCTTAACCAGGCTTCGGCCTCACCCCACACTTGAACATGTACTATATAGCATCATCTCTTTCTCCTACCTATCATTCCTGCTGGTTACGTCAATGCAGACGTGGCCTATTCTGGGCTGAATTATCTATCCTATTACATGCCAATTAATGAGGCTCAGATTGGGCTGAACATCCTCCCCCCCACCCCCGGTTCTTCACCAGCACTTAATCTGTTGCTGTCCTCTTCCCTCCTTGTTTAGACTCCTCTAGTCTTCCTAATGTGATCCCTGTGAATGTAACTTCCTGCTTTCAGTCTGGTCGTAATCCTGGCTTACTGTTCTGATTGAATGCATAAAGCTATTTATCATAGTCAGTTTTACACTTTTTTTTTCTCAGTGAACTTACTGTATTACCAACTTAGCTGTATCTACATCATGTCTGTCATGCTTTGTTTTTGCACTGTCTTGGAACCTATGTAACAAGCTTGATCTCAAGCTATACTGTACTGTCTTGTTTTTTTGTAAATGACGTGGAACCTATGTAACGATCTTGTTCTCAAATGGTGTTATCCTAGGTCATACATAAATAAATAAAAATGTTAACCTTCTGCCATCATGTCCTTTACCACCATTCACACTGCACAGTCATGCAAAGCATCTAGTACCCCAGGGCTTCTACACCAGTGGCTAACATCCTGCATTGACGAATGCTTGTTCCTCACTTAAGGTGACTGATGGAATGTTGACAGTTTACAGCAGTTTTTTTTCAGTGGAGACTAATCAGAATGCTGGTGTTAGTATACAGTTCTATTGTTCAGTCCACTGTCCGGGGCGTGGTTATGGCCACATTATGGAACAGGAGTTCTACATTTTGATTGGGTACATGATGTTTTCTGCAGCATAATAAATATTAATAACAGACTTATCTTCTGAACTACACTCTCAACAACAGGCAAAGTAATGCAAGCATTCTCAATCAAAAAATTAGTGCTTACTTTACTGAACATGGGGAACTCACATTTATGTAGCTTTGGGTTGCTGGAGTCGAGTCATTGCAACAGAGACATTGAGAGCAAGCAACCAGCAGGCAGATGACAGGGTTACCACCTGTCCTTATTTTTGCAGGACAGTCCAGATTTGGGCAGCTGTGTCCTGCAGAAAAACATGAAAAATACTAAATGTCCTGACAGTATAGTAGAAAAAAATTGTCTGACTTTCCTCTAAATGCTGCTAAACAATATAATACCTTAATTAAAATACCTTAAAATAAGAAACACTAGAAACAGCTAAAAAACGACAACACTTAGTCTTAATTCTGATTATTTTGAGAAAACAATTCTGTTGCATTGGTCAAGATTACATATTGTCCTGTGAAAAATCATGTTTCAGTAAGAAATGTCCCACTTTGGGCTTCCTAAAAGGTGGTAACCATAGCAGATGAGTGAATGGCAGACCTGGTACAGGATTGTCAGGAAGAGGCAGAAGGTGGTACTTGCATTAAACTATAAGATCCTGTGAGGAATATGACCAAATGTTGACTGTTTGCTAAATGTTGTACTTATCCTGCCTTAAAGTAATGTATGCCAGCCATGATCAAACACAATATCACATAGGCAAAAATGTGTCCAATTATCAGAGGGATTTTCCTCAGAAATTAATACTTCAATGTCAAGTTTTGGGTGCTCAATTAGCAATTCATTTATTCACATATCTTTAATACACTGTTATCAAACTTCATCAAAATCCTTTGTACATCATATATATACTTTCAAATATTCACATTCCAGTCCACTTTAGTTCTTGCCACTTTCTTCCTTCATGGCCTTTGTCTTCCATTCTTCTTGGGGCCCTGATGCGTGACCCAACACACTCTTCCAGTTCATACCTGCATTTTATTTATTTCCCTGGGGCTGGACACCAAGAACCCGACCCCCAGTTTAATTTCTGGTCAGCCCTCACCCCCCCCCAAGTTTTGCAGCTATAGCCTGATGCCCTTGACCCAGTCTATGCCTAATTACCTCCCCTATATCTCCCTCAAACCTCAACCTACCCCTCCGCTGTGCCCCTCCCACTGTCCCTTCACCTTTACCCTCCCCTTCCCTTCCCCTCCCCTGTTCCATTGATTTCTTTCAATTTCAATAACCGTCCACCTGGGCCGGTTTTAATACTCCTGTTACCCTCTTAGCTGCAACCCATATCCCAGGCCCTTATTGGCACCTTTACTGCACTCTTTTGACAGCCTCTTACCACCTGGGTACAATTCACTGTTGCCCTCTGATGGCAAACCAGTTTATTGGCCTACCATGGCCACCACCCTCATCTGACAGTCCATTCTGTGATAGCTCTCCGGCCCTCCAATCTGCTCCCCCATTTAATGTATCCGAGACTTCTTACCACATCTGGGTGGATGGGTGGGCTACAATTTCAATCTTAGCAGAAGAAGGGAGATCAGCTCTCCTGCATCTGTTTATATAACCCTTCAGGACCCCTAAGGACCCCAGGCTAGCTCCACCCCCACAGCCAGTCACCTTGCCCTAATTAATTTGCACCATTTTGCTCACCTCGTGACCTCATCTGGCCCCTCCCCCTTTCTCCTTCTGTTCCTAGCCTGTCATTCCCCCTCTACTTACCAATCCACACCCTTGGCATTTCCTGCAGGAAACCCCATGACAATTTTGGTTGCCCTGGAATGGCAACCCTATTTGTCAGAGGAATTTTCCCCCAGAAATGAATACTGCAATAACAAGTTTTGGGTGCTTAATTGGCAATTAATTTATTTACACATCTTTAATACATTGTTATCAAACTTCATCAGAATCCTTTGTACATCATATATGTACTTTCAAACAATCACATTACAGTCAACTTTAATTCTAGCCCCTTTCTTCCTTCACAGACTTTGTCTTCCATTCTTCTTGGGGCCCGGATGCATGAATCGACACCCTCTTCTAGTTCATACCTCCATTTTACTTATTTCCCTTGGGCCGGATGCCAAGAACCTGACCCCAGTTTACTTTCTGGTCAGTCCCCCCCCCATGTGGCAGCCATGGCTGGATTCTCTTGACCTGGCCCATGCCTGATTACCTCCCCCTCTATCCCTCCCCTCAACATCTCAACCTACCCCCACTGTGCCCTGTCCCTGCTCCCCTTCCCCATTTTTCCTCCTCCTTTCACTAGCCTGCATCCTGCCTAGTGACAGATAGGCTTCCCCCACCCTTGGTGCATTTCTCTCCCACCTTTCTAGGGCCCCGATTATAGGTAGGATGAAAAAGGACATGCCCACTACTGAGAGGTGAACCTCATTCCCCCATAATGTCCCAGGACAGAATATGAGCTATCCCTGTGCGACATGTAAATGCCTTACAGCTCAGTAATCAAATAATCCACCCACCTGTTAAGGCTCTTCCTGGCCTTCTCCACCGATCTAATGTCCCTAGCATGTCTCCAGACCCTTCTAGTTATTATCTCCGACCAACCTATAATGACCTGTGGCCACCAGTTCTTAAAGGTCCCCAAGTCTGCTTTTATGTCCCTAAAGAGCTCCCCCCATGGCCTGTACCCTACATCATTTCCCTCCCCCCGGGTGGATTATTTGCAGGTTTGGCTGGGGCCACTTCAACTTCTGTTCTTCTAGCACTGGTAACAGCTGTGTCCATTTCATGCCCCAAACCACTCTCTACTGGAGTCTTGTATTCTCAGCTGCCTGCTCAAGCTGTCTCCCTCCTAGCATAGATGAAGCATGTCTGTCTGCCCAAATAAGTACCAAATTATCCACACTTGTTTTTGTCACCTCCGGCCTGTAGGTACAAATCAGACAATCATTACTTCATTTTCCTGGCATACCTCTTATAACAGTTTGATTTCCACCTACCAACATGCTTCACTTCATCCTCAAAACCCCCTTTGCTGCCTGCTCCAAAGCATTCTTCTATTCTAAATGAGTGTGGTGAAAATTTCTTGGGATCTTCCCCCACTAATGCTATTCCCTTTTTCAAGACCCCACCTACTTGATAACAAGTAGCCAGGGACCAATCATCGTGCATGAATAACTGTTTTCTCCCCTTGGGTGAAGGACACTGTACTCCTGCAGAGCTGACACTGTGAAAACAACCTGACCTGGCTGACCTTTCTAATACAATCTCTACCCCGACTTCTGCCTGGTCTGCTTTGGACCATCGCAGCCATAGTGTCACCTGATCAGCTCCCCAATGGACTTCATCACACAACAAACCCCCTGCCATGTCTGTCTTATTCTTTGTAACCACCTCACCCACCCTGAATGCTCCCACTGCCATGACCAGAAAAATTGCCCGGAATAAGCACATCTTGTACCAGGAGGTGCATATATGCTCCAATGCCTCTAGTAGTTTCACCAGTAACAGTCCAGCCACTGGCTTCCTAACATCTTCTGGCCTGCCCTGCATCATCTGCCACCCCATCAGCATGCAACGTATTACCTTAAATTTGTTCAGATCTGCCCAACATCTAAGGCTGGATGCCCGCCCAGTGCCTGCTACTTGAACACCCATGGTTGTGTGAGCCATGCCCGCTTGCCATTTTCTGACTACATACTATGCTATCGCTCCTCAGTTATGGGAGTACTTACCTCAAATCTCTTGTTACCAAAACTCCCAAAAAGCATTCCAGGCCCCTTTGTATGCCTTTATCATGTCTGCAGACCAAGAGCTCCAATACAGCATTCGGGTTCCTTCTAGCCAATTTCCCATAACTGAGGTGGCACCCGATTTTTCTGGATGGTGACTTCTGGCACCAACGACCTGAACTTGTCCAATGGAAGATGGAAAAGGTTGTCAGCTATATCATTCTGAATCCTTTCAATGTGTCTCACCTTGAAAGACAAGTTGATTTTTAGCCCCAGTAACAACAGCTGGCGTAACACCCAGATCACCGTCTCAGTGGACCCCTTCTGTCCATGATAACTTCCATTACTGCCTTGTTGTCAGACCAGAATATAATTCTCTGATTCTTCAACCTCCTCCCTCCCTCCCTCCCCATATTAGCATTGCAACCATATGGGAAATATTTCCAAAATGTAATATCCTTCCATACTCCAAGCCGGTCCCACTCCCTAGGCCATGCCTCAGATATCCAATCACCCTGAAAGAATGCCCTCATACCCACTACCCCTGTAGCATCTGTGTACAACTCCAAGTCCATATTAAACAGCCAGTATTCTTGCCAAAACATGACTCTACTGTACCTGTTCAAGAATTGGTCCCACACCTGTAAGTCTTGGCGTACCCCTTTGGAGATATCTCCCTGGTGGTGCGGCAGTTTTGCCCCACCAAAGGCCCTAGCCAACCATCAGAAGAATGCCCTGTCTGGTGCTATTGCCTTGCAGGCAAAGTTTAAAAGTCCCAGATGCTGCTGTACTATTGCTAATGGTACCCTCCACTTGCTCATCACCTTTTGCAACATTCCCTTCATTTTCTGAACCTTGTCCTGCAGTAGGAGGAGTCTCCTGCACTCTGTGTCCACTTCAATGCCAAAACATTCTAAATTCCTGGTGGGCCCCTCTGTTTTTCCCTCCTCTACAGGTACCCCAATGACATGGTGCATGTCCTGAAAATCCCTCAACATTGCTGCAGTCCCTTTCTTCCCCTGTCCTACCAAAAGAAAGTCATCTAGGTAGTGAACTACTGCTTTGTGCCCATACCTTCCCCAAATACCCACTGTAGCCAGGTGCTAAATGTCTCAAATGCAGCACATTCTACCCAACATCCAATAGGCATGGCCTTGTCAAAATAGTACCTCCCTTGTAATTTGAACCAAAGCAGATCCCAGTCTTTTGGGCAGACTGGTAGTAAAAGGAAAGCTGTCTCTGTGTCAGTTTTCGCCAACCATGCTCTCCCACTGCCCTCATCAATTCCACAGCCTGGTTGTGGGTCACATATGATATCACACTCACCTCCTCCAGGATGCTATCATTAACTGATGCTCCCTCTGGGTAACAGAGGTGGAGGAGCAGGAGAAATTCCCCCACTTGCTTTTTTGGTACCATCCCCAGGGGTGACACTCGGAACTCCTCAAAGGAAGGCTCACTGAATTGCTCCTCTACCCTTCCTACTGCTAATTCCTTCCTAATCTTCCTGGTTACTATGTCTTCTTTATCCCTGACTGAGCCCAAGTTTTTTGCAGTCATTTTCTTCCATGCCCCTTGACAGCCCAAACTAAACCCCCTTGTGAATTCCTCCCTTAATAGTATTCTCATTTCCCTATTTGGATATCCCCTGATCCATTCATAAATCATTTCAACCTTTATGGGAGTTTGTGCTAAGGGGAAACCCTGTCTACTCACATGTGGCTTGACTTCATTAATTTCCATCGTACCCTGCCCCATACGCTCCACTCCAAGTAGCACCCTTCCCCCTTCCTGCTTGGTAGGAGCAGCCCCACGGGACCCAAAGTAGCCCCCTCAAAAGGACTGCTCACCATAGATCTGTGAAATGGACCTTTCTCCCAGTGACCTATGGCATGACACTGGGTGCTGCCCTGCATGCATTGAGCAAACGTGCTGGAACTTGCAATTTGCTGAAGTGCATGATGCCTTATTATATCCACAGCACTCTTTGCTATCTGGGTGTTTCCTCCCTTTCTGTTGCCATCCCCCCACCCCCACTCTGTCCAGATAGTATCCTCACCCAAAGATCTGTATGGGTACAATCCCATCTCAGATCCCCTTGGGACACCATCCTTTGCCTAAAAGCCTCATCATACCTCTGCCACCCATATCCGAGCTTCACTTTGTATACATTCTTAATGATGGCCAAATATGCCAGTAGTGGCAAGGCCCAGTCCAGTTGCTTTTCCAAAAGGATAGCATTAAATATTGTGAAACTCACTTGCCAGGTATCTATGTTCTTGCCTTTGTACGTGATGTCCTCTGAGGTTTACCCGACCAGTGCCAAAGCCACTGCCATTTCAGACTTTCCTACTATCTCCCTTTGCTCATATTTTTTTGCAGTCTCCTTGTCAACTACTGCAAAGATATCCACATATTCCGCATGCCAAATTTTCTCTTTAATAATCTGTGACACATGGTCCCCCAGAGTCACACCTGGCACCCAGTCATTGCCCTTCCCTCCACTTTTTCCCCCTGCCTCGGGCCCTGTCTCATGCCCTTTGGCACATTTCAGCTCCTTAAGTACTTTCTCCATTTCTTCTAAACCTTTATCTCCCATGTCACCTTAGATACATTCTAGGTAATCCTTTAGGTGGCCATTTTTGGTCAGATCGACCTTGCCCTTACCATTCCCTATGTCCAGCTCTTCTGGCTCTGAGGATATCAGCCATTTTCCTTTCCCTTTCCCATTTCCCTTTCCCTTTCCCAGCTTTGCCTGGTGGTGTATTCCACTTCTTGGACCCCACTTCCTCTTCCTCCCTCTTCTGTACTGCATTAATGAGCTCTGACATGTTACTGATGAGGGCTGCCACTTTTCCGTCAGCTAAGCGCTTGTGGCTGGTGTTGACATTTTCTTGGGTGCCATCCTTAATCAAACTTAAAAAAATGACACAGACATAGTGTTACTTCCTGTCACCTTCCTTTACCTGTTTTTTTTTTATTCTTTGTTCCTCCCTTAACGGGTCCCCTTTTCAATACCTAGGCCATTGCTGAGGCACCCCGCCTCCCGCTCATGCCGTCTCTGGGCCAGTGTCTGGCCCTCTCCCCTTATGTGCATTGTTCCTTCTTTCTGACCCTTTTGCCTTTCCTTTTGATGTTTCCATTCCCCCTTTTTCCCCAATCATTTCAATTTTTTTTAATCCCCCCCAGGCTTGGTGTAAAACCTTTCCTCTGGTTGCCATTCCTTTCCTCCTAGGATCATTGTCTTCACCCTGCCTTATCAAGCCCTGTGGTCTGAGCTGATCATTAGGCCTGCTTGGCTGGCCGATATCTTAAGCTACCCTGATGGCTGCCATCATTCACTGACATACCCCCCCTGCATTCTGCTGCGAGCTCCAGGCCCATCCCCTTTCCCCTTTTATATATATATATATATATATATATAAAATAAATTCCTTCTTTCATTTAAATTTTGTTTTTAACAGCCCTCTACCTGCCTCTCTTTCCAGGTGAAGCCTGCACTTCCCTGCTGCTAGACTCCATTGCTCCCCAGTCTTAGCCCCTTGATGCTTCGAGGATCCGTCCTCAGCTATCAGACCACTTAGCACACTCCTTGGCTTACTCAGCCCTGTTGCTTGTCCCACTTCATTGGCTGGCTACCCTCCTGGGCATGCTTTTGTTTCTTCCACCCTTTTGTGTCTCATAGTCTTCTGCCTGCTTGCCTGGCCTACTTCCCTTGACCCTCCCGCTTTTGGCTGACCCACCTCCCTGAGCCACCCCCTCACTGCAAGGATCCCCGAACACTTATACATCCATTAACTTCCCTCCACAAATGTGATAGATTTTATTTTATTTTTATTTATTGTTTCTGCCCTGCAAAGACCAGGTCTCCAGCTTTCCTGAAGGGCTATGACACGTGGGGCCGTGCTCAGCTGCCATGCAATAGGCCCCAGACAAGATGGCTTTCTGTTGCCCGCATGAGGATGCACTTACTGCCATCCATCCTAAGTCTTTATCTCTTCTCTTTCTTTTTTTTATTTCTTTTTTTTATTTTAGCCCCTTTGTTTTAAATTACTCCAGCCTCCAATGCCCACGTATTCACCATGCTGAAGAAAAATGCAAGCTGGGGGGAAGGGGGTCCTGTTCCACCCATCCCCCACATCTAAACCATGGCTATGAGGACTTCTCTACATCCAGATCACTCACCACATGGTCAGGCCTGCTCAGGCTCTCAGGCATTCCCTTTAGGCTCCCTGTGCTGTGCTACCGAGCGTATTCTCCACTTGTTCCCTAGCAGACCATGCTCAGCCCTATTCTTTCTGTGGCTACACCCCAACCCCATCCTACAAGCTCCAGGCAAAATCGGCTTGCACTGTGTGTCTGCTCCAATGTGCTCTCAGCCTAAATGCCAGCCAGAGCACCTCTTCCTGACCTGCCAACTTTAAACCGCTCACCACCAGCTGCATTCACCCATGTGCTTGATTTTACTGGGACTTCCAGCAGCTGATTTTGCCACTACTTAATGCTATAATTCGCATCCTCAGGCAAGAAAACCTTAACCTATCTATTTGTTTCTCTCTTTTCTCTCCCTGATTCTCAATCTGCAGCACTGACTACTGTATTCCTGCCCCTGTGGGCTAAGTCACTGTACTTCATGAGATGTTTTGAATTCTTACAAATGGTAAACACCTTCCAGTTGAACTATAACAGAAAACCAAACCTTCAACCCGCCAGCAAAGTAATCCTATACAGTAGCGATTCCTATATCATATTACTAAAGCAAGAAATCAAGAGATGTTTTTGAATTCTTGCAATGATAAATACCGAATGGTTGAAATATAACATAAACCAAACCTTCTACCAAACCAGCAAAGTAATCCTAAACAATAGCATTTCCTATATCCCATTACTGAAGCAAAAACTCACATAAAACAGAGAGGTGCCTGTAGCATTTCAATCTTCAGCTCAGCTTCTAACATTTCAAAACAGGCCACCCCTCCCCCGAGCCCTATCTAGCCTTACCTTATGGTATCCAAAAACGTGCAAGATGTGTGCCAATCGAATGTGCTAAGACCTACTATAAGTTCAATCTTAGTAGAAGAAGGTGGATTCCCTCTCCTGCATCTGCTTATATAGCCCTTCAGGATCCCAGGCTTGCTCCACCCCGACAACCAATCACCTTTCCCAAATTAACCTGCATCATTTTACTAACCTCATGTCCTCATCTGGCCCCTCCCCACTACCCCCCCTTCTCCTTCTGTCCCTAGCCTGTCATCCCCTCACCAATCCACACCCCTGGCATTTCCTTTAGGAAACCCCCTGACAATTCTGGTTGCTCTAGAATGACAACCCTATTTCACACCACACATACATTTAATATATTGCGATTTTAACAAATTTTACAGTACTGCATACGTTTGTGTGTTAACAAATAGCAAGGCATTTCAAACTGCAGCAAGATGAATTTCTGCCTTACTACATTTCAGAAATGTTATTAAGGCATTGTTATTGTCTTTCTGCAGTTTTGCTTCACTTTTCTTGTGACAAAGAAAAAAGACAATAGCCAGATTTAAATAATCTTTCTGGTGATGTTAGTACACATCCTTCCTCCAGCCTCCACAGGGCTGAACAGCCAGCAAAAAAAAATCACATATGATGGGTGAACAGCATCCTTTTGCTAATTAAACTCTCTTTGAGTTGCATTTTTTTTGGGTGGGTAGGTTAACTTTTAAAACTTTACAGGGAGTCAGATAATCACAGATCTACTGAAGTATAATGTACAAAGGATCAAATGTGAAGGTTAAAAGCACTCAGTACTGTATGACATTTGATAGCGAATGCTGAAGTATGCCTTTGTCATTTAGTATAAATTCTTGTTTTGGAGGTATTATTACTGGTACTGAAGAATTCCTTTTTTGTAAAAAAAAACTATTGCTTATTATTCATGCCCGATGTTATCTTCACTTTACAATTCCAATTTGACTGTTTGACACATTTTGCTGTAGAAAACAACCCTGTTTGAAATATGTCATGATTAATTTAAAAACTATTGCTCATTATTCATACCTAATGTTGTCTTCTCCTTGTTTTTCCCATTTGGCTGTTTGACACATTTTGCTGTACAAAACAATCCTGTTTGACATAAGTCATGATTCATTTTGGTGTGACTCACATTTCTGAAATAGGCTTCACCAAATAATGTTCTCATTTCTCTGTTTCATTTGCTGACTTTAGGAGGTAGATGGCAAGACATTAAGTTATTTTACAGCATGTAAAACCATCATAGGGTCATTCATTTGGCAATGACATTCTGTTTTAAGATGTGCAGTGTCTATTTTTTTCTTTTTAGACTAACCTGTTCAGTTGACAGTGTTTTTGTAAGAGTAGTCATAGAATGTTTTCCATGGGGGATGCATGGGATGACAGGGTGTTTATAATCATAGGTGCCTGTAGAATTCAGCTGTGTTGTGGACATTTTACAGCTCCTGTTTCTGGAATGCAGTGTTATAGCCAAGGCCACTGATCTCTAGTGACTGCATTAATGAAATTCTGTTTTCAAGATATGAAATTCCAGGATCACACCAGTGATTACTAGCTTAATTTTTTTATTTTACCAGGATTGTACTATCAGTCTTTTAGTTTGTGTTTAAAAAATCTGAATAAAAATGTTTACTGTGCAATAAATTCAACAAAGCAAAATGGAAATAACACAAGAATCAAATTAAAGAAACATACAAGCTCCATAAATTCACTGATCTGGTATAAAATTCCAAATTCCTTGACATTCTTTGTTTTTACCAGTGTGTAGGCAGTCTAAATTCCAGAACTTACCTGGTTTTACCAAAATTAGCAAAAAGCGTGGCCTTAGCTATAGCCAATTCCTGCATGTCTGCATAATTGTCTGCAGAGCATTGTAAGCAGCCTGTATCCTCTCCTGAATCAATCCTATTTATGTGCACTCCTTTTCAGCCTCTCTCTGTCTCTCTGCATGCTTAAACCTGCCAACCTGGAGCTATTATTTATTCTTTAAAAAGTCCCTACCATTTTCTTCTTCTCTGTGCTCCTTCACGTGACCCTTGTATCACAAACTTATACAAACTGTAATTGCAAATAATAGATAGTACCCACACAATGATTGAAAATACCTGAAGTTGCATCATCACAGCATCTCAAAGGAGTTAACATCTTATTGCCTCTACACTGCTCCCAGAACTGTCCATACTGATACTTTTACAGTAGCTCAACAAGGGCCATGCTAGCAAGCCTCTTATTTGCAGAAATATGTGAGAGAAAGGAGCTTTGAAGTCTTGCTCATAATGGTTTCCTCTAGTTTGTTCAGAATTTCAGTCATGTCCATAACATAAGACCTAAGGCCACTGACAAATGACTTGATGTAACTGTCAGTGTGCTGTGACATATATCCTCTATATGAACTGGGACATACTAGGAACAGAGGAAAGGTTAAGTCCCTGTGTGGATGATATTCAGCTGAGCTGCAACATGGGGACTACCTTACCCCCAGTCTGCAACCTACCCTATTATGTCAGACTTGGCTCCCACCTCATCCCAGTGTGTACCACTGTTGTGCGAGTGCAAATGTTGTGAGATCATTACAGCCACTAATGATTTTGTTAACCCCTGTAATGGTGTAAGATTGCAGATAAGAACATTTATTAGTTGTGGTGTATTTGGTTTCATGCAGTTGTGGTTCCTACTATGTAGGTAAGCTGAAAAGAAGGTGAAAGGAGAGGGCGGGAGATCACATGAAGGCAATAATTTATAGCAACATAGAGTATGCCTTCCCAGCTGACACTCATCAGTCGGTCAATCTCAGCATACACGCATGGCAGTTCACAGGGATCGAGATTACATTTTAGGGGCCCGGGAGGGGTTACTGTATGTTAAGATTGTTCTAGCATGCAGAGAGACCTTTTGGATCATTAAATTACAAGCCACCATCAAACCAGGCCTCGATGACAGAACAAAAAATCTGGATGTTATTATAAGGCTACATTGACTACAAAAAGTAGATGGTTTACACAACAAGTAGTATCAACATGGAACTCCATGCCAGAGACTATTGTCCATAGTAGCAACATGGATGCATTAAAAAAAAAAAAAACACTAGATGATTATATGGGTAATAAAAGATCTGAATACTACCACTGATTTGTGGCGAGTTGCATAAAGGCTAACGTCAACTAACTCTACCCAACTTCTATGATGATTCTATGTTTGAGACTCAGTCTCATAGGATCTCTTTATAGTTTACCATTAAAATCCATTAACCCTTAGGCTGCTGACAGAATAAGAATGCATAGTAATTCAGGAGTGATACAGTGTATCTGTCTGTGGCACAGCAAGGGTTAATTGCATTTATCTTTTACTTTCAGATTCAAGTTAGAGGGATGCCTGATGCCTTATTATAACATATCTAATAGTTACAAGTTATAGTATCTTGGAGTACAGTTACCCCTTTTATACCATGTTAATTCCATGTTTTTGATTATGTTTGTTATGCACTCTACTTGGTGAATAGCGCTATTGCACTTTTCATGTTCCTGCTCATGTATCCCCCCACTGCTGTACCTTCAAATTGTACCATACAAAAAGCATTACAGCACAGGGGGACTCTTTGTCTCTTGACAATGTATCGTTGTGTGAAACATTAATACTGTTCATGTTGGTTCTTACTCTTGTTTGTTTGCTGTGGTATACCAAATAAAACTGAAATTTAGCAGTATCAGCATCTCTCTGCTATTCTTTGTAGTGTGTGAGTACGTGGCTTGCTTTGTGAGTATGTATCTGTGGTTTCCAGAAGTAACACATACCCTGGAGAGGCTCTTTTGTTTTTCTTTGAATCCCCTACATCTGTTGCTTCCAACTGGAGATGCTTATCTCCTTATCTACTTTCTAAAATCTGTTTTTCTAGAAAGCATCAATCACGCACTTTTTTTAAGTTAAAACTTATTAAATTTCATCAATAAAAACAGACAAGACATACATGGCAATCAGCAGTGCATAGCATTTGATCCACTTAGGCATTGCATATCATGACTTTGCAGATATAATTAACTGGTTGTTGTAATGATCAGGCATATTTTGCACTTCCAGGATTAACTATGGGTTCTGTCAATGGTTGTACACCCACCAACCACAGGGATAGGCTTGGTGTACTATATTCAGTGCTATCCTAACTATTTGGGAAGTTACTTTACATGTTTATGTGAAGTCTTATCTAAAATAGAATTTAACTGCATTGAGCAGGGATTTCAGCTATGCCCAGCCACACTTATGGAAGTGCCAATAAGGTGGCTATGTTAATCACTTTATAAGTACTTTTGTTCTGGGTCATTCTATAGCATTTAGGAGTTGGAGTCATTGTCATTTTGTGGAGATTTCTGGATATGTAGTACATGCTATCTAGTGTTTTAAATTGTTGAATTTTAAGATCTATAAGGGATGTAGCTTGTCTTTAATTTAGTACAGTTCCATTCTGATGTATCCATTCCTTATTCATTTCTTCACTAGTGTTCCATATCTTCTGCATCTCCATGCACATGTGAGGCTAGCAATGTATACCATATTGATATCAAAGCATAATTCTGTAGTAGCATCATAAGGCTTGCCTCCCATTCTGATTAAATTTGTTTTGGAAATCCCGAGCCCTAGTTCCGTGAAAGGGCACATTGTAGCTGCAGAAGCCTATAGCTGTATGAGGTTTTTAAGCCATATTTGAGTTGTTGGATTGTGAAGGAAATGTCTTATATATTGAACTCTCAAGATCCCCTTCATTCTCCAATAGGTCCAGTTAACTTTTGAGCCATTGATAAGGAAGGGTCAGTTACCCACAGGGGTTGGAAAGCGTCCTCTGGAAAGATGCTTTGGTAAGTTTGTGTAGTTTTAAGAGTACTGCACATGTTATGTGCAAACCCATGGGAGAGTCTGATAATGAGGAGGGTACTGGGCTATAAAGGAATGTAGCCAAGCTTCCTCTGACTTCTTAGCACACTTTATGCTTCAATTCCAGCAACTCTGGAGTTTTTGTTGCAGGGTAGCATTCTTCTTTCATAAGGTACCAAGGGGACACATTGATCAACTGAAAAGCCCAGTAGCACAATGAGATATCTGGAAACTTAAGGCCCTCTTTGTGCATAAATGTGGCTAATCTTTTTAGTAAACATCAAGGCCTTTTGTGCATCCACATGAATTCTGTTATCATTCTTTGCAAGTCTTTCAGTGATTTATTCTGGATAGGCCAATGCAACATGGAAAGGACAAATGAGGTTCTAGGTAAAATGTTCAACTTCATGGAGGCTTTTCTTTGGCCAATGGAGAGTGGCATTTTGTTCCATCTATCAAGGATGGCTTTTATGGTTTCCTTTATACAGTGGCACTAGCCAGTATGCAATGCAGTAATGCCACTGTGTATCAGAAAATTCTGCACTATACTGTGGAGAACAGTATAATTAGATGACAGTTAAGCCCTTTTGTCACACAGCATTTTGTGACATGCAACTTACTGCAAGTTAGTGCATTGCATCGTGGCTGATTCCATTGTAGTTCTTATGTTGTTATTTACTGTATCCTGAAGAGTAGGATGCAGTTGTATGACAAGGTATTGTATGGATTTTGGTTTCCATTGCATACCTGAGTTTGTGATCACATGGCAATTTAATTTGTAATTAAGCAGTAGGACTTCTGACTTTCCTGCACTGAGTTTGTAACCAGAAATCCTTTCCAAACTGATTTATAATTTACAGGACTGGTTGTATAGAGGTGTCTGGATTGCTGACAGTCAGGAGGATTTCACCCACATAGGTCAATAAGTTATGCTTCTCTCCCATGATATGCATGTCTTTTATTCTCTGGTCATGCTATAGCTCCCTCAGAAGGGGTTTGAGTCTATGTTGAACAATGTCAGGGACAGGGGTAGCCTTGTCTAGTTCCTCTATAAATAACAAATTCCATAAAGATGAGGCTATTTGTGTACACTGCTGCTTTTGGATTGTTGCATAGCAATCATATTATAGACAGAATACTCGAGGGAGGGGATACCCATCAGTCTTAGGAGTTTAAATAGCTAGGACCATTTGACCCTATTAAATGCCTTTTCATCTGAAAGTGTGAGCAGAAAAGTCAGGTCTTCACTATTTGCTGCCCTGGTCAGATAATCCTCTTTCCAGTTGTTCTCTGAGATATGATAGTCTAGCATGGATACTGTTTGCATTGCGCTAATGAGTTAGGTAAGGACTTTGAGAAACTGAATGGCCAAAAGTGTGCCTTCTTGTCAATATTAAGTAGCATGAATCGATATGCTGAGAACAATGCATGGTCCTTCTTTGGTTCTGGAAGTAGTGTTATGATACCAGACATCACTGGTTAAAATGTTGCCTTCGTGTCAATACTAAGTGGCATGATGAGTCGGTATCCTGAGAACTATGAATAGTCTTTGTTTGGTTTTGGAAGTAGAGTTATGATACCAGACATCATTGTGTCAGGTAATATGCCTTCTTTAATAGATTCCATGTAGACCTTCTGTAGACTAGGAGCAAACGCATCCCAAAAGGTGGCATAGAAGTTTGGGGAGTATCAATTACTACCTGCTGCTTTTCCTGTAAGGAGATCTTTCAGGACCTCTCATATCTCTGCAAACTATATATGTTTTTACAGTAGTTCTATGTACTCTTGTGATAATGTGGGGATCTGTTAGTCTTGCAAAGAGCCATTCATATACTCTGAGGTTCCAGGAGCTTCTGTGTCGTATAAGTTCTTGCAGTACATGGTAAACTCTGCATTGATTTCCCTTGGGATCTGTGGTCACCATTTGGGTGTCTGCAGGCCTTGAAGCAGTTATGATCTCCTTGGCTATCTCCCATTTTAATCAAAATGTGAGTATCTGAGTTGTTTTTGGTCCATATGCCACATAGTTTAATTTAGCTGTTCTGTACATGAATTTTGATGATTCTCTAAGTTCCTCATTGTAAGTTTTCCTGACATTCATTAACTCTCTTGAGGCCTTTTCTGTGTTACAGGTGTTCAGAGTTTCTTTAACTTTCTCGATATTGGCTGTCGGCTTTGTTCTTCTTTTCAGTGTTCTCTGCCTCTGGAAGGTGCACATAGCGACCAGCTTCCCTCTAAGGGTACATCTGAGATCCTCATAAATGATGGACCATGGGGTTTCAGAGGGCTTGCTCAAGTCAAGAAATCACTATATCAAGTCCAGAATCTCTTATTTGTTTTGTCCTTGACAGAGCAGGAAGCTGTTGAAATGCCAATGTGGAGATGTCTTGTCTTCACATTCCAACCTCATAATTATGTAGACTGGGGTGTGATCTGAAATTCTCATGGATAATATACATGTATCCAGGAGGCCCAGGATTATTTTGCCAGAAATTATCCAGTAAATCCTGGGTCTTAACAGTGAGCAGCTGATCTAAAAGTATATTCTTGCTCAGTGTGTTGCAAAAGTTACCATTTGTCAGATTGTCCATGGTCATATATCAAACCCTCTAGTGTGCTTGTGGCCTGGTATTTGGTCTTGTTTTGTTAAGTGTTATCTAATACAGGGTCAAAAAGAAGATATGGTAACCTCCTACTAAAATGGCATGGTCTGCCTAGTGGAGCAGTTGTCTGTCCAGTTTGGCAAACAGTGCTGGATCATCTGTGTTATGCCTGTATATATTTATCAGAGCTATGTTCGTGGATTCTAATGTACCTATTATCAAGCCCCTACCTTCTTTATAATGCCATATAGTGTCAGTGGCTCAGTAGGTAGCACACTCGCCTCTGAGGCCAGGAGATCAGAGGGCTGTGGGTTCAGTTCCCACATCTGGCACTTGGGTTAATATCCCAGTACTGACACTGTAATGCAGCATGAGAGGGGTGCTGCATTTCTGAGGTGCCGTCTTTCAGATGAGATGTTAAATCAAGGTCCCATCTGCCTGGACTGGTGGTAGTTCAGGTGGATGTTAAAGATCTAATGGCACTTATCGAAAAGAGTAGGAGAATTTCCCCGGTGTCCTGGCCAAATTTCCCTCATACACTAAAAATACCACCAACAGCTTAATCTGGTTCAAGGTCAGTTGGAATTCATCTGTATCCCCCCTCCATCGGGTTGTGCCTGAAAATAGGCAGGATTTGTCTAGTGCACTTACCCGGTCAACACAAGCTAAATAAATAAAAATAAATAAATACATTTACCGTGAAATTCAGTTTCTTGTAAATTAGGATCAGTATTCCCTTTTTTTATTACTAACTGCAGTTCCCCAGGCAGCCCCCACTTACTCTCTGTGCATTCTGTTAGCTTCTTCTGAGATATGAAACTGAAACCTCTTTAAATGCAGTAATACTTGCTGGTGTTTGTAGCAACCGTCATACCTTTCATATTCCAAGTGATGAGGTTTAAGGTGTTATGAATCACCTATATTCTTTGTGGTGTGTGTAATATCCCCAGGTTAAGTTTAGTTTTCAAGTAAGATGTCCCTCAAACATAAGCTCAACAGTATATAGGTTACTAGTTCTGGTATAAAGAAAAAGGTGACAACCTTTAAACATACACCTCTCCCAATAGTGATGGTTAGTGCTGTGTGGAATTTTCAAATTCAGGTGGAATGAAATTTCATGGAACTTTTGAAATTCTGCTTAATTTGGCCATAAATGGAATGGTTGAATTGCACAGCAGAAATGTGCAGAATGAGTTTTTCCACAACATTTCCACTGAATGTTATTCCCCAGATCTCAATATTTTCCAGGGTAATGGTTGCAGAATGATTTTCTGTGGAACAAATGCTTTGCTGAGCAATATTATACTGCAGATTTCAATATTCCCACAGAAATGGCTGTGGAATGATTTTCCATGGAAAAATTGCTGTTCCACCAAATATTGTTCTTCAGATTTCCAAAGGCAGATTTCCACAGAAGAACCAGTGAAATTCCGGCAGAAATTCTGCCAGCAGAATGATCATTCCATGTTAATTTCACTGGTGGAATTCCACATTCTGCACAGCACTAGAGATGGTCCATGATTTCCTAAAGAAAGACTGCTGTCCCTAAGCTCAGCACCATTCATCACTTGTGCATTAACTAACTATTTAACTCCTAAAAAGAAGTGGCTATGTCTAACCATGGCATTTTTAACAACAATCCACAACATCTATAGAGAATGACTGGGTCCTAAAACCCTGCTAAGCTTCTCAATGCATACTTCAACACAGCATAATGAAGAACCACCCACCCCAGTGAGTCAACTATGAACCATTGGGTTGTCCCAGAGGCAACTTCTTCTAGGCATCCATTAACTCATGAAAATGGTAGAAAAAGCAGAGGTGGACCCTGCCTTCCTCCCAGAAAGCTATTGTGCAGCCCTGCGATAATATCAGTATTCATGTGCCCAAATAGTTAAACATCTTGCAAACATGCATTAGTTACAGTATATTAGGAAAGAGTCAGATCAAGCCGTAGATCTTAGGTGGAAATGCAGATAAGCCAGTTGGCATGCTGAAATATACAGGCTATGTTGGAGATGGGGTTCATCATTGGATTGGTAAGGAAGCATAAGAGGGGATTTGGGACAGCAGATCTGATGAATGTAAACATTCCCAGAACACCAGGGAGTGTGCCTATAATTCAGGACAGTACAGGTGGTATCACTTAAAGTTAGTTACAGCCAAAGATTCACTAGCAAGTTATCAGGCATGATCTTTGATGGGGACACAGTGTATTTGATCCAGGATAATAGTGTAGTGGTCTCTCTCTTCGATATTTACAGTTTTCAGTAAGCAAGATCATAAACTTTGGTAACATCATCTTCCAGTGCAGAAAATATTCAGTAGGGATCCAAATCTATCACCATGGCCCAGTTAATTAATCTGGCATGTGGAACTCGATTTGCTGTATGAAAGTTCTGAGCTACTCCCTTATAAACATGCACACATTTGACAAGGCTGCTCACTAAAAAAGTGTTTAATTTCTGTAACCAGATGAGAATGGTAGATAAGCTGGCCATGTCTGGAAGCCTAGGAAATGGGAATGGAACAAACTGAGCTGTGGATTATAGTGCCTGGTCATGCCTTTCTGATAGATTCTACTATAAACACTCAAATAGTCATGAAGGAGCACATCATGGTGGCACAGTTCTGTGAAGTGCAAGGAAACAGTGAATTCTAGCAATATTTTGCACAGGAGGGAAGAATATTACCGAAACTGAGCCATCTCTCTTACTTGGAGGAACACATTTGGGAACTGAGTAGTTTAAGGTTCTTTCTGCTGCCTCCAATGTTAGGAAAGTTTGGGACCCTGATTTCATCCTAAGCTTCAGGCAGGCAGGGTACATTAAGTGGAAATGGGAACTGGTTTTATGTAAGCTTGTTTTGATGTCACTATATTTGTCCTTTGCTCCCAAACCTCTGGGCTCCAGTCATTAAACAGTTTAACAGTGTAACTTTGGTAGGAATTAGAATTCATGCCCTGTGCTTGTTTCTGGACAAATAGATTTTCTTGAAAATTCAGAAACCTGATAATGAGCACCTAAGATCTTTCATTTATGCTTGGTTTTGGTGCTAGGCTCTAGTGTGCCAACTTGATTTGCTAACCTTGTTGGCTGTGGTGGTCCAAACAATTCCACCAGTATTTTACCCATTTGTACAGTTGCTCTTAAGTTTCCTTGCCCCCCAGAATGCTGAAAGCAAGGAAAGTATTCTGAAATTAATAGTTTTCTTGGTATTCCATTCTTTCATCGAGGTTTTGATGTCTCCTCGTGTCTTCGGTTCGGTAGCAATGTTCCCAGTCTACTGCATCTTCAAAGACTGGGCTTCTAATCCCTACCTTTTAATTTTTCAGATCTGAATTGACACCACAACCTACCTATCAGATAAGTATATTTTTTATTTAATAATGTCATTCCCTCTGTCCTTCTTCTCCTTTTGTAGTTTGTTGGTTTTCAGGATCCCCTTAAAAGAGTTGCTTCTCAACACGGATCTGCTAGGTAAGTGACATTATCTTTTCTTCTTAATTTTTTGACTTTTTATCTCCATTCTGATTGTTCACCTTAAGCTTCTTCATCACTCTTAGCTCCCCTTCTGCTGGACTCAGAGATCTCCTTTATGACACCAGTGATGATCTGCTTAGTTAGCTCCCACTCATTAAGGTACACCTTCCGAATAGTGGGCCCCACCATCCTCAGACTGACACTCAAGTTTGGAAACTCACCAGGGAGGAGTTTGGTGACATTACCCTTTTGCAAAGGATTAGCATATGATGCATACACATGAAACCTGTATAAGGTGCTAAGGGTTAATGGAATGTTGAGGTACAGAATGTATAAAAGCTCTGCGAAAGTATAAAGAAGGACTGGGTTGGCATGGGGTGGAAGTATAACAGGATGCAATAGATACAGCGGGTGAAAGTGCCATTTGTATTCTGTACTGTGCATAATATGCGCCTGCATGGATGTAGTATGTACATGTTGTAGCTGTGTTTGAACACAAGAAGACAGAACTCATATTGTTACAAAGATACATTTAGCACCAACTACAAGGCAAAACTATGCAATATCAAATACTAAACTTTTCTAAGCTGTCCTGATTTATAATTTAAATTATGATTCCTTGCATACTTCTTCCTGTTCACCATCCTCAGTCCCTGACATACTCTTTTTTTTTTAAATGTTCCACCACCAATTCCCCTCACACTGCCATATTAAGCCCCAGTCACAGGGCGACTCTTTGCTTTCTTGATCTTTTTTACACCCCTTATCTAGGTTTCCATTTGGTCCTCTAAAACTTGACAACTACCCACCCTGAGACTCTGCTGTTCACATTAAACTCAGTCTTGTCCAATATGCCACTGTTCATGCTGCATTCTGTCCAGCTTGAATTCCCCATCCAAAAGCAGGGACCCATTCCAGTCTGGCCAGGTCATAATCGGGAGAGACACAGATCCACTGGGCTCCAGTGCTGAGCTTTCAGCAGGCCCATAAGGCATTGGATCAATTGGTTATGCCATCATTCTGAAGCAAGTGGCAGAACATTCCCATATAAGTCACGCCTCTCTTCCTAGTGTAGTAGGAAAGCTCACAACATTTCTGATGGAAAGAGGTACCTTTTAGATAACCAGGGAGAGAATATATTGTGCTTCATATGGCAACCTGCTAAGGATGACTGTAAGTGTTGGGGCTGTACCATTCCCCATTTAGGGTAAGTGGAGGTAGTTTAATAGGGCATGCAAGGTCGGTTTTGCTCACTGGAACCAAAAACTGCTTGAAATTTGATGGGTGAGGGAGGAGTTTCACTGGATACCAGGGACTGCTTTGCATAGTGCAGGATAAAGGAAAGGTTCTGCTGGACACCAAAGAATACTTAGAATAAGGCAGAGTGTAGAGGGGGTGCCACTAGCTACCAGGGACTGGTTGGCAAGGTGCATAAGGAGGAATGGGTGTTGATGGACTGCAGTGCCTACTTGGCATGAGATGGGGTGAGAGAAGGAAGTGCCATTGGATAACAGAGCCTGTTTGGCAATGGCAATGGGTAAGTAGAGAAAATGACATTCAGTAACAGGAACTGATTGGTATAGCACTGGGTGAGAGAGGTGGTGCTGCTGGATGTCAATAACTGCTTTCCCACAGGACAGCATCTTTCAGGTCGGAGAAATCACTTACAGCTGACTTAACTAAGTGAACAAGGAAACTACTTATGCGCAAGATGGTGATGACATGAGCTGTGGATACACAGTGTCCCAGATCTACTCCTGATATTCCTTTGAATATCTCTTACCTCACTGAATTCAAAGTAGCATGCTGCTTCCTTAAAATACTAAATGAAAAATATTTTAACAACTAAAGGAGTCATGGGAAATAAATTAATGATAACTATAATCCAGTATCTGAAATGAGAAAAAAGGCATATAACACCTAAAAAGGATCTGACACAGCAAAAAAGTAAGCACACACTAACTTTTAAAACTACTACTTAAAATGAAGAAAACTGCTGAAGTAATTACCCAAAGACAACTACAGATGTTACTGAAACTTACCAAGGAGGATTCATCCTCATAGAGCGACACGATGCATTTCTGCTCCAGACTACATGCAGACAATGCCGTAGAGCAAGCATCCACTACAAATTTAAAATCCAGCCTCCTAATGGCAACTGAAACAACCACCATAATGAAGAAAATAGAGCTGGAAAAAGGTAACTGTCTTCCTATCAGCTCCCAATCAGAACCCCCCCCCCAGTTGGAAAGAAAGTTAAGGAAGAGGCACATGCATCACTGGAAACAAACAGTTTTGTTAAATTTCTTACTAATGATACAGCATCAAACTTAAAAGCTAACAACATGGGGGAGGAAATAACATGTTCTGTTGCACTGTTAAATATTAACTTCTTACAATAGACTGCTACAGCTGTACAAATGATAGAAAAAGTACAAGAAATGCAAACTAATATCCACCTTGACTTGGACAAACAGAAGTCTATTGGAGAACAAACTCTGGAATTAGAGGGGCAGTGCAATCGATTACAGGAGAAAGACAAGAGACAGTAAATGCTGCTCAAGAATGGGGCTGCAGTGGAGTTACCATGGAACCACAAACCAGCTTACGCATAAAAGAAGTGTTAGTGACTGAGTTGGAAAAGAGACTACTAGAGATGAATGAGGAAATCAGTCAGTGGACGTCCATTACAGAGACAAATAGTAACACCAAGAGAAGTTTAGAAAATAAAGACAATCATGAAACCCCTAGCAAAGCAGACCTGGAAGCTCTAACTGAAGACCAACAGCTTCTAAAGTTAAAAAGTGTAGCAGGCAGAAGAAATCAGGCTTTGAACATAGCAACATAGAAACATAGAATTTGACGGCAGATAAGGACCACTTGGCCCACCTAGTCTGCCCATTTTCCTACCCAACAGATAAGCTGCAGATCCTAGTTAACCAACAGCTTAGTTCCTCCTACCCCCCACTAGGACTGCCTTATATATGTCCCATGCATTCTTGAATTCCTCCACTGTTCTTGACTCCACAACCTCCTCAGGGAGGCTGTTCCATGCATCCACAACCCTGTCTGTGAAAAAATACTTCCTCACATTACCTCTGAGCTGTCCCCCCTTTATCTTCAAATTGTGCCCCCTTGTTCTTGCACATCTCTTTTTTCTGAAAGATGCTACCCTCTTGGACTTTGTTGATTCCCTTGAGGTACTTGAAAGTTTCGATCATGTCCCCTCTCTTCCTTCTTTCCTCAAGGGTATACATATTAAGCTCCTTTAGTCTTTCTTCGTATGTGTTCTGGTGCAGACCCTGCACCATTTTGGTTGCCCTCCTCTGGACAGCTTCCACTATGTCTACGTCTTTGCGGAGATGGAGTCTCCAGAACTGCACACAGTACTCCAGATGGGGTCTCACCAACTGTCTGTACAGAGGGATAACAACTTCCTGTTTTCTACTATTGATGCCTCTTCCTATGCATCCCAGTATCCCCCCAGCCTTCCTTACTGCCTTCTCACATTGCTTATCCACCTTTAGGTCATCTGATATAATTACCCCCAGGTCCCTTTCCATTTTTACTGTTGTCAGTATCTTACCCTCCATTGTGTACGCTTCCCCTGGGTTTTTGTTTCCCATGTGCATTACCTTGCACTTCCTTGCATTGAATCTCAGCTGCCATACATTTGACCATTCCTCCAACCTTGCCAAGTCCCTTCTCATTCTTTCCACTCCATCTTGTGTATCAACCCTGTTGCAGATCTTTGTGTCATCTGCAAAGAGACATACTTTTCCTTCCAGTTCCTCTGCAATGTCACTTATAAAGACATTAAAAAGGACCGGTCCCAGTACTGAACCCTGCGGTACCCCACTAGTAACCCTCCTTTCTTCACTGTGTACTCCATTTACTACTACCCTTTGCGTCCTGTTGTCTAGCCAATTATTTATCCAGGCTACCACCGTGGGACCCACTCTAAGGCTGGCTAACTTGTGAATTAATCTTTTGTATGGGACTGTATCAAATACCTTGCTAAAATCTAGGTAGACCATGTCCACAGCCCCTTCCTGGTTTACTACTTTGGTCACCCAGTCAAATAAATCTATTAGATTCATCTGACATGACCTTCCCATCATGAATCCATGCTGCCTTGGGTTCTGTGCCCCACTGGCCTCTAGGTACTCAACAATTCTTTCCTTCAGAAGTGATTCCATCATTTTTCCTACCACTGAGGTCTAACTAACTGGTCTGTAGTTTCCTGCCTCTGTTCTGCTCCCACTTTTGTGAAGAGGAATCACATCTGCCCTCCTCCAGTCCTTGGGTACCCCCACATCCTCCCATGATTTGTTAAAGAGAGTAGTCAGCAGTGTCACTAGTTCTACCCTTAGTTCTTTTAGAATTCTTGGGTGAATCCCATCAGGCCCCATTGCTTTGTCCACCTTCAATTTTATTAGTTCTTTCAGAACCCTTTCTTCTGAAAATGGACTGGTATCGACCCCCGTCTTCAGAGTGTTTCTCTTGTTTAGTTTAGGTACCTTCCCTCCTCTTCCTTTGAGAATACTGAGCAGAAATATTTGTTCAGTATCCCGCTTTCACTGTCACCCTCTACCCACATTCCTCCCTTTATTAAGCCTCAGTATCCCTCCTTTGGTCTTTCTTCACTCCCTAATGTACCTATAAAAGGTCTTATCCCCTTCTTAACAGAATTGGCTATCCTTTCCTTGGTTTGGGCCTTGCTATTCTGACTGCCTTCCCAGCCTCTTTCTGCTTTTAACTGATAAGTTCTCGTCCTGCTCCTTCTGTGTTACCTTATATTTCTGGAATGCTATCCTTTTCTCCTTAACCTTCCCTGCCACCTCTTTTGAGAACCATAGTGGTTTTTTCCTTCTTTGCATTTTATTGATTTGCTTTACACAAAGGCTTGTTGTCTCTGTGATGGCTGTTTTGATTACTCCCCATTGTTCCTCCACCCCTTCTTCTTGCCTGTTTGCTAGTACTTTTCTGAGGCACTCTCTCATTTTCCCAAAGTCAGCCCTCCTAAAGTCCAATACTCTTGCTTTTGTGTGGCTTGATCGTATGACTGTGTTTATTGTGAACCACACTGATTGGTGGTCGCTTGTTCCAAGATAGCTACCCACTTCTAAATCTGAGATTCTTTCTCCGTCCCCATTTGAGAGTACCAGGTCTAAGATTGCTCCCTCCTGAGTGGGTTCCAATACTAGCTGTCTGAGGCATGCCCCCTATAGGGCATCAAGAATGACCCTGCTCTTGGATGTGCCTGCAGTAAAGGTGCTCCAGTTAACATCTGGCATCTGAATGAAGGAGAAGACTTTATCCATTGAAATGCTAACAACATTGATACTCCAATTGCTCCTTTGATGGACTTGAAGAGTGAGATTCTATTGCAGGAGAAAGACAGCAGATTAAAAGAATGATCTGAAATATTAATAACACAGCTAACAAAACAAGTAACCCCAATCAGGAAGATTACAGCTCAAGAGGAAACATCAATTTCAGGACCGGACAAAACTATAATTACAATACTAGAAAATTGGTAACACAGCAAATTTCCTGACAAAGGGAATCAGGGATTGGTTTCTGACTGATCCATATCTCACAACAACAGCAAACACAGTTCCTTTACCATTCCCCAGGAAGAAGATGTTCAAAAAATGCTCCAAATGTAAGGAAACATACTAGAAGATACTAATGAGGAGCATGGCTCCTAGGAAGACTCAATTTCATGAGAGGAATTCTTTGATGATGATCAGGAAGAAAGACTGCCAGGTTGGGGAACTACAATTCTAAGCCAACTTGGTAGCGACCTTGGAACAAAAATTGGATAAAATTTCCTTGATGGTATCCAAAATATTAGAATACAATTTGCAAACTAAGAAACATCTTATTCAAGTGCAACAAAGAATATCAGAGCGAGAAGATCAACAAACCACTATGCAGAGACAGAGAACATACATAGAAACTATACAAAATAAAATAATTGAGTGTGACTCCAGGGTTAGGAGGAACAAATATGCATATAATTGGGAGTACCAGAAGCTTAGGATAATGGTGCTACACTGAGGCAGTCTTTCAATAAAATAGCTGGTGCCTATTTAAACACCTTGGTAGATTACATCTCATTCAAATTGGTCCAAATTCATAGGTTCTTAAGATCTAAGTCATTAGACATGGCTCCTCCATGAGCTATAATAGCAAAGTTTTTTTTATTTTAACCAGGAGAGACACACTAAGCTGAAGCTTGTTTATAGGTGTGACCTGGGAGCACAAGGAAGTTAAGTGACTTGGTCAGGGTCACACAGTGTGCAAGTGGGGGCTGTGGGATTCAAACCCAGGTCTCTAGGTTTGCAGCTCAGAGCCTTAAACAATTGCACTATACTGCCTCTGAGGACAATGAGAAATTAATGTCTCAGGTTTACAGAAAAAAATAATTAATTTGATGGGTGCCAATATACTAATTTGCCATGCCTTATCTCCTGATATAATCAATGAGAGAAAAAAATACAACTTTATAAAAACCAAACTTCTGGCCGAGGGGTACAAATCATCAATGGCATTTCCTGCAAAACTTCACTTTTTCATTCAAAATGAAATGTTTATTTTTTCGACACCAAATGAAGTATTGGACATTATCCAAAATATTACCAGCTCTTTTTGCAGGATAATTATTTCTAAAAGGCTTGGTTAGAAGGGATGGGTGATGGGACAACCTGAAAATACAACACAAGGATTACAGTTCTTGTGAACTGGGGAGATGGGGGAGAATACTATGGGGTAGTAGTAATAGTAGATATTTTGGGGAGAATGGTAATTTTGGGGGTTAGCAGAGTTCAAGGGGGCACTCTTAAGAAGTTTTTTAGGAGGTGATTTGAAACTGACATTATTTTTGGAAGAGGAGAATATGATGACCTTTGTTACTGCATTTACAATATGTAGCCATTTGAGAAAAAGCCTGGATATTAAAACATGTTTAGTATATATAGTGATAGAACGATAATATGTGCCACATTTAATCTCAATGGAATTAACACACTCATTAAAAGAAACAGGATATTGACGTACATAAATAAAATAAAAGCAGATATCATAGCATTACAGAAACCACATCTGGAAGAAAATGAAGCAATAAAATTGAACAGGAGTTTGATAGAAAACCATTTTTGTTTTCAAAAGGTACCAGGAAAAAAAACAGGAGTCTCAATTTTTTTAGGAAAAATTTACAGCCTAAGTTGTATAAAAAAAATGGTCTGATAATGAAGGGAGGATTATTATAGTTAAAGACAAATTACTGGGAAGTAAATATACCCTAGGATCTATTTATGTCCCATTTGACAATTATTAATCTTTCCTTGCAAATATTACAAAAGGTCTAACAAAGATAGAAGCTGACAACACAATCTTAATTGGCAGTATGAAAGCACTAATGGATGGAGTACTGGATAAAACAACTACCTTTACACAAAATAATACATGTATTTCCAAATTAGTTAAACACGTTATAGATGAACACCAATTGATAGATGCTTAGCGTACCCAACTTCCAAATCTAAAAGAATATACACATTTTGATCACAAATCACAGAGCTTCTCAAGAAGTGACTATATTTTGATATCCAACAAATTATATTGCAGTATATTTGCAGCAGCAGCTATCAGATCTATCCTTTTCTCTGATCATGTGATTGTAGAAATAATTCTAATAAATCATCAGGAATCAGGCAAAAAGAGAAATTGGTAATTTGATAATGAACTAAAATTACGAGAATTTTTGGAAAAAATGAAAGATGTAATAGCTGAATATTGGTTCTTTAATTACTCAGGCCTATATACTGTACTATCGTTAAGGCAGTTCTGCGGGGGGAGGGGGACAATAATCTTCTATCAAGTTTGATATAATAAAAAAAACAAAGAACAGGAGAAAATTACAGCTATTATACTAAAAGAATTAGACACCCTGGTCATCAAAGATAAGAACAAATACTACAATGAATGGATAGCATGCTGATTAGACAGACAACAACAAATTAATAAAGAAACAGAAAACAATTTGCTTAGAGTGAAAGGTATGAGATATTTGCAAGGAGATAGATTTAGGAAATTACTAGCAAACCAATAAAAAAATAACTGAAAGGAATATAATAACTATGTTAAAGGATAACAATCAAATAGGAGTTACAGAAATTGCTGGTGTGAAAGAAATTACTCTGAACTGCTACAAGAATATTTTTCAAAATGAACAACAAATTTAACTGGATGATTTCTTGCAGCAGGTCCAATTCTCACAGATGCAAATCTAAAGGAAATAATTATGATGGTAAAGAAATAGAAGAAATTATCAAATCTTTACCTAAAAAGTATGCACCTGGTATGGATGGCTTTACCATTGAATTTTATCAAGCATTTATTTATGGATAACCTGATGGATGAAGAGGGTCAACTTCCAGATACTATGAACAAATTCAAAATAATATTGATATATAAGGAGGGAAAATTAAAAGAATACATTGAAAATTATAGACATATTGCATTAGTAAATGCAGATTACAAAATCATAGCAAAAATTGGTTGTATCAAAAATTATTCCAGGGTTGGGTCTCTCCATCCATCAGGACCAGTGCAGGTTTGTGCCAGGACGAACCCTTATGCATGCCACAAGATGAGTCCAAGCTTTATTTGAACATGTGAAAATGTTACCAGATAAATACTATGCATTGGCCTTAGATGCAAGTAAGGCCTTTGATATTTTTAACAGATTCTATGTTACAAGTATTGAAGTTGTGGAGACTACCCAAAAGGATCCTAAATGTAATCCACCAATTATATAACAAGGCTAGATCCTGTTTTTGCTATTAATCACCATTTAACTAGATTCATTCAGATGAACAGTGGGGTAAGACAAGGTTGCCCCCTCTCACCTACTATTTTTGTTCTATGTTTAGAACCACTACTACGAAGAATTCAAGCAAATAACAGCATAAAAGGAGTAATAATTGAACATGAAAATATTAAATTAAACATTTACGGGTGGCATGGCCTGATCTGAAGAAGATGGCAGCTTAAACTGGTAGCTCTTTATGCCCTGGTACAAATCCAGAATTACATACCTTACTCAACATAGCAATAGCTAAAGAAACCAATCAACTGGAAAGAACACTCTACAATGTACAAATACAGTAGATTCTAGTCTTACCATGCTAGACCAGGTACTTCAGGAGTCAGCATGAGCAGAACGGAGGACGTGGAAGCGGCCTGCAGCTTTTTCAAATCCCCAGCATGGCAGCGCCATCTCCATAGCAGGGAGAGCCAGTCCTGAAAGAAATAAGGGACATGTTCAAGGCAATGATTTCCAAAGTGGATAAGTTGGAAATAGCAGCACAAAATAACATTTTGGACATAGCTGACCTCTCTCACACACACTAGTGTCACAGAGCAGCACCTTGCAGATCAGGATGAAACCATCCACTGAATGAACGCTAAGCTCCAAGACCAGGAAAAGGCCCTGCGCTTAATATGGAACCACAATGAAGACCTCAAAAACCACAGCCATAGAAATAACTTGCGGCTGGTCAGGTTCCCAGAGGGGGCGGAAGGCCCCAACATGATTCTCTTTCTTCAAACAAAGCTACCAGGTCTCCTAGGGTGGTAGGGGCAGGGGCACTTGAAAATTTATCATGCCAATAGATCTCTGGCCCCTCGTCCACCTCAAGGAGGGCAGACCCAGACCAATCCTTGCCTGGTTCCTACACTTCAGGGACAGAGAAGCTATCCTGTCCAGTGCAAGGTCGAAGGGAGAGATGCAGTGGAGAAGTGAAAAATCCAGATTTTTGCTGATTTCTCCTAGGAACTTTAAGCCTGTTGGAGGGCCTTCACCCTCTCCTGCAGAGCCTGCACAGATCTGGGGATGGAATATTTCTTGCGATACCCCACAGTGCTCCAAGTCATGGTCAATGGGACCCCCAGATTTTTCAACACACCTCAGGCGGCTGAAAATTTTCTCCATGAGTATGCCCCTAAACTCAATTGGGTCAAACTAACTGACACCTTCTGGCCGAACAATAAAGTGTCCCACACTGAGCTAATAGATTGTATGCCACAGATGGTGAGAGACCAGGCCTTGTCTAGGCCTCCACCAGAGCGCTTATCTCTTAAGACTCTTTTGACCCCTGCACTACCCAAGGCTAAGAGGAACCACAAAAAAAGAAAGGTGCAGGCACCAGAGGGCACCCACCTAGATAAGCCAATCAGGCTCCATTCTTGGAGTCACAGCAAAAGCTAGGAGTCAGGAGAGTCAGAGGGAACCCCAGACATTCCTCCTGGCTCAAACAGATTCAGGCCCTTGAAAGACTTACCCGTGGAGGGCCCAGGGCATTCACCTGAAGATGGAGCCACTGCAGAGATCCAGGGCTCCCACCTGGAGTCTTCCTCTTGGGCTAATGATGGGGTGAACCCTCTGGTTTATGCATCTAATGTGGGGAAGGGAAATTATTTAAATTCCCAGGGATACCCTCTGAAGGAAGCTCACAGGTACTTGGAGGGTATGGTAGAGGTAATTTGAATCTTAGATTCACATACAATGCCCATCATCAAACAATGAATTTTTTAGATTTAAATCTAACAAGTTCAAATTCTGATTTCAAGAGTCATATGGAGTGTTATCAAAAAGATACAGCTACCAACTTTCTGCTTCGTGCTAGTAGAGCACATCCCCCATCTCTGAAAAACTCAGTTCCTTGTGGTCAGTATACAAGACTGCAGAGAAATTGCAGTACTGAAACTACATTAAAATTACAAGCAGAAGAGCTAACGAAGAGATTCAGAGATAGGGGATATGCTGCTGAGTTGTTAGAACACATATTGGAAAAAGTTGGTAAAGTACTACAAGAATGTCTATTAAAAGAAAATGGTAGTGTGATTCCCGAATGCTCCCCTTGTACCTTTATAACAGAATTTAATAATTTGGCAGGTAAGATGGGAAATGTAGTTCATAAAAATTGGACTATTTTGCTTAGTGATAGGGAATTAGGCATGGCAGTTAGAGCAAAACCACATGTTACATTTGGTAAGGCAAATAGCCTTAGAAATAAATTAGTACACAGTTGTATGTAAACAACCACAGTGGAGAATAGAACCTGGCCTCCTACTAGACCGGTTGGTTTTTATAAGTGTAACAGCTGTAATATTTGTAAATTTTCGTCTTCAGCCAACATTTTCCAACATCCTAATTTGCCAAATGTAAAGATTAGTGTGGAACAATTGATTACATGTGACACAGCATATGTTGTTTATACCTTGTGCTGTACATGCACTTTACTTTACGTAGGAAAATCAGTTTACCCTCTGAAACAGAGGTTGCAAGAACACATTCGTTCCAAAATAAATGTGAATCTTAATACACCAGCAGGGGCTCATTTTGCTATCCAACATTCCTCACAACTAGATAGTTTAAAGTTCATGGGGCTGGAATGGATACCTCCACTCAAAATGGTGGTGGGAAGGGGATTGACCTAATTTATTATTGCAAAAAGAATGTAAAAGGATACACAAACTGCAGAGTGTAAAACGGAAAGGTTTAAATAATCAATGGGACCTTAAGCCCTTTCTGGTAAAGTAATAAATTACCACCCCGCCAAGCCTTTCTCTGATTCTTATACTCCAAGGGCACTAGTAGGATATAAATGTGTAAAATACAGTAAGATGGTATTTTGTATAAACTGTGCTTTATTAATCAAAGATTTTTCTGCTTGTGTTTTGATGTAAAAAGTAAAAAATAACTTAAGGTTATAGCTAGACTGTTATTTTTATTTACAAAAAAAAGTTTTATTATTTCAATTATTTTCTTTTTTTCTATTCCCCTTCTAGGATATTACTCTAAAATATTTCCTCCTTCAATAAGGTTTCCAGCTCTTTTGTGTCCTGATGTTGTTATGGACATATGCTCTTGAGAGTGAAAGTTCTTATTTACAATGGGGTTCTCATTAAAATATGTTATTGCAATTAAAAAAAGCAAAAAACACCTTTAAATTAGGGACCATGAGCTGTATTCCTGTAATGTAATAAAGTAAATATTTTTAACATCTATCTTTTGTGATTGTTGCCTGGACATTACTTTGACCCCATTTTTGTAAGTGTACTTAAATAAAAGAATAAGTTTAACTTAGCACTTTTTTTGAATTAGCAGCTTTGTTGCTATCAAGCATGTTTAAGTGAGAGCTTAGTCATACTCTAGAACCATCACATAGATTTAATTGATGTGTGTTTATTTTGTATAAAATGAGATGAGTGGTATTTACAAAGTAAATGATTCTTTAATTTGTGTCAATTAAAGTTAATGAATTTCTGAAGGATTTAAATGAGGCTTCTTCCCTTTAGCAACACCCCCTAAGGAAGATTCGTTCTGAGTTGAAGCGCAGGGCCAACAATGTTTTCTGTATCGTGCTGTGTGAGAATCTGTAAAAATGTAAAAAGTCATTGGCATAAGGCTTGACATGTTGCTGCTAGATGACCTCTTTTTTTTGGAGCTGGGTTATTAAGGCATCTGGGGAATACTGGAATACCAATGACAATAGTGAAGTATCAGACTCAATCATGTGGGAGGCATATAAGGCCTCCATAAGAGTTCACATTATTTCCTATGTCTCAGCAAGGACAAAGAACAGGAAGTCTGAACAAGAGGAGCTGGAACTCCGCCTAGCTGCACTAGAAAATAAGTATAAGAAATTGGCTTACAGGAACCCACCTCAGTCACTGCTAGCTCAACCTCATAGCACCAGGGTTGATCTTGACCTTCACCTAACCAGACATGCTGATTTCAACTTCAAAAGAATCAGGTATTCCTATTGGAGGGAGGGAAAATGTTGGACAAACTCCCGGTGTATCGCCTGAAGCACAGATAAGCTGCTGGGACTATCCACAGTGTGAAGTCCAGGGCAGAAAGGTAGGTCACAGCCCAAAAAGATATTAATTTGGTTATGACCCAAATTTATTAATCCCTTTATTCCTCCCCAACCCCTCCAAGTAAAGGTAAGATAAAGGATTTCCTTAGTCAGCTTCCTATCCAAAAGGCTGGCCACTAGCTTGGCAGCTAAACTGGAAGACCCACTTTCAGTAGAAGAGGTGGCCATGGCCATCCACCATATGCACCATAACAAATCTCCAGGGAAAGACAGTTTGCTGGTAGATTTCTACCAAATCCTGGGACTAGAAGTGGCAAAATACTTATTACGTGCATACTCAGACTCCCTTGGAAGAGGTGACCTTCCGCCCTCACTGCGAGAAGTGGTGACCACCATCCTTCCCAAGAAAGGCAATGATCTGCTAACCCAGCCAGTTACTGCCCAATTTCTCTCATCAACACAGATACCAAGGTCTTAGCGAAGATCTTGGCAATTCGTTTAGAACCCCTCCTACCGAGCCTGATCCACCCACCCCAAGCGGGCTTTATTAAAGGCAGACTCAGCTCAGATCACCACAGAACCCTGGCCAATATAATGTACAATGCCTGAAAACTGGCTACCCCTTTGGTGTTAATGGCTGTAGACTTTGAAAACAAACTTTGAAAGTGTCGAATGGAATTACTTGATGTGCACACTAGAAACAATGGGAGTGGGAAATCAAATCAGGAGCTGGATCAGCCTGCTATACAAAACCCCTATGGCATCAGTTCTTATGAACAGGCTGGTCTCTCCCCCATTCCAGTTACAGAAGAGCATGAGGCAAGGATGCCCCCTTTCTCCTCTACTATTTGTCATGATGATCGAGCCTCTGGCCATAGAGATTAGGGAAGCCAAAGAGATACAAGGCATACAGGTGGGGAGCATCACACTGAAGACCTTTTTATATGCCAATGATTTGCTAATCACAGTGAAATACAACCCCAAAGCCCTAGAGGAGACCTTGAAAATCCTTAACAGTTTCTCTGAAGTATCTGGCCTGAGAGTGAATCAGTCCAAGACAGAGGTTTTATCTCTGAATTGAGCCTGCACTTCTCATGCAGCCTCAAATCTAGACTTACGATGGTCCCCAGAGGGTATTAAGTATTTGGGGGTAGTAATTCATCCAGACCAGACAAAACAGATCAATGTCAACATTAAGACTCTGCTGGACAACATAAGAATTGATCTGGATCATTGGAAGCCACATCAGCTCTCCCTAGTGGAGAAAACTGACTCTATTAAACTAATGACAGCCCCCAAGCTTCTATACCTCCTGGCTCACACACCCCTGGCCATCTCTCATAAGTGGTTCCACAAAATAGATCAAGTGATAGGAGGCTTTCTGTGGGAACAGAGTCCCCCCCCCCAGTTTCGCAGACAAAAACTAAGACAGCACTGGACTAGAGGGGGATGGAGACTTCCATGGTTTCATGGCAACCACGTGGCATTTGTCACTGCACAGATGGCTAAATGGTTTTCTTGCAAAAAGGCAAACTCCCTGATCTGGAAGGGTCTTGAGGTGGACATGTTGGGATTCCCCTCCTCGGCTGTGGTGGTATATACTCCCAAGAGACCAGCAGAGGCTCTAGCCCAACCAATTTTCTTGCCCCCTACATACTGGAATAAGGTGCATAAACTAATCCAACTCTCTCCCACTCCTTGGGCAAGTATGTCATTATGGAACAACCAAGCAGTAAAGGTGGAGGGTAGCCCTATCCACTGGAAACTTTGGGACACATGCCACTGAGCTACTAGTGCATGTCCTTAGCTGACTGCACTGCATGCCCCCTGGGGTGGTGGCACTGTAACCCCAGCCGTGGACTGGTGGCCATGCATGGCAGGTGCACCATATCCAATGGAACATGTACCATGGGGCTCCACCCCCCCATGCCAGGACACCCAACCGCAGACCACAACCCAGATCAACAGCTGCAGGGAACCTGGTGGGGTCAACAGACAGTAGCAGGCGGGGGCAGGAACATGTGTACCCAAAGGCATGACTAACACCTGGATGCTTCCCCCCACAGTAGCCAACATGTTGGAGGATGCAGGTGCCACCACCAGGCAGCGACCGAATTTCATGAAGGATGAGGAGAGGGCACTCATCGAAGCATGTCACCTACACCTGGGCATCCTCACCAGCAGTGGAAGGCAGCCAGACTGCACATGCAGAGGCCTGGGAGGAGGTGGCCTGGCAGGTGAATGCTGTGGCACCATACAACCACATGGTACAGGAATGCCTCAAGCACTGCAATGACGGGCACATGAGGGCCAAGGAGAAGGTGGCCAGCATCCAGGCCTCCCTGCAGTGGAGAGGGGGTGGCCCAAGCACCGTGGAACACTTGAGCCTGAATGAGACCCTCCTGGCTACCAGTGTGTCCCAGATATCTCTGCAGGTTGTCCCAGGTGGTGGGTTCCAGGCTGGTGGCAGCCTATCACAGCATTGTGAGTAGCCATGTGTCCTAGATGGGCCCACTCCACTGTGTGCCAAGGCTGCCATGCCTGTCACTACGTGATGAGCACTGTCACTGTGTACCCAGACACAGCAACCTGTGGGTGGGCACCCCTGGACAGATGCAACATGCCTCATGGTGACACAGCTGCCATGCCACTGCACCGGGGGGGGCACATGTCTGCTGTGCATCTGTGTGGCATGTACCACCAATGCCATACAGTGTGCAGAATAGGACAGTGATGGGCATGACCATCCCATGGCCTGTGTAGCATGGGCATGTCATGGACCTGCTGTGGTCAGGCCTGCAGCCTTGGTGCCATGTGGACAGCCATGTACTGTTGCGTAACACCAATGTGACATATGTGTACTGTGCATTACCCATGTTCTCACTTCTTCTTTCCACAGCAACATCATGCCTCCCGGGTGCAGCCATGGCCACGGCTGCACATCAAGCCCTCACGGGCAATGATACAGGCCCATCTCACATGGCAGAGGACACCACCATGGATGACTCCACACCCAGACCATCCATGTCCTAGGGAACAGTGGACACAGTGTCAGCACAGACAGGCTCTGTGGGCTCCTCGGCCAGCTCTGGCAGAACAGCCGGCGGGTACATCTCTTGGCTGGGTAGCCTGTAAGGGGTTGTCTGAAGATGATCCAGATGACACAGTGGACATTGCTGATGTCCTCCTCATGCTCACCAGTGGCGTGCAGTGGGAGGGCCTTGGCACCACCATGGTCATCACTGCCACCACCAGTGCAGACATGGCAGACGGTGCTACACATGACACAGGGGTGCCTGTGCATGTGGCCCTGGTTGCCACTGACATTCCTACTGTGCATGGTGCAGCTCCAGCTACAGCACAGCTGTGCCCCCCGCACTGCTGCCATGTGCAATGCTGCTGACATCGGTGGCATCTGGGCAGGGTGCCATGGCGCATGCACCTGCTCCATTGGCCCGGGAGGACACCACCCATGGACAATCAGTGGCAGTGCCCAGCCAAGATCCACCCATATTGCAGTCTGCCAGGGTGCAACCACAGCCCGTGGATGCTCCAGGACAGGATGCTACATCCTCTGCTCGTTGGTGATGCCACCATGAAGCATCACCCACCGATGACATGGAGGCCTACCTTGCCCTCCTGCAGGCGACTGTGGAGGGGAAGGAGGCCCTCCGTGCAGAGTTCCATGCCCACACGTCTATCATGGTCCAGGAGCATGAGTCTGCAGCTGCTTGGCATGTACAGATGCTGGCAGATGCACAACTCATGCAGGTAGGCACGACCACAGCACTGGAGTGGATTGCAGCTGCTGTGGAGGCAGTGGCTGCCTCTGCTACCCATTGTGGACATCAGGTGTCCAGTCAGACACCCAGGAGCACATCCCGCACACCCTGATGGCAGAGTCAGGTGGCCCCCCTGCTGCTGACTCCATCACTGCTGGCCTCCATGCCCAGTGTCCATGACTTGGGTGGTGGCCATGGGTCAGCCACTCCACTGAGCACCCATTCATGGCCTCAGTGCAGCATCCCTACAGGGTTGCAGGTGACCCCCCTGCAGCCAGTGGTGGCACACCCACCACAACCAGTTGTGGCAGAGGCTGCCCCTGTGTCTGTAGTGGCCGAGGTGACATCCTGTGATGTCCATGTCCCCAGGCCTATGGTGGCAGGCTAGCACACCTGTGTGTACTGGATGCCCTGCTGGTGGTGCCTGGGGTGGTGTGTGTGGCAGTCTCCCACTCCACGGCAGCCCTGGCATCGCTCCATGCTACCAGTGCAGGACCACCTGTGTGTCTGTGTGTGCCACTGTTGTGCCATGTGTCATGGGAATGATGAGTGTCTGCTGTTCCTGTGCACAGGCTGCAGAGCACACTGACCCATGACATCTGTGACATGGCCTGTGTGGTGCATGGTTGTTACATGCCTGGCATGTGTGTGTGTCTGTGTCTGTGTGTGCCACTGTGTGGTGTCCAGTTTCCACTGTGCCCACAACATTCCATTGCCACACCTTGGTACACACCCTGCAAACATACATACCTGCATACTCACCTGTATGGCCCCAAGTGTTCCTCTACCACACACCTGCAGTGGTCCCTCACTCAGGCTGCCAGCCTAGGGTCCCTCCTGCCCTGGCTGGCATCACCTCCCTGGCCCTGTGGGGGTGCTCTGTCCACCCCACCCCTCCTCCTCCTCAGAACTGTCTCCCTCACCAGCCTCAACAAGTATTCCACAGTCTAGGATCATGTTGTGTAGCATAAAGCAGACCAGGAATATGCCACAGGCCTTCTCAGGGCTATACTGTAGAACACCACCTGACCGACACAAGCACCGTAAGTGCATCTTCAGCATGCCGAAGACATGCTCTATGATGGCACGTGTCGTGATGTGTGCCACATTATAGAAACTCCTCTGCCTCTGTTCTGGGTCATCAGAAGGGGGTGAGGAGCCAGGGCCTCAGTGGGTATAAAGAGACTCTTGTGGGGGTAGACGTGTGTCCGTTAGTACATTGGGTGCCACTTTGGCATGCACCCTGTCCCCAACCCTGGCCTCAGTGGTGTGTGCACCTATCCTGCTCTACCACCCATGCATCCCCAATCCAGGCAGTCCTGCATCTCTACCCCTGCTACACCTGCATGCCACCGTATGTCATGTGGTTCACAGTGCTCGTGTGCCACCCTGTGTCTGCCTGTGTACCCTTGCACACCCCTGCTGTCCCAGGGCCCATGTGCTCACATCACACTGTGTGGGTTGCCCATGGCCCACCACATGTGTCCCTGCCTTGGTGCCCTCATATGTTGTTGGGGCCCTATCACATGCACCTAACAGATGGCCACTTGCTATGTCCCCATCCTCAAACCTTCTGCACAGTGCCACCTGGTGCTATATGAATGCATCATGTGTGCTCCCAGGGTGTGTGACACAAACATTGGTGATGTGCCCTGCGGCATCGCACACCACCTGGCAGTTCATGGAATGGTAGCCCTTCCAGTTGGCATATGCGATGGTTTCCTCACCAGGTGCAGTCAATGGCCCCATGACACCTGACATGCATGCCACCCTGTAGAACCCCTGCATGGCTTCTGTCCACTCCACCTGCATGCTGGGGAAATGGATGCATTCCAAAGCATGCGGTAGCAGTGCAGTGAGGAACTGTGTGAGGTGGCAGAATGTAGAGGCCTGTGAAATTCCAGTGGTGTCCTCAGTGGGCCTCTGGAAGGTTCCCATGGTGAGCAAGCACATGACTGTTGTCACCTTGGTCTCCACCGGGATGGCATGACCTCTTGCAGTGGGTGTCTGTGCAGAGCTGCCTCAGCATGGCCCTGTGTTGGCAGTATCAGCCTACAGTCTCTACCTCAGTGAGCTGATCAAAGGACAGCCTGGCACGATACCACTGTGGGGCCGGCTGCCTACAGTGCCTTCCACCACCCTGCCTCCTCTTCCTCATTAGTGCACCTGCAATGACAACTGCTGCTGGGTTCATTTTGCTGCAGAGTTCTCTGTTTGGCCCTCTGGCTCAGTCTCTCTGGCTTGGTGTGTTGGCTGGCTTGCTGGCTGGCTGTCTCTGTCTCTGTCTCTGTCTCTGTCTCTGTCTCTGTCTCTGTCTCTCTCTCTGTCTTCCTCTCTCCCTCTGGCTCGGGCAGTGTGCTGCTGCAGCAATTCAGTCAATGACCTGGAGGTGGGCTAGACTTAAGTCTACTTATTTTATACTTCTCTTTCTCTGGTGCATCTTGCCTTTGCACTGGAGATGCCCCATAGATGTGCCATGGATTTGCACTGTGAAACAGGGCGCACTGTGTATTCATGGGTACACCCCCTGTATTTGCACCGCATATCAGTACGATGCACCTATGGCACATCTTGTTTGGTGCAGGGCATCTTGGTTGTACCAGCGCATTAACCCTGTTTGTGAATCATTCAACAGCACATTTTTGACTTGCACTGGTGCATCTCAGACGCACTCAGTGCATCTCTTTTGTGAATCCTGCCCTAAGTTCAAAACAAGTTATTTTTATGGCAAAATCTCTCCATTTCCCTATGGGGAAGAGTGGAGGTCATCGTGACGATGGCTCTGCCTCATTTCATATTTGTTTTACAATCTATATGGGGCATGTCTGATTATAAATAGTGCTCCTCAATAAGACACATTTTGCTAAGCTTCTTTGGAGGTGGGAAACCCAGAATAGCATGGAGTTGTGTAGTAGGGAACTAAGCGGTGGGGGGGGGGGTGGCATGGCTGTCCAGACACTTATAAATATGCACTATCTCCCTTAATACCAGTAACATAGAAATGGGCCTTCTATACCAAACAAGAAAATATGGCCATACAAGAATTACTCAAGAAACTTGGATGTAGAATTCAATTAAAATTTCTGATATATATAAATCCTTTTAAACAATTTAAACTGATCCCTATTATGAGGAACTTTTACACCTATGGCAAAGAAGCCCTGACAATCTGGCAGAAGGAATCAATTCCCTGGATCTATTTATTTATTTATTGAATTTTGTTGACCCGATAGGCCCACTGAGACTAAAAGTCCCTTTTTCAGGGGGGACCGGGGAATACAGATGGTAACCAACTGAAACTGAACCAGATTAAGCTGTTGGTGCTATTTTTAGTGAATGGGGGAAATGTGGCCAGGACACTGGGGAAATTCCCCTACTTGCCAGTAGGGGGAATCACTGTCTCTCTGGCTGTCTGACAAAATGGCAGATTGAAGTGCTGCAGGAGAGGAAGTAGCTTTAATAGCACAAACTGACAGTATACAGAATTTGCAAGAAAAAGTAAGAATTACTGCTGAGATGGACATGGAAAGCTCGAACCTGACCACGGAGATTCCTTTTGATAACCCAGATATTGGTTTGCAAGAACCTTTAATGGACACCTAATTTCCAGAGCTGCCTGCAGAAAACTCTTCATAAGTAAGTGAAATGAGTGAAACACAACCTGATAATGATGAAATGTCAGAGAATATACATCCTGCAGAAGCAGAAACATTAAAAGAGCTTGAATCTGAAGAGAAACTTTACCTGCTTAAAAATAATGCAGCTTAGAAAGAAACTGAGAGACATGCAAATTGACAAGAGGATTCAGCCTGTCAAGAGAAAACAGCTGAGAGTAGATGACGTACATTCATCAAAGGATTTAGCTACAAATTGGGCTGAGGCTGTTGAGAATGCTGAGAAAGAGCTGCAGAAACACCCTGAAGCTATAACGTCGGGAATGGCAAAAACAGGCACTGTAGAACCTGGCCTAAGACATGCTACAGGGAAGACTCCAGCCCAAGAACAACCCTGGTCAGTAGAACAAGCACTCAGAGACTCTGGATGGGAAAAAATGAAAATACAGGTCAGTGGATTTCGGGTACATCCCCAATACAAATGCCAACTAAGGACATAATAAATACATCTATGCAAGACAGTGATCTTTCTCTTGAGGTGCCTTCAGATTTGGAACTCATACAGCACCCTGTGCTAAATCTGCCTGGAAAGACTGTAATCTCTGATTCACAACATAACTGGGGACACCCCATAGATACTGCTGAACTACTGCAGAGGCCTCTTAATCTCATTAATAAAGATGTACCAAAGTGATTTGCTTCACTGTTTAAATTACCTATATTACCTGCTAAGAGACATGATGCGATAAGGCTGTCTTATACTGAGGGAATGCCTGATTCCCCCCAACAGGAATTTTGTTGCAAAAATGCTACTCAAGGATTCAATGAAATTCTTTGCAAGGGAAATACATGCTTTAATTCACATCTCTGGTGAAACCACATTTGATGACAGTTTTAAAACTTTTAGTGGTTTGGAAAGGTTTTGGACCAGATATAATTCTCTGAAGAAAACCAAATTATGGGAGCCATTTCTTGCTATCCCTCTAACAAAGCCAGCACATAAAACTGTGACAGTGCTATTTTGAAATGAGGGAGTAAATGTTCATGACTTGACTCACTGGCTACGACAGAGATGCACCATAATTGAAGAGCCAGAAAAGCCATATTAGACACTGAAAATATCTGGACAGGGGGGTGGAAGGTTAAAGTTATGCTAAAATCTACTGACTTGGGAGTAATACACTTGCCTAACTCTTTCTTCTTAGGAAGGGATTACATGATACTCTTTTATCCAGGGCAGCCTAAAACCTGCTATAAGTGTGGTTCAGGTGCACATTTAAGGCCAGTATTGCACACTTATCATGTACCAGACATTATGATAGAATGGTTTAGATGTATTTATTCTACTGCTACGGTGATCCCAGTAGTACAAGGGTGGAGAGGCCCCCCTGGTGCATCTCAGAAGAGGGGATGAGGCAAGGTTACCTGCTCAGTCCTATACTTTATGATTTCTTTATTGACCCTTTGTTAAGAAATATAAATACAAATCAGCAAATCAGATCAATTCAGGCCACAAGACTGCCTTCTCTACCAAAAGTTATTTCTTATGCAGATGACATGACTGTCATGGTACAGGATGAACATTCCCTCACCACTGTTATAAATTTATGTAATAAATTTGGACAACTCTCTGGAGCTTCACTTGTTTAGGGAAATGCCATGGGCAAAGCCTGGATTATTTATTAAATTGTGATGGCATGGTAGCAGAAATATCCATTACCTCAGATCCTATACATATATTAGGAATTCTCTTTGGCCAAGGAGAATTGGATGGCCTGAACTGGAGCAAAAAATTAAACATTGGCAAGAAAAAAGTACAATGGGGCAAATGGAAAATGAGCAAAAAAAAGAGAATGCATTTAATTAAAACTTTCCTAATCACAATCTTACTGTACATAAGCTATATTTTCCCCCTCCAAAATGTAGGAAAACTGAGCTTTTAAGTATCTTTTTTCAAGCCTGCTGCAATAGCAGGCTGAACCCAATAAAAATAAATATTTTATACTTACCTTTAAAACAAGGTGGACTTTCTGTGGTAAATCCAATCTTATTTTATAATAGCTTTTTCCTTTTTACGAATATTAGACCAATGTTTGAACAGCAGACTCAAGGGTGCACAGCTTTACTGTATAAGTGCCATCATTGTATACAGCTCTGGAACTCCAATACATTTAAAATGTTTAAGAAATCAATAGAGATTCCAGAGTACATTAGGGCCCAGATATTCATACTGTGCCGGGCAGTGGTGCAAGCCTGGACGCAGCACAACTGGGCTATGCTGGGGCCAGGACCAGGTGATATTCAGCAGTGATGCACCGTGGCACAGCACCATTGAATATAGCAAGGTCAGTGCACATACTGTGCATGGTGCAGTGGCACTGCGCCAGCACAAGCCACAGATAGGGAGCACGGGGATGCACCAGCACAAACAAGTTGCGCTGGGTGCATCACCCATGATATTCAGCAGAGGGCATGTAAATGAGGCCATAATATATGCAAGACACAACTGGGCCCATTTGCATGTCATTATGGCCCCATTTGCATGTCTTGCACTGGGAAGTCCGGTGAAGTGCACCTGGCACCCTGCACAGAATGACCTGTGCATGGTGAGGGTCCCCGGGGCATCCCCCGCCCCCATAGCCACGATCACAGTAAAATCACAATACAACAATTCCCTGGTAGTCTAGTGGACCCCCCTCCCTCCTGTGTCCCTGACCGGTGATGAATGTAGAGTTATTGAGGCCCTGGTAGTCTAGTGGTACCCCCCCCGCCTGTTGCCATGATTGATCCATAGAACACTCTCCTGGTGATCCAGTGCATCCCCCATCCCTGCGCAGGGGCATTGATAGGGTGATATTCAACGGAGCTGTGCCATGGCACAGCATAGTTGAATATCACACCCTGGCCACCTGCAGTGCACATGGCGCAGTGGCACTGCACCAACGCAAGTGGCCATAGTGGAGCAGTGGGATGTGCTTGCGCAAGTTCCATTGCACTAGGTGCAACAACCGCGATATTCAAAAGTGCACATGCAAATGGGGCCATAATGCATGCAAGGCACAAATGGGGCCATTTGCATGTCATTATGGCTCATTTGCATGCAGGTGCGCTGATCCCTGGCGACTTCCTCCTGGAACCCTGCCAGGCTGCAGCCATCGGGGACTGACGCCCCCTGCACATTGCGACAAAGTGCCCGATCGTGGGCATATGTAGAATATTAGAATCATCCTATATCCCCGGGGGTCCAGTGGACAGCTTGCAGCCCGATCGCGGGCATATGTTGAGAATTATAAATGTCCCATATCCCTGGTGGTCCAGTGGACTGCTCGCAGCCCAATCATGGTCGTCAGTGAAAAATAATACAACACCAATCCAGCCCTGGTGATCTAGTGGTACCCCCTCCCACCCGCCCCTGAACCCCACCACCCCACTTCCCCGCAGTCAGTGGCAGGTGGCAGCTCTCACCCACCTGCCACCCCGCCGCCCTGCCAACTGGATCCATTCACATATCTGATCAGGTAGCACGGCAGGCTGCACGCCCATTGGCTCACGCCAGACCAATGGACATACAGCCCCACCAGACGGTGTTAGTCAGTGGCGCAGGGTGGCAGGCAGATGGGGAGCTGCCACCCGCCACTGACTGGGGAGCGGGCGTGGGGCCTAGCAGGGGAGGGGAACATGAGATATAGGATCATCCTTTCTATGTATGCCCATGATCGGGCATGGGGCCACCACTTAAGGTGCAGCTGGAGCTCAGGTGGCCACCACAGGTGGCAGATGCCGTGTTGTGCCCTGCAATGCGGCAGCTCACCTGTGGTGGCTGACTATTGCTCGCCCCTGGCTCACCTGTGTGCAGCACAGGTAGGGGTTGTGCATGCATGGGCTCAGCACATCCCGGGCTGAATATCGGGATGTGCGGAGTATGCATGAGCACCCCCTCACCTGTGCTGCATACATTACTGATGCACTCCGGTGCATAGGGATTTGTGCCAGGCTCAATCCCCATTTGAATATTGTGCCGGGGCACATCAGTGGGTTGCGCATGGGGCAACAGTGTTGCCCCATGTGCAACCCTTCTAAATATCTGGGCACTGTGTTTTTGTTTGCAATAAAAAAAAGAAAATATTTATTAGCTGATGCAAATGCATGTATTTTGACAATGCCAGCTGGAAAGCAGTTATTTTATATATATTTATTGGTTTATGCCATAATTTAACAACATTAATACATAAATTATTATCTGTGACAATTTATAGAAAAATCAAATGTAAAATAAAATGTTTCATAATTTCAGAACATCAGGATTTCATCACAATCTCTGTGTACCCTTCCCCTCCAACTTCCTTATCTAATCAGGCTGGTGCACTCGTATATACTCATATACAAAATAGTATAAAAAAGCGTACCTATAAATCTTACAGTCTCATTAATGGAGGAAACAAATTCATGAAATCTCTGAATGATGCAGCCATTATATCACCTGGGTTTTCTACTTGGTACTATAATTTTTCAAAAGTAAGAGTCCCTTTTAATTTGTGTCACCACATTTGATTGATAGTTGGGGAGAGGGCTTAGTCTTTCCAATGTTCTAGAGTTATCCTTTTTGTGGCTATGGTTCCCAAACTGCTTACTTTCTGTTGGTCTTTTGTTATCTTCAGTGTATCAAATTTGTTCAATATTAATACATCAGGGGATATAGGAATCTCTATACCAATCATTTGTATAAGCATTTCGGTTGTTTCCAATCACCAATTATATATTGCATGGCAGAACTAAAAGTTATGGGATAAATCAGCTTCCCTTCCTCATCCATGCCAACATTTGTTCAACAAATTAGGTATCATTTTGTTCCATATTTTTGGAGTAATATAGGCTCTGTTATTTATTTTAACCTGAATTGATTTATTTTTGGCAGACACGTAATTTTTATTAGCAGCAATCGGAAGTAGTTGCCATTAAGTTGTTAGGTAAACTGCTTGTTCCTTTTGGCATTTTTGGTAATTGTTATGTCTGTTTATTAATGGTCCATCCATAATATGTTTGTAGCTTTTGGATAAGATTTTTATTCCTAAAATTATTTATCATATTCGTTTCAAAACTTGAGCATGATCTGATTTGAGATGTTGTCAAACCTATCTGGTTTATTAATTTTTTGTACGTGCTGTACATCAGGAGTTGGATCAGCCTGCTATAAAAAACCCCTATCCCCTTATTTATGCTATACCTGTGAGAATATTTCAGAGCAGATGTCAGTGATGTTTTTTCTTCCGTGGGACCTAAATTGAGAATATCAAAATATTCTCACTCTAGGTCCAAATATACCTATAGTAGGTTCATTAGCAGTACTAATCGTATTCAAATGCGACTAACTTTAAAATAAAAATGATAGCATGGTAATGTGAGCACAAACGTTGTTCAGCACAAAAATATGTACACAATGATTGGTGTTTCATTTATATCTATCTTTTATTTATTTTTTATAATTAGCACAAAAAAAAACCCACAGAAAATTTTATTTTTTTCACTTTTTTGACAAACAAACGTAAATAACTTTAAAATGAACAATGATAGCATGGTACTGTGACCTTGAATTTTTTTCAGGATAAAATATCTACAAACTGAGTGGTCTTTCATTTACAGATACCTTTTATTTTTTTTTATAATTATCAAGAAAACTAAAGAAAATTCATATTTTCTTTGCTTTTTGCAAAAAACAAATGTGAATAAATTTAAAATGCAAAATGATAGCACAGTACTGTGAGCACAAAACTTGTTTATTTGTATTTGTTTATTTTAAGTCTTTGTTTACCAGGTAAGTGCGCTGATCCAAGCACTGTTTTCAAGCAAGACTCGGGCCACAAATAATGGCACAGAATCAAGCAGTTAAAATAATTTACAATCCAATAACAGCAGCAAATTACAAGCGGTACCAGCACAAGTCCCAGTGGAAACATACATAGCATAATAAGCAATGGTACAGAGAAGTAATTGAACAATGTATAGTTGCATGCCCAATGAGTGCAGATAACTAGCTCTACAACAATAGATTGACACAGGGTAGTGGAAAATTACAAGCAGTAATACTAATTTGAAACAGGGTAAACAGACTGCACCACAGTAACTTAGTAGGATGAACAGTTCAACAAGCAACAATACCTAGATGGAGGAAAATAGGAAGGAAGCAGGGAAGTTAGGTTTAGCACAAAAATATTTACAAAATGAGTGGTGTTTCATTGATAGATACCTTTTAGTTTTTTTTATAATTGGCAAAAAACAGCAGAAAATTTAATTTTGTTTCACTTTTTGCAACAAACAAATGCAAATAACTTTAAAATGAAAAATGATACTATGGTATTTGAGTACAAAAGCTTATCCGGACAAAAATATTTGCCAAATGAATGATGTTTCAATTATAGATACCTTTTAGATTTTTTACAATCAGCAACAAATTGCACAAAACTCAATTTTTTTTCACTTTTTTTGAGGTACGGCATAAATGGAATACTCAACTCCCCTACTGGAAATATTGTCAATATTTTTTGTTCTTGTGCCACTTGATCTGATAATATCACTTGTGGCTTCGACAATCATGATGTTATTGGGTCAATTAGCAGTCAAACAAAAATATTGACAATATTTCATGTAGGGAGTTTATATCATTCAATATATATATATATATATATATATATATATATATATATATATATATATATATATATATATATATGTATGTATATTGTGTGTGTATATAAATATATATATATATATATATATATATTCATTGCAAAAAAACTTTGTTAACCCAATTATACCTCAGTGGTAATTTTTTGACTTGCAGCATTTTATCTATATGTTACCTGCTTGTAAAATTCTGTATTCAGACATTACACAGCGAATGATCTGGAAAGGTGAGGATTACTGTCCTTCACTTGAAAGGTCATGTAGAAAGGTGAACATACAAATATCTGGATTCTTCCATGCTATGGGAATACACACCATACGTCACCCCAAAATTACATATCACAAACATTGGATGTATCTAAAAGATGGTGTGCATCTCTCAAGCACAGGTAACAACATTTTTGTTGGGGACCTTCGAAATGGCATCCTTGCACTTCTGTAATGGTGTACCTGTATAACAATATCTCTTGAGCACATGCCATAGGCTGTTCGAAAAATGTCTCTTTTAAGAGCCAATCTAACTAGTCAAAAACAGAACAACTTACTCACAACATGCACATGCGTTGTGTACAGTTTGGAGTCTGACTGTACATTCAAGATCCAGTACCTGCTCTAGGTATCAAGGAGGTATACCATTGATGTGAATGGTTTTAGTGAGGATCTGGGTCTGCACTCAGAATCCAGTACCTGATCTCAGGGAGTGGGAGCATTGTCTCACTGAACCCATGCAACTCCTCAGTGTTGTAACATATGTGCACTTGTTATCAGGACGGTAAACCATGGATGTCTACAGGTGTAGTTCAGCACTGCCTCTAGAGTGAAAAGCCAATAGCTCATCTGAGGAAGCATCAGGACATTGCTGCAAACAGGGAGGTATACCATTGGTATCCACAGCCTTAGTTGTACTGTGAGTCAGCAGTCAGGATCCAGTACCTGGTCTGGGGGGGGGCATTACCTGTCTGAGTTTGTGCAAATCATCACTGTTCTAACATGTGTCCACCAGGTATCAGAGAGGTGTACCATTAATGTTAATGGGTTGCTTGGAGTGTGGGTCTGCACTCAGGATCTAGTACCTGTTTGGGGTGTGGGAGGCATTGGTTGGCTTAGACTGTGCAACTGCTTAGTTTTTTAACAGGTGTCCAGCTTGTTTCAGACAGGTATACCGTTGATGTTCATGCTTTAGTTGGGCTGTGGTTCTCCACTCAGGATTCAGTGCACGTTGAGTGAGGGGTGCACCATTCCTTGGCTGAGGCTGTGCAACTCCTCAGTGTTTTAACTCTTGTGCAGCTGTTATGATGTAGTTATACCATTAATGTCCATGGCTTTAGTTGGCCTCTGGCTCTGCACTCAGGATGTAGTACGTGTTTGGTGGGGCATTGCCTGGATGCTACCGTGCAACTCCTCAGTGTTGTAGTATGTGTGCAGCTGCTTTCAGGGAGGCATACCATTGATGTCCATGGCTTTACTTGTGCTGTGGCACTGCATACAGCTCCAGTGCCTGGTCTGGGTGGACTGGGGGGATTGGGTGCTTACAACCATGCAACTACTCAGTGTTCTAACTTGTATGCAGCTGGTATGGGGGAGGTATACTATTAATGTCCATGAGTTTAGCTGAGCTGTGGCTCTACAGTCAGGATCTAGTACCTGATCTGGGGGAGGGAGGTATTGCCTGGCTGAGACTGTGCAAGTCGTCAATGTTCTAACTTGTGTGCAGCTGGTATGAGGGAGGTATACCATTTATGTCCATGGCTTTAGTTCAGCTGTGGCTCTGCACTCTGGATCTAGTACCTGTTCTTTTCTGGGGGGCGGGAAGGTATTGCCTGGCTGACGTCGTGCAACTCCTCAGTGTTCTAAGATGTCAGCAGCTGTTATCAGGGAGGTATACCATTGATGTCCATGGATTTAGTCAGGCTGCAGGTCTGAACTCAGTATCCAGTACCAGGTCTCAGGGGGGTGGGATCATTGTCTGGGTGATGTTCTACAACTCCTTAGTGTCCTACCTTGTGCGCAACTGGTATCAGAGAGGTATAACGTTGATATCCAAGACTCTACTTGGCCTCTGGCTTTGCACTAAGATGTAGTAGGTGTATTTTTTGGGGGGGCATTGCCTGGATGCTACCGTGCAACTCCTCAGTGTTGTAGTATGTGTGCAGCTACTTTGAGGGAGGTATACCGCTGATGTTTATGGCTTTAGTTGTGCTGTGGCTCTGCACTCAGCATCCAGTGCCTGGTCTGGGGGGCTGGGGGTATTGTCTGCTTGAAGCCCTGCAAGTCCACAGTGTTCTAACTTGTATGCAGCTGGTATAAGGGAAGTATACAGTTAATGTCCATGTATTTAGCTCAATTGTGGCTCTGCACTCAAGATTCATAACCTGTTTTTGGGGGGTGGGGCATTGCCTGGATCATGCCATCCAACTCCTGAATGTCCTAACAGCTGTTCAGCTGCCATCACACAGCTATACCATTAATGTTCATGGCCTTAGTTGGTCGGTGGCTCTGCACTCATGATCCAGTAGCTGTTTGGAGATGGGGGTGGCATTGCCTGGCTGATGCCATACAGCTCATGAGTGTCATAACTAGTCTCTAGTTGGTTTCACACAGGCATACCGTTGATGTCATGGCTTTAGTTGGACTGTGGCTCTGCACTTAGGATCCAGTACCTGTTTGGGAGGGTGGTATTGCCTGACTGAGGCCAGGCAACTCCTCAGTGTTCTAACTTGTGTGCAGCTAGTATGAGGGAGTCATATCGTTAATGTCCATGGCTTTAGTTGGACTCTGGTTCTGCACTCAGGATGTAGTACGTGTTTTTTGGTTGGGGGTATTGCCTGGATACTGCTGTGCAACTCCTCAGTGTTATAGTATGTGTGCAGCTGCTTTCAAGGAGGTATACCATTGATGTCCACAGCTTTGCTTGTGGTGTGGCTCTGCACTCAGGATCCAGTGCCTGGTCTGGGGGGGTTTGACTGCTTGCTGCCATGAAACTGCTCACTGTTCTAACTTGTATGCAGCTGCTATGAGGGAGAAATACTATGAATGTCCATGAGTTTAACTGAGCTGTGACTCTGTAGTCAGGATTTAGTGCCTGACCTGGGCACGGGATGTATTGCCTTGCTGAGGCGATGCAACTTGTCAGTGTTCTAACTTGTGTGCAGCTGGTATGAGGAAGGTGTCCCATTTTATGTCCATGGCTTTAGTTTGTCTGTGGCTCTGCACTCTGGATCTAGTACCTGTTCTTTTTCCAAGGGGGTGGGGTTTGCCTGGCTGATGCCGTACAACTCTTCACTGTTCTAAGATGTCTGCAGCTGTTATCAGGGAGGTATACTGTTGATGTCTGCGGGTTTAGTCGGGCTGTAGCTCTGAACTCAGCATCTAGTGCCTGGTCTGGGGGAGTAGGGGTATTGCCTGCTTGAAGCCATTCAACTCCTCATTGTTCTAACTTGTGTGTAGCTGGTATCAGACAGGTATATCATTGATTTACATTTTTTTTTTTATTTATTTCAGTTAGGATTATTTGAGTCAGAGACTCATTTTCAAAGGTTCCCAAGTCAAGGACAAGACAGTACAAAACAATACAATACCAGGAAGATAACAGAGATCACAGGGAAGGCATCATGAGAACCGTATGGTATCACATGAGGTTCAAGACTTATTTGTTACATGTACATCGTAATAATACAATAAAGAACATTATGTCATATGACTGCAGGGTAGGGCTAACCAGGGAGGAAATAACATGCCAGCAGTAATGCAATGTTTGGGCAGAGGAATGAGTAGGGGAGTGGGGTTAGAAACCGGAGAGGTATTGTCAAGAGGTGGCAGTGTGGGAAGGGACTGAGGAGTGGTAAGGTGGTGGAGGAGGGAGGTAATTCAACTTATGGATTGGTGGGGTGGGAGAGGGGGTGGTTAAGAAAGGCAAGCAAAGAAAAAAGAGGAACCAGTGGGTCATTTGTTTGTGCAGTTACAGGTCGGTACACCCTTTAGATGGGACCGTAGCCCTGTTTTGAACAGACTCAGCTTTGTGCCATCTGTAAGCATGTCGGGTAGTTCATTAAACCATTTGGGGCCCTTATAAGTGCTGGATTTCTGGGCCAAAGACGTGCACTTGAAATGGACTTGTAGTCCTCCTTTGGACGCACTCCTGGTATGCCTTGTTTTCACTGACATCTTGAACAGACCACATAGGGATTCTGGCATTAGGCCTAGTTGTGCTTTTTTCCTGATTAGGCAGGTTTGGTATTGTGCCTTTAGGTGTACAGGGAGCCAGCCAGTCTCAGAGTAGAGGACACAGCTGTGAGTCCAACGGTCTGCCCCAAGTACCAGATGACAAGCCTTGTTAACTAGTGTTTTTATCCTGTTTTTAAGGCAGTGTCTGACCCTAACATAGAAACATAGAATTTGACGGCAGATAAGGACCGCTTGGCCCACCCAGTCTGCCCATTTCCCTACCTACTGGATAAGCTGCAGATCCTAGTTAACCAGCAGCCTACTTCTACTTACCCCCACCCCCCAGAATTGCCTTATGACTGTCCCATGCATGCTTGAATTCCACCACTGATTTTGACTCCACAACCTCCTCCGGAAGGCCGTTCCATGCATCCACAACCCTCTCTGTGAAAAAATACTTCCTTAAATTACCTCTGAGTCACCCCCCCATCTTCAAAATGTGCCCTCTTGTTCTTGCACACCTCTTTTTTTGAAAGATGCTACCCTCTTGGACTTTGTTGATTCCCTTGAGGTACTTGAAAGTTTCTATCATGCCCCCCCCTTTCCTCGAGGCTATACATATTAAGCTCCTTAAGTCTCTCTTCATATGTCTTCCGGTGCAGACCCTGCACCATTTTTGTTGCCCTCCTCTGGACAGCTTCCATCCTGTCTATGTCTTTGGAGATTGGGTCTCCAGAACTGCGCACAGTACTCAGATGGGGTCTCACCAGCTGTCTGTACAGAGGATAATAATTTCCTGTTTCTACTGGTGATGCCTCTCCCTATGCATCCCAGTAACCCCCCAGCCCTCCTTGCTGCCCTCTCACATTGCTTGCCCACCTTTAGGTCATCTGATATGACTACCCCCAGGTACCTTTCCATTGTTGTTGTTGTTAGTATCTCACCCCATTGTGTACTCTTCCCTGGTTTTGTTTCCCAGGTGCATTACCTTGCACTTCTTAGCATTGAATCTAAGCTGCCATACATTTGACCATTCCTCTAACCTTGCCAAGTCCCTTCTCATCCTTTCCACCCCACCCTGTGCATCAATTCTGTTGCAGATCTTAGTGACATCTGCAAAGAGACATACTTTTCCTTCCAGTCCTTCTGCAATGTTGCTTATAAAGACATTGAAGAGTACCGGTCCTAATACTGAACCCTGCAGTACCCCACTAGTAACCCTCCTTTCTTCTGAGTGGACTCCATTTACTATTACTCTCTGTGTCCTATTCTCCAGCCAATTCTTTACCCAGGCTGTCATCTTGGGACCCACTCCCAGGCTGGCTAACTTGTATATTAATCTTTGTGTGGGACTGTGTCAAATGCCTTGCTAAAGTCTAGGTAGGCCATGTCCACAGCCCTCCCTGATCTACTACTTTGGTCACCCAGTCAAAGAAATCTATCAGATTTGTCTGGCATGACCTTCCTGCTGTGAATCCATGCTGCCTAGGGTCCTGTGCCCTCTGGCCTCTAGATACTCGACAATTCTTTCCTTCAGAAGTGATTCCATCATTTCCCTATCACTGAGGTTAAACTAACAGGTCTATAGTTTCCTGCTTCTGCCTTGCTCCCACTTTTGTGAAGGAATCACATCTGCCCTCCTCCAGTCCTCGGGTACCACCCCATCATCCCATGATTTGTTAAAAGGGTAGTCAGTGGTGTCACTAGTTCTACCTTTAGCTCTTTTAGAATTCTGGGATGAATCATCAGGCCCCATTGCTTTGTCCACCTTCAGTTTTAAGAGTTCTTTCAGAACCCTTTCTTCTATAAATGGGCTGGTATCAACTTCTGTATCCAGAGTGTTACTACTGTTTGTTTTATGTACCCCCCTCTTCATTTGTAAATACTGAGCAAAATATTTGTTTAGTATCTCTGCCTTTCACAGTCTCCTCTGCCCACCCTCCCTCCCTTTATTAAGCCTCACTATCCCTCCTTGGTCTTCCTTCACTCCTGATGTACCTATAAAGGTTTTATCCCCCTTCTTAACTGAGTTGGCTATCTTTTCCTCGGTTTGGGCCTTTGCTGTTCTGACTGCCTTCCCAGCCTCCTTTTGCTTTAACTGATACAGTTCTCTGTCCTGCTCCTTCTGCGATTCCTTGTACTTCCTGAATGCTTTCTTTTTCTCTTGAACCTTCACTGCCACTTCCTTTGAGAACCATAGTGGTTTCTTACATTGTCTTGTTTTATTTGCTTCACACAAAGGCTCGTTACCTCTGTGATGGCAGTTTTTATTATTCCCCATTGTTCTTCCACCCCTCCTTCCTGCCCATTTGCTAGTGCATTCCTTAGGCACTCACCCATTTTGGCAAAGTCAGCCCTCCTAAAGTCCAGTACTTTTGTCTTTGTATGGCTTGACTCTATTGTTGTGTTTATTGTGAACCATACTGTTCGATGGTTGCTAGTTCCCAGATGGCTACCCACTTCTACATCTGTGATCCTCTCTCCAGCTCCATTTGAGAGAATCAAGTTTAATATTGCTCCCTCTCGAGTGGGCTCCAGTACTAGTTGTCTAAGGCATGCCCACTGTAGGGCATCTAGAATAACTGCACTCTTCGAAGTGGCAGCTGCAACTGCACTCCAGTTAACATCTGGCATATTCAGATCACCCATCAGCAATATCTCCCCTTTTTCTGCCATTCTAAGTATACTTTCTATCATTTCCCTGTCAATTTCCTCCCCTGAGAAGGGGTCTGTATCTACAACCCTGGCGTATGTGGTACCATTGCCTGTCTCCAAATTACCCACAGTGCTTCTTCTCCTCCCTGTTTACCCTTTGTTCTGTTGCTTTTATTCCTTCCCTTATGTAAAGAACTACCTCCTCCTCCTCTTTTACCCTCCCTGTCCCTCCTGTAGACAGTGTATCCTGGTATGTTTATGTCCCAGTCATGGTTTTGTGTGTACCATGTTTCTGTGACTGCCACGATATCAGATGTTCCTCCTCCATCAAGGCCACTAATTCAGGAAGCTTGTTACCCAGACTACGGGCATTAGTACTCATTGCTCTCCATTTTTGATGGTTTTACCTTCTGTTGCAGCATCCCCCACTGACCGTTCTACCTCAGTCTTTTTCTCATTTAGTACCCTGTTTTGTAGGGAGAGGCTGGGATTTTCCTGCTGCTTGTCAGTGCCTCCCCCTTTGACTAGTTTAAAAGCTTGCCAATGAAGCATTTAAACCGATTGCTCAAAAGACGTGTTCCCTTCCTGGATAGATGCAGACCATCCTGCCAGTATAGGCTGGTGTCCCTCCAGGTGGAACCCCAGTCCCCAATGAAGCCAAACCCCTGTGCTCCACACCATTTTTTCAACCATTCATTAAACTGCATGGTGCCAATTACCCTCCACCTCCCCATGCTTTTGACAGGCAGCACCTCTGAGAGGATACTGTGTGTGCTACTTGTCTTAGGTCCCTCCCCAACTCTGCAATGTCCTCCTGCACTGCTCTAATCTCATGATGAGCCAAGTCATTTGTCCCTAGGTGGACAATTACATCCAGCTCGAATCCCTTGCAGCTGTTCTCGTGATCCTGAGGGATGCGCTTCCTGTCCCTCCAAGCCATGGCACCAGGCAGGCACCTTACTTCATTTTTCCCAGCTCCCCCCAGTTCTATATCCCTAATAACTGAGTCTCCCACCAGGAGCTGCTTCCTTTCCCTATGGTGTCCTCTGCCTCCTTCCTGTGGGCCTCCCTTGTGACAGTTATCATCAGTCTTCTCTACGGGTGCATCCATAGGGGAGCTATGCTCCCCCAGAATGGTGTATGGATTGTGGAGTGGAACAGTTGACTGGGTGTGCCTCCGTTCCACCCTCCTCACCCTCCCTGAGCCCACTGTGGTCCAACTGCTGTGCTTTCTTCGCAACCTCTGAGGTAGTGGTGGTGGCTCTAGTGCTCCCTGGATGGGGGAGGTTCCCTTCCTACTGTCCAGTGTGGCCTGGGGGAAGGTTTCCTTACTACTGTCCAGTGCAGCCTGAAGACGGGCAACTTCCTCCCTCAGGGCAGATAGTTGTCTGCAAATAGGGCAGCATCTCAGCCTCCAGAAAGACTCCCGGAAGACTGCTGCCCCACAGCCATTACATTGCACTACTCCCCATGTGTTTATCTAGGTTTTTTTTTGTTTGTTTTTTTATTGACCCTGCTGTGTATATTGGTAACCCATAGTCAATGGATGACTATACTGTGCTGCCTGTGGCTAATTTGAGGGCAGCAGGTGTCACTGAGTGTTTGTTTCTATGGAGGATGCCCAGTTTCATGTTGACAGTTTTGACAACTTGGTCTATGTGGTGGGAGAAGTTGAGAGTGTTGTCAAGGTAAACACCCAGATATTTAAACAAGGAGACTTGTTCTAGTGTACCACCTTTAAGGTTCTGAATTTGAAGTGGGCTGAAATTCCTTTTGCTCTGAGGGACCGTGAACAGTATACTTTTGTTTTTTTATGGTTCAGTAGCAGTTTGTGTTGACAGAACTAGGTTTCAAGTTTGTGGAAGCTATCGAGTAGGCCATCCGTGATGGCTGATTGGCCCCTGTCAGGGACTGATATAACAGCATCATCTGCATATAATATGATGTTTGCCATGCAGGCTTCAGGGAGGTGGTTAATGAACAGGCTGAAAAGGTGTGGTCCAAGTATGGACCCTTGGGGACTTCAAGGGTCACTACCTTTGGGTCTGAGAGTGAATAATCGATTCTAACTCTTTGAGTTCTTTGCGACGGATAACTGCAAAACCAGATAGCTGTATCTGGGGCCAATTCCATTGAGAGCAGTGCATTTAATAGTAGCTGGTGGTTAACTGAGTCAAACGCTTTTGTGAGATCAATGAAAACTGACCCTACCACCATCCCTTGGTCAAGGGCATTGTAGAGCTGGGAGGTGTAATCCACCAAAGTGGTGATAGTAGAGTGTTTTTTGTGAAAACCATGCTGATTGTTGCAGAGTAATTTGTGCCTGTCGAGGAAGTCAGTGAGCAGTTCAGAGACTATTCTTTCAAGTGCTTTGGAGAGGGGCGGGAGGAAGGAGATGGGCCTATAGGTAATGGTGAGTGTTTTGTCACCTGATTTGAAAACTGGTGTAACCAGCATGGACTTCCATGTATCTGGGAACATGCCCGATCTTAGGGAGGCATTAAATGCCTTAGTAATTGGGGCTGCTGGCTCATCAAACATTAGAGCAACCAGCTTCATATCAATTAGACCACTCCCCATTCTGGTCTTTCCAAGGACCCTCTTTACATGCTTGATGGCCTCAGTTATTGTGACTTGCCTGAAGTAGAAAAATAGCAGCCCATCCCTCGTGAGGAGGGTATGGTGTTGCCATGCAACTGGTTATATTGTGGGTTTAGGAACTCTCCAGGAAGCACACCTGAGAGATCAGAGAATGATGCATTGAACTCATTGGCAATCAGTAAGGGTTCCTGGATAGACCCATCATCAGTGGTAATCAGGTTGGGTGGGGCCTTGGAAGTCCTTCCAGTTAGGGATTTAAGTGTGTTCCAAAATCCTTTGGAGGATCTCCAGTTTTTGTTAAGGAGATCCTTGAAATAGCTTGTACATGAGTTGACTTGGGCTGTGGTTTGAACTCAGGATCTAATACCTGCTCTGGAGAGGAGGAGGTATTTTCTGGCAGAAGCTGTGCAACTCATCAGTGTTCTAACTTGTGTGCAGCTGGCATGAAGGAGGTATACCAGTAATGTTAATTGCTTCAGTTGGCCTATGCTTCTGCAGTCAGGATCCAGTATGTATTGGGGCAGGCATTGCCTGGATGATACTGTGCTACTCCTGAGTGTCCTACTATATGCACAGCTGGTTTCAGGGATGTATGTCATTGGGCTGTAGCTCTGCATTCAGGATCTAGTACCTGGTCTGGGGTTGGGGGTATTGCCTGCCTGAAGCTGTACAACTGCTCAGTGTTCTAACTTGCATGAAATTGGTATGAGGTAGGTGTACTGTATTTTTACATGATTGTAATTGAGGTGTGGTTCTGCAGTCTGGATCTAGTACCTGTCCTGGGGGAGGGAGCTATTGCATGGCTGATGTTATGCAACTACTCAGTGTTCTAACATGTGTGCAGTCGCCATCATGGAGGTATAGTCTTGATCTCCAAGGCTTTACTTAGGCTCTGGGTCTGAACTCAAAATCCAGTAACTGTTCTGTTGGGGGGGTGGGAATTACCTGACTGATGCTGCGCAACTCATGAGTGTCCTAATATGTCTGCAGTTGATATGAGTGAGATGTGCCATAGAAGCTGATGGATTTACTTGGCTATTGACAGTTTTCTAACAGTTAATCTCTATTTGTTTTAACAGATTGGCAAAGATTAGAAAAACTTTGATTAAATTAATCTTTAAACAGCTGAAAAGTAAGTAATCATGTTTTTATTTTTCTTTTAAATAGTTAACAGCTCAGTACACAATGATGCTACATTGAATGATGATCTAAGTACTATTACAACTGTGTATTTGTCATTCTGTTTTTTCTAGGTAGAGCTGTCTCAGCTAGAGACAAGGGTGTGAGGGGCGGGTGATGCTATTATATTCAAACACTAATGTTTTAAATATTTTGGTGGTTGTGGCTGCAACAGGCTACATAGGCTACATAGAGAACCACTATTACAACATAACTTTCTTCAACTGTCTCTTGTGGTCAAGGCAGATATGGAGAAAGCAAAACCACAAAACCACATGGCGCCACAGTGAGTGGCAGCCAGTATAGTGTTGTTGCCTGTCTGGTGATGCTTCATGGACTTGAAGACAATGTACGCTGTCATCCTGCTGTGTACAGTGTGGTTGCATGCTTGTGGCACACCACCTACAGTAGATAAGTCTAGTGGCACTGCACTTATCTTTTGGAAGCACATACCCAGACTACATTTGTGATAGACCTTTTACTTGCTTTTAAAATGACATTGCACCAGCTATTGATATGCACATCCTCTTCACTACCACTTGTGGCATTGACTGGGACATCTTTATAAGGTGGGCAAAGAAATCCCTGTGCCCTGATAGGATGAGACTTGGTTGTACACATTGCATTTAGAGAGCACCACCACTAGCTAAAACAAGTCCCTATCAGCCAGGGCAACTCACTGAATACATAACCCATCCATTTCCTAGCCTGCGTCACAAACATGGATACAGCCTTTACGTATATATATATATGTATGTATGTATATATATATATATATAGATATGTATATATATATATATATATATATATATATACATCTATCTATCTATATATATATATAAACTTCATGTCTTCCATGTTACCATTCTGTGTCTGGCTGTTGGGGGGGCATTCCACTGGTTGAATAAGGCAGAGCTTTGACTTATTCAATTATATGGTTGGCAATTACACAGTGTATTGCCTGTGAAGAAAGACAGATGGATGCCAGATACAAAACATCCGTCAAGGGACTATTTGACATTATGTAGCAACATTAACCATTTTTTTTTTGTGACTTTGAAAACTTTTAGAATGTATTTTTTTTTCAAGGTTGAGAATGGGCAAATTTAATATAAACAATAACACATGTGGGTGTTGCTAGTACTAAGATTGCCTGTCACCCAGAGGCTAAAGGCACGCTACCTGCAGTGCTGTGCAAACCTACGCTTATGTGTTTGAACGTATCTCAGTACTATCAACACCGAGCAATGTCTTATTGCTTACAAAATGCAGTGGCACATCAACTTTGAACTGCCACATGAGAGACTAACCTATACTGTTGTACACACATTTCACAAATGTGCCAATGAACGTCACTTGCACTACATACATGTCCTTAATGAGTTGTGCACAGATACTCAAACCACAATATATCTTATCTTAAAAGTTTCTAAGCAAACAAATCCTGAAACTGTGGAGACATTTGGATAAGAATGTTTAAAATTAGATGGAAATAACTGAAAATTAAGTTTTGATTACATGTTTGACCACTCACAAATCACCCCCTTCAATCTAGGACTCTGAATGTGGTGCACTTATGAAAGCTATTAGTACATGTACACCTGCCAAATGTTGTACCATTTGGATGCATACTTTGAAAACTAGACCAAAATAACTGAAATTTAAAATTTGGTGAAGTTCAGTGTAATTTTTGAAATATATTAATTTGGTCAGAACCCAGCCCTCTATTAAGCTAGAGATCTGGAATTTGGCATGATTACTTGATCACAAGAGTTCAAACAGTGTGCCAAACATCATGACATTGGAATGTATCATCTCAGAATGATTGGTGCTCAAAATCTGTCATTTTATTTTTTGTGGGAAATTTAATGAAGACATTTACCTGCTTATAGCTCAGGCGTCTTTGTAGCTAGAAATCTGAAACTAAGTACACATATAAATATATCAATAACCTGTATACCTGTATGCAGCCCGTACCGTACTACACAGTCCAGATATGTGAATGGATCTATTCACTTTTCTGGACTGTGTCGTACAGTATAAGCTGCACGCACATTGGCTCACGCTGTGGACCAGTGGGTATACAGCCCTACCATACAGAGTCAGTCAGTGGGCGGTGGGGCGGCAAGCAGGTGTGGGAGCTGCTGCCCGCCACTGACTGGGGGAGCAGAGAGCGGCTCAGTGGGCGGGTGGGGGTACCACTGGACCACCAGGGTTGGATTGGTTTGTCATAAGATATTACTGATGCCCACGATCTGGCTCCGAGTGGTCCACTGGACCACCAGGGATATGGGACTATTCTTAATAACATATGCCTGTGATCGGGCAGTGGGGCACTTTGCTGCTTGTGCAGGGGGCGTCAGTTCCCGATGGCTGCAGCCTGGCAGGGTGCCAGGAGCAAGTCGCCGGGGATCGGTGCACCTGCATGCAAATGAGGCCATAATGACATGCAAATGGCCCCATTTGTGCCTTGCATACATTATGGCCCCATTTGCATGTGCACTTTTCAATATCGCAGTAGTTGCACCTATCATAATGGCACTTGCTCTAGCGCATCCCCCTGCTCCACTCTGGCCACTTGTGCTGGTGCAGTGCCACTGCGCCATGCGCACTGTGGGTAGCCAAGGAGCGATATTCAACTATGCTGTGTCATGGCGCAGTTCCGTTGAATATCACCTTGTCAACACCCCTGCGCATCCACATTGCGCTGCTCCCAGGCTTGCGCTGCAGCCTGGTGCAGTCTGAATATCCCGCCCTCAGAGTTTAACTACCAAAACTCAATGAATTTTGAGTGTGGTCTAAAATTAATAACTTTGATTTAATCAGTTTCTGAATCCTGGGTCTCTGATAAAGTGCAGGCAAATTATACTGAAATTTTGTTGGATAATTATAATTTATTCTGAAAGAACAGTCAGGGGAAAATGTGGTGGGGATATTTTAATTTATGCACAATCCAGTGTATCTGTACCTCTGGATGCTTATGAGAACTCTAATACTGCCTGTAGTTTTTATTGCTCTTAAGATCTACTTGGGGAATGTTAAACATCTGTTTGTAGCCACTTTTATCTTCCACCAAGATTTTCAGAGAACAGATTTGTTCTACTGATGGACTATAAATCCCTTAAATCAGACACTAAGAAACTTGTTCTTTTAGGGGATGTTAATATAAATTGGTTGGACAGGGTTAATTGAAAAATTAGAAATCAGTTGGAAGAACATAAACTCCACCAGGTCTGTACTTCACCTATTCTCTCAAATGACAGGCTGGGAACTGAGTCACTCATAGATTGGATTTTTACTGCAAGGCCAGACAGAATTTTATGGGCTTTCACACGTCTGACAGTATTAGTAACTGCAGCCCTGTGTATTGTTTTTGGGAACACATAGACTCAGACCACCTCCAGTACATGTTCTGTCCCATTCAGTGCAGACATTTTAAATCAGAGGAATTTAAGGGAAAGGGGAAATTGTTTAACCAGGAATGGCACACTAAGCTGGGGCTTGTTTCCAGGTGCAATCTGGAGCACAAGAAAGTTAAGTGACTTGCTTAGGGTTGCACGGTATGCAAGTGGGTGCTGATGGGATTCAAACCAAGATCTCCAGGTTTGCAACTCAGTGCCCTTAACCACTTTGCTATACTGCCTCCTAACCACCATGCTATACTGCCTGCTCCGTAGCCAAATGAGGATGTTATGACAGATTATATCTGGCAAGAATTTAGTACAATTTGTAATAATTATGTAATTGTGCAATAATTATGCACCACTTCAAAACATTTGAATAAAGGACCACAATTAAGAATGGATTATGGCAGACTTTATTTGAGTCATGCACAAGCAGGGCAGAGCTTGGAAAACATATTAAAAAAGTTACACTAGACAGCCCAGTTGTGCAGTGGTAGTTCTACTGCCCACCACACCATTAGCTTGAGACCAGGATTGTTCTCCAATTGCTGGGGAGTATGCCAATGGGGGATCAGGGACAGCTTTCCTCTCTCAGGGAGGGAGGGAGAGCTTGTTGTCTGCTATCTACCACTAGATGAAGGCCTGGTGGCAGTGCAAGTCAGGGCTGGCATGAAGGATTGTGAGCTACACGACTCTACAGCACATGCTGCCTCCACAGGCATGTGTCAATGTACACACCCAGCACAAGGGACTCTAGGAAGAAAAGCAGGTAGAAAAAAAGACAGCAGAGCTGGCATGAATGATGCCCTGTGCACTTGCTTTCCACCATGCTTTCCACCATCTCCATTGCCAGGACCTCTGACTGGCAATTTATCTGTGTTCTCAGGGGAGAGAAGGCACTCCCCATGGCCCTGCCATGGGGGAAATCTGTGGGGGAAAAGCTGGAAGATAAGTCATTGGAAGGTGGTGTCCAGTGGAGGGGCAGCAGGGATAGTAGCAAAGGGAGCTTAGCCAGCCCCATCCATGGGGAGAGAAAAAAAACCTTTATGGAATAAAAAGTCATGCTACTAGGAATTTGATGGAGTATCGTAACTATATCATAGGAATTAGAGTAAAAAAGTTTGAATAAATTACTGGCTAAAACCCAAGCTACATTTATTAAAGTCTTAACTATGAAAAAGGGTGATTTGACAGACTCACTTGAAATTGCCATACCACATAATCATAGTTTCTGTGATGCTGTTAGTGTTGTTCCAATTGTCTTTAATATTGGTGTTAACCTAGATATGGACAATGGTTTAGCTGAACTGGGGTTTGAATTTAGGGAGAAAACTGCCAAGGAAACCCTAGTATACCTCCTGAAAATTACAAAAATTTCAGACTGGTCCAGATAATATTGATTTACATTTACATTCTTTGGAGTTTGATCTCATGGCATACCACCTTAGTGTTTTGTTTTTCTTCGGTTTCTGGTGAGGTTCCAGGGTTATAGAAGCAGGCGACAGTGGCTTCAGTTTTTGGGTCAGGTGACTGTACTTTGACCAAAAACTACCACCCAGTCTTATTATTGTCCCTACTGTCCAAGGTCCTTGAAAGATTTGTTTAAGATGAACGTAAACATAATTTGTTTTACTTGTTTTTTGCTACTTATTGTTTTATAACCATTGTAAATGCTTAACTGCATATTGTATGTACCTAGTGATGTATTCATGACATGGAACCTGTGTAAAAGAGCCTTTGGCTCATAGGTATTTAATCTGAAACTCAGTAGAAAATAAATAAATAAATAAAAATTAAAAATAAACATTTTTCTGATTAACACAAAATACTGACAACATTTTAGCATGTTTTTTGGCAAAATCATAGTACACTGATTGCAGCAGCAGACTTTACTAGTTTCTTATGTAGGGCCTTGGATAGTGGGGAAATGGGTGAGGTACTTTTTCTAGCTTTATCAAAGGCCTTCAAAGTAGTAAACTATGTTCACCTGCTTTTTAAACTCTTGGGTATTGGACTTTCTTTTGGTTCCATAGAGTGGTTCAAATTGTATTTAACAGATACAATTCCAACAGGATTCTCTTAATGGTGTCCTTTCTCTGATGCTTAAAATAGATACAGGGGTTCCTCAGGACTCAATTTTTGGCCCTGTTCTTTTTAGAATTTTTTCAAAATGATTTGTCCAATTTTTGACAGAGTCTAATATGGTTTCATATGCACTGTACTGGAAAGGTTCTATATTTAGTGAAGTAAATGATCAATTGCAAACAGATTTTAATACTGTACAATGCTGGCTTTTACTTAATGGCCTTGTTTTGAACATTGCTAAATATATACACAGTATATATATATATCTATATATATAGATATATATATATTTATATATTATAGGAGCACGCTTGTGCCCCTATAGCTAGGGTTGAGTAAGCAGTTTAATGTTAAACCCCCAATTTTGCACATTAATAACTTTGCAACCATTCAATGGATTTACATGAAATTCAGAATGCGTGGTCTCAGGTGATAAATCTCTTGAGAAGCCAAGTTTTGCTTTGATTGAATTTGCAGTTGTCATGCAGCGAAGCACTAATAAACAAATTTTTCGCTTTTTGGGGGCCCATTTTTTGCTGATTATTGCCCATCATGCTGTGGCCACACTGTTTGGAATTTTGGTCTGAACATTTCAGGGTAGGAAGAGGTTTGCCCAAGGAACAATCCAGCATTGGTTTGGTGAAACAATATTAATCCATTCAAAAGTTCTTTAATTTTGAATTTATGGGTTCTGAGCATGCTCATTTCAGTCTTAGATTTATATGTATGTTTTGCGAAAGAGGATTGGGCTCACAATCAAGGATTTTGTCACCTTGCAAATGGGGATTTCTTAAATCCCCATTAGTGAGGAAAAAATTCCCTTTCATGAGCTGCCATCTTGTTTTCAGTTTCCTCCACAAATAACATGGTCTAACTTCTCCCACAGGTGTCTTGCGTGGTATTACTAGTATGGATTTTGTTCAGAGAGACACCCTGTACAAGCCCATGCCTTTGGTTTTCTTTGTTTTTGTCTAAAATGGCCATTGTGAATAAAAAAATCTTTGATCATCACTCGCTAATGACCTTTGTTCGTGAGCTGTCAAAATCCTTGATTGCAATTTTTGGACCAGATGGCCCTATCTCACGAACAAATATCAGCTCGCACACAGGGATTTTGTCAGCTCACGAAAGGGGATTGGCTTGTGAAAGGGGATTTTGACAGCTTGTGAAAGAGGATTTTTTTTTAATTATCTTTCACCAGCTGCCAAAATCCCCATTCATGAGGTGTCAAAATCTCCATTTGTGAGATAAAGACCAGATGGCCACATAGGATCTGGTCTTCATCCCACCTCATGAATGGGGATGGCCTCAGTAATGGGGATCCACAATGATGGATCACTTATAGTTGAAATTAAATGCTGACATCGGGGTGCCCAATCCCTGTGTCAGCATGTATGTTCTGCCCCCCAGAACACTAATATGGCACACTGGGAGCCCACCCCAGTATGCCAAATATATATTTTATAATAAAATTTAAGTGCTTCTGATGCTGGGATACCCACCCCCGTTGTTGGATGATGCCCCCCAAAGTGGTTCTGTTCAATTGCCAACACGGGGTGCCAAATCCCCATTAAGGCATGTATACCCCTACCCCCCACACTAATATGGTACACTGGGAGCCCACTCCAGTGTGCCCAATTACTAAATGTAGAAAAAATACCTGTAAATAAAGAAACCATCCCTCAAAGTCTTTTATTTTATTTTTAAAACCCGAAAAAAATGGTCCCTCATCATCTCCCCAGTCCTCCCTCACCCATCCCCACCCACCCACTGAGCACCCACCTCCCTCACCGCCCTTTACCACATACTTACCTCCCAAGGTCGAGAGCAGTGATCTTCTCTGGACTGGGACAAGTCTGCACTGTTCAAACCTGAACTGCAATCTGAAGAATCAAAGGTAAGCGCTGTATAATGGCAATCAGTCAGGGGGGAGTGCGACTTAAGTTGATATCTCAGCCATTTTTGGGAATTTTGGTCTGAAATTTTCAACATGGGGTTCTTGACACCGCACCTCATGAACACTGGCACTGTCATTTTGTTTCTTGGTCCCAGAAGGTGATTTTTTGGTTGCTGCACAGAATCACATTTTGGGATCAATTAACAAAGTGACACTTCCCCTGATCATGTGATGTACCAAAAAAACCCGTATTGCAAATTTGGTAAAATAATTCCCAAAAATGACTGCGTTATGAGCATGCATTGTGCAGTTTCTATGCATGCTTGTAACGTCACCAATTTTTAATATTTTCACTCCAGATTTCCAACATTGCCATTGTTTCACATCTCCTTATGAACAGTAGAGCTGTAATTTTTCACATCCTGCCTGCAACGTGTTATCACACCTGTGACACAGAATGGCGCGGTCGCTATGCGAAATCAGCTTTCAGGATGGATTAACAAAATCACAGTGCCACTGTTCATGAGGGGAGATCCCAAAAGGTCCATGTTGAAAATTAGGTGAAAAAATGTCAACAAATGACCGTGTTACACGTGTGTGTTCTGCAGCTTCTATGCATGCTCATACGTTCCCCAATTTTTGCATGTTTTCACTCCAGATATTCAACATTACTATTTTTTCACACCACCTCATGAACAGTACAGCTGCAAGTTTTAAAATCATGGCATAAATGTTTTTCCATACCTGTGGCACAAAATGGCATCACCGTTCTGCAGAATTACATTATGACAGGGATTTGAAAGTTTTCCGTACTGGGTACATGTGGTGAGGTGATAAGAAGGTTATGTTGAACATTTGGGGTGAAAACTATTTAAGATGGCACATAAAAAAATGAATAGCTTGAAGGGAGCCTGGGGGCTAGAGGGCCCACGCGCCCACCAACACATGCCAGCTGCCAGTTACATTACATTTTCTCAAAAAGTAAGGAAATTCATTGCAAAAAACTTTGTTACTGCATCAGTTAGGGTTGAAGTGATAAAAATAGGGAAATGAGTCATTAGGGTTGACACCCTAACACTCCTCACTATATATATATATATATATATATATAGATATATAGATATTTAGATATCATATATATATATATATATATATATATTATAGTGGCACGGTAATGCCACTATAGTTAGGGTTGAGTACCCCATTTAAGGTTAAAGTGTGAAATTCTGCACCTTACTAACTTTGCCACTGTATGACAGATTTACCTGAAATTTGGCAGGCAAAGAGCAGTGACATAGTTCTTGGGATCTGCCAAGTTTCGTACTGGTCAGATATACAGTTGCAGAGTTATAAAGCAACATTCCATAGCACATTTACACTTTTTTGTGCATTATTTGCTTTCATCTACAGGTCGCACAGTTTGCGCGACCGGTCAAGAAACTTCTGGGAACATGCAGCTAGAGCTCCTGATGTGCCTTTTGAAGATTTCATGAAAAAATATAGAACGATTCAAAAGTTATTCAAAGAACAAGTTTCCCATTATAGTCAATGGGAAAAGTTAACTAAAAGTTCGACAGTGTCGCAAATGCAGTTTTTAGTGTCGCAAATGACCCCTATAGTGTTGTGAGTCAGCCATTTTTTTTTTCAGTTACTGATCACAGAAATGCTTGGCATTTAAAATGGGACCACCTAGGGACACAATTCTTTTTGTGTTCACCCAGTTGAGCCCTGAGGATGCTAGCATGTCTTTTTTGGAGGGTTAAACACTCCAGAAATATGTTTTTAAAATTTTTGGGAAAAGTAGTGTTGCAAAGCAGTGTCGCGCATGCAACACTTTTGTGATTTGTTTTGTGAAAGTGTCGTGTTTTGCGACACTACTTTGCAACTCTATGGCCAAAATAACAGGAATTCTTTGCCACCCTGCTGCAAAACACTGGTTTGCTCTATTGGGCTGAAATTTGGAGGGAAGAAAGCCAACATCTTACAAATGTGCCTTTTGGTGGTTTGGTGACAAAATAATGCAGGGATGCAAAGTTACAGTACTCCAAAATTGACACTTTTTCCCCTAGACTAATATTTCGGTGACTGCCGTGCCTTTTGGGGCCTGTATCTCGGAAATGGTTAGAGATACAGACTTTTTGTCGGAAAAATGCTTAGCCCCCCCCACTAGGGGGCTAAATACAAAACTAGCCAGAAAAGTAATATATAATATAAAATAAAAAAAATTTTTCTACATCGTACAGTTCCTGAGATATAAGCAATTTAGTATTCCAAGTGCTCATTTTCTGCTCCCGTGCCCATTATTATGCATACATTCTTTGTACTTACTGTGACTGTGTTTCTTTACGGAGCTTTTGGGGAAAACCAAGGTGTGCACTTCCATTACTGTTACAGTTAAAATTTCCACTTGTGTTTCCGTACCCGTTTGCGTTAGCGTTCCTGTCTATGCCACCCTGTGCGTTACCCTTTGCATTTTCGTTTGCACTTGCTTTTGCGTTACTGTTACCATTTGCATTTCCACTACTGTTTCTGTTTTCATTTCCATTTGCATTTTATGGCCACCCTTCCATTTGCATTTGCATTTCTCTTTCGTTTGGCGTCATCATTGCTGTTACCATTACCATTTACCTTTCCAATTGCGTTACTATCACCATGCACGTTACGGTCTGTGTTTCCATATGCACTTGCATTTGCATCTCCGTTTCTGTTTATTTTGGCATTATTCAATCAATCAATCAAATCTTTATTTATCCAGGCGATCACAGTTGAGCAAGCTCATTTACAAGGTGGACCTGCTGTTGGCAGGGAAAATTGTACAGTTACATATAAATATACATAATACAAAAGGAACAGCATGTTTACAATACTGATAGGAGCAGAGTATTTACATTCCAAGCCACATGTACAAGAAAGATATACATAACACAACCTGAACGTAATATATATATATATATATATACTGTATATATATATATATATATATATATATACTATATATATATATATAGTTCCCACAGGAGCAGGATGTGTATGGATGTCATATACAAATCATAGAAGAAAAAAAGAAAGATTATTTATATTCCTGTCCAGCAGAAACATGTTACAGGCCTGGATGGAAATTTCTAAGCTATGGAGGTACGCATAACAGTGTGTAAGCCTTAGGTAAATGCAGCAGAAGGGGGGGTGGTGAATAAGAGGGACACAGAGGGTGCTAAGGGCAAGTGGGGCAGAGGGAGGAGTAGTAGTGGCAAGGGCTGATTTGGATAAGCAGCTGTGACTAGTGCTGAAGAAGAGAGGAACAATAGTCAAGCTGCTAGGATCAATAGAAGCAATTATAGAGTTCAGCAAATGTTTTGTCATAGAGGGTCTTAAAGAAGGCAGGACTGACAGGTGAGCTAAGTCTCAACGATTTTTGTATACTATTCCAGAGAGAAGGCAGGGTGTAGCTTATGGTGGTACCATGACCGTGCATGTTACCATTTGCGTTTCCATACGTGCTTGCATTTCTGTTTGGGTTACTGTTTGATTTGCCATCATCATTGCTGTTACTGTAACTGTTTGTGTTTCCAGTTCCGTTACCATTACTGTTTGCATCTTCGTCACCATTTGCATTTCTAGTGCCCTTAGTGTTTGCATTTACAGTTGCATTTCCATTGTCAATTCCATTACTGTTCCCTTCTCCGGTGCTGTAGCCTTAACCGTTTGCATTTCTGTTTGCCTTTCTGTTACCATTAGCATTTCTTTTACCGTTTGTGTTTCCATTGGCATTACCGTTTACGTTACTGTTTTCATTAACGTTTGCGTTTCTGTTGCCGTTACCATTTGCATTACCGTTTGCATTACCATTTCTGTTTTCATTAATGTTTGCGTTTCTCTTACCATTTGCGTTACCATTTATATTTGCATCACCATGTGCATTACCGTTTCTGCTTGTGTTTGCATTACAGTTACCATTACTACGTGATAAAAAAATCACGTGGTGGGAGCACAGAACCTGAAGGCCCCGCAATCCCACAACCACATTCCATTCACTATTTATAGTCCTCATTGTCAAAAAGAAGGGACATTCATGGCAAAAAAAATCCATTTAATGCATCAGTTAGGGTTGTTCCACAGTGACAAAAGTGAGGAAATTCAATGTTAGGGCTGCTGCCCCCCCTTGCACCCCCCCACCACCCCGCCCCCACCAACAGGCATTGGGATGTGCGTTGGGGTCATCAGTCCTAACTCTCACCCCATTCTCCTACACTGCACCACCTCAGCTTGTTTACACATGGGATGGGGTGAGAGTTAGGACTTGCACACCCTGATTCCTGTTGGTGGTGGCGGGATGGGGTGGGGCGCAAGGGGAGTGGCTACTCTAACATAGAATTTCCTCACTTTTGTTGCTGTGGAACAACCCTAAGTGATGCATTAAACTGATTTTTTTGCCATATATATATATATATATATATATCTATATATATATATATATATATATATATATATATATGAGCTCTAAGCATAATCTAGCCTGAAAAGCCCCTGTTGGCCCTATGATAAAAGAAGTTAAAGAGTTAAGGAGCTGAGATAGATGGAGCTGATCATTAAGGAGCAGAGATAGAGGGAGTGGATCATTTTAAATATTTAGCTTTCATTATTGATCACACTGCTTTATAAGCACCAGCACAAAACTGTTTCTAAGATACTTAGGCAGCTTTATCATTGAGAAATTGCTCATCAGTTAATTATCAGAAAATATTGGCTTAATCCCTTTTGGTTTCATTACTTAATTATGGCATTCCATCACACATTATAGCAGTTGATACTTTACTTCATGGGGTAAACATTATGTATGATTTTATCACTCGATTTGCTTCATCTGGTTCTAAGTTGCCTCATCATTGTCTTTTTTATAATATTTTGAACTGTATTTCTCTTAAATCCACATGTATTTGTTTTATTCTAGTTAGTTTAAGGAGATTTTAAAGAGCTGGGGCCACTTACCCTTTAGGGCTTTTATAATTAATACACCACTTACTCATGCTACCAGTTTTTTTCAGGGTATGTAATGCAGGTTATTTGTTTTCAAAACATCTCTAGGTCAAAAGTCTTATCTCTGTTATGCTATTAAGTGTCAGAATTCTCTCACATGTGCTATAGATTGCAAAATATGCAATCCAACAGTATTCTTAAATCTGCTGTGAAAAAGTATTGCCTAGCCAATTGTGCTTGTAAATGTTTTGAATGAGCTTGTGTATAGTGTACATATTGTACTTTTATTCCTTGTTGTACATAATTTGTTTGTAAGATTCCTGGGTCACCCTTAAAAATGGGCATTTATGTCCGTGGGTCTTTAATTAAAAAAAAATGTAAATTAAAAATAGAATTTACAAGGGTCAACTTTAGCAGAAGTAAGTTGGGACTGGCTGAAGTGATTTTTTTGTAACATGGAAAATCTCAACACCACTACTCGTCCTGCCAATGACCCTTTTTCCCAGATTCCTATAGCTCCATTGGGGCTACTGGCGGTGGAGGTATTATCTGATGTACTGAGGGCTATACAACACCTACACCAGATGTCCCAGGGACACCCCATCCTTTTCCTTTCACAGTAGTTTTTGACTATGTATTAGCACACAGACGACCTCCTCCATGTCCTGAACATTGTCTCTTGATGTACACTAAAAACGCTGGAAAAAATAAATTCTGCTCTTGCAGTTGTGACTCACTTTACATACTGCAAATAGTTCTCACACTCGCCAGATTGCAAAGAATGACAGAGCCTGCAAGGCATAGCAGCAGGTGGAGTTTTGTCTGGGGAAATGCCCTGGATGACACTGGGACACAGAAGTAGGGGGTCTGCCCGGTAGGGGCAAGGTAAGGCAGGGCATAGAGTTCTCAGGAGGTGGACTAGTACCTGCTGGTAAGAGAGGCATTAGTAATTTAAGTGGCTGCAACAGAGGCTCTGCCTTCTTTTTGCCCCTACCTGCAGCAGATAAAAATAAAACAGAATCTACTGCCTTGCTTTGCTGTTGACGTCTTTGTGGTGGTGTTGGCTTCTTGCTAGAAGTACAGAATATTTTCCTCACACTAGCATGGTAAACCTCTGGCACAGCATTAATCGGGTTCATGTGTGAGCTTGGATATGCAGCCAACCAGGTGTGGAATGTTTCAATTGAAATGTAATTGTATTATTCCAGTAGGCAGTTGGAGAATGCTGACCTCCATGTGCTCTCTCCCAATTTCATCCGGGTAGTTAGTAGCGAGGCTGTGACAGGTATTGGTTTAAACTCTCTGCTAAGAGCTCGGAATGGACTGGAAGTAGAGTTCTGAAATTAATGAAACAGTTCAGGGTGCTTTTTAAAAATTATTAAAACACTCCACAGTGCTGGCAGAGCACAATGACCTCCCCTTCCCCCCCACAGTGGTTCAGCCACCACTCCTGGAGACAAAATTCCAGATGGGGGGGCAGGGCTCCATATAAAAAAAAAATAACTTGAAATCAAAGATGAAATCAACTTATCTAATCTGTATGGATGTGTGATCTGAGAACTCGACTACCATGTCACATCCCTCTCCCATTCCATACAGTACCTGTGGAGTGTAGCCTCCATCCACTGCCACATCAGTACTGGTGGGGAGGTCTTCTGCTGCTGGATCCCAAAGGTAGGTCTGCAGTATTACAAAAAAAAAAAAGGTTTTGAGACTGATAAGCAATACTGTGGCATAGAGAGTAATTCCCCCAAGTTAGTTTATAGCAAATACAGTGCTCTGCTGCCATGAACTGGAACAATGGGAGCTTGATTGGCCTCAAGCAATTTATAGTGGAAAACATACTGTCCATCCTGGAGGCATAGTTGGAGGTGTTGACTGCTGTGAGACATGGTCCAAGCTAATGAGAGTAGCGGTTCTCCAACCTCCATATTTAAAACAACAAAGAAAGAAAGTTTTGCAGCAATAGCTGGCTTACTGCAAACATCTTCTGCCATGTCCATAAGCATGTGTGGTAGCTCAGTGGCACACTGGAATGTATGTTTCTCTCATAGGCAAATGACCAGTGATCAGACCCTGGCAGAGACTCCAGCTTGTTCTTTGAGAAGCCCGGATGGCAAATGAACATCCATTCACTTTGAAACAGCCTGTTCTAAATGGGGATTTCAGCATTCAGCTTTAGGCAATGATTAACAGATGTTTTGTACACCAAAGATTTTCCCCTTTAGCTGAATGTCTTGGGCTGCTGCCCTTGAGACCAGTATTAGAAGGTTTGATTCCACGGTCTGGCACTTACTCTTAACAAGAAGAACAGGGGTTTGATTTCTTGGGGTTAAAGTTAATTTGATTTAAATTAGCAAGGCAGGATTCTTGAGATTTCATTCCTTGAAAATAGGAAGATCTGTGGTTTAGCATCCACTTTCTGAGAGGGTGTGCAGGCCTATTAGATGCCCTAAAATTGAGAAATAAGTGCTGAATTGAAAGCAAGAACAAGTCATTTAAATCACTTTCATGCCATAAATTTGAGTAAACATGTAATAGGGGTTGCAGAAGAGTAGGGGAGAGGAACAAGTGGTGGTAGAGAGAGAGAGAGGTTGGCCAACTATAAATATTAAAAAAAAAGAAACTAAATAAAATAGCTATTTATTAATACAGCAATGTGCTACAGTTTACCTGGTGGTGCAGCTGAGGTGGAAGACTGAACAGCATACAAGGCACAGGGGAATGTTCCTTTCTTCTCTTTGCAGCCTGAGATTCAACATTGCAGATGCAAGGCCCAGAATGAGCGCTGAGTTAACAGCTCACAAAAGGGAGAAAGGGAGAAGGGACATGGATGCTGGGATGCAATTTTTGTCATCCCCAGTGAGTCCAGCTCAGTGGGGGTGACAGCGCATCCAGTGCTGGAGCCAGCTATGCCAGTCTAGGAACCTCCAGCAATGGTGCAGACAAGGGCCAGTTGGGGACAGGTGAGCAGGGCCACAAAACAGAAGTCAACAGCAGCACCAGCTCAGCTAGGTAGGCCTGAGTTTTATCAAATGATTAAAGAAAAATTGTGGGAAATGTTTGTGCAAACCTTCTGGGAGTGCACACCTCAGCCAGGGGTTCCCCTGTTAAACAAGAAACCTCCTGCACCATCCACCACCACTCAAAATAAGCAGAATCTGAAAACAAGAAATAGACTTCATAAAGTGCTTTATTCATTTATTTATTCCAAAGTGATTAGTGAATCATACCTCTCAAAAACAGAGATGCCAGCAGGAACCCTGCAACAAATGCCCCTGGGAGCGCACACCTGAGCCAGGGGTTCCCCTGCCCAAAAAGTCAGGAAAACCAAGGAAAGGGATGCCACAACCTGGGAGAGCAGAGGGAGTCTCACAGGCATGTCTGCTGGGACCAGCTGGCCCAACCACAGGACCCCTGCCATCATCAGCACCTCCCCTTACCTCACAGTCCCCACATCCAAAGCCACAGCTACCAGCCCAGGGGAAAGGCTTTGGGTGAAACATTATCCAGTGCCACTGTATCTGCATCCAGCACCTCAACAACCTGTCCCAGTTACATTGGGAATGTTATTGGACCCCATCGGGGTCCGGAACCATGCCTGGGGGGTCCCCTATTGGACCCGTTACTCCCATTATGGGCTGTGCCAGCACCAGTGCCAGTGCCAGGGTCTCCCTCTGCATTGATGAGGCAATGTCCAATCACACTGGTACCAAATATGGCACCCCAGCCAGGCTTGCTCATGCCCCTTCCACAACTCCCAGCAGCCCAGCAGCATGACCCACAGCTTTCTCCATGGTCAGCACTGATTGTGCTATGTCCAATCCCTGTGGTGCCACTACTGATGCCCCAGCCAGTTTTGTCCTCTCTTCTCCTGCACCTCCAGCCTGCTCTGATACCTTGTAATCCTCCACAGCCAGAGGGACCAAGTTCAATGCCTTAGCCAGTGGCTTCACCCAGTACTCTGCTGACATTGCAGGAAAAGATGGATAAGCTGTTGGATTTGATGGTGGAAAATGAGTAAAATCAGCCAGATGCACTGGGGGAGATGGGGGATAGGGTGCAGGGTTGTTGGTGCAGGAGATGCGGGGCAGTAGCACATTGCACAGATGACCCAGTGGTCATATGTATCTATTGTTGAGCCAATGGGATCCTACTTGTCAGATAAGGTATGGCAGCAGATTGCTGAAGGGGAGTTCATTGATGTCTCCACACTACTCAACAGGCCATAAGCACCTGAGCTAGAAAAGGACTCAAAGAAGGATGAGGAAAAAGGGAATGGGGCAGAATGGAACTGGGAAAATTGACAGGTGGGCTTTGCCATCTACGCTGACTTGTTAACAGAGTTGTGTCCACAAAAGGTGAAATGTTTGTGGAGGTACTACAGCCACATTATGCCAATGCATGTAACAAAAGGGGATTAGGGATGGTTAGAATAAAACAAGGAGTTTCAGAGAAAGAAGCAGAATGATGCCAATGGGGTCTGGAGGGCCTTGGATCTTATTCTTCTGTGGTACGGAGAAGCTAGGGGGAATACAACATTCAGACAGTGGCTTCCCAGTATGATGCTCCAAGTCTATGATGCAGGGCTCTTCATCGGGGAGTAGTGGTTCAGCAACAGGGAATACAGGAAAGGGGGAAAAGTGGACCGTGCTATCAATACAACCATGGAACAACTGGAGATCAAGTAGGATCTGAGGTTTTTGCAGAATTTAGAGAAAATGGGCAGATAGAGTGAGCTTAGCGGTCCTTCTCTGCCATCAATTTCTACGTTTCTATGAACATGCAAGGTGGAGGCTAGTAAAGGCATGAGCGCTTTGATTGTATGAAGAACCACCCATTTATGCAATGCATAAAAGGGACTAGAAAGCAACCCTTTCAGAAAGAACAGAGCAAACCTTCCAACCCCAATAAAGGGGGAGCACATTGAATGTTGATTGCAAAGATACTTCAATGCACAGGCAGCCTTCTCACTAGCAGAGGGTTTTGCATGGCAGCTTTAGGATCCCGCACAGAGGTGCTTACAAAGCCTGCAAGGTGGAGAATCTAAGGTCTGCCAGTGACTGGCTGGATGTAGTCAGGAAAGAATTGGGGAAAGAGGTAGCACTAGGCAGGGTTTTTATTTATTTATTTATTTATTTTGTCATTCAGATATTACCTTTGAGCAAAATGCTTTTTTTCAAAGGTTCAACGTCTCGACAGGAGGATAACACAGAAAGGTAGTTACAGAGTATGGGTGCACAAGAACAGCAATAAAAAAAAAAGAAATAACAGCAATTGGCCTGACTATTTGCAAATGTAAACTATCTCATATAGTACATGGTGAGTGCTGTGGGTTTAAGAAACTAATTTAACAGGAGGTAAAGCAGCCAGGGGAGGCATTGTCATTATTTCATATAAAGTCAGGGGGGTGGGAGAGACTCAACATAGGCTTTCACACCCTGTATGTTAAGGCAGCTAAGAGGAGGCTTTATCATTAATTCTAGTCAAGGGTGGTGTGGTAATTTTCTGTGCAGGACTGACCTAGTAGGAACATACTAGAGAGCAATGTGAGGGAGTAGGAGTTTAATTCAGGGTTACTGGGCAGCAGGATAACAAATCGGAGAATGCAGCCTAGGAGCAGGCTGACTCCAAGCTACCGAGTGAAAGTGCTACAGGTTACCTGCAGCTACAGACCTCAGCCTTGGCCAGGTGATGTCTTAATTCTGCCTTGAAGATGGGGAGGCTGTTAATGAGTAAAAGGCATACTGGGATCTCATTTAGCCAAGAAGGAGCCCTGTAAGCGAAGGACAGTAGGCCAAGTGCCATTTTTCTGAGGGGGATGGCAAGTGGGCAGCGAGTCTGCCCTCTAGTGCCGTACCCAGATCTACCTGGCCAGAGCAGTTCTTTGAAGGCCAATGGAGCTTTACCTAGGAGAGATTTCATGCCAAGCAGGCACGTTTGGTATTTGATTCTGCTGGCAAGACTGAACCAGTTAGTGCACTCGTAGAGGGAGCAAGTGTGTAGGAGATTATCAGCCTCTAGAGCCAGCCTGCAGGCCTTGTTGAGGGCCATGCTTACTCATTTTAGTGCAGTGTTAGATGCCGACCTATAGACCATGAGTCCGTAGTCAATAACCGACAAGATGGAAGTGGAGACTGCCAACCTGAGTGCCTCAAGAGTTAGGTACTGTCTGTGCCTGTAGAGAACTCCAAGTTTGGTGTACACTGTTTTGACAACCTGATTGATGTGCTGCATGTAAAAGAGGGTGTCATCAATGATCATGCCCAAGTATTTAAAAGAGTTGACCTGCTCAAGTGGAGCAGCCTTGTTGTTAGTAATAGTAAGGGACAGAAGAGATCTTGTGTGCTGGTGAGTGGTTATCAGCATCATCTTCATCTTCTTGTAATTGAGAAGCAATTTCTGAGAGCTGAACCAGTCCTCTGAGCTGTGAAATGAGTACTGCAAATCATCCTGTAGGTGCTGAAGCTGGGCACTACTACTAAGAATGACAGCATCATCTTCATACAGAATAATCTTGCTATTGAAGACCTCTGGATGCCTGTTGATGAACAGGCTAAAGAGGAGGGGGCCCAGTATAGACCCTTGTGGGACACTCAGTACTATATCCCTAGAAGATGAGATAGCTGTCCCAATTGTTACACTCTGTGCTCTGCTGGATAGGTAATCCCGGAACCAGAGGATGGCTTCAGAGGCTAGCCAGAGGTGCTGAAGCTGGTCAAGCAAGCTGTGATGGTTGACCGTATCAAAGGCTTTGGTGAGATCTATGAAGACAGATGCCACCAGGCTGCCCCATCCAAGGCCTTGTGAATGTAGTTAGCAGGTCCTTTTCACCAGCCATCTTATACAGTACTCACCTTTGAGTATCACCGATAGGGCTGGTACCAAAGAAGGCTCTGAGGAGATACCAGTTAATAAATCACCTGTCATACCTGGAGGGGGATTCAGTCAATCATTACAAAAAAAAAGAGAGAGAGAAACAGATTCCTGATTAGCCACTGGAATTTCAGAGCCAAAATGATATTAGTATTTGGTCTCGGGGTCTCCATAATCTAAGGTGTTAAAACGAGACAGTGAAGCATGCATGCAGCCAACTTGTTGCTGTTCCTTCTGCCTCTGACAGACTTGCTGCTATGAGAATCAGCTTCCTAACCATTTGCTCTCCTCCTACAAGAATCATCTTTCTAACCTAATGTGCTGCTTTACATCCTAAAATAGCAATTATAACTTCTACCAATAAGTTAGAACATCTTTGATGTTTCAGTCTGATATCATCATATCATTGGAGATCCGCTGTGGGCCATCTGTTCCTCATTGACTAGGTTGCTCTGTACTGTATATTATGTAGCTCTTAGTTTATGTAGCCTTGACTTCTGAGACAACTGCTGCACAGAAAAAAAAAATTGCCCCAAACATCTGTGGTGATCATGACATTCTGTGATGGTTAGATCGTGTCTGGTATCCATGGGGTAGGTTTGTTTGTTTAAATTATCTTCAAGTAGTAGTGTAGTGTAGTGTAAAGAATAAAGAGCACAAACATTTTCAGTGCTTTTTTTAATGGTTTTGAAACTCAGCCCAACCTTTTCAAATGCCCACCACAGTAGGTCCCTAGCCCTTGAAGTCCTTGTCCATATCGGAATATTAGCCAAGGTGGGTTGCTATGTCTGCTGTTTTGGGGGCTGGTCCTAGGTTCTAAGTTCCATCATGGTAAGAGTTCAAGCAAGTGTGTGGGCATGTTGATGTGGTCTTGTGTGTGTGTGTGTGTGTGTGTGTGTGAGAATCTTGCCATGTTGGAGGAGGGGGTGGTGTGTGTGTGTGTGTGTGTGTGTGTGTGTGTGTGTGTGTGTGTGTGTGTATTTGTGAGGGAATGCCTGACCATTCAGAGTTTTGTCAGCCCTCAAGACACATTTATTTAAGTTAGCATTCCCTGACAGTCGCAGCTGACAACATTTTTAATTAATACTGCTGCTGCTTTATAAATTGGAATGTTTGATTTTATTTATTGATTTTATGAAATAATTTGTATATTTGTTTTTATCTACATGTGTTTTATTGAAATTTGTTTAGTGCTTTGATCCTGGTAAAGGAGCTTATTAAATAAAGAGTATTATTACTATTATTCTTATTAAGCTTATTATTATTTATCTGACTATGTTTGTAAGTGTGAGGGAAGCAGTGTCTACAATACGAAACTTGGCTCAACTTAGATGATTAATTTTTTTTTATGTGGGCAACTAGTTGAGAGGCTGTAGAGTGACTGGTGTGTCCAGGGAGACTTAGATCTTGGGAGCATCTTCACACAGTCCACGCCATATTGCCAGACTGTTGGGGGGCAGGTGTGTGTGGAGGGTAGCTGTTTGTGTATGTATATGGGGGAGCTGGTCATTTGGGATGCCTGCAATGCTTGGGTTGGGTGAAAGGCTAACAATGCTGGTGCTAGAGCTGTCTGTGTTTGTTTGTGTGTGGTGATGGAATAGGTTATGTTTGTGCTGGAGCCATCTATGTTCACTTGGGTGAAGTGGGAGTAAGGCACTGTTGGGTCAAGGGCTGATTGTGTTCACTTTGGTGGGGTGGGTTTGGGGGCTGGTGATGTTGGTGCCAAGGCTGACTGTTTAAGGGGTACTACTCATGTTCTGGTGGGAGAGCCGTCTGTGTTCACTTGGGCATGGTAGAGTTGACTGACCATGTTGGTTCAGGGGTCATCTGTGTTGGTGCTGTGGTGGGGAAGATGGCTGTGTTTGTTTTGTGGGGGGAAACTGACTGCTGGTGGAGTGGTTGGTCTGGTCACATTTGTGTACTGGGGAATCCAACTGTGTTTGCTTGGTTGTGGTGGGCTGGATGGCTGTGTTGGTGCAGGCACTCCTTGATTAAAGTGCTTTAAAAGGTGCTACTTCCCGGATTTGTTTCTGCTTTCATCTGAGCCCATGAGTGAGTTGGGGGGGGCTTTGCCTTCTGTGTGCAGCTGAGTTTGCCTTATTGCCAGGGTGCTGGTGAGCTGTGTTGAGTTTGGGAAGGGACTGACTGAGTTAGTGGGGTGGTAGGGTTAGTGCCCACTCAGTTCTGCAGATGACATTATTTAGTGGTACTGCCAGTTTCTTATTGAAAATCAAATATTTTCAGCAAGCGATATTGGCAGTGCCACTAAAAAGTGTAATAAATAGTAGCAGTATTGGCTTGCAGTTGGAACACAGATTTGAAAATCTTGATCACTGATTCAACCCCCACTAGAAAAATAATCATGATGTTACTTGGGTCTTTCACTCTCCCAGTGTTCCAGGAAATAAAGCTGCATAAATAGGTTGACTCAGGACCCCAATGAAAATAAGATGCCGCATTTCAGCTGGGCTATACTTAGGACCCCATTGAAAATGAGATGTCACATCTGAGGTGGGTATCCTGAGTTCATTGTAAAAAAACACATTAAGACAGACACACACAACAAATATGTATTAAAACACATCAAACTGACTCAGCACTGCATGTTTTATCTCATCTGTCTCCCTTCAGAACTGCTTTTAATGCTTTTTTTTTTCCATACAGCTTTTTCTCCACTGATGGTCAGTGTGGCTGCTAAGCTGTTTCCCACTTCCTTTCAACTGGTGCCTGCTGTGTCTGGGACCTACCTGGTCAGCAAGTCTTCCCATGGGTTGCCACCTGTGATGGAGCCAGAGGAGGGAGACCATCCTCCCCCAGGTCCACAAGTCCAGGTCAGACAAGATAGCCGAGTTAGCAGCATGGGTCAGAGGTAGGCAGAGGGGCTTCATTTAGCTCCCACCATCACTTGTCCTTTTTCTCCCTAACTTCCCAACACTGTAGTGATATGGAGGATGAATGCATGTGGAGCTACTCAGATGCACTTTGGAACTGTGGCCCCTTCCATTCACACTGACCTATGTCTGCCTCCCATGCATTGGCACTACCACCAGACCACAACCTGGTAACAGACAAGAGCTGAGACAACACAACATCCTGATCTGGGAGAGGAGAGCTGCCTTGTGGTGGTCGATTCTCACCCAGCTCTACCCCTCAATGACTCTGGCAAGCTGCGCTTGTTCTCGGGTCACTATTCTGGTGACTGGTAAGGCACCACAGTGCCTCAGCCCTCTGCACCACTGGGCCAGCTCACTTTTGTTTTATTTTTAACATATCATAATGTGGAAATGCAATATGGTCCCAGGAAATATAAACCAAGAGACTCACATTTTCAAAGGAAATGAATCAGTTTGGCCATTATTTCTAGTCCTGGGTGGGGGACTGGCCATGTTGTTGTGGGGGAGCTGGCCAGATATGCTTGGGTGGGGTGTGGAGACTGGCTGTGTTGGTTGGGTGGATTGGCAGTGTTGGTTGGGTGGAGGAACTGGCTCTGTTGCTGCAGAGGTTGCTTGTGGTGCTGAAGGGGTATAGAGAAGGCTGTGTTCATTTTGGGGTAGCAGGTTATGTGTGTTTGGAGAGAACTGCTGTAAAGTCAAGCCATACAAAAGCTGGGGTGTTGGACTTTAGGAGGGCTGACTTTGGCAAAATGGGAGAGTGCCTCAGAAAAGCACTAGCAAACAGACAAGAAGGAGGGGTGGAAGAACAATGGGGTCAAATCAAAACTGCCGTCACAGAGGCAACAAGCCTTTGTGTAAAGCAAATCAACAAAACAAAATGAAGGAAAAAGCCACTATGGTTCTCAAAAGAGGTGGCAGGGAAGGTTAAGCAGAAAAGGATAGCATTCAGGAAATATAAGGAAACACAGAAGGAGCAGGACAGAGAACTATATCAGTTAAAGCAGAAGGAGGCAGGGAAGGCAGTCAGAACAGTAAAGGCCCAAACTGAGGAAAAGATAGCCAACTCTGTTAAGAAGGGGGATAAAACATTTTATAGGTACATTAGGGAGCGAAGAAAGACCAAGGGAGGGATACTGAGGCTTAATACAGTGGCGGGAATGTGGGCAGAGAGTGACAGTGAAAAACCAGGGATACTGAACGAATACTTCTGCTCAGTATTCACAAAAGAAGAGGAGAGGGAGGTGCCTAAACCAAACAATAGAAACACTCTGGATGGGAGGGGGTAATACCAGTCCATTCACAGAAGAAAGTGTTCTGGAAGAACTCTTAAAACTGAAGGTGGACAAAGCAATGGGGCCTGATGGGATTCACCCAAGAATCCTTAAAGAACTAAGGGCAGAACTAGTGACACCACTGACCACCCTCTTTAAAAAATCATGGGAGGATGGGGTGGTACCTGAGGACTGGAGGATGGCGGATGTGATTCCACTTCACAAAAGTGGTAGCAAGACAGAGGCAGGAAACTACAGACCTGTTAGTTTGACCTCAGTGGTAGGGAAAATGATGGAATCACTTCTGAAGGAAAGAATTGTTGAGTACCTAGAGCCCAGTGAGGCACAAGACCCAAGGCAGTATGGATTCACAGTGGGAAGGTCATGTCAGATGGATCTAATAGATTTCTTTGACTGGGTGACCAAAGTAGTAGATCAGGGAGGGGCTGTGGACATGGCCTACCTAGACTTTAGCAAGGCACTTGACACAGTCCCACAAAAATGATTACTATAAAAGTTAGCCAGCATTGGAGTGGGTCCCAAAGTGGTAGCCTGGGTAAAAAATTGGCTGGACAACAAGACACAGAGGACAATAGTACACGGAGTCCACTCTGAAGAAAGCAGGGGGTTACTAGTGGGGCACCACAGGGTTCAGTACTAGGACCAGTCCTCTTTAATGTCTTTATAAATGACATTGCGGAGAGACTGGAAGGAAACGTATGTTTCTTTGCAGATGACACAAAGATCTACAACAGGATTGATACAGAAGGCAGGGTGGAAAGGATGAGAAGGGACTTGGCAAGGTTGGAGGAATGGTCAAATGTGTAGCAGTTTAGATTCAACGCAAAGAAGTGTAAAGTAGTGCACCTGGGAAGCAAAAACCCAGGGGAAGAGTACACAATGGGGGGTGAGATACTAACAACAATAAAAATGGAAAGGGACCTGGGGGTAGTCATATGAGATGACCTAAAGGTGGGCAAGCAATGTGAGAAGGCAGCACGGAGGGCTGGCAGGATACTGGGATGCATAGGGAGAGGCATCAATAGTAGAAAACAGGAAGTTGTTATCCCTCTGTCCAGAAAGTTGGTGAGACCCCATTTGGAGTACTGTGTGCAGTTCTGGAGACCCCATCTCCCCAAGGACATAGACAGGATGGAGGCTATCCAGAGGAGGGCAACAAAAATGGTGCAGGGTCTGCACCAGAAGACATGCAAAGAGAGATTAAAGGAACTTAATATGTATACCCTCAAGGAAAGGAGGGAGAGAGAGGACATGATAGAAACTTTCAAGTACCTCAAAGGAATCAACAAAGTCCAAGAAAGCATCTTTCAGAAAAAGAGATGTGCAAGAACAAGGGGGCACAATTTGAAGATGGGGGGACGGCTCAGAGGTAATGTGAGGAAGTACTTTTTCATGGAAAGGGTTGTGGATACATGGAATGGCCTTTCTCAGGAGGTAGTGGAGTCAAAAACAGAGGGGAATTCAAGAATGTATGGGACAGACATAAGGCAATTCTAGTGGGGGGTAGGAGAAAGGCTGTTGGTTAACTAGGATCTGCAGCTTATCCATTAGGTAGGGGAAATGGGCAGACTAGGTGGCCAAGTGGTCCTTATCTGCCATCAAAGTCTACGTTTCTATGTAGCTGGCCATGGCTGGCTGTGGTGGGAGGGGTTGGGCTTATGTGTGGTGAGTTGACTGTGATCTTGATGGGAGATGGCAAGTGTATGTGTGGTGAGCTGGCTGTCGTGGTGATGGGAAGGGGCAGGTGTATATGTGGATGACTGACCAAGATGGTGTGGGGGGGGGAGCCCAGGCATGCTGGCATGTGTTGATGCAGAAGCTGCAGAAGGCAGGGGAGCTGGCTGTGTTTGTGTGGGGGAAGCTGGCTGTGTGATTTGGGGAAGATAGTCAGGTTGGTTGGGGCAGAGACAGGCTGTGGCAGACAGGCTGTATAGGTGGGGTAGGTGGACTGGCCATGTTGGTGGTGCAGCAAGGATCAGCGCCCACTCTGCTTTGCAGACAAAACTATTTAGTGGCACTGCCAGTCTTATTAAAAATCAAATAGTTTCAGCAAGACATTGGCAGTACTGCATTTAGGTGGTCTCACTGAACTGATTACATTAATTTCAGGCGAGCTATCCATGTTTGGTGGGTACTGGCTGAGTTCATTTGACTGGGTTGGGGGGGGCTGCTTGTGTTGGTGCCAGTGGACAAGTGGGGCTTAATTCACATCGGAACTCCAACATGACAACTAAGACACCTTGTTCATGGAGACAAAGTAAAGTTGCCAAATTTAGGTTGGAAAAAAATGTAATTATTTTTAAAATAATTATGTCATTTGGGGAGGTGCACTGCTATGTACCATACACCAGTAGAACTCCCGAGAACTGTGACTGGAACTTTGTTTATGAGCATAGGATTGAGTTTTGGATTTGTTTAATGTTTGGGAGATGTGTGGCTCTCCATTAGCAAATGGAGGCATGTCATTTCAAAGAAGCTAATTCAGGTAGTTCAATGTCAGGACTGAACTGAGGGAGTCCACCTTGGCATCAAGTGGTTCAGCTTAATTCACATCTGAGCTCTGACAAATGAGACCCAAAAATGTGTGACATGGGCACATGGGTCATGTTTGTAGAGGCATGAGGGCCATAGTGCTGGTACCATGACACCTGGGGGATGATGCCTGTAGTGCTGCTGCCACCATCACATGAGGGATGGGGACTGTAGTGCTACTGCCATCATACTTGTGCTATGGGAGGGCCATAGTGCTGCTGCCACCACACCTGAGGGATGTGGGGCCACAGTGTTGCTGCCAGCACACCTGGTGGATAGTGGCTGTAGTGTTTCTGCCTTCTTGATACCTATGGGATGGGGGTTGTAGTGGCGCTGCCAGCATCATACCTGAAGGATGGTGGCCTGTAGTGCTGCTGCCATCATACCTGAGGGACAGATGCCGTAGTGCTACTGCTGTCACAACTGAGGGATGGAAGACCATAGTGTTGCTGATGTCATATGAACATACGAATCTGCCAGTTGAAACAGGCCTTGTGGTCTATCTAGTCTGCTCAAGTGTGCAGCTAGCACCCTTAAACTGCAGCTGCCCCACCCACCTTCCCCTCCTCCTTGATGCCCCCCCACACCCTGTCCTTTGCCCTTTTAAAGCTGTCCACCATCCTGCAAAATACCACCTCCTCTGGCAGAGTGTTCCATTTCAACACCACCATCTCTGTGAAATAATGTCTCCTCATCTCTCTCATAAATCTACCCCCCCAACCTTAGTCCATGTCCTCTTGTGTCCCTTCCTTTCCTCAGCCTAAATAACCCATCTGTGCCAGATTTGTTGATCCCCTTAAAGTATCTGAAGGTCTCAATCATATCCCCCCGATCCCTACTCTCCTCCAGGGTGTACACACTCAAATCCCTCAGTCTGTAGTTTTAGGTTTTGTCTTCCATCCCCTGGTTCATTTTCATCACCCTATGCTGCACCCCCTCCAGCAGCCTGATATCCCTCTTCAGGTATGGACGCCAGTACTGAACAAAGTACTCCAAGTGTGGTCTGACCAATGACCTGTACAGGGGCATGATCACATCCTTGTGTCTGGACAAGAAACCTCTTGCAGTACACCCCAACATCCTGTTAGCCTTAGCCGCTGCCTTTCTGCACTGAGCAGAATTGTTCACACTCCTGGTTACTATCACCCCTAGGTCCTTTTCTTCCTTGGTGACACCTAGCCAAACCCCTCCCAACCAATATTCTCTCCTAAGGTTCTTTGCTCCGAAGTGCATAACCTTGCACTTCTTTACATTGAAGCCCAATTGCCACTTCGCCGATCACTCCTTCAGTTTGGCAAGGTCCCCCTGTAGCCCCTGCTACCTGTCTATGTCATCCACCACCGCCCCTATCTTTCTATCATCTGTGAACAAACTGATCCTGCCTGTAACTCTGTGTGAGATATCTGATGTGAACAGTCCAAACAACATCGGACCCAACACAGAGCCTTGCAGCACTCCGCACATCACTGCCCTAGGGGATGAGAGTTCCCCACCACCACAACCACCCTTTGCTGCCTCCTCTTCAGCCTGTTCACAATCCAGTTTACCATCTTTGCCCCACCCCCACATATTCCAACTTACCCCCCAGCCACCCGTGAGGCACTGAATCATAGGCCTTGCTGAAGTCCAAGTACAGGACCAAACATTTTCAAGATATGCATTTTGTGATTCACCTTATAAATGTGACATGTACCATTTATAGTATATTGGATGAAATTTTTTTTACTTCAGAAATCTGAAAACATGTCTCATCCAGGATTTAAAAAAATGACACATTTCGCATTTATGAGGTGGTGTGGAAAAATGGCTATGTTGAAAGTTTGAAATCAAAATATTTAAAATTAGTGAAGTTATGAGTGAACGTTAACATACTGCAATGCTCACTCATAACCCGGGCATTTTACAGAATTTGTACACCACATTGTCAGCATAGCCTTCTTATTATCCCACCTCATGAACTTGGTAGGGGAACATTTTCAAATCCCTGCTGAAAAGTCTTTCTGCTTTACCGAAAAGTCATTTCACACCACAGGTGTGTAAACACATTTTTGCCAGGTTTTGAAAAATGGTAACTGTCATGTTCTTGAGGTGGTGTGAAAAAATGCCTGTGTTAAAAATTTGGGGTCAAAACATGTAAGATCATGAAAGTTACAAGCAAGTGTAGAAAAATGTCAAGGTATGTGCATAACACTGCCATTTTTACGTATTTTGACCCCACATTTTCAAAATAGCCTTTTTATGATTCCACCTCATGAACAAAGATGGCGAAAAATTTCAAATCCCACCCTAAAGGTGATTCCACCAAATGACCACAAAATCACTTTCCGGGCCTGATTTGCATAATTCCACCTCCATAGGTGATGAGGCGGTGTCCCAAAAAGGCCAGTGGAGCTGGTTGCTACACCTCGTGCCACACTGGCAACTTGTGTTCGGGAATTAACCCAGGCTGCTAGGGGTTGGCAGGGGAGGAGACAGGATCAAGCATCCAGAGGACTTCTCTCTTCTCCCATTGGGAGAGAGACTAGTCATCCCACTCATTGATTGCCCTCTGGCAGTGGCTGGAGGGCAGTACAAGTTGGGAGGCCTGATCTGACATCCTTACAATGAAGGGGGGAAGAACAGGCATAAATGGAGGAAAATGAGCATGGCAGGCTCGATGATGGTCCACCGCTCCTGGGGGCAGTCCCTGGATTCTGGATTGGATCTCCAGGAGGGGGGGAGAAGTCAGCAACTTCTTCCTGGCCCTGCCGCAAGGGGCAATCCATGGGGGGAACTACCATGGACCACAAGTACAGGAGAGGTGGGACCAGAGAGAGTCCCTCCATCATGAGGGCTAAAGCCACCTGCCAGGGCTCTGGAGGATAAAGAGATGATAGAAAAAAAAAAAGAACATTTGGGGTCAAAATATTCAAAAATGCAAAGTTATACATCAAAGTTCAAAAACCAATTGAAATTCATTGAACCGCACTTACCTTAATTTCTCACATTGCAGTCAGCAGTTCCAGCAACAAGGTATGTCTTCAATCAGAGAGGGGATTGTCACCCTGGGATCTGTTCAGGTGAGTGAGGGTGTGTGTGGGTTGTGGGGGGGTGCGTGGTGGTGGGTCCTGAGTGGAAGGATGGGTTGTGGGGCTCAGATCGGCGAGGGACTGTTTTCTTTTTGGCAGGTTTAAAAAAACAACTATCGAGGGATGGTTTTCTTTTTTGCAGGTTTGAAAAAACAGCTATCAAGGGATGGTTTTCCTTATTAGAGTTAATATTAATGCATGGATGGTGATCGGAGGGTGATGGGTACCACTAGACACCAGGGAAACAAGACACATAAGGGGTCAGCGATTGGACGGAGGTGGTGCTACTAGACACCAGGGAAACAAGAAACATAAGGGGACAGCATTCAGAGGGAAGGGGGTGCCACTAGACACCAGGGAAACATAACACACATAAGGGATGGCGATAGGAGAGTAGGGGTGCCACTAGACACCAGAGAAGCAACAAACATAAGGGGATGGCAATGGGGGTTGGGGGATAGATACCAGGGAAAGAGTGTCTCACTGCTCTCACAGCAGCCCACAGCACAAGTTCTAGCTGCTGCTGCAAAACTCAAGAAAATCCCATTGTTCTCATACGGAGAACATAGGTGAATGGCTCCTCTTTCTAAGCTGGACACCCTGAATCTTGGGGTACCCACAAAAAGTATTTCTTTGAAGATTTATAAAAAAACAAACAGCACAATCTAACTAAATGGACCCCAGTTAGCTAGGTTCAGGTGTTTTTTTTTTTAAAGATATTACTTTGATGCATTATCAATATTCATGACTTGGAAATGAGGAAAAAATATGGCGGCTAACAGGACCATTATTTTTGTCAGCACAAGCAGTAAATCATTGACATTTTTTATTTTTTTTAACCATTTGAGAGGTAAATCCTGAAATTAAGCAATCACAATTTTTTTTTTACCTTTTGCATCAGGGTGTTAACTCTAAAATCATTGTAACTCTGAAACCATATAATATTTTCTCATACAACCTTCCAAAGGCACATCCCTGACATGGGCCCTTTCAATCCTGAAAATTTCATGAAAAAAAATTCCACACCATCTTGGCTGTAGGTGAGAGCAAAAAATGCCCAATGTTAAATATAGGGAAACCAAACATGTTTTTTTCCCTTATTTTGGTGCTCTGTATCTCAAAAACCAGACAAGATGCTGTCACATAATTCTTTACATCATGTGACTGTGGCAGCCTGACTGCACTTGCAAAATCTTGAGCTATTTTGTCAAACAACACCAAAGTTATTAAGGTGCACAAATGGCGGTTTAACATTAAACTGCCTACCCAACTCTGATAGGGATGCTACCATATCTTCAATAAATTTTTTTTATTTATTAATCTATAATTATCATCCCAAACAGGGCTGCCACCTTTAATAAACACCCAGTTCTTTACAACATACTTGGATGTGTGGTTATCACATAGTAACCCATACCCTGTCATATTTTAATGCTTAATTAACTATTTTATCTTCAGTATGCCTATTTGCAAAATATTGAATGATTTTGATTAGAGTTAGATGTGGATATGGTTGCTGACACTATAACAAATTCAAGTTGCTGATCTTCATAACAAGTCCTGCTCAATCCGATCATGAGTAATGAGCTCAGTATTTTCAGATTCAGAGATGGAAGTCAGATTTTAACTTTACCTCCAAATGCTCTTCCTTGCTTTGCATCAGAGTGCAGCAAACACAAAATAATCAAACTGGATTGTCTAAAAAAATCTCCTCTGTATGGTGCATGCATTTCATTAAGAATAGTTTCCGTAAGTAATAATACCCGACAGGGTGGGCGTTATTGGGATATAATGGACCACCCAGGGGTGTAATGAGGCCCGACGCCGCAGGCGGAGGGCCTTATAGCCCCTGGAAGGTCCATTATGTCCTATAACGCGCACCCTGGAGGGTATTATTACACTTAGATAATGAGATTTTATTAGAAGTTTTTTTACAAAATAATGATTTAAATTTAAAAAAAGTGGAAACTGTTACTAAAAATGCAGAGAAATGCCTGGTTATGTAAAATAGTACATGTTGTGTCAGTAGAGGGTGCTTAATCCCCGTTTATCTGTTTCAATTATGTGGCTACATACGGTTTCGTTTGTGAGATAGCCTGGAGCAAGACGCTGCGGTGCAAAGCGGGAATGCCGGTGTCTTCTGTGACACAGCATTTTGTGATACGGAACGCAGACGAGGACCTAGGGAGATAGAAAGAAAGAAGGTACTTCATTTTTTTTTACAAACAGAGGAGCGGGAGTTTCGTTCCAGTTGTTGTTAGTGGTCAAGAAGTGGTGCTGGGTAGCGGCAGTTGTGAAAGGGTCCGAGGTTTTTGGCCTTGTGAGCACTGGAATGAGGAGCGGTTTAGTACGGGAAAAGAACAAGAAAAATAATTTCACTTTTTTCGGTATATTACTAGTGAGTGGTTTCATGCTTGGCTGTGTGTGGGTGTTGATAGTAAAAGATATCAGCTATCGGTGTGAGGGGACAGGGATATCACGAGGTGATGAGTAGTGCAGGGGGAACTTGTTAGTCAGCGGGCCGTTGTTAAGAAATAACAGCCCGGGTAACAGGCTGTTTCAGCCAATGAGGAAGCGAGTTTGACTTTACACATTATCTAACAGCATTTATAACATCTCTGTATTCATACTTTTTTCACAGGCCCTTTCATAATGCTGTCAATCACTCAGACCAGTTAGACAGAAAACACATCCAGGAGCCTGTCAGACTCTTTTGAAAAGCAATGCACTCACATGCAAACAGTGAACTTCTCTTCCATTTTTCAAGTACTGTAAGTTTGAGCTTGAGGCTGGATTAGAAAATGATACCATATTTTTTAGGCTGTCTTTAAGGGGGGAAAAAAATATCAACTTCTTTACTGTTACGGCATACAAAACAATAGACATCTCAATAACAATCTCAGAAATGGTATTCTCAAAGTCACAGATGTATTTCTGCACTTCTGGCCCAATTCTCATATCTGCAGCAGGAAGTAAATTAACAGAATGTTTGAGAACTGTCATTTCGTTCCTTTGCATCAGCTGAGAAGCATTTTCTGCTCTCAATAATTCCCTGGTATGTAATTGAACCAGTCATGTACATCCCCATGCAGAGTCATCTGCATCTCATTGTTTTGCAGCTTCACATTAAATGCCTGCAGAGGCTTTATGGCATTTATCAGGAACACAAACAACATTTTTAGCTCATGTCTCTTTAGGCAGTAACAAGTACGTCTCAGACTGGCAGAACGCTGCTAATAGATGCAAGAAAGTATGATGGTAAAGTGGGTCAGCAGTCTACCTTAAATTTCAGGACCTTAAGCAGTCTAAGACACTATTAGGTCTCACTTTTATTTTTTTTAGAGCTTTCATGTTCAAGTTCTTTAGCGTCTGCTATATCTGGGAGCTATCTTAAAAGGGGCAATAAATAACTGAAATCAGATTGTCAACTGGTGCTGACAATACCTGTCCTCCAGATTTGCAGCTTAAATCAAACAAGCAGCTTAGGCACCTAGCATTGATAATGTTGAGAATCAGGATACTCAGACTTGACTTAAAAACATTTTTTTTCTTACTATTGCTGTAGCACTAGCATAAAGATACAAGCTTGCTCCCTGCCATTCCATTTTTTTTAAATGTGTATTTCGGTGTTAAAACATCACCTGTTCTATTCCAAGGAAACACTGAAAATATCAGGAACTATGTAATGTGACCCATTGTTATCAAACTTTGACTAAAGGTAGATCCTACTAGATCAAACTGACTACCATCTTTCAGGGGGATTGCCATGGAGGTTGATAGTCATAGGGTGGAGTAGAGTCTATACGCATTTTAGTAAGACTTTTGACACCATATCACATGGGCAGCTGATGCAAGATAACGATATTACAGGGTCAGTGATACTGTGTTTAGAAACAGTGGAGAACACCCACCAATCTATGGGAACAATAACAAGAGGTGTCTTGTAGCAGAAAAATAATAATTACTATTCACTAGTGCCTTTCAAAGAAAAAAACAAGTACAGCAATATTTTGTCTTATGATGCCATTTCCAATTTGGCATGTTCATAGATCTTGAAAAAGAGACCACATGTCAATTTTATAAAGGATGTGTACATTACAATGTATTTTATAAGCTGCCAAATACTGCAAAATCATATCAGTAGCACTTACTGTAAAGTCAAACACCATAGGTCTTTGTGGAAATTTGGGAAGTTCATGATAATGTTGTGTAAGTCGTATCCATGAATTCAGCTGTATACCAAGGGTCAGATATTCAAAACTTAGCCCCAGGGCAAAATTAGCACTGCACAGTGTGCTAAAGTTAGCACAGACCCATTAGCTCACTATATTCAGAGGTATAGTCTCGGGGCTAAACCCGCTGAATATAGCGAGCAAAGGAAGGTGTGCAAACAGAGCTGAGAGTGCAGTGCACAAATAGCCAAGGAAAACAAGACAGTACTGAATATAGCAAAGAACACAGCTCTGAATATGGGAACCAGGCAGTGCACACAGCAGCAGCAGCACGATGCACATGAGAAACGTGTCCACTGGGGGTGTGCATGCAAAGAAGAGAAGCCCAAAATTTGAACAGCATTGTACAACCCAACCCACAGCAAAAGGACCAACAAAATCAATGCCAGGAAAACACACAAGAAACAGAGGTGAAATATACTAACAAAGAAGGTAACATGTAAAGAGAGACCTTAAGGTGTAGCAAAACAATATAGATGTGAACAGTGGAAAGGCTGCAGGGATGGGACAGTGGGGATGTGACCTGCAGAAAGGACAGTCCAGGCATGTGTGTACATATGGACCCAACCAGTGCCCACCATGCACAGGGTTAGTTGAAAAGGCCACAGGACAGGGGGATGCACACCACAGAAAACACTGTGAAAGGACACCTGGGGATGGATGGCAGCCATAGCCATATGGAGAAATCACCACACAATCCTGCAGACTAAGTCCCACTCTCACCCACACTGGCATCGAGATGCACCCATGGAACAGGGAACAGACCATGGCCACAAGCAGACACAGGACACAGATTGCCTGCCACACACATAGCCCATGCATGGTACACATGGAGAGTGGTCTGTATCAGCCAAGTGTTGGATAAACCCAACACACCCATAGCAAACCGCTAGCAGATGCAAAGCTACAGACCATGCAGGGAGAACTTTTGTGACAATAGTGCCACAGGATAGGCCTGGATGGCAGGCACCAAGGTGAACCACATGGACTGTGGTTGTGATTAAGCACAGCAATGACACCAACAACAATAATGACACCAACAACAATAACCCAAGAAAGACACAGGACACAGGAATGTAAGAAGAAAAATATATTACAACATGCATCCACGATGTGAAAAACTATTTACAGTACAAAAAATAAAAACAGCAACAGCAAACAATGCAACTATACAGTAACAATAATAACCAATGTCCTAAACTATGTACAGTGAGGAAAAAGACCACAAACAGCAAACTAATGTTGGGGGAATGGTGGAAATTACCCAAACAAGGGAACGGGGGTGTCAAGGTGTTGTCTGCTGCTGGGCTGGAAGTCTCTTTGCAAGCAGTGTCCAAATACTGCTTGCCTCCCCAGTGAGTACAGCCTGATGCTCAGTAATGGTCCTCTGCTGCTCAACCAGTCACCTGAGGAGGTCATCCCGGTCCTCTCCTTCCTATGGCCTCCATGCCCACACTGACACACGAGATGGACCTACAGTATGGGGTAAAGAAGCCCATGTATGATGGGTGTCCCTACAACATTTAGCAGTGCAGAACACATGATGTGGCACCAGAGAAGGACAGCATGCCCAAACCAACATGGCCATGTACCCAACAATGGGAACAGTACACACCCCACACAGCCCATGCCTGTATGTGGAGGCCCCAAACAACATGTGAATCATATGCCCAACCCACACAGCCATGCAGGACAGGAAGTCCATCGTCAACAGCAACACAGATGGGTCAGAGCCCCATGCAGACCCAGTGCAGGCCATGTCACAGTGCACCTATACAGCTCCCCGAGGCAGACCACAGTGTGCCCCAAAGCAACAACACATGTATGGCATCAACCAAATGATTGGGACATGCTGTCCAATGGAAGAGAGGAAGAGGCAGGATAAATGCAGCAACACACACACCAGAAGCACAGAACCAGTGTCCAGTTGCCAACAGTCTGCTGCCTGTTATGCCAATTCACAGTGCACTGCAACAGACAGTGTATTGGTGTCCACACATAGCTCTGCAGAGCCGCAGCCACCACCCATGACACATGTGTCATGTGGACCTGCAATGGACACAGTACTCCAGGAAAAAGTGCATCACAGACCCACAGAATTGTAGCCCCCCCCCCTGGGAGGTGTACGTGACTGAGGCCACAGTGTGCAGCACAGAACCAACAAGATGACACACTGCAGCAGAAAAGTGCACTGCAACAGTCATGCATGTGTCTTGCATGTGTGGCACACATGCCCACACCATGGTAACAATGTGTCCACAGGGACTATGTTCAGGGCAGAGACACACCATGCGGTGTCTGCACAGGGACATGGCGATACACACAATGTACATGCCTGGGCACAACACACCTGATGGATGCCATACGATGTACATTGTGCAAACATGGCCATGGCACATGTATGGGTGCCTGTCAGGCCAGCACGAAGGTACATCCACCAATATGCAATGGTTCCATGCAACACTGCCATCCCAATGGTATCAGCATGCAATGCACACATAGCGACCAGTGGCATGCCAGAATCAACCAGTATGCACACACACTAATAACACAGCACCCATGTCAGATAATGTATTCAGCAACACAGCCTGCAACTCCCAGCACATGTGAGCAGCAACATGGAACATGATACACCGACACCCTAACTGGGGAATACAACAATGTCCTATACATGCCCATGTAACCCAAAAACACACACATGCATATGTGCATGTGGACATCAAAGTGTGTGCTGGACATGCACACAATTCCATGTACATCAATGCGTACAGGGACCGTGCATGCCAACACACGTGGTGGCCAACAGGGAGCGAGCACAGTGCACCCAACACAGCATAATGTCAGTGACCAATGCCACCACCATGGGGCCTTACAGCACATGCATTCAGCTGCATTGTGCACAAGCTGCTGGACAGCGCCAGTACACCATACCACAGATGCAGAGATGACACAGGTACAAGGACTGGAATGCATGACACACACTGTGCGGACATGGCACAGTGTGACCACTGCACTATGCAGGCCACTGTGTTGTGCACTGCAGGCAAACACACAGCAGAAGCAACGCAGACACAACAAACTGCACCACCACAGGGCCATGCCTGATGTTCTGCAGCAACGAAAGAGGACTGCAGTCAGTGTGGGCAGTCCAGCCATCTGACACACAAACTCCACACGTGAAGCCTGATGGGTGACAGATGCAAAAAGCAGCCACCCAACAGAAGTACAACACTACAGACATGTGAATGCATGATAAGTGACAGTGCACGCCATGCCGTGCCCCCCCAATAGTGGCCACCATTACCCACCCTGCAGCATCTGAAATGCATACTGACAACACAACTGCATACTCATGTGTGCTGTGCTGGTGTCCCTCACTGCTGTCCACCACTCTGGTGTCTCCAGCTTTGCTCCTCCTGCCACTGTGCTTGCGGTCCCTGTGGTCTGTGGAGATAAGGTGGAACAACAGTGTCATTTACATCATGGACATTGTCATGCACAACACCTACCCATGCTAATGTCTCCCGCGTGCACAGTATAATTCCCCTCCCACATGGAGCCAATTGTCACATGGGTCATGTGCTGTCTGTCAGCACACTGTACGTGTGTGACACAGATGTCAATGTTACACACTGCAGTGTGCTATGTGAGGACAACACAGTGCAGTGTATGCATGCTTATGGCGAGGGTTACAGTACAGTCACACGTGGACACCAGTAGACCATCCATGGTGCGCACACTGCAGTGACATGGCCCCCCACCATAATATGTGTGCATGTGGAGGCTGTATAGCTCCATACAAATATATGACATTTGCTCATGTCTATGTACTAGGGATGTGCAAAATTGGGAAATTTCACCAGTGAAATATTTCATGTAATTAGTGCATTTCGTGAAATATTTTGCTGGTCGAAATGTGAAATTTCGCCCGGAGTTGGGCACAAAATTTCACCCCCAAGCCAGCAAAATTTCGCTGACGGACAAAATTTAGCACCCGAGGATGTAATTTCACCACCCGCTGTAAAATTTCACCACCTCATGGAGTAATTTCACCTCCTGTGGTGAAATGTTGTGGCTACTGACCAAAGTTCTCCCTGGTGTCTAGTGGTCCCCCACCCCTGGCCATCACTAACTGTAGTAACATTAAATAAGCAACCCCCAAAGTTACCTGCTGCCTCTGTTTGCTTTGATAAAAAAATTCACCCTCGGTCTCTGGTGTCTAGTGGCCCTCCCGGCCCCAGCCATCACTGGCCATAATAACATTAAATAAGCCTCTCCCCAAAGTTACCCTGCCGCCTCTGTTTCTTTTATTAAAAACAAATTTACCCTCCACTCCCTGGTGTGTAGTGGACCCCACCCCATCAATAGATAGCAGCACCCACCCAGCTCCCCCCAAGTAATCCGACTAAGCCACCGGCACAGCCCTCCACTCACCTCCATGGCCGGCAGGCCGACTGAGCACCATTGAGCACTTGAATGAATGAGCACAGTATTCATTCATTCATTCAATCGCTCAGTGGCACTCAGTCAGGCTGCTGGCCGTGGAGGTGAGTGGAGGGTTGTGCTGGCGGCCCTATCAGGTTACGGGAAGGGGGAGAGCTGGATGGGTGCTGCTAACTATTGATGGGGTGGGGGGTCCACTAGACACCTTGGAGTGGAGGGTGAATTTTGTTTTTTTTAATAAAACAGACAGAGGCAGCAGGGTAACTTTGCGGGGGGATGCTTATTTAATGTTATTACAGCCAGTGACAGCCGTGGGGGGGAGGGATCACTAGATACCAGGGAGTGGAAAGTGAATTTATTTATTTTTTTTAATAAAGCAAACGGAGGTGGCAGGGTAACTTTTGAGGGGGAGAGTGCTTATTTAATGTTATTACAGCCAGTGACGGCTGGAGGGGGGACCACTAGACACCAGGGAGTGGAGGGTGAATGTTTTTTTTTTTTTTTAATAAAACAAATGGGGTGGTTCAGGGTAACTTGTGTGTGTGGGGGCCAGGGGGTTCAATTTACAGACTTGTGGTGGCTGGCGACAACAGATGAAATTGTGGGCGAAATTGTGAAATTTTGCTGCAATTTTGCGAAACATTTTGTCTGGCGAAATTGTTGATTTCGCCACAATTTCGCCTGCAATATTTATTTCGCTGCATCTCTACTATGCACCTACATGCTGCCATGTGACTGTATGTGACATTTCCCTGGCAGACACTTACCTGGTGCAGGCACCGTCCCATCCTGGACCATCTGGTGGAAACATTCCAGCCGCTGCCTCTCCCTTCACTGAAGATCCACATAGTGGTGGCGTCACTGCTCACTGTTATGAGTGATGCCCATCCTCTGGGACAGGTGGTGGGCAATGGCGGCCCAGGCCTGCCTCCTGGGCCTGTCCTCCTCTTGGACCTCTCCAAAGAGCTGGCACTGTCTCTGCAGGACCAGCTGGACTGTATATATATATATAATATATATATAAAAAATATATATATATATATATTTTTTTTTATTTATTGTACTTTTTGCCTCTGGCTGCCTCTCCTTCAGCTCGTTCCCACCACCTATCTTTCTCCCCAATCACCATACACCCACCGATGCCCCCTGACTTGCCCCTCAGGGTGGGGCCACTGCTCCAATACAGCCCATCTACTATGGGAGAAGGTGTCAATAGCAACTGACATTACCTCCCTGGATTCCCCCCCAGGGTGGGGTTAAGGGCTGGTCAGTGCAGCGGAGCTGAGTTAGGTCAGTGGAGAGGAGGGGAGCCATTAAGGCCAGGCATGCTGCATCTTGACAGCCGATGAGATTTTCGAGCTGCCCCAGGGGCAGGGACATGCCATATTGTCCAGCATCTACCCCACCCCTCTATTTCAAGGCACTGGTTGCCTGTGTTTCCCATGGCCTCCGCCAGGAGGCCCTTCACCACCGTGCACACTATCCCCCCCCTGGACAAGGAGAGCAGTCCATGGGATGCTCAATCCTTCCCCCTCCCTCCCTGGCTGGCTCTCCTGTTCCCAGAGTCCATTCCTGAACCCAGGTCACCGGTGTCACAATCAGAAATCTAACCACTGCACCAGCAGGCCGGCTAGCTGGACCAAATTTGCCAGTTCTGCCTCCCCCCTGTGATCCCTGTGTGCTACAGCCCTCACTCTCCTGCCACTTGCCATGGTTGACCACAAACTTTGGTGGCAACACCCCAATACCACTGGCTGAAACTACAGTTACAGGCATTTGAACGCCTCCTCTCGTGCAGTAATGCTGTGCTAAACAGCGCCGGCACTGTGCAAGACACAGTAGCACGGCGTTAAGCCACTGGATGTCCACACACATGCACGAGCTGGTCACAACCCTCTACATGACTTCTGTTGCCATGCTGGTACTGGGCATGTGCACTGTGAGTGGCGCAACAATGGAATTGTATGTTGCAGGGCATGCTAGCGCTGCACTACAGTTTTGCCTCCTGATTTCACATTTGCCATGGGCTAAATCCTGCCATATTAAAAAAAACATGCAAATAAACCACATTACACATGTAAGGGGCAAACCAACTCATTATAATCTCATTACTGACAGCCCTGCATACATTAACCTAAGAATTACCCAGCCGGGCTATTTAAGGGATGCAAGGGCTCCACCTGTACTGCTGACAAGCTTGCAGTTGCATACAGGAAGAGTGTCTGCATACCAACAGGCCCAGGATGTCAAAGGAATACAACCAGGCTGATGCAGGTAAGCACCCTCAAATAGCATCTGTGTTGTGGGCTACAACTCAATGTACACATACTGTATCTGCAATTCTGCAATGGTATGCACATTACCTATGCTGTGGGATGCTTGAACGTGTGGACTGGGTCTGTGTACACAGTGCACTGCTGGACCACATACAGCAGGCCATGCATGTAGGCCCACACTTTCACAGCCTGACAGTGGTGCCACAGCATTACTAGTACTGTTACTACTTGTGTCAATGTACATGATTTCTGTGTTATACAGCTGCCCACAGACCAGCGGTATCACTGCAGATAGGGAACATTGTTTAACTAGGGGTAGCACACTAAGCTGAAGCTTGTTTCCAGATGTGACCTGGGAGCACAAGGAAGTTAAGTGACTTGTTCAGAATCACAAAGTATGCACAAGGTGGCTGTGGAATTTAGACCCAGGTCTCTAGATCTGCAGCTCTGAGCCTTAACCCACAGTACTATACTGCCTCAAAGGAGGGAGGTACATGTCAGAAACACCGTGGCATATCCATGTGTGCTGCTTTACACTGACTATCTGTATGGTGACCTAGGACAACTACCATAGCATGCCAAGTGTGGCATGTGCCATGCAGCAGTAAACTCCACAACTACTGTCAGCTGACACACTTGCCTGTGGTGCACGTGTTGGCCTGCAGCCAGGCCGACTGTGGCCCACCATCCCTTGTTGTTGCAGAAACTGGGGGAGCACAGTGGGAGGACTGTTCAGGCAGCAGACATGGTGGCTGCACATGGCCAGGCCAGCACATGCATGTGGGGATGCACTACACAGCACCCAACCCTGTATCATGGGGCCACAGCCACTGGCCGGTCGAGTCCAATATGTGCTGTGGCATGTCCATCTGTCTCTCTCACACACACACACACACACACACACTGTGCTGCTACTGCTTCCAGGAACTCACCACTGCCATACCCTCTGTCCCACACAGATGATAATGATGGCCAGTCAAGGCTGCATGCATTCAAGTTCTCGGTGGAGGAGCTGAAGACCCTGGTGGATGGCTATAGGAAGAGGGAGCAGCTGATGAGAAGGTACGGGAATACCGACACCACTGACTGACAGATGTGGGTGGAGATCATGGCTGAAGTGAATGCCATGGGTGGCCATAGGTAGGACAGAGGAGGCCATGCAGAAGCAGTGGCATGACATGCAGCAGAGGGCAAGGAGGATGAGGCCCACAGACTCAGGGAACTACTCTGAACAGGGAGAGGTCCCATGCCAGTGGGAATGAGGGTGACAGACCCAATCATGGCCATTGTGGCATCCACCATCAGACCAGTGTCCCTGAAAGGCGTGGAGGGCAGTGGATGTGAGACCCCACTCAATCTGTATAGGGAATGTGAGTAACGTGGATGGCTTTCCTGTCACCTACTGTGGTGTGTGGTCTCTCTGCACACGTTGCGGCACACCGTTGGTCCCACATGCCCACAACTGTGGATGGGAATTGATCCACTATGCAGTATGAGTGTGTATGTCCACCTGTGCATGCAGACAAGTGTGCGCCACAAGTGCCTGCTGTGACAGGGCACTGTATCACATACAGGCCATCACAATGTGCCTCAGCATGTGCAGTTTGGACTGCCAGTGTGTGTGTGGAAACACACAGTGGCATGTTGTATGACAATGTGGGTGTTACTGTAGGTCATGCACTTCCATCACCTGTATGTTACCATGTGCCACATGAGTGTGCATGGGTGTGTCATTCGCAGTGTTACCTGGGGGAACATCTGCACAGTGTGATGCATGTTCTGGTTGTGGGTGTGTGCATATTGGCTGTGCTGTTTTGTGTGTGTGTGTGTGTGTGTGTGTGTGTGTGTGTGGTGCAGGGGTTCTGCAGACACTATTTTGCATATTCAGCATGGTTGTGTATTACATGAGGTTGCAGGAGTGTTTGATACCTGTCTGTTGGACAGGCCACTGACCCTGTTCTTGTTGCTAAACAGCACAGAGTGAGTGTCGTACACCACTGGCAATTGTGGTTTGTGTGGAGAAACCTGCCCAGGACAGAACATCTACATCAGGGATGCAGATGGCCCAGGATCAGTCAACGGCTCTGTGGCAGCACATGGCCAGAGGACAAGCAGCATGCATGGCTGCAATTCAGGACAATGATGATGATGATGTCCCAGAGGATGATGATATCACCTGTGTTCTGGTATGAGAATACCTGGTGGAACTGGACAGGAGTGGAAGGAGTCACCTTCAGGGTTGTACCATAGACAGGAGGACAAGGCAGGGGCTGGGTGCAGTGGGCAGGGTGCTGCAGTGGCAGGGTCACCAGCAGTACATCCAGCTCAGGTGGTGCTGCTGGGTTCACCCAATGTGTTTGCCCAGGGGACATGTTCGGGGTCCACCACATGTACCACCAGCATCAATGGCACCGCAGCTGCAGTCTAGCAATCAGTCCCCATGAGCCTAGGCCCTGTAACACAGCAGCAGGCAGTGAATGACCAGCCAGCTGTGCAGTTGGCACACTGGACATTCGCCATGGGCCAGGGAGTGCCGTAGGTCAGCAGGCATTCACCCTGGGAGCATCATGCACATGCGCCTCAGACAGACAACAGCCAACCCCAGCCAATGTCCAGTGTGAGCTGCCGCAGCAGGAGTAGGATGTCCCAGGTTCACGACTGCTCATGCATGCTGCACTGAAGTCACAGACCACTGCACAGCATGATCTCCACTCCTTCCACAGGGAGGTGCGGCAGGAACTCTCCCTCCTCCAGGAGGCAGTGTCTGCTGGATGGTTGCAGGCAGAGCAGCATGCAGAGGATCGTGTGGCACATATCCTCAGCAGCATTCACCAGTGTTTTGGTTAGCTCACTGCAGCTGTGAGGGAGCACACAGCTGTGGTGTGGGATGCAGCAATGGGTGGGCAGCAGCGCACCCCTGGAACACTCCACTAGCATGCCACTGCTGTTCCCCAGCATGCCACCAGTGCATGTGGTCTTGCCACAGGGTCCTCCACCACTGGTGCATCAGCCTCATCCATGGGCACAGCACAGCGACATGAACGATGGGGATCATCGACTACAGACAGGCCTTGCGGTGGCAGTGGTCGTCCTGCAGCACACACTTCACTGCAGTCATCACCGGTGGGATCCTTGGCCCACAGTACACCCACTTCCAGGGTACGCCATGGGGATTCAGTCAGGGCCCATGGTGGGAGATGGCTATAGTGGTTCTACACTTCCACACACACGCATGCTTTGTAGTCACACACGACACTCATAGGTACACACACCAGCCTGGATACATTCCACCACTGACCCTTTGCACATTTATCCTATCTGTGTTATCACTGTATTGCACTTTTGTTGCTGTTCTGTGTGTTGCACTGTATGGTACATATAGTAAATACAATGTTGTTCACATACTGTTGTCAGTGTTGTCTCACTCACCTGGCAATCCATGCTAGAGTTGCAATGATGTTATTCCTGTGCTCCTGTGACTTCCAGGCCATTAGAGGATCTCGTCTCTCATCTCTCGAGTTGCTCAGCTATTACCTGGACCTCTGGCTCAGTTTCAGGCTGTTCCTCAGTTTCAGGCATGTGTATTCCATGGGTTAATGCTGTGTTGTGTAACATAAAACATGCTAGGAATAAGCGGCATACCTTGCAAGGGCTATACTGCAGGACACCACCAGACCAGTCTAGGTAATGGACTCGCATTTTTAGCATGCTAAAGACCCTCTCTATAACATTCCTAGTTGCAGCATGTGCCTTGTTATACCACTCCTCGGCCACTGTTGCTGGCCAGAGTATTGGTGTTATGAGTCAGGGTCTCAGGGGATAGGCACTGTCCCCTGTAAACACATGACCACATGTTAGCTGATATTTACTGTGTCACTCACTATGCATGTTTGCTGTCCATCTGTTACAGTCATCCTTCCCCCCTGCATCCCCAGTCTGCTGGTACTTGGTACTGTCCCACCATTGCACTGGGTTGTGTTGTGCTTGCTGTTGATACTCATTGATGAGGTGCCCACTGAGAATCAGGCCTTCCTCCAATGACTGGCACAACCTGGACTGGTACCAGATGAAGGCATCGTGGGTACTGCTAGGGTACTGTGCAAAGACATTGGTGATGTACCCCGTTACATTGCACACCACCTGGCAGATGATGGAATGGTACCCCTTCCTGTTGATATATTCATCCCCACCATCACCAGGTGGTGCACGGATGTCAATGTGGGTGCATTCAATGCATTCAATGGCACCAAGTACAGCTGATAGGTGCACAACCCACTATAATTTCTGCATGGTTTCTCTGTGCTCCCCTGCCATGCTAGGGAATGCTATGAATTCAGTAGCATTTGTCAGGTAGACACTGAGGAAATGGGTCAGGAGGCATGATGTGATCAACTGTGACACACCGATGGTATCTCAAACCAGTGTCTGGAATGTACCAGTGGATGGAAAGCACATTGCAGCCATCACCTTCTCCTTGACTGTCATGGCATGGCTGCATCTGGTGTTTGGATGCAACTGATCATGCAGGAGTTTGCACAGCTTCCTCAACATGACCCTGTTCATCCAGTACCAGCCCATAAGGTGGTCAGCAGTGAGTGTCTCAAGGGAGACTCTGGGTAGGGACATCCTGTGTGAAGCACATCTTCTCCTTGGCCTGCAGTGTGTGGGCCAGGGTGGGCTTGGTCCCTGTCCTCCTCCTTTTCCAGCACAGCCTCCATCAGATAGAGCAGCACCGTGTTGTAATGAACTGCTATCTTTTCTCCTGCAATGTCCACACCCCTCTGTGTTTTTCCCTGTCTTTTATAGGCTATAAGTAGTGCCACACTAAAGGGTGTGCAAACATCTCTTCTGCAGTGCTATACCTTTGAATATGCCATTACACCTCTATGCATGCCCATGCCCCTCACTTTGCCCCTTGCATACATCATTTTTTTGCTCCGGTGCTAACACAGTACGCTGGCGCTATTTCCCCTTTTGAATATTGCACTCCTGTGCAAATCTGGCACAATCCTTTTGCAAGCAGTGCAAAGCTTTGAATATCTGGCCCCAACCTACAATGCAGGAAAAAGGAAATGCTGGAGAAAGTAGCAACTATGCTGGATTCATATAGGGTTTAACAATTTCCTATGTACAGTTATATTTGTTACCGTATTGTTTTATTCAATTCTTTCTGCATGGGTATCAGTTAGAATTTAGCAGATGAAGGGACAAAGTTGATATTTCTGGCAAAGGTCAAGTTTTTTAGCAGGGACAGACCAACTGGCTCTGAGGGCAATTATTAACTCTTCTGTCCTGTATCATGGCAGGAACCCTGGGCAATTAATGGGAGAGCTTCAAAGAGGAAAGTGTCTTTTCATGTCAGGATGCTGCTAGCTAACCAAATATCCCTACGAGGCTTGACAAGACTCAAAATAAAAAGCAGATGTCCCAAAGTCCAGATTAAACCAGTCTCCCATGTGTACCCAGCTCTCAAGACACAGAGAATATGCCTGGGAGTGTTGTCAGAGGACATATGTGCTGAGGGTGGGGGAGACTGTTTTGGGGGAAAACCTTGTTAACCTGAGTTTTGTGAGACCAAGACAGTCAGATTTGAGAGTCCAAACAGCTAATGTCTAAGATCTGAGTCTGCTGTGATTCACCAAAGTGCCATGTGTGATAAGCTAGTCTACTTTTCTAAATAGAGAAGAGTGATATATTTTTTCTGTGTTACATAATGTTCAAAACTTTTCCTTTTTATTTCTGTAGAATTACTGTTCCCCATTGTCTTTGTGTAGTATCCTGTATGATATGCATAAATATCTTGAAGTATTAAAATATTATTCTTTTATATACATCATGCTTCTATGACAGAATTCTTTGAAGTACATATTGTTAATTTATAACTGACAAACTGTATTTCTGCCTTTGAAGAGAGGCTACAGTTACCATCTTTTGTTTCTAAAGTAAGGTGTTCTCAGCTGTGACAGAGAGGGGTGGATTGTTTGCCTTTGAGCAGAGAGCATTGTACTATATAAGCAGTGACTCTGGAGGGGTTCAGACCTAGCGATACCTTAAGAGAGTGCCTATGCTGAATGGTGGCAGCTACTGAGGACCACTGCAGGCATATGAAGGGGTTGAGAATGCTGTAACAGTCATAGGCTGAGTCTGGAGAGACCAGTTTACCACATGGGGTCTCCACTGTCAATGTAGCAGGAGAGTTAGAGGAGTATTGAAGGACCTTTATGCTAATGTAGGTAAGGGGATTTGGCTGCCTACAGTGCAATTCAAATGAGTATGAATCATAGCTAAACACTGCAGGTAAGGGTGTAGCTGACTGTTGTTCACATTGTGACAGGAAATAAACATTTTGAGAACATGAAGAGGTTATTAAATTGGAGAAGTTCCCAAAGGAAAAATGTCCAGAATAATCTTCCTCAATGCTCTTATGGCTCTGGGACCTTGGAGAAATGACAGTGGCATCAGTTAGGCAAGCTGATGTTTTCCAGGATTTTGCTGAAAGAGGAAGGATCTTTTTTTTTCTGGCAAGTTTAAGAGCATTCACAGGCAAGGAATGCCTCCATGCTCAGGATGTGCTACAGTTGAGCCAGGAGGGAGTGGTTCTAGCTTACCAGGTAAAATAATGATATGTGCTTTATGAATGTTAAATCCACAAGAAAAATTCTGAAGACATTTCCTATTATGCTATGATAAATATTTGAGAAAATGTTGCCAGTAATAATTATTAATATTTGTACTGTAAATTTAAAGCTACTAAACAGAACTCTTCCCAGTTTTATTGGATGCCAGCACACAGTGGCATTGGACATGCATGACAAAGTCCTGTCTATATCTGCAAGAGCACTGAACAGTTACAGACATCCACATGTTTATAAAGTTTGCACAAAATTTCACAAATAACTGCAGAGTGAATGAAATTTTGAATCATTGTAACTTAAAGCAGCAGTATTTGTTAGTCACCATATACTGGGTTCTTTCAGCAATAATATTTGTCTTGCAAAAATATCAAGATAACCACTTTTTTTTATTTGTTTTGTTTTCTTTCATACCTGAATCAAGATACAGGATATTGAAATTTTTAAAACTACATACTTCTGTGCCATTCCCACCATGAAGCAATATCTTGGTACAGTGTTGTGTTGTTTAACATCAGGAATCTATGCTAACACTATCCTATTACATCTACAGTAAGAATTTAGCATGTACATTCAATAAGTAATCTCAGCAGGAGAAATTATTAAAAATTATGAATGGCAGCCATCTTTAATGACATAAGTAATTAAATACAAAATTAGCTTTAAAAGCTGTTTTAACAATACCTGATAAAACTAAAATACACTGAGCATGAATCTCATGGTGTCAGGGGTACATTTTTGCTAAAAATCAATCTGATAAATTTTTTGCCAACTACAGTATCAAGCACTGCTGCTTTAAAATGTGTTCCAAATTTCTCCATATTTAGTCAATTCTATGACACCTACAAAAAGGCTATGCAATAAACAGGATGGATGGGAGTTATGAAGAGGGAGATTGACAGAGCTGACATTAGGATTCTGGGGGCCTCACTAGGTTGGTCATGGACTCGCTGCACAATCCATATCACAGATCACATGGAGAGCTGTAGACCTATACTGGCATGATGGTCTGCATCTGTCTGGGGGGGACCAGGATCCTAGGTGAGAGGTTTAAATGCTTCATTGGCAAGCATTTAAACTAGCCAAGGGGGGAGGCACTGAAAAGGAGCAGGGAAATCCAAGCCTCCCCCCATAAAACACAGTAATTAGTGAGGTAAACACCAAGGTAGAGAAGTCATTAGGGAGCGGGAAAGAGGTAAATGTAAAAAAGGCAAAGGTAGTAAGGACAAGAATGGTGCTAAAAGGGGTAAGGCCATCAAAAAGTGGAGGGTGATGAGTACCAATGCCTGTAGTCTGTATAACAAGCTCCCTGAACTAGTGGCCTTAATGGAAGAGGGTTGCCTGGATATTGTGGCAGTCACAGAAACATGGTACACAGAGAACCATGACTGGGATGTCAACATACCAGGATACACAATCTACAGGAGGGACAGGGAGGGTAAAAGAGGAGGAGGAGGAGGAGTAGCTCCATATGTAAAGGAAGGGATCAAAGCCATAGAACTAAAGAGTAAACAGGGAGCAGATGAGGCACTCAGGGTCACCCTGGAGACAGGAAATGGCAACACAATCAGCATGGTGGTTGTATATAGACCCCCATCTCAGGGAGAGGGAATGGACAAGGAAATGATAGAAGGCTTCCTTAGAATGGCAGAAAAAGGGGAGATATTGTTGATGGGGGACCTGAATATGCCAGATGTTAACTGGAGCACCTTTGCTGCAGGCACACCCAAGAGCAGGGTCATTCTTGATGCCCTACAAGGGGCATGCCTCAGACAGATAGTATTGGAACCCACTCAGGAGGGAGAAATCTTAGACCTGGTATTTTCAAATGGGGACGAAGAAAGAATCTTAGATTCAGAAGTGGGTAGCCATCTGGGAACAAGCGACCACCAAACAGTGTGGTTCATGATAAACACAGCCATAAAATCAAGCCATACAAAAGCAAGATTATTGGACTTTAGGAGGGCTGACTTTGGGAAAATGAGAGAGTGCCTCAGAAAAGCACTAGCAAACAGGCAAAAAGGAGGGGTGGAGAAACAATGGGGAGTAATCAAAACAGCCATCACTGAGGCAACAAGCCTTTGTGTAAAGCAAATCAACAAAACACAATGAAGGAAAAAAAACTGTTACGGTTCTCAAAAGAAGTGGCAGGGAAGGTTAAGGATAAAAGGATAGCATTCAGTAAATATAGCTTTATCAGTTAAAGCAGAAAGAGGCTGGGAAGGTAGTCAGAATAGCAATGGCCCAAACCAAGGAAAGGATAGCCAACTCTGTTAAGAAGGGGGATAAGACCTTTTATAGGTACATTAGGGAATGAAGAAAGAACAAAGGAGGGATACTGAGGCTTAATAAAGGTGAGGGAAAGTGGGTAGAGTGTGACAGTGAAAAAGCAGGGATACTGAACAAATATTTCTGCTCAGTATTCACAAAGGAAGAGGAAGGGAAGGTGCCTAAACCAAACAAGAGAAACACTCTGAAGACGGGGGTTGACACCAGTCCATTTACAGAAGAAAGAGTTCTGAAAGAACTAATAAAATTGAAGGTGGACAAAGCAATGGGGCCTGATGGGATTCACCCAAGAATTCTAAAAGAACTAAGGGTAGAACTAGTGACACCGCTGACTACTCTCTCTAACAAATCATGGGAGGATGGGGTGGAACCTGAGGACTGGAGGAGGGCGGATGTGATTCCTCTTCACAAAAGTGGGAGCAGGACAGAGGCAGGAAGCTACAGATCAGTTAGTTTGACCTCAGTGGTAGGGAAAATGATGGAATCACTTCTGAAGGAAAGAATTGTTGAGTACCTAGAGGTCAGTGGGGCACAGGACCCAAGGCAGCATGGATTCACAATGGGAAGGTTGTGTCAAACGAATCTAATAGAGTTCTTTGACTGAGTGAGCAAAGTGGTAGACCAGGGAGGGGCTGTGGACATGGCCTACCTAGATTTTAGCAAGGCATTTGATACAGTCCCACACAAAAGATTAATACACAAGTTAGCCAGCCTGGGAGTGGGTCCCAAGGTGGTAGCTTGGATAAAAAATTGGCTGGACAACAGGACACAAAGGGTAGTAGTAAATGGAGTCCACAGTGAAGAAAGGAGGGTTACTTGTGGGGTACTGCAGAGTTCAGTACTGGGACCGGTCCTTTTTAATGTCTTTATAAGTGACATTTCAGAGGAACTGGAAGGAAAAGTATGTCTCTTTGCAGACGACACAAAGATCTGCAACAGGGTTGATACACAAGATGGAGTGGAAAGGATAAGAAGGGACTTGGTAAGGTTGGAGAAATGGTCAAATGTATGGCAGCTCAGATTCAATGCAAAGAAGTGCAAGGTAATGCACCTGGGAAGCAAAAACCCAGGGGAAGAGTACACAATGGGGGGTGAGATACTGACAACAGTAAAAATGGAAAGGGACCTGGGGGTAATTATATCAGATGACCTAAAGGTGGGTAAGCAATGTGAGAAGGCAATACGGAAGGCTGGAGGATACTGGGATGCATAGGGAGAGGCATCAATAGTAGAAAACAGGAAGTTGTTATCCCTCTGTACAGACAGTTGGTGAGACCCCATCTGGAGTACTGTGTGCAGTTCTGGAGACCCCATCTCCGCAAAGACATAGACAGAGTGGAGGCTGTCCAGAGAAGGGCAACCAAAATGGTGCAGAGTCTGCACCAGAAGACATACGAAAAAAGATTAAAGGAGCTTAATATGTATAACTTTGATGAAAGAAGGGAGAGAGGGGACATAATAGAAACTTTCAAGTATCTCAAATGAATCAACAAAGTCCAAGTACCTCAAGGGAATCAACAAAGTCCAAGAGGGTAGTATCTTTCAGAAAAAGAGATGTGCAAGAACAAGGGGGCATAATTTGAAGATAGAGGGGGGACAGCTCAGATGTAATGTGAGGAAGTATTTTTTCACAGAGAGGGTTGTGGATGCATGGAACAGCCTCTCTGAGGAGTCTGTGGAGTCAAGAACAGTGGAGGAATTCAAGAATGCATGGGACAGACATAAGGCAGTCCTAGTGGGGGGTAGGAGGAAGTAAGCTGTTGGTTAACTAGGATCTGCAGCTTATCTGTTAGGTAGGAAAATGGGCAGACTAGGTGGGCCAAGTGGTCCTTATCTGCAGTCAAATTCTATATTTCTATGTTTCAGATGCAGCAAAAGACATGGGGTTGGATTCTCAAAAGACTTTGAAGATGAAAAAAATGTGCAAGTCTCAAAAAAATGGTTAAGGTGCAGGAAAAAATGTCAGTTGCACTGAGATATATTCTCAAAATGTCCACAGCTGTGGGAAAAATATTCTGCAGATTGTGCCTGCAGATATAATCTGGGACTGCAGACTAATTTGTCAAGAGGCACAACCAAGCAGCAGTGTTCCATGAACTATTTTGCTGATTACTAAAGGCATGGAGACCTGTGGCCTACTGCTTCAATGGGTGAGACATAACCTCCCTATTATCATTGATAATATGGGCATAAAATTCCTAGATTAGTAATTTGCTACTGCTTCAATGGGTGAGACATAACCTCCTTATTACCATTGATAATATGGGCATAAAATTCCTAGATTGGTCATTTGCTACATGGTCTAGGAGGAAAGCGTTAGACTCCATGTGGCAACCACTCTGAGGGCTCAGAGTAGTTCATTTGCTTCTAGCCCTAGTAAGACTACAGATTGCCTATGGCAGAAGCACTTACCACTTTAATGACCCCACAGAAGCGCAAAAAAGTGCAAAAAAATGCAGAGAAGTTTAATAGGGTACGCTGACTGAGCCTGTAGGAGGGAGCCATGTTGGAAGGAGAGGAAGGGCGAACACTGGGATGTTATTCAACAGTACTGACTTTTTTAGTATCTTGCATACTGTTATGAACTCTTGATTTACCTTTCCCATTAACTGCATGGCTTGTTGTGCTGAAAATGAATTGATGTTAATGTTTTGTAATTTTGAATACAGTATACATTGGAACACAGTGTATGTTTCAATGTGAGAAGTAACTGGGGTAATGTACAGTATACATATTTGGGGCTTCATAATATATGGTAGCATAAGTTTTATATACCACTTGGTCACCTCTTGTTGTGCATGGATTTCAATCCTAACTATAAAGCTCTTGTACCACAGTTTAAACATCATGGAATGTTGTTGTACCCTTCTGTGGTTCAAAAGTTTTCTTAATTAGCATGAACATTTGTGGCACCTGCCATATTATTTCCATTTTTCCCCAACACTCAGCACCCACACCCTCCCTTAAAAAAAAAATCTTCTGTTTCAGCATTTATAAACACATAAAACTACACCTCACCCAAGTGGGTTCTCAGCAGCTGGGTGAGATTGGGTTTCTGTTTTGTTAAAATTAAACATTTAAACTGAAGATTTCTTGGGAAGAAAAAAAGCAGCATTTTTACTTTATGTTTCAAACCATATACTATGCAAAAACAAAACATAGGCAACCATGCACAACTCAGCTGTGTTTCAACTCAGGGTTCTGCTGACATCATGGACTCTAGAGCATCACTCTCAAGGTCCCTATGATGTTATCAAAACCCCTCAATGGAAACATAACTATGTTGTACATGGTTCCCATGCATTATTCTCTATTTCCTAATAATGAGTCATATACCTCATAGCAGTCAAGATGGTGGGGGCATCGTCTTTCTGATGGAGGGAGCCCTGGCATGCATACCTTATGAACAGGACCAGTGAACTCTGGCACTCACAGAAATTACCACAGTTTTTGCCAAAACTGGGATCAGTAACTGAAATTCCACTTTCATCTCTGAAATGCACCAATTTTAACATATAGGATCCTGTCACACACGAAGTACACAATCAGCCACTGAGAGACTGTCCAAATTCTAAACTGCCACAATCCTCATTGCCCCACCCCATACACACATACATTTAGAGAAGCAGCAATTAATTCTTGCCAACTGCATGTGAATGTAGTCAGCGATTGGCATTCTTCACAATTTTGTGACTTCATCTTGTACATCTGGTACACCACCAGCCACCGGAAGAGTGTTTAAACTGTCCAGTGGTCAAACTCAAAACTCATCAGTTACAATCCTCATTCACTTCCCCCACTGATCTCCAAACAAAAGTGCACTCCTCGCCCTGCTTCCCACTTGTTTTTAAATACTGACTCACTACCGATCGTAGCGTTCTCCCAGTCTTGCTCAACAACTTGAACTGTCATTTAAATACAGCAACTGGGAGACAGTACAAACTGTCCAGTGGTCAAACTCAAAACTCATGGGACACAATCCTCATTCCCCACCCCCACAATCTCCAAACAAAAAATCACTCCTGTTGCCATTCCCCAAGTAAGCTTAACAATATTTCCTACCACCTCCTCCACAGCCTCTCCTTTGCCTTCTAACAATGGTATCCTATCAGGATACCGAAGCTGAGGGTCCTGACATTCATGGATCTGGCTTCAGTATCCTGAAATGAGGGGTTACCGACATTTCTGTCTGAAAGCAGAATTGCATTTTGCTGGGCATAACCTTTTGAAGGCAATGGAGTGAGGTGCTGGCCATCTGCTCCACGGTGTGGAGCACTAATGCTCCTGCAGCTCAGCCAGCAGGCTTCCTGGGAAGGGGCTCTGTTCTGTAGGGGAACATTTTGCAAATTTAATTTTTGCACCCCCCCCCAACTTTACTACCAACTCCAAGGTCCGCTTCCCCTCAGAGCTGGAAGCCCCCCGCATAACACAAGACCCCATCAGGATTTTGAAATTCAATCTCCTGACCTTGGTATAGTGTAGGTTTGGAGACCAAATTACAGGATAACATAATATATTCCTAACAACTGCTCCAAGTGGCTTCACAGTATGCCCTCTGGGATTTAATTTCAGACATGCTGAAACTTCAAAAGCAGCCTACTTGATCCCCAATCAGAGCTAATCTCATGCCCTGACTCTATGCTCCTTTAAAATGCTGGCTCATGGCTGATCACAGAGTTCTCCTGTTCCTGCTTAACCACGAATTAAAAAAAAATTCTGCCTGTCCTACCACAATGATGTTTTCTGGGGAGGGGTGGTGAAGGAATGAAACTACCATTTTAAATGCGGCTACCAGGAGACTTAATAATTCTTGTTGACTGCATGCAAATCTAGTTAGTGGTCGGTATTCTCCACCAGGTTGCCATGAATGTAAAGTGAAGGAATGCAACTTCCATTTTAAATACAGCATGACCCCTTAAAAATATAAAACACATACTAAGAGCTATTTTCTTTTATTTTGGTTTTCAATTAACAAATAGGGAGCAAGACAACATTAAACACAATAATTAAAAACAAGCTGCTGAGCTAATAAAATGATTACTATAATTCTCCACTGTCCTCAACTGTCATCTAAAGACTATATATTTACATCATTATTATACAGTACATATCAATTCTCATGGCACAAAGTTCAGGTCATTGGTCGATATATTGAACTCCCAGCATTGCCAGTGTAGTTCAAATCTTAGATATTTATATACATTTAATAAACCTGTACCATCTGATCTCTCCAATCAGACATAGATGGGTGCTTTGGAGTCAGCCTCAATTTCCCAATCACCTTCTTAATCATTACCATAGTAATACTGAATAATTTTCTGACTTCTGTATTCCTGCAACCCCCAGAAGCATCAAAAAATAACACCATATGACTATTGAGCTGTCACGCCCCATCAGATAGTTCATTGACCTATGCAGCCAGTGTAGTGTTATTCTTGTGCAACTGTGTTAGTTTGGTTTTGGCCGTTTGCACTCTCTATTCCAGAGGAATTACCACCCTGTAGGGGTACAATGGCAAGGAATTCTCGGAGAGGGTTCCATCCCTAGCGGTGCCACGGAAGCAAGTAGGCCTGCACAGTAGTAGTAAACAAATGAGTACACTGAGTTGTAAATTCAAATAAAGGAGCAGCTATGGTTGAACTTAAATACACAGGTAATGAATACAGTTGCATTGCAGTAGTTTGAGCGTGGTGAGCACAGTGTTAAAACACAGGCCCTGGGTACAATATTAATTAAAGTAAACAGCAGTGGCTGCAATTGTAGGTAACTGAAAGCAGTAGCATGAGCTCTAAGTAGATTCACAGTAGCAGTGCAAGTAATTTGAGAGTTGCAACTGAAGGCCAGCAGTATGAGCTCTGTAGTAGCAGTATGCTAGGAGTTTAGAAGATAAAAGCCCCTTAAAAAGACTAAACCAAAACACAGAAAAACAGAACAGGGAAATGCCCCCCAAAAAGAAACAAAACACACAGGGAAGCACACAGCAGGAGGAATACAAACCAGAAGCAAGAAAACAAACACTGAAGTCCAGCAGAGACACACATAAATGGGGGGGGGGGTAGGCCCAGCCAGCTCAGAGGACAAACCAACATAGCCTCCGGCTGCAAAGAAAAAATGCTTCACAGAGAGGCTTACAGGAACTGCTACTTATATAGCTCAAGAAGTGGGAGTGGCTGGCTGCTTGGCCACTCAACTTTAGGCATAGCCTTACATTTCTTGTAATTCTATTTGCATTGCCTGATAAAAGGGCTTGAGAGCCCGGCAGGACCATAAAATATGTCCAAGTGTTGCCTTTTCTTCCCCACAACTTCTCCAACAACTGGAACTTCTATTTGCCTGATATTTGATTTGTCTGTCTGGTATTATAAAATAGCAAAATACTGTTTTCCATGGGTGTTCTCTCCAAAGTGTGAAGAGATAACCTTATGTATATAATTTAGACATTGGAGCCATTGCTGCTTTGTAATTGGTGAACCCAGACCTTGTTTCCAAAACTGTTGGACATGTTGAATCATATATTTTTGTTGTGCTAGGAGTGCCTGGTAGATATGTGAAATAAGGTGATGCGTGTCAAGCTGTTTTTGAATAGCTGTGATAACTAATTGCATGAAAGGGGGTACCCTTCTCTCAAAAGAATGAATTTAAGTAGTTTGTATTAAGGCTCTTGCCTGTGAATAGCAAAACAAATTAGTACACGGCACTAAAACTAGATCATAAATCATCGATGGACCAGACTGTTGGTACTTGTAAAAACTGATGTAGCCCCAGTCTAGTCCACTCCTGGAATCCTGTGTCTAAGGTCACTGGTAAAAAAGCATCCATATCAGATAATGAATAGAAAAAGAATCTACTAGAGTTAAGGTTTTTATGATTTATGGCCTGGCCCCACTGAGCAAGAAAAGATTTATTATAAGGGTTATCTGCTTGCCAGGATATAATCTTGATTGAGGTAGTAAATAATATTTTAAGTCCATCCAGTATGTTTTCCAATGAGCTTGGTAGTTAGGAATTAGCCAATAAAATATTGTTCTAAGTTTGGCTGCTGCATGGTACAGTCTCATGATTTGGGGAGTTATAAAAACTGTGCTACCCATCTTTGGCCATTTCCCCTGCCATAGATATCAGAAAATCTGTTTATCCTAATTGTGAAAGTAACTGGGTGGTAGAGTCTCTGGCAGTATTTGGGCCAGATAAAGAATTCTAGGTAAGATATTCATGCAAATGCTATCTACTCTCTGCATAAGTGGGATGGGTAGGTGAGACCACACCTCTATGTCTCTGGATAATGCTTGTCAACTCTGATCACACTGTATTTAAGAGAAATAATGATCTCAGAATCTTGAGAAATGGAAATGCCTAAATATTTAATAGTGAGAAGGTACCGTTTAAACTGAAAGCTCTTGTTAATGTGATCAGAAGGGGTATTGCAATTCTGTAACACTTTAGTTTTTGTAGTATTTAGATGATAGCCCACCAGGTCCCCAAAACAGAGTAATGTGTCCCAAGGGCTGGAAGTACCTTCTCAGGATTAGTTATATTAGACAATCATTGCATGAAGAGTTAACTTGTGTTCCCTGTACTCCAGGGGTAATCTTCTCATATTTGGGTATTGCCGAATATTCTGGGACAGGGATTCTAAGCAAAGAGCAAACAATAATGGAGACAGGGGACAACCATGGCAGTTCCCCTCCTCAAAGGAAACAAAGAGGATAATTGTTCATTGACTTTCACACAAGAAGTTGACTGACAGTAAATTGCTTCCACCATTGAAACAAATTTTGCTGGAATCCCAAAGTGGCCCAAACCTTGAAAAAGAAATTTCCACCCCACCAGGGTTGAAGGCCTTCTCCGTGTCCAAGCTTAAGAGCAGAAAAGGGGTCCTGAACCCTGCAGCATGGGGCAGGACATGTAGCATTCATTTTATATTGTCCTGCATCTGTCTGGAGGACACAAAACCCATTTGATTGGGATCAGTGGGGTGGAGTAGCTTACACTCTAGGAGTTTTGCCATGATTGTTGTAAAAATCTTATAATCAACATTAAGAACAGATACAGGGCAATAGGATGTGCAGCAACTCTTAGGCTTCCCTGGTTTCAAAATAGTCGATATTGTGGTGCGCCTCCATGATGGTGGTGCAGGGTTGCCCTCCATCAACCCAATGCTTGTACAATGTAGAAGTAGGACAAGGGAATCCAAACATAAAAATAAACACTCTCGTCCATCCAAAAAGGGCAAGGAAAATCAAGGTCAGCACTCCATAATGTTTGTAATTTTTTTTACTCACTCAGTGTAGTTTTACAAAAACAGCAGCAGCAGCATTCAGAAGAAAAAAGCAAGTGTTAGTACATAAACAGCAGTCAAAAAAATGGTAAAGATAGTTTGAGTTATCTCTTTGTAAATATCTTCTATCCAGGGACCTCAACTATCAAATGCTGCTAGTCACATGTGACAAGCAGCTTTTTGCTAGCTGGAGTCCATAGGATATACAATGTTTGCAAAGCTGTAAAATATAACAGTTTTTCTTGGACTGCCATTTATGTACTGACGCTTGCTTTTTTCTGCTGAATGTTGCTGCTGGTTTTGTAAAACTACACCGAGTGAGTAAAAACATGTACCAAACATTATGGAGTGGTGACCTTGATTTTCCTTGCCCTTTTGGATGGAGGAGAGTGTTTGTTTTGACTTCAAGTGTCCTAGTAAAGTGCACCTTCTTATAAAACTGGTATATGCTTACAATTTGAGAGCATATCTTAGAGAAGTGTGGCCTTTTTGGGATTTGGAAGTCCATAAATGTTTTATAGAATTCTCCTGTGTAACCATCTGGACTTGGACTTTTTTTAATTTTTGTAGGGTTCTTATGGCTGTGTGGATTTTGGCTCGGGTCAAGGGGATCAGCAACCTTGCTGCAGGGCTCTGTCAGTGCGGGGATATTTAAATGTGTTAAGAAAGCTGATATAATTTACCATGGGGGATTAACCTCTAGGTGATACAGGTGTTTATAATAATCTAGAAATGCTTGCAAGATCTTATCTGGTATAGCCTCCTTCACTTTCATAGTTGTGTGCCTAATATGTGTCATTAAGGTCTGAGCTGTTCTCTGTCATAATCTGTATGCTACAACTTTAGAGGCATGGGTACACCTTCATAATACTGTTGTTGTGGGAATCTGAGGGCCATTTCCATCCTCAGATCCAGTATGTGCTACATTTGTTGCCTAACCTTCTGAAGTTGGGAATAGACAGATTGGTCTGCTTGCATGTAAGTCTTTCTGTAATTTATGTAGTTGTTCCTCTTGTTGTTATTTTAAGTTTAGATGCCTAAGCAATATCACCCCTGAAGATTGCTTTTAAGGTAACCCAGAGAATAGAGAGGCCCATGTCAGCCTTATTGTTATCCTGTAAGATCTGTGGGATATGCTCTCTTATCAGGTCTTTAAACTCTTCGATATTTAAAAGTCAATTATTAAACTTCCAGAGAGAAGGACCTTTCTGAATGCCTAAAGCGAGTGCCATTAGTATTAGAGCATGATCTAATAGTAAAATAGGTAGAATTTTACTACCTTCTATCTGATGAATATTTTTTTAACTAAATATACTTTATTAACATTTATATAAGTACAGTAAACCATAGCAAACATATAACTACACCTTGCACATAAAACACACTAAATAACCAACAATATACAAACAGACCAATAACAAACTATATGAGTTAGAATAAGAAACCCACCTCCATCCAGCAACCCACATCATCTGAGGGACCACAAAGCGTATTTCAGGTAGAGAGATCAATAGAAACTACAAGAGTAAGAGAAAATCCAAAACCCTATGAAAAATAAATAAACAAAAGGAGACACAATCTCACAGGGAATCACACAATAATAAGAATACTAATGGTGTAGAAGTAACAAAGTATGAAGTCCTTCCCAGCGAGATCGAAAGGTGGTGTAAGCATGATGAACACATGCAATTGATTTCTCAATATTAAGGGCAGTCAATATTTCCTGCAATCACTCAGTCCATGTAGGTACAGTAATATCCACCCAGTGATGGAGAATAAGTAGCTTTGCCACTGTCGAAATCAGGGTCATATAACCCTTTTGAGGCCCCAGGAGATGATCTCGATAATCCCACAGAAAACAGATTTTTTGTTTGAAGGCCTCCTGGAGACCCAGAAGGAGGTCCATTCTGTTTCTGGGCAGATCTCAATAAGGTTGAATTTTGGGACACTGCCATAACACATGATATAGGGTGCTCTCTTCCTTGGAACAAGTGCATGTAGGCAAGGTTTTCTTACTCATCTGATATAACCACATGGGAGAAAAATACAGATTATGAAGTATTTTAAATTGCTGCATTCTCAGGTGGTTCTTCACATATTTGTAAAGACTTTTCCAAATTCTCTGCCATCAGTGATCAGAGTAATCCAGATCCAAGGCACCAATCCAATAGAAAAAAACATTGGGGAATATTGCAGTGGAAAGATTCTGATCTATTGTCTTCTACATGCTGGAAATAGGATGTGGATATGAACTAAGGTAGACAAAAATTCAAATATTTGCCCCACCTGACTAGTCCACCGTGGAGGACCTAACATTTGGGGAATACAATGAGTTGTCTGGTAAAATTTTAAACAGTCCTTCTGTGGAAGATCAAATTGCTGTAGAAAATCTTGAAAATGAATATGTGAGAGGGTAGAGAGAAAGGCATCAAGGAAAAGTAGAGGAAAACCTGGCCAAAATCCTGGTGTGAGTGGTCTTTTAGCAATGAGGAGATAAAGGTTATTAAATAGTGGTTGTTTAATATCCTTGTAGTAAGAGAGTTGGAGATGTTTACAAAATTGAGAGTGTGCTATAAGTGACCATGAAATGGGAGTATGGTGTAGAGATTTAGCTAAGTGGGATGATGGGATATAAAGTAAAGAGGAGAGGGAAATATGTCTAAGAGAATCAAGGGTTTCCTCAATTTGAAACCAGGAGGGGACATAGGTAGAGGGCTGCATCGAATCTGTTGGAAGACCCCACCTGAAATATTTGGCACCAAGAAGTGTGAAATGATAATGTAAAAAGTGTGGCATCTGCAAACCACCAAGTGGTTTGGAATGAGTTTAATTTAGGTAAGCTCTCCTCGGTGGTTAAGATAAGAAAAAAAAATAGATAGTACAAGGAGACCAAATCCAAGAATGATAGAGAAGAATATAGGATTAAACTCAAGGAAGCAGCAAAAGCAACTGGGGTAGGCACGGCACAGACACAGGAAAGAATAGCACCAGGAGTAAAGGGGGGGGGACAAAACATTATTTCATTATACATGGGAAAAAAGAAGGAGTAAGGGAGGAATAACCAGGTTAGCAACTAAAGACGGACAGCTGGTGGAGAATGACAAAGACAAAGGCGGAAGTACTCGGTGAATTCTTCTGCTTGGCCTTCACCCATAAAGACAAAGGTAATGGTCCAGCACTAGCCAAGGCACATCTCAACACCAGACCATTTACAAAAGAAAGGGTCCTTGAGGAGCTGTCTAAATTAAAGATGGATGAGGCAATGGAGCCAGATGGAATACACCCAAGAGTTCTGAAGGAACTGTGAGAAGAACATGCAGCCCCACTAGCCAAATAATTTAACAAGGCACTGGAATATGGCATAATGTCACAGGACTAGAGAAGGACCACAGTTGTGCCATTGCACAAGAGTGGTAGCAGGGAGGTAGCAAGAAATCACCACCCCATCAGCCTGACCTCAGTGGTGCGTAAAGTAATGGAGACATTGCTTAAAGAAAGGGTAATGGAGTACCTGAAAGAAAGTGGGAAAGTTGACCAGAAGCAGCATGACTTCACAGCAAGATGCTCATGCCAAATGAATATGATAGAATTCTTCTAGTGGGTTACAAGAGCAGTGGACCAAGGTGTGGCTGTGTACATAGTATATCTGAATTTTAGCAAAGCCTTTGATATGGTTCCACATAGAAGGCTAGCAAATAAATTGGAGCAAACAGGCATAGGTCAGAAAGTAGTCAACTGGATAAAAGCTGGCTACAGGACAGGACTCAGTGAGTTATGATATATGGCGCCTTGTCACAAGATGGAAGAGTAACCAGTTTGGTTTCACAGGGATCAGTGCTTGGCCAAGTCCTTTTCAACATATTCATCAATGACAATGCTGAGGAACTGAAAGTGAAAGTCTGCCTATTCATAGATGATACAAAGCTCTGCAGCAGGGTGAAAACACAGGAAGAGGTCCAAGAAATGGAGGCAGATCTAAGAAAGCTGGAGGGATGGTCCAAGAACTAGCAGTTGAGATTCAACACCAAAAAGTGCAAGGTAATGCACTTGGGTAAGAGGAACCCAGGAAATTCCTTAATTCCAGACACATATCATCTGACTGGAGATGGGCAGATGTAATGCCTCTATTTAAAAAAGGGACAAAGGTATCCCTGAAATTTACTACCCCATTAGTCTTACACTAATTGTTTTTGAAGTATTAGAAAGAATAATTAAGGATGTGTTAACTCCATCTCTTGTAAACATTGTTGCACCAATTTAATAAGATTTTATGGGCTATTTGCCTTTTCGATCTCCACACATCTTTAATATGATCCTTAGTAAATAACTATGTCCTGGAAGGGCAGTAATTGGAAAAGACAAAGATGCAACGGGATCTAGGACTTATGATATCAGACAATTGAACGGTAGGAAAGCAATGTGAAAAGGCAGTACTAAGGGCAAGAGGCATCCTTGCAGGCATTGGTAGGGGTATTACTAGCAGAAAGCATGAGATAATCATCCCAGTCTATAGGTCCTTGGTGAGGCCTCACTTGGAGTATTGTGTGCAGTTCTGGAGGCCATACCTAAAAAGGACATAGACCATCTGGAATCCATGCAGAGGAGAGCTACCAAGATGATACAGGGACTACACCATGAAACTTATGAAAATAGTCTCAGCCAGTTTAATATATTCTTCCTAGAGCAAAGAGGGAACAGAGGAGACATGATAGAAATTTAAATTTGTTAAAGGGATAAATGCAGTACATACTGATAACCTCTTTCAGGAAATAGGACTGCATGTACAGGAAGGCACAACTTATGCCTGGTTGGCAGAAAATTCAGAACCAATGTTAGGAAGTACTTTTTCACAGAGAGGGTCGTGGATCCTTGTAACAGCCTGCCACCTGAGGTAATAGCAACTAAGGCTGTCAGATAATTCAAACTGGCATGGGACAGTCAATGTAGTCACCTAAACAAAAGCAGTAGATGGGGAGGTAGACATCTGAGGCAGACTACAGCAGATGGACAGCACGGTCTCCTTCTGCTGGCAGATTCTTATTTTCATATGTCTAGCCACAAAAATCTACTTAAAAGCATGTGCAAGCATTTAAACCAAGAAACTGGGAGAACTATGTTTAACACACCCAATGGACATTACAGATGGGGCAAGATGTTCATTTTAATAATATTAACTCTACCCCATAGATTAAGAAGGAGGGACTTCTATCTCTCTAAGTCTAACTGAATTGTTTTAAGTAATGGGTCAAGATTCAGAGTGCATAGGGAGGTGGGGTAAGGGCAAGTTCAATACCTAAATATTTGAGACATTTAAGGTCCCAAGTAAAACCAAATGATTCAATGCTGATTCTGTCTACAGAAGAAGTGATACAAACAACCAATGACTCAGCAAGGTTAAGTTTATTCACAGAAAATGCTCCAAAATCACAAGTCACTTGAAGAACTTTGGGGAGAGATACTAGAGGGTCAGTTAAATGGAGAGGGATATCATCTGCTTGAGTGGCTAACTTATATTCAAGTGGGCCAATACAAATACCATGTATCTGAGGTGTGTGATTAATTTTCACCATTAGGGGTAGTAGTAGTAGTAGTAAACACATTTTTGTTTAGACAAGCAATCATTTGACAAGCATTTGTTTTTAACCATAGGGCTACTACAACCCTGTTTTCATGGTAATCCTGTAGATGACATATTTCAAGTTACAGTTCTAATAATAAAAAAAATTAAAATCCATGACATAATACTTTAATAATACAATCCCATTTAACATGTAGACTACATACTCACAGATATAGATTAAAAAGTATAGGTGAAAGGGGACAACCTTGTCATGTACCCCTGGTAATTGAAAAGAGGTCTGATAAAACCCCATTATAGTTAAATCTAGCCATAGAGGATTGATAACGATGTTGAATCCAGTGAATAAAAGAATTGGGGAAGCCATATTTACCTAACATAAACAATACTCTATCAAAAACTTTCTCCACATCCAGGGAGACCAAGACAGCAGGGATACTGCCCCTCCCCCCCCGATGTGGAGATAGGTGATGTACTTTACGTAAGTAATCACTAGGTAGCCTTCTGGCCATAAAACCAGCTTGTTCAGGTTCAATTAGATATATTTATTTTTATTTTTAATTTTTAACTAGGAGAGACACACTAAACTGAAAGCTTGTTTACAGGTGCGACCTGGGAGCACAAGGAAGTTAAATGACTTGCTCAGGGTCACACAGGATATGTGGTCTTTGTGCACAAATGGGCTTTTTCCATTTGCTCCAACAGATAACCCACATACTGCACCCTTAGTTGTGCTGAATAGGCATATACATTCTCTTGGGTAGAAGGTTGCAATAGATATTCAAGGTCTCTAATTTCTTGCAAAAGTTGAGAACTAAATTGTTCCCATTTGTGTTAATGCACTGTCTGTCACTATATGTATAATTTCCTCCCTCCAAGTAAATTTCAATGATCCCCATACTTGGTCCAAATGTGGAACAGACTTTTGGTTAGCTTGCAAAGTAAACAAATTAAATTGATATAACCTGTCAACCAGGGTAGAAAGGTGGAATGACTGATTATTAAAAGACTAAGTAGAGCTTCTAGTAGCCACAGACAGCATTGATAAAGTGAGAGAGAGATGGGGGAGTGGTCCAAGATGACTTGTGCCTCGATCTGACTTCTCTGATGCATCGGGAGGAGGCATCATCAAATAATAAAAAAGTCCAAGCATGAAAAAGAACTGTGGGGACGTGAACAAAAAGTGTATACTCTTTATTTTTGGGGTGGAGCGGTCACCAAGGATCCACCAAACCAAGTTGACCAACAAATTCCCAGAGAGTCCATTGCCTAGGAGAAAGCCCTGAGTGTGGTCAACTAGTGTGATCTAAATCATTCTGAATGACCAAATTCTAATCCACCCCTAAGACAATTGGTAAATAGGTAAACTTAGCCAGGGCTGAGGCCAGTGTAAGGACAATCAACATTTGGTCCATAAATGGACTCCAACAAAACCCCTGCCTGGCCATGCCTCACATGAACCAATGTATAATGTCTCCCTGAATCAGCAACCTTCTCAATTAAATGAAAGGGGACTGATTAAGCAATAAGAATCACCACCCCTCTTCACCTCATACTATTGCATGCACCATATATTGCCCTTACCCAAGTATGCTTAAAAAGAGAAAGCTGCAATTTGGGTAAGTAGGTTTCTTCCAAAAAAGACTAATTGCACGTGTAGTTTGTGTAGATATCTTGGTATACAGTAATGTTTTTCCTCAGACAGACAACCTTTGATATTCCAAGATATGAATTTCCATACATTAGACATAGCCCACTAAAAGTAAAAAAAACTAGCAAAAAATATCTCTCTCAACCTGAATGATGCACGGGTCCCACAGGTGATACCTTCCCCCAGACTGACCCCTACTAAGAAAGAGAAACCCATTACAAAGAAAAATGTTTTCAAAAAGACCACAATAAAAGGAAATAGAACCAGTTTCTGGCCCAAAGAACCATTCCGTTTCTCCCAAACCTTAATCAGTCAGTGACAGGTCAGCTCCATCCAGGAACAGCTGGACAGCTTAATGCAAGTTCTGCGGGTATGCCTTTATGAAAAAGCCCCCCCCCCAAAAAAAAACTAACAAATGTCAAATAGAGGGAAGAGGAAATGGCTGAGATATGCCCATACTAAAACAAGAAAAAAAGGGGAGGGGAAGGGGCAGTGGCTAACTAGGGTCAAAGAACCCAAGGGGAGAAATATATTCATTCATAGAGGCCCTGTAGGCCAGCAAAATGAAAAACAGAATAGTATTGGTCCTAGACCATAATATACAAGGTAGACACCAAGAAACAGGTACTAAATAGTTCCAAACAATAAAGCCAATAATCTCCCTGAAAACAATGAACAAAATGGGGGACAGCTCTAGGCAGGCAGGCCATTATCAAGGAGCCTATTGAATCAGAAAAAAATAAATGGAAGGAAAAAAGACTACAATACCTGGTAGGATCCCGAGATAAGGCACCTTGGCATAGCCAGATATCTACATACTCTCCCCCCACACTATTTCTGAATCCAATTCCAATCAAAATGAAACTAATGATTTGCTCAAAAGAGTGACAATAATACTGAAAGTCCCCTAGCTAAAATGAAGCTATCCCCCAAACTGGGCTCTCCAGTATGTTGCATAAAATAAATGTAAGGAAGTAGTGGACTATGCATAAAAAAGGCTAAAAAACACTGTGACACTAAAACTGAACACTGCTTCTGACATGTGAATAATTCAGTGAGTACCCCAACATGCAAGAAACAGTGCCAAAAAAACCAACTAACTTAAATAAACTTTGGCTAGAACTGATAGTGATGCAGCCGAGGACTTTGGGGTAATAATTTTGAAAATAAGTTTTTTAATATTTTTATGCCACATTTTTAACATAGTTTTTATGACCCCACCTCGTGAAGAAGGGCAGAGAAAATGTTCAACTCCTGGCCAAAAGGTGATTTTGCGCAGGGATTGCAAAATCAACTTTTAGGATACAAAAACTCAGGGAAAGAAGTTGAAAAATGACAGCTGCCACATTCATGAGGTGCTGTAAAGAAATGGCTATGTTGGAAATCTGGGGTAAAAATAATGAAAATTACCTAAGTTACTGGACTGCATTCGCCAAATTGAATGTGGGCTCATAACTTTATTGTTTTTTAATATTTTTACACCAAAGTTTCTGCATAGTCTTCTTATGAACCCACCTCATGAACAAGGGCAGAGAAAATTTTCAGCTCTTGCCTGAAAGGTAATTTCATGCAGGGATCACAAAATCACCTTTTGGACAATTTTGCCTAATGTCAGTACAATTGTTCATGAGGAGTGGTCCCAAAAAAGGCATGTTGAAAATTTCGGCCAAAAATATGCAAAAATACCCAAGTTATGCCACTAAGTTCAAAACTCCATTCAAATACATTGAACTGCATCCCTGTTTCTGGTGTTCACAGTCCGGCTTTGAAAAGTGAAGATGTATTTGAGTTCCAGACAGGATTATAGCTTTGGACCCCAGATGGGTAAGTAAGGGCTTGGGGTGGTGAGGAGGGTGAGTGCAGAGGGGAGGGTTGGGTGGGGATGAGGAACAGCTGCAAAGACATTGATGGACAGTTTTCTTTTTACAGGTGAAAAAAATCACTTTGGAGGAGTCCTGATCATGACACTGGGGGATTGTGCACCCGCAGTGTCACAGTTATGTTTCAGTCGGGGGGTTACTGAGAGGGAGGATCAGGTGGTGGGGGGAAACATATGTAAAAAAAGTCATGGTGGAATATGATCATGACACTAGGGGACTGGGCTCCCCAGTGTCATTGCTGTGTTTCTGGAGGAGGTGTGTGAGGTGGTGGGTTCTGAGAGGGAGGGTCAGGTGGGGTGTGTGTGTATGATTTTTTTAAAAAGGAAACAGACGATCATGGCAGAACACTGTACAGTATGCCACAGTCAAAATGGCTGCTGCACTGTACTGCTCATGCATAATACAGTTTGGTGGCCATATTTTACACTGCGGAGTGTGCCATGTTCCGCTGTGACCACCGGCAGACAAAAACAGTGTAGTGCAACTGCCAATGGAGACAGCGAGCAGCGTGCTTCACAGATGTGACGGCGACTGTGTTGTAACTCCAACATGTTGTTTCAGTCAGAAGGAATGTCATAACTGATTTTTTGATAGCAAGAGGTCTGCAGGCCTATGTCCACTGTTACCCTAAAAAGTAATTAAATGACGGGGGCATACTGATTAAGAAAAAGAAAGCCCCAGGCAAAATAAACAAATCATGCCAGCAACTCAATACCACACCTATGGAAACTTCTAAAAAGTGGGAGAGCACAGGCAGGGGACATCGGTCAGTGCCATAATTATGACTTAAGTCAAATTACAATAGCAACAAATCCCAGGGTCAGAAAACTATATGAAAATCCACTATTTAATCAAGTGATAATAACCGCCCCAAAAGGTGAAGACAATCAAAATCGCATCTCAATCCTACCAACAGTAACAGTAATAGATAAAGGAATGCCACATACATCCCACATAAACAATGAATTAGCACAGCAAATCTGAGGAAAAATAGTTAACTATTAGTAATAAGCCCCCCACCCAAAAAAAAAGTGTCCAAGGCAACTTATCCATCAAAGTCCCAAAGAAGCATAACCAAAACACTCTGCGAACCAACATCCAGACAAATAACATCTATTGATATTCAAACATTGGTCAATGGGGCTTAAGATGAAGGAAACAAATCTTGGAAAATCCGCTGAATTTCCAGAGTAGCCAATTTAGCCGACACAAACAGTTTTTTCCCTGATGGTGTCTGTACTTCCAACTTAGCAGGATAAAGGAGTCAATGCTTTATATGGGCTGCACATGGCTTGGAGAGCAGTGGATGGTACTCTACCAGGTGCTGCTAGACTGGAATGGGGAAATCCTGCACAATTCTTATTTGATGAATCTCCCACTATATAACCTGTAGTTCATGCACCTTGCACAGTTTAAGTGCCTGATCCAGATAATTTAATAAATGGAATATACATGGATGAGGTGGTTCTCCCAGTGCAGGCTTCAGGCATACAGCAGGATGTGCCTGCTCAATCACATATGTAAGGCCATTTGGGGAGGGCTCCGCAATCTTGGTACATAACATTTGCATAAATTCTAAAGCATGGGGACCCTTCTCTGATTTCAGCAACAGCAAAATCTCTAAGTTGTTGCACCAACTTCTGCACTCAAGATCCTCCACTTTATCTTCCAAACTAGAAATCTTATGACTGAGGGCAACTACAGTATCTCAGGCTCTCTTTGGGATTACTAGTCTTCAACAGATGTAGTTCATGCCTCGGAGTCTGAAGGTCGCTTTGCCAGTTCTTGCAGTGCAGGCTTAAAAAGGTGGAAATCGGCTGGAAGGGCTAGCACTGCTTCTTTAATACTGTTTTAAGTCTGGGAAAAAATGCTGTGTTGTGAGCTCCAGGGGTACTGAAGTGGCTGCCTGTAAAGGAGTTTCTCTGCACCAGGCCTGTTTAGGCTCCAAAGCCCAAGCTTCCAGTTTGGCCGCAGGTTCAACAACCTTGTCTGGCAAACAATCAGAATCCATCTGAGGCTCAGGATTGGACATGGTAGGAAAGTTGCATCAATCTGGTGTCGGGACAATTGAAGAAACAATTGCAGATGCAGGAAAAATAAAACGCATTTGTAAAAAGCAGCCATCCCTTCGGAGCTGAGGTAAAGTGCTGCTACTGTCATACACTCATCATGTGACTCCTCCCTGATGAATATGTTCTGCTGCTACCATTATGCAGTCTATCCTGGTGTAAACACCATCTGGGCATGAGTAATGGGTATATGTAAGAAAAGAGCAGCTATGTCTGGGCATTCTGATAGCTATTCTTGTTAGTGGTATCCTTTGGTGATAAAATAAAATTACCTCCCAACAATAGGTGATCCTCCTGAAACTCTATGATTTTCCAGTATAGCCATTTAGTAAACTGAGATGTAGAACCAGGGGGAAAGGATAGATTCACTAAAGTAATTAGCTGATTGAAGTAAATACATTTAACCATTGCTAGGCAGCCTTGGGTACATACTCACATACAAAATGCCAACAGAAACAGGCCTCATGGTCTATCAAGTCTGCTTGATTGCACAGTTAGCTCCTCAGCTTGCAGCTTGGGTACCAGTGGATATAGCCATAACTTATTTATTTATTGGAATGTTTGGAGTAACACCTTTGAGCAGTGCTCATTTACAAAGGTTCCACAACAGAATTACATATTAAGGTACAGATGTTTTTTAAAGAACTCTATGTATGGGACTTCCCGGAGGTACCCTGGCAATGAATTCCAGAGAACTGGGCTGCCACTTCAAATGCCTGGTCCCCAGAAGGTTTTAACCTAGCCGTAAGGACCTCCAGGAGGGCCTCTTCCACCCATCTGAGAGAGCGAGATGGGGCGTAGGGATGCAGGACCTTTTCCAGGTAGCCTGGACTCAACCTTTGTAGGGCTTGTAGACCAAAAGACCTACTTCAAAATTGATGCACCAGCACATTGGCAGCCAATGCAGTTCACGCAGCACCAGAGTAATGTGACTGAACCTCGAGTATCCAGTTAACAGTGGGGCTGCTGCATTCTGCAGAAGCTGCAGGTGCCATATCGCACCTCCTCTGACCCTGAGGTAGAGTGCATTACAGTAGTCAAGCCTGGAGGTGATGAAAGCATGTACCAGCATGGCCAGGTCACTGGGGGGAATAAGGGACTTAATTCGGGTGACGTTCAGGAGATGGTAAAACCCAGTCTGGACAACAGCCGACACCAGCTCATTGTCCAAAACAATGCCCAAATTCTTCACATTTGAGGAGGTCTCCCGTTTGATCTGGCCAATAAAAAGCCCCAAACTATCCACAGAGGCCCCATTCCTCCCCTTCAACCTGGCTCAATCACCAGCACCTCAGTCTTCCCCAGGTAAACTTCCAGTCAATTTGACAACGCCCATGCCCAGATCTTGGCCAAGCACTCATTTAACACATCGACTACATCAAATCTCCTGGGTGCAAAGGACAGGTAGAGCTGAGTATCATCAGCATAGCAATTAAAACTCAGCTCATACCACCTTATAACCTCACCCAGGGGCAGCATGTACACTACAAACAACATGGGGGAGAGGACAGAACCTTGGGGAATGCCACAGGGCAGGTCCATTAGGTCTGAGGAATAATTCCCCAGTAGTACCCTGCCCTGGAGAAAGGAAGCAAACCAGCTGATGATCTTGCTGGTGAGTCCTACATAGTCCCTCAGCATGTCCAACAACACTCCATGGTTCACAGTGTTAAATGCTGAGGAGAGAGTGCTGAGAACAAGAATCATTCACTCTCCTCTATCCCTCACCCTGAGCAGGTCATTCAACACCCTTACCATTGCAGTCTCCATGCTGAGCAAGGTCTTAAATTTGGACTGCAATGGTTCATAAATTTGGAAGTCCAGAGGTGACCTCAAGCTGTTCCATGACCATCTTCCCAAGAACCTTCCCCAAAAAGGAGAAGTTCCAGATAAGCCGGTAATTCGCAAAGATGTCAGGCTCCAAAGATGTTTTTTTTTCAGCAGGGGTTTAACCAGAACTTGTTTAAGGAACTCCGGAAAAGAAACCTACTGACAAAGAACTCCCAACAATCTTGGCAAAAACCAGACCCAGAAACTCAATGCAGCTGGGTTAAGGTTGCAGAACATTGGTTTAAGCCCAGAGAGCACCTCAAAGACCTCCACCATTGTCACTGTCTGGAACTCTCAATAGGGAGAGAGAGTGCATCTGCCCACTCAGTGGCTGCCACTGTTGGAGAATCTTATTCTGCTTGGATAAATCCTAGCCCTCAAAGGGGACACTGTCTGAGATGAACCAAGCTAACTCCTCACACTTGTGAGCTGAAAAAGCTCTGATGGTTTCCAGGCAGGCCAGATGTAATAGTCTGTGTACAACCCAAAAGAGATGAGCTGGTCAGTTTTTCCCAGCTACAACCATCCTACACATAAAAGCTGCCTTTTTTGGATGATTACATTCTGATACTCATCTTAATGAGCAATAAGAACCAGCCTAACCTCTAGAGACCTGATCTTCCTCCAATGTCCCTCTAACCTCCTCCTCCTCCTCCTCCTGGTTTTCAACATTCTCAGCACACCATCAAACCATGGTGAGCTGAGAAATGACACCAGAAGGCATACACGGATCAGCCCCAGATGATGCCTCATCATCCACTCAGGTGTTGAAGTCACAGAGAATGAGCCATCTTGGTGACTCCAGCATCCTCTCAGTGACAAAGACCAACATCTTCTGCAGGAAACTATGGTCCCACCCAGGTGGACGGTAGACCAAGAAAATCCTGAACTCTACTCTGGGACCCCTCACACCACCACACACTCAAAAGAATTGGTGCCCCCCCGGGTGCACTGTCAGGTCCAGCTCTGACCTAAAACAAATGGCCACCCCCCCGTGTTCCTTCCTCAGGCAGTGAACAATGGTATACCCTGCCAGGACAGATGCCTCTAGCATGGGGCCCAAAGTATCCCCCAGCCAGGTTTCTGTAATGCATACTAGGTTGACTGATGCAACAAACTCCACCATTATAACGGTCCTGTTCACCATTGACCTGACATTGCACAACACTGCCCAAGGAGAACAAAAGGTTGAGACCAATCCCTCAGCTACCTGCCCTCTCAGACCAGAGGGTTCTCTGGGCAGGGAGACAAGGTACAGAGGATCCAACTCCAATTGTTTCCTTAGCCCAGGGCATCTCCTGGTCCCCACCATGCAAATCAGCTCCCCGCCTGGCTACATCCATCTTCCTGTCTCTCCCCCACACCCCTCCTTATAATACACAACTTCCTACACCTCCAGGAAACTGTGGCTACAAGGTGTGGATCACAGAAGGGGAGTAAAGCTTTTTAACAAAGAATGGGGGTAGAACACTCCCAAGACCTGAGTTTGAAAAAAACATCTCCAATATGCTTTACTGACTTATTCTGCAAATTCTACTACTATGACAATTAAAACAATTAAATTCAGCAAACCACACACAGTTACAAGTAATACATGTGGAAGGACCATGGAAGGTCCCAGGTATACGTTCAAAATTCAGAGATTCAAACACAAAGTTAGAGAACAAGTTCCTACAATATGTACAAATTTAATACAAGGATGCAGTAGCAGCTGGTGTGGCATTGTCAGTGGTTGGAACTTATTGTAAGTCAGTTACAAAGTTGCAACTTTGTCTGCAGTATTCCAAGTATGTCATAGAAAGCAAAGCCAGGGGAGATGGTGTTAGTAGAATCTGGATAGTGACTGCACATGCATAAATTTTGTTGGGCAATGTATTTTTTCTGGGACCATTTAAATAGGCTCAGTTTTGGTTGAAAAGGGGTTCTTTAAGGTATTAGAACTGCTGTACCCCTGAGCTTACCCTTTGGGAGGGATGATGCCACCACCAGTGAGAAGCCAGACTTGGTTAGTTTCTGATGCTTTTTAGATAGTAGATGTTTTCTTGCAATAAAACAAACATGGGGTGGTGCTTCTTAATTGCTGCAAGGACCTTAGATCTTTTAACTGGATGGTTCAACCCATTCACATTATGGGAATAAACGTTAAGATTTATCTGTCCATGCCATGATTACAACAGAAAAAAGATATCGAAAAATAATCTCTTGTGAACTGTTCCCTCTGTATAAAAAATAATCTCCCCATTATCTCATAGTGCAGGTCAGAGGACAATGAAAAAAGTAATGATCAGTATCAGCAACATTAAACAAGAACAGAGAAACCACAAACAGCACTTACAGCACTATACAAAGAAGATAAAAACATGATATGGGTGTTCAATGGAGACTCCCCCCAACATTTTAAGTTTTTGACTTCCAAAGGAGGAGGGCTCATTAAACAGACCCTTTCGTAGGTTGAGGATTCAAAGCAGAATGAACCTCGACCTGTGAAGAGAAATATCACAGTCATTGTACGGGGCCTCTCAAGTGCAGCATACTGCACTTAAGGCGCCCTGCTGGAGTAAATGATGAAATAAAATCTAAGCTGGATAGGGTTGAATGTTGACATCATGTCAATAAGTGTGAGTAAGAAGTCCTATAAAAATTAAAATGACTCTAAGGGTACTACATTCCATTTCCATTACAGTATAAGCTCCCTTCATTAAATAATATATAATGTTTGAAGAAAAACCTCTTGTTGTTTGACCAGATCTGAGACATAAACTGAGAAGCCCATAGTATATCTCTGCCTGTATGGAAGTAAGGCAGGAGATTCAATTACACAGTGTTCCATAGGTTCCTATGCATGCAAGTTGGCTTCCCAAAAAATACCAATAGGGACCATCCTCTATTTTTAGTACAGTTGTAATTTGCCACTTCCCTTACTGTAAGGGGACCAAGGAGGAGCAAAAATCTCAGCTTAGCAAAACAGGTTACAGATTTCCCTTATGCATTCCCCTTGTATCTAGTTGATAAATAGACCAGTATAGTACTATTCATGTCCTGCTAGCCCACGTCTTCTTCCCATCAGTAATTCTTTACCATACAGAACAACTGGTGCCCAATAAACACTCCTAATCCTACTCCATGTGAGAGAGCATTAGAGTAGTCACACCACAATAATGACTCTAGATGGCTGGCTGAGAAGAGTAGCTGTGTACGTCATGTGCTCTTCGATCTCTCTCCCGATGTGTGACCACAGACTTCGAATGCTATTCGTGCTTCGAGACCTCAGTGTGTTGATGAAGCTCTGAGTTGATTTCTGGTATGTCCAAATGCTTTAGGCAGACTCGGAAAATTTGGTTGCCAATGATGGAATATTGCTACCCTTTTGGAAGGCACCATAATTTTTGGACATCTGAAGACCCAAAGAAAAATCAGCACCTGACTACAAACACTGAACTGGGTCAGGTAAAAATGAAATCCTCTGAACAAAGAACAGGTACATCTTGAATTTTTTCAATTTCGGTGGTTAGTGCTGTATTAGAGGAGGAGACTGGGAGGGGAGCAACACTGGCCCGGGAGAAAACGCTGGACAATGCTTTAATTGTAGGAGATCAAGTTTTAACTGGGGAACCCTCTGTTATATCCAATTTCCTGGCAGATCATAGCCCAATCATTGGTTCCTACACGACATTAGAAATCACTCTGAACACCGACCCTCAGGCCTACATATAACAACAGTCAGTGCAGTCAAGAGGTGTATTTGGGGCCCAGGAAATGGAGTAAAAAAGTACAAGGTCGAGTGGTGGTTCTGCCAGGAGGCAGAAGGTATTGGATTAGTAATTAAAATTAAAAAAGACACTTACCAGTTGGCATAACACTTGGCTTCAGATAAGAAATCAGGAGTCAGGACGCCTAAATCTTCATTTCAGCAGTCCATAGTTACCTTCTTACAATCCCCCACCTGCAAAACCAATCAGGTTTCATGCTCTGAAATGACTACATTACCAAAAACGAGGTCAGCTAAAGTGAAACGAAAATAAGATAAAGGGATAAAATTGAAGAACACATGCATAAAGCAGATTTGGGGGTGGACAGCAGGACCAAACAATAAATCAATCGGACTCCCACCACCCAGTAGAAATTGAAGGCCATGCTAGTCAAAACAATACTGAGAGCCCAGACCCCCCACAAGAGCTCACCCCTAACACTTCATCTATACAACAGACTTTGCTGGAGGAACTCCGGTCTGGTTTTGCAAATATAAATCTTGCTATAGCTACCTTGGATCAGTAATTTACAGGTGTAGTTGAAACGTTTAACAAACTGACATCTCAAACAGAGCAATTTGAGCAAAGGTTGGCTATAGTGGAAGAAGTGATACCTAAAGTATCCATAGATCTGGGGTCAGTATATAAAGAATTGGAACTTTTAAAAAATAAAGTGGAGGACCTGGAATCAAGATCATGATGAGTGAATATTAAGACTGGCAATTTACCAGAAGGGACAAAAGGGGGGAACCCTTTGACTTATTGTGAACAGATGCTGACTGCAGTAATGGGGCTTAAGTATCCAAAAGAAAAAGTAGAGCTAGATAGAGCTCACGGAGCCTCTGGCCCAGGAAGAGAAGAAAGTAGACCAAGATTTATGTTTACAAGACCATTAAAGTTTCAGGATAGGGAAAGCATTATATCGAAGGCCAGAAGATGGAAAAGGCTTATGTACAAAGGCATGAAACTCCAAACTTTTCCTGATTTTTCACCCTCTATTGTGGCAAAGTGTAAGACTTTTGATGGGGTGAGGGACTAGCTACGTAAACAGGGTGTTTCATTTGCTCTTCTACACCTTGCAAGGTTGTGAATATTCCTGGATGGGAAGTCTTTTTTTTCCACACTGCAAGAGGCAACAGATTTTTTACATAATAGAATGCATTCAGAGCCTTCAGCCTCATTGGCCTTGAATGGATAGATACTTAAGCAATAGCAATGAGCATGAAGTTTTATGAAGAACATACATCTTGGCTGGAAAAAGGGGGGCTTGACATATTAAATGATTAATGTTGATTGGGTTCAGAGCTTAACTGAATAGCTTTGATATTATGGTATGATAATAGTAACACTGGGAGGGAGATAGACAGAGCAGACCATAGAAGATAACATCTTCACTCACACAGCTTAGGTATGTCAACTTTAAAGCTAGATGGGGGGATGCATCTCTTAGTATAGGACAGCATAATAATGGGAGTCAAATAAAAGTTTGTACTCATTTGATTATGGGGCGGTGTGGTCACTTTTTCCTCACATTTAGCATTCATTGAAATAAATATTAAATTAGCTTTAAGAAAGGAGTGATTCAACAGGGTTGCTGTTAATTTGAATTTAAATACTAATTGGCTAGTCTGCCCTACCATCTATTTATGGGATAATAAATTTTGGTTTAGTTTATCTATTAATAAAGACACATTAATTTATATTACTGACGTGGAACCTTAATGGAGCCAAAAACTGAGTTAAACTCATACAGATAGTAAATTATTTGAATAATATAAGAAATGACTGGACTTTTCTGCAGGAGACTCATTTTAAGAAATGGAATATGGTTTATTTTTCTAATCTCTTCCAAGCAATATGTGTCTCCACAACCTTTGCAGGGAATGCAAGGGGCACAGGTATTTTTATAAAAATATTTAAACCCAAAAATCCTTCAATCTGAAGTAGACACTGAGGGAGGTGGGTGAAGGCCAAGGTCCTTGTTGGTCATTCACAATTTTCTTTGTTAAGTATGTATGCACCAAATCATGAGGACTTAGAATTTGTTACTAATTTGTTTCTACAGGTTTCTGCACTTGAAATTCTGGTTATATTGGTGGAGGGAGATTTTAATGTAGAGCTGTTCTCTTTGGATAGAGCTCATTCAGCAGCAGAACACAAGTTAAAAACAGTTGAACTGATTAATGATTATGCCTAAGAATTGGCTTTATTGGATCCTTTCTGCACATTGTATCCAATTTTTTTTTTTATATTTTTCTAAAATATACAATTGTTTGCCTAGAATTGATTTTTTTCTGGTTTCTGCTTCTTTAATGCATTTAATTAAATTTTTCACATACAATTCTATTCTTATTTCTGACCACGCTTCTTGCTATATGGAACTAGACCTTGTGAGGAGTCAGAGCCCTTCCCCTCACAGATGGAAGTTTAATAATTCATTGATACGGGACTCCCAGTTTATCAGTGTTTTAAAAAAAGAAATTGATGCATTTTTGCAATATAACTCTTTGGATGAGGTTACCTAGACTGCTATATGGGAATCTATTAACGCTTACCTTAGAGGTTGTATTATCTCTTATGAATCTGTGTTTAAGAGAAAACATACATTATATTTGGAGCAACAAAAGCAAGAGCTGAGCCTTTTGGAGGAGACATTTGTTGAAACAGGTACTGAGGAAGATAAAATTAAAATGATGTTTTTCAAAGAAAAAATAGAAAGGATGTCCCACACTAAAGCAGAGGGGGGAGAAAAAGTATAATTCAAGTGCTAAATATAATTTTTTTGTGGATTCACCCTCAAGACTGGTGGCTTATCAATTGAAAGTACAGGAGAGCCATAATAGGATTGATTGCATAACTACAGTAAATAATGGGAAAGTGTGGAACCCAAATCAGATTAAAATTGAGTTTATGAATTTCTATAAATCTTTATACCAAGAAGCAGGCTCTGTAACTAATGATAAGAATCAGGATTTCATTAAGAAATTTGATTTACCCACAATTACATCTGTGGACAAAACTAACCTAAATGCAATAATAATGAAAGAGGAGATAGCCTTGGCGATCTAAAATATGCCTAATAATAAATCACTGTGGCCAGATGGATTCACTGCTGAATTTTATAAAGCATTTAGAGAGGACTTGGTTCCTATTTTTGGTATGGTATTTGGCATCCTTCAGTCTTTGGAAGATTTTCCACCCTCATTCAAAGAGGCTTCTATAATATTACTTTTAAAAAAAGATAAGCATCTTGATTTGTGTGGCTCTGATAGGCCTATATTGTTATTAAATAAAAATTATGAACTAGGGAAAAAAAATCCTGGACTCTGATTGGTCACTTCCTCTCTAAAGGTGTGATGATATCGAGCTACATCGTCACACCAGAAAAAAGACCCAGCAACACAGCAAAGCTTCCAAGTACCATATCACTACACCCATGACAGAAATCAGCACTTACCTCAAATGGAAACAGAAGCAGCATCTTATCAGGTAAACTTCAACTTGGGCATTGAACACACCTTGACAAAATTACAAAAAAAAAATGAGTAAACCAACTGGTAAAAAGGATGTAAAACGCCATATACAGGTTACAGCTGAACAATTAGACTATAGAGATGAGTAAAAATGACAGAATACCAAATGCCAAACCAAGTGGGCAGTGAATGTCTTTAAAGATTGGCTGACAGAAAAAAAATTAGACATTGACTTCTCAACAGTAACATCCGAATGTTTAAACAGATTGCTTTGTGAATTTTATGGCAGTGTCAGAACAACAAATGAGGAAGAATATGGTATAGCTAGTTATACTGGAATATGAGCTGGTCTTAACCATTTTTTAAATGAACGGCCTCTCAACAGAAATTTGGGCTTATTGACTGACCCTTCCTTCATGACTTCAGACAATGTATTCATTGGAGTTATAAAAAACATCAAGCGTGAAGGAAAGGATATAACAAAACATTACCCAGCGTTATCTGAAAAGCATCTACTTTTGATAAAAAATTCAGCAGCCCTTAACCGGACACAACACCATGTTTATTATAGAAGGTTTGGCTAGATTTACAGCTTCATTTTGCTCGATGAGGAAAAGAGGGAGTCCGACAGTTAAAACCAACTAGTTTTGTTTTCCACAGCAACGAACAAGGATTGTGATATGTGTCTCTAGCATGTAATGAGTACACCAAAAATTATAATGACCCATTAGAAAGGAATAAAGAAAGTACACGCGGCTTCATGTTTGAAAACCCCACTGGCCCACTCTGCGCTGTCAGAAGCCTTGGGCTGTACTTACAAAAGCTTCCACTGGATGCCCCTGCTCTATTCTGCCATCCCAAATGACTGCCACAAACCTTCCTAGGCAAACAAACTACAGTATATGGTACTCTAAAGAACCCTTGGGTGTAAATTACCTTGTTTCTGTTCCCTCCAGAATCTGCAAAGAAATAAACCTTGACAAAATATACACTAACCACAGCCTATGAAGCACCACAGTTCAACTTTTTTCTAAAGCTGGACTAGAAACAAAAGAAATAATGTCTGTTACCGGGCACAAATCTGAATTATCAATACATAGCTATTTACAACCCTCTTTAATGGACAGAGGAGCAGTGGAGCAAAATTCTAACTACAGCTAAAATCAATACTGAACTGCCTAAAACATCTCATCAACCTGTAACCAAATTACCCAGCATCCAAAGAGAGACTTCACCACTTACAATCCCACCCAAAGAAACACCAGTAGCAACCAAAAAATATAAATCAACACAGCAGCTGAGCCCAAATACAAATGTAGATAACGACTTGGTAAGTACTTAACCCCCCCCCAATCAGTATCATAACATTTAACAAACATTTTCTTCTCCACAGATCTCCATGGTCACAGAAGATGGCAAAAACACGACTCCATCCCATATGGACTCACCATCACTTCTGGTAAGTCAATTAAAATAACACCATTTCCTCAAAAAGCTGCACACAGCTACTAACAAAACCAAGACGTACAGCAGCAGTTTCGAACTCATGGCACACAAATATTAACTCGATGATCCACCTCCCAAAAGCTGCACAGAACCCTTTCCCTCATACCACTTACCTTCCTGAAGTACAAGAAATTTACAGCACACTGCCCCACACACTTTAACGATTCCGAACAACCCACAACTCATCCTCTCTCTTAAAAAAAAACTGAACTACCCACTACAATAATGTTTCTTCTGTTTTCTACAGCTCCACCCACAGCAAGAAGAACAGGATATCCCTTCAACTACCTCAGCCAATCCCTCTACCGTACATCCAACAAAACAAAGCTGACAGGAAAACTTAACTGAAGATCTCTGCATACCGTCCTCAAGCAAACAGTTTTTTCCTAATATCCAAGTAGGCACAATGTCTGGCAACATCCAATTTAATGTTTACAATTATAAAGAAAGCAAAGAAAATGAAAAATAAAATAAATATATGACTTTTACTGTTCATAAGTAACTGCTTTGGTATACATTTTATCACCAGTACTTCACAAAAGAATCGTTTTTATCTTAAATGTTTAGATGTTACCATACTGCAGAAAAGTACCAAATAAATAATTTTTATCTAAAATGTTTTGATGTTACTATACACAGTATGTAAAACATGTTCATGCTTTACTGTTTGCTTACTTTAAGCTATCTTAAATAACAAAAAAAAATACAGCAATAATCATTTCAGTTGTGTATTTGCCTATTGCCTCAAAAAAGGGATCATTTTTTATCATCTTTAAAACAAATGTACTCAGACAAGAAAAAATGTTTTAAAAATAAAAAAAAACTCTTCTTTCAATTTACTAACTACTTTCTCTTCACAGCCTAGTTCATAATAGCAATAATGCACTCCAGGGTATGGTATATCATGAGATATTGTCACTTCTTGGGTGGTTGGACACACTCGGCCTGTGGCCTTGTGCCCAACCACTCGAGGCGTGATGATATCTCGTGATATACCACACCCTGTCATGCATTATTGCTTAATTATAAAATGTTTGCTAAAATTTTAGCGAACAGGATTGCTGGTATAATTCCCAATATTGTACACTCTGATCAATGTTGTTTTGTTCTGGGCAGTAAACTGAATCATGTTGCTAGGATGGCATTGAATTTGATAGACCCTGCCTTAAAGGTAAATTTAACACTGCTTTCCCTTGATGCCGAAAAGGCCTTTGCCAGAGTGAGATGATCTTTTCTGTTTCTTCTGTTGAGGGCTTTTGGCATTGAGGGAAAATTCTTAGATTGGATGAAATTTTTTTTCCTCACTTAAGGCCTCATTAAGTATAAATCACAATTCTTCTCCATATCTTACTCTTCAGTGAGGGACTAGGCAGGGGTGTCCTCTGTCTCCCCTGATATTTGCTATTTTTATGTACCCTCTGGCCAAATTAATTAGGAATAATACTTGGATCAGAGGAATCAATATAGGGGGCCAACTCCATAAGATTTCACTTTATGCAGATGAGATTCTGCTTTTTTTTAAGTGATCCTGTGCAGGATTGTGGGACAGTATGTCAGACATTTGCAAATGTTAGTAAATTTTCAGGATACAAAATTAATTGAGCCAAAACAGAGGTAATAACAACTATAAAAAGGGATGGTTTCCCTCAAAACCATCCCTTGCTAAAGTTTCTTAAACCCCATATGAAATATCTGGGGGGTTTTATCTCTCCAGACAAAGATTCATTATACAACTTAAATTTTCTGCCACTGCTCAAAAAAATAGAGCAGGACTTTATACATTGGCAGAATCTTCCTTTGGTTTTATTAAGCTGGATTAAAATTATTAAGATGGATATTCTGCCAAGGTTACTCTTTGTGTTCCAGACACTACCAATTAAAGTTCCTAAATCATTATTTTTGTCCCTGAATAGGGCTATTAACAAGTTTCTCTGGAAACAGAAGACCCCAAGGATAGCTTATAAAAAACTGCAGTTGCCCAAAGAAAATGGGGGTATTGCGTTGCCAGATTTTGAATATTACTATTTGGTAGCACATCTTGAATGTCTGGGTACTGGTTTTATGAAAATCTGGCACTCCCAGCATGCTTCTGGATAAAGGCAGTGTGTTCTCCTTTCTTAGGTTTAACTCATTGCCTTGGGGTAAATATATGTGATATTAATGTTGGTGGCTATACAAGTGTTCTAGACATAACTAAGGTTACCAATCAAGCATGGTATGAGATTAGCAAATTATTGGGGGAAGGTAAAACTCTGATATTCTGTACCCCTATTATTAATAACATACTGTACACTTTATTCCATTTCTGAGGGGAGGGTTGATTCAACTGGAGTTAAGGAGTAAAGGAGTGCGTACATTAAATGATCTTTTGATTAAGGATACAGTCGCCCCTTTTAAAGAACTAAAAAATAATTTTGGATTATCCACAAACACTTATTTTCCCTACTTACAGTTTAAGAATTTTATTTTTCGAGGCAATAGGAAATCTCTGAATTTGAAAAAGGGTAAAGTTGAGCTTTTTTTTTGAGAACCACGTATCTCAGAAACACCTAAAAGGAGCTATGTACAGTTGTATTAATGAAAACGTGCAAGAGGTGTCTTTAGACAAGCTTAAACAAGCCTGGGAAAAAGAACAAGTTCACTCTATTCTTGACTCAAAATGTGACCATTTAATTGACCTGGGACATTCTCCCACTAAAAATAGCAGACTTAAGCAAATTTATGTCAAAATAATTCATAGAACATATTTAACTCTGGCAAGGTTACATAAACTTGATAATAATATTTCTGAAGTATGTCAAAGGTGTGGAGAGAAGAGAGGGATTTTGGACCATATGCTAGTCTCCTGTAGAAATCTTAAATCATTCTGGAGTATGATATTTTAATTTTTGGGGTAAACTCATTGGTCAAGATTTTCCATTTGATCCTGGCATCGCTTTATTTGGACCTAGACTCTTAGATATGGAAGTTGGCGGTTTGCCAGAGTTGATCTCTTTAGGTTTATTAGTTGCAAACAAAATTATATTAATTCATTGGAAAGATGTGGCTCCCCTGACATTTTCAGAATGGATTCAGAGTATGCTGGATCTTCATAGAGTCAAGGGAGCACACTATAGGCTGGAAAATAGACAAATAAGTATTATCAGATTTGGCTTCCATTCATGTGTTCCCAGGGTCTATAATATAGAGAGGTTCTGGAGGCAGGACAGGTGTTTGATTGTGATGAAATAATGGAGGTGATGCGTGTGACTATGATGAACAAAGCAACCTTTTTGTTCTGAGTCAAACATGAGGAAAAAAGGGAGAAAAAAGGAAAAAAAAGAACAAGTAGTTAAAGAGCAACTGTCATGGTATATGTGCTCCAGGCAGGCAACTCATATGTGTAGCAGAAAACTAGAGCCGCTCCCAGTTCTTGGTGCTCACTGGTAAGAAAAAGCAAAGCACAGAACACTGGTAACCTTGGCATTCACTCGTGCATAAAGGAAATGGACATTTTTTATGGAAAATGCTCAGCCCTTTATTAACAAAAATTCTGCAATCCCAATGCCTCTGCCACACCACACAGAAAGGATCCCAATATTTCATGCAGGCACACTGTGCTTTGTCAAGAGATGAAACCAATAATACATACATCAACTTAAATAGTAATCACACAATTAAAAACAGGTGTTCCCAATACTGGGATATTATGAACACACAATTGATCAGCCTATTTGTACATAAAAATTGGCTTTAAATAATATTATATGATACAATTTTTAACCATTTCAATTCATACTTGCAGCCATAATAATAAGAAAGTTTTACACTTTGGACATCTATGAAACATAGCATCAGAGCCATAATTTGCTATGGATATTCATAAATGTGGAGGTAATTCTACTTTATCATTCAAGCCCAGATAACTAGTAGCACATAGCTTATGAATACAATAATTTGCACTACAAGCTAATTTATTATTTATGTCACCTCCCCTATGACCTATTTGTACTTTTTCAATATTGGTAAAGTGCTATTCATGCATAGTTTTATTCTGTGCAAAGTGCATATGATGTGCTGTAACATATTGCAAATTTTCATTGTGAATTACACGTATGTGCTCCCCCACTCTCTCCGTCCAACATAATATGCATCACATTTGCATGTGGCTAAATAATAACATAGGTAGTGTCACAATTTATAAATGAGTTTATGTGTGACATTTTACCATCAACAGGATTTAAAAGAACTTTTGAGGCATTTGTTTGTGTACAGTATTTACTCCGCATACATTTAAAACATACTAAGGGTAAAGCTAGCAACCAATTAGTATGCTTAGTGGCAGTCTGATTTTGACTAGCAAAATCTGATGTAACCATAGATGGTGCAGAATTTATGCTAGAAATTTTATCCTGCACCATGCCATATGCAGCAAATGTTTGATCGGGGGGGGGGAGTGCAGTGGTGGGGTGTAGGAACAGATACAACTGGCAGGACTTGAACCTTGGTAGATTTTGATAGCTGAGGTCCAGTTCTAGCCTGATAACTATATGTAAGTTTATCTCCTAAATTCTCCATCCATTTGTATACCATTCGTGGAGGGTCTGCAACTTATTCCCTCAATTTACTCACTGTTTGTAAAATGGGCCAGTGTTTGTGTATAATCTGCTCAATCCTCCTAGAGTCCACACTATACGTAGTGACAAAGTTTAGTTTATGTGATTCATGTTGGACATGAACTTTTTCTTCTAACAACACTTCCCTCTGGACCTCCCTAACCTGAGTCCTGCCTTGCTGCACATTATTTTTGTTATAAACTCCTTCTTCAAACCTTCACTCCAAATCTCCTGCCCACTTATCATAACTCCCTAAGTCACTTTCATCTGGCCCTAATAAACTAACTGTTAGTGATCAACTTCACAGTATGTACTGGATGGCTCAAATTTTCAAGAAGCACAGTATTTTTATCCACAGCCTTGCAATATAATGTTGTAGCCAAACTAGAATTATCATCCTTAAAAATGGTAATGTCCAAAAAAGGAACCTGCCTCAACTTTTTGGCTGGCATGGTTACATGTATGGGGCATATATATTATGGTAGAGGAGCCATTTCTATGTTAAACCCCAAAACTATGCACCTCAATAACTTTGCAACTGTTTGACGGATTTGGCTGAAATTTGGAATACATAATCAAGAATAATAGGCCTTGGAATCTGCCAATTTTCATACCAGTCGGATACACGGCTGCAGAGTTATTAAGTGTTATTTGCGCACACGTTTACACTTTTTCTGGAATTCTACGTATACGCTGTGACAGGTCGTACGGTTTGCGCCGACCGCCCAAAATCTTAGGGAACGTACGGGTCCTCCCCGACATGTGCCTTTTGAAGATTTGGTGAAAAATATTAGCGGTTCAAAGTTATTCAAAAAAATTTCCATTATAAGTCAATGGGAAAAGTTAACAAAAGTTCAACACTTTCAGAAATGCATTTTTACTTTCGTAAATGGGCCTGTTACTTTCGCAAATCGGCCATTTTGTTTTCAGTTGGTGATTAGAAAATGCTTGGTATTTAAATTTGGGACCCTCTAGCAACCTAATTCTTTGTATTCACCTAGTCGGACCCTGAGGATGCTAGCCATGTCTTTATTTTGGGGTAAAACACCCCAGAAATATGTTTTCTGATTTCTGAAAAGTATTAAGAAGTACTTTCGCAGCCATTTAAAGTGTTGCAAATGTTTGCGTAAAGCTTTCGCAAATTGCAACAGTAATTTTCTAGTCTGTGGGAAAATGACAGCAGTTCTTTGGCACTGCACTGCAAAAGAACGGTTGGGAGTTTTCGGCTGAAATTTGGAGAGAACGCAGCTGACATCTCACAGATGTGCCTTTCAGTGTTGTATTGAAAAAATATTACATGGCAGCAAAGTTACTGCACTCCAAAGTTGACTGTTTTTCCCATAGGATAACATTACAGTGCCCAATGCATTACAGGAATCCTTTGGCACCCTGCTGCAAAATAACGGTTTGGTCTTTTTTCCTGAAATTTGGAGGGAAGACAGCCAACAGCCCACAGATGTGCTTTCAGTGGTTTGGTGAAAAAATATTACAGGGAGGCAAAGTTATGGCGCTCCGAACTTCTCTTTTTTCCCATAGGATAACATTACGGCGTTCGCCGTGTGTTTTCAGGGCCTGTAGATTCGGAAACGGAAGCGAGATACGGACTTTCGTTGAAAATTTCTCAGCCCCTTAAGGTGGTTTATGGAGGCTAAGTGGAAAACTAGCCAGGACAGTCTTAAATCATATGACTTTTAAATTTTTTTCTACGTCGTACGGTTCCTGAGATATAACCTATTTAGTATTCCAAGTCCTCATTTTCTGGTCCGATACCCATTATTATGCATACATTCTTTGTACTTACTGTCTTTCTCTATTCAGCTTTTGGGGAAAACCAGCCTGTGCTTACATTACTGTTACTTATTGCCTTCCGCTTGCGGTTTCCCATGCCCGCTTTACTTATCATGACGCTTCACGCCACCATGTGCGTTATCCTTTTGCATTTTCATTTGCGCTATGCGTTTCTGTTATTTTTTGCCATTTGTGTCTACCGTACTGTTTCTCTTTCTGTTTCACTTTGCGTCACCATGCCCATTGACATTTCCGTTTGCAAGCACCGTGTTACTATGTGACAAGACATCACGTGGCACACCGTTCCCATCAACGCCGTGTGCGTTACTCTTTCTGTTCTCATTTGCACTTGCGTTACCTTGTGTGCCACTGTTAGCACTTCTGTTGCGTTGTTGTTCCTGTTACTATGCCACAAGACATCATGTAGGAGGGTCTTTGGGATCTATGCTCCGCTGCAAGATTAAGTGCTGGGAGCTGGGCCCTAGTTATATCCTTTATGCTTTCATTTGCGCTTGCGTTTCTGTTATTTTTTGCCATTTCTGTCTACAGTACTGTTTCTCTTTCTGTTTCACTTTGCATCACCAAGCCCATTGACATTTCTGTTTGCAGGCACCATGTTACTATGTGACAACACATCACGTGGCAGACTGTTCCCGTCTATGCCACTGTTAGTGCTTCTGTTTGCGTTGCTCTTCCTGTTACTATGCCACAAGACATCATGTGGCGGGAGCGTGGGACCCAAAGGGCCCCCACTCCTGCCACCGCATTACATGGCAGGAGGGCCCCGCGCTCCCGCCACTGCATTACATTCACTATTTCTCGTTATCATTCTCAAAAAGAAGGGAAATTAGAGGCAAAAAACTCCATTTAATGCATTAGTTAGGGTTGTTCCACAGCGACAAAAGTGAGGAAATTTGCTGTTAGGGTTGAAAACCCCTTTGGACCCCTCCACCCCCAATTGGCATTGGGGTGCGCATTAGGATCGTTGGTCTAACTCTCACCCCATTCTCCTATACTTCTGCTGCTTTACACATGTCATGGGGTGAGAGTTAGGGCTGATGATCCCAATGCGCACCCCAATGCCGATTGGGGGGGTGGGCAGGTGGGTCCAAGGGGGGTTTTCAACCCTAACACCGAATTTCTTCAGTTTTGTCACTGTGGAAGAACCCTAACTAATGCATTAAATGGAGTTTTTTGCCTCTAATATATACATATATGTAAAGTACTAGCCCCATACATGTAACCATGCCAGCAAAGATACTATTAGTGCATTTAGCAAGCCCCCCCACACAATTCCAATACATGCTCCATAGACAGCACTACAGCCCCATTCCAAACTTTGCATCACAATTATGATCTTTGAGGGGGCAGGGCTGCAGTGCATGTTGATCGCCCGGCTTGTACATGGAAGTGGTGAACCAGGTTTTATGAGGGTCATATTTCTAAAATGACTGCACAGAAAATGGTCAAATTCACCTAAAAAGGCTCCTAGGACAGGCAAGTACATGGTATTAGTTGCCTGCCCTGATCATGTTAGCTGCTGAAAGAGCTTGATTATCAATAGGTCCACCCCCCCAGCAATTGATTAGTGTCCCCCTCCAATTGTTTTACAGTCAGTAACGGTTCTGCCATACCAGTCCCTTATGGGAGGAACAGATACAATAACCAAACTGCCAGTAGCTTTAGGAGTTTTACAAGTACAGCTAATGGTTTTGGAAAAATCCCAGAGCCTGAAAAAATGTAGAAACAACTCTTGTTGTGTCCATGATAAAAGGCAGTTCAGGGGACAACAGGGGAGAACAGAAAGAGCAGGAACCTCATGCTGGCCTTGTCAATGATGAATCATGCAATAGGAGCCTGGTGCTAAGTCAAAAGTAGCATGTTTCAGGTTTACCCACCACCACCAGAAGAAAGCCCCTGTATATATGGAGGAATGGTCAAAAGTATGGCAGCTTGGATTCAAGGCAAGGAAGTGCAAAATAATGCACCTCTGAAACAAAAACCCAGGGGAAGATTACACAATGGAGGAAGGAGGTAGTAACAGCAACAAAAATGGAAAGGGACCTGGGGTAATCATATCAGATGACCTCAAAGCTGGCAAGCAATGTGAGAAGACAGTAGGGAGGGCTGGGGGGATACTGGGATGTATAGGGAGAGACATCACCAGGAGAAAACAGGAAGTTGTTATCCCTCTCTACAGACAGTTGGTGAGACCTCATCTGGAGTACTGTATCCTGTTCTGGAGACCTCATCTCTGCAAGGATATAGACAGGATGGAGGCAGTCCAGAGGAGGACAACTAAAATGGTGCAAGGTCTGCAAGAGAAGCCATATGAGAAGAGACTAAAGGAGCATAATATGTATAACCTTGAGGAAAGGAGGTAGAGGGGTTACATGATAGAAACTTTAAAGTACCTGAGTGGAATCAACAAAGTCCAAGAGGGTAGCATTTTTCAGACAAAGAGATGTGCAAGAACAAGGGGATAAAATTTGAAGATAGAGGGTGACAGCTCAGGGGCAATGTGAGGAAGTATTTTTTCACAGACAGGGTGGTGGACGGATGGAACAGCCTTCCTGAGGAGGTTGTGGGGTCTAAACTGTGGGAGAATTCAAGAATGCATGGGAGAGACATGAGGCAATTCTTGTGGGAGGTAGGAAGAAATAGGCTGTTGGTTAACTAGGATCTTCAGCTTATCCTGTAGGTATGAAAATGGGCAGACTAGGTGGGCCAAGCGGCGCTTATCTGCCATCAAAGTCTATGCTTCTATGTCCTTTGTTATATAGCAAACATTAAAAAGGAAGCAGAGGGAAGCGGCTTTTTCACTGCCGCCCTCCCCACACCAATGATTGGATTTAAGATCTCCCCAGACTGCCTGAAGCCCCTGTTCGGTTGTCCCCTTCCAGAAAGCCCTCCGGGGAAGTGGCTTTTTCTCTGCCACCCTCCCCACATCACAGATCAGATTCAAGATCTCCCCAGGTACACTTTCTTCTCCCAGGACTAGCACAGCTCCAGGATTGTCCGTTTCCACCCAGAGGAAGCTCAGCATTAGCTGCCTTCTCCCTGACTCTGTTCGGTTACACGAGGTCCCTGCACCCTAATTGGTACCTTCAGAAGTACATCATAGACAACTAGCATTTAAGCACATGTTATACTAACATATAGGGCTAAGGGCATCTACCGTACAAGAGTAGATGTCAGGATATGTACGCATACTGTTGTAATACACTTTGCTTGCTAATACATACATTCTCCTATGTATTTTCTGTATATTTCTTACTTGTAAGATGCCAAGGCACCTGTGTCCTTGGAATAATTATGATATGTAAGTCGGCATTGCCACCTTTTGGTGATTTGTACTACTACACTGAATTATGTAAGACTCTGTATAAGAACTCTTTTGTTCACAAACTGATGACTACTACAAAATTGTATAATTTTATCTTGGACCATGGCGCTTCCTCTAATTTTGCCAATAGGGCTCATCTCTGTAACTAGAAATGTTTCTATCGTACAGTAACCATAGCAATTATCATAGGTATATAATGTGATACACTAGTCTTGTACCTCAAGATCCCAAGAGACACAAAGAAACCTTGAGGTATAGGGAATGTTTAGCACTGGCTCCCGGTTCATATTGGTAAGAACTGCTTAGGGCAACTGTGATTTTGTCCTTTTTGGTAGTAATAAACAAGTTTATTACTCTTATGCAACGTGTCTGTGATTACTTGCATTCCCAATATTACCAAGAACCTGAAAGTGAGATTTAGACCTCCTGACAGTTCCCTATTGGTCACACCTGATCCTGATGCTGTAAGCAACTTTAGGCACGTGGGCAGATGCTTCCCACTGGGCTTCTGGCACTTGTCTCTTATTGTAACAAAAATTTTCACCCACCTAACATCCCCCACCCTGCCACACTTTAAATCCTCTTTTTCCTGCTTCCCCCTCCTACCTCTTCTACCTCCTTCCCTCCCTCCCTCCCTATGATTGGTTATCTTCCCAACAATTCCTCTCCTCCTTAAAGGCACCTACCCCTATATAGTATTATCTCAATTTGTTTCTCTGCCACTGCACAGCTTTGCATTCTGCTGCCCACTTACTCCACTCCCCTCCTGCTGGCAGTGCACTGACTTTTCCAGTCCTACCTACCAGTCTAGACATGAAGTCCCTTTTTTTGACCCTTATGGCTGCCTGTCTTATAGGCACCCTCCTTACATTTGATTTATGTGCCTCAGTCCTTGCCTTTGACCAAGCCAACATCAATCAATTTAGTTCTACCTCTGATCACCCCCCCCATCACTCCAACTTTTAGATGGGAATGCACCCTGCTTGGTCCCTTCATGTTTGTTTAATCCCCAACCAAGAGCGTCACCTACTCAGCTTCTTCCGTCACTCCCTCTCCATCTCCATCCCATCTCTTAGCACCCACTACTCCTACCACCTACTTTTTTCCCTGCTCCTAATATGTGGTGATATTGAAACAAATCTGGGCCTTATCAATACCCCAGCTACAGCAACCTCATGCATCTGGGCTAATGTTCCTGGACTAAAACTGGAACACATGAACGTTTGCAGTATCCCCGCCAAATTCCCCAAACTAGAAGTCTGGATTTCTCCTCATAGACCACACGTACTCTGCCTCACCGAGACCTGGCTGAAGCCTCAATACACTGACGCCATGTATCTACCAGCTGGCTACACACTCCTACACAGAGATAGACCTGGCAAAAAAAAGGGTAGTGGCACTGCTATCCTTGTCAGGGACCCCCTCACAGCTTCCACTGCCTTCTGTGTGAAAACTGACTCACCCCACGACTTGCTCATTGTGGAAATTACACTGGGCTCCACAAAGAAGCTTTACTTAGGTTTGCTGTTGCAATCCCCTGAACGGTTGCACAGCCGGATTACAGAGCCTGCTCTCAAGCTTAGGATCTCTCTCCCCAGTGAGGGAAACTATTCTCTTTGGGGATTTTAACCTAAACTGGATGGGCCTCCAAGAACCTGACTTTGTAGATCAGCTCAAGTCACTAAACCTGGAACAAATCCTTACCATCCATACCTGGCTAAACCATTGGACCGCTACACATTTCTTAATCGATTGAGTGATTATCACTCGCGGGGATCGCATCCTCCATACAGGTACCTTATTGGACTGCTTATGTGACCACTCCCCCACTTATGCCATTTGGTCTTCCAAGGCCTCCTGCCCCCCCCAAGATATCTCTCCTTCTGTAATTTCAACCACCCTGACACTTCCATTCTACTAAACGATGCCAGGGACTTAAACTAGCAGAGCCTCTATGCAGTCTCTGACATTACTTCTGCTGTCACTCACCTCACTGGCCTCCTCTTCGACCTTCAGGATCATCACTTTCCAGTAACTAATAGGATAGTTTGTGACAGGTGTACTCACTGGATCATCAAGGAACTTCTCTATCTCATGAAAGGGAGGGACCGTAAGTAGATTACCCATAAACTGACCCCATTCCATGCTCTGTAGAATGAATATTGGTGCCTACAAAATTGCTGCAAGCACCCGACCCATACCCTTAAGAGGAACTACTACTTCAGACAGCAGAAAGAGAGTTTCAGTGATCCCAGAAAATTCTGGGACTCCACCAATTCCCTACTCACCCCTTACACTAACAACCCTAACATACATTTAAGCCCCTCGTCTGGCCTTCTGACTAACCCTACTGAGGTTGCCATTGCTTTTAACCTTAAATTCACTGACCTGTCTGCCCTCCCCAGCAAACTCCCAAATAGGAGCCCCTCCAACTCATGGTCTGGTATCCCCATCCATCTCCCCTCCACAGTACCCCCAGCCCACCCCGCCACCATTATTTCCTCCCTCTAAGGACTTTCCCATTCCACCATGATACCTGGCTCCTCACCAGCTGCTACACCCCCCACCCGCCTTTCTATTTCAAGGTCATCTCCCCCAAGGACAATCTCAAGCTTTTTCAGAGCTTTCCCAGCCAAGGTAGCCCAGGACCAGATGGCCTCTCCCTGGTGTTCCTCAAAATTGTGTCACCAGCAATAGCCAAACCCCTCACCTATATTTTCACTCTTGCCCTGACAACCTCCTCCATGCACCTCTCATGGAAAACTGCCAAGGTAATTCCCATTTTCAAAACTGATGACCCCTTCTCAGAGGACAACTATCTGCCAATATCCATTCTCCCCACCTGAGTAAACTGCTCGAAAAAGTAGTATATCAACAGTTATCAGAGTACCTCACCAAACACAGTATATTTGTAGCCAGCAACATGGCTTCTGCAGACACCATAGCACTACTACTTCCCTAGCCCTATTTATCAACCACACACACATATATATATATATATATATATATATACAGGTATGCCATTCACACAGGGAACGCACAATGGCAAAATCCCTCAGAGTGCCAATCTCGACAGGTTTCAAGACTGTTGCTGTGAGGGACCCAAGGGCAAAATTTTGCCCTTTAGCCGTCTTTCATGTCCCCTTTGAAACAACTCCTACTTGGAGTTAGATATCTTAAGAAGGAGGGGTGCAGCGGTGCAGCCCCCTTATAGAAAACACACAATGTCTGACAGGCAACAATTTTGCTTGTCAACATTGGGGATCTCGCCATGCTGAACTTCGACTACAGTGTTGTCATTTTGTCATGGTAGAACCATATATACCAATAAGGATCAAGGGCATGCCACCAGTGCTGTATTTGTGGACCTATCAAAGGTGTTCAGCCTGGTCAACCACTCCCTCTTCCTCTCCACACTAAACCAGATAGGCTCATCCCAGAAACCACACACTGGTTTCAGAGTTGCCTAACTGAATTAGTCAATTTCTCAGTATTGGCCCAGCCACCTCTACAACCCATTCTGTTACCACCAGAGTTCCCCAGGGCTCTATACTGTACCCTCTGCTCTTCACTATATTTGTCAACACCCTTGTTTCATATTGCCTCTCCTGTGAATCCCTCCTCTATGACGATGATCTGGTCATCTACCACAGTGACAAATCCCTTCCCCCATAGCAACTGTACTCACCCAGAACTATAGAGCTGCCCATAATTGGTTCACCAATAACTTAGTGCTAGTTAACACCAAAAAAAATGAAGGCAATGCTATTCAGATTTAAATCTTACCTTGCCAGATGACTTAAATCCAATTCTTCCCTCCAGGTCTATCACCAGTGGCCCTGCCCTTGACATCGTCCGCTCCTTCAGATATCTGGGAACAATGCTGGACCACACCCTCTCTTTCACTGATCATGTAAATTCAGTAGTTTGTAGAATAAACCAAAAACTTAGTGTGGCATACCACATCAAGTTCTATCTTACTGTGAATACTCAACTGGTCATTGCTAGAGGTAACCTTCTCCCATTCTGGACTACTGTTCCCCTATTTACACTCATGTCTTCTCTTCTCTTTCTCAGCAAGACTCACAGTCGAATACAATAGCATCTGATGATTTGCCCTGTCTGGCCCTTACTCTGCCCACCACTGTGACCTTTTCTGCCCCCTAAACTGGCTCTCCTTACAAGATCATTTAGACTTTACTCTTGACTACCTTACCAATACTTCTATCAGAAATGGTCCTGCTTCCCCCCATTCATTTTTTTCAAGCCCTGCATCATGCTGAGGCACCTCCATTCCTCCCTTGTCTCCCCCCCCATAGACTCCATGAACCAGCACAAATATGTGTAGTAAAGCCCTATCAGTTGTGACCTCCATCCTGTGGAATGGACTGCTTTCCCCCTTAGATCTACTGATAAACATCATGCCTTTGAACGTGACTATAAAACCTGGCTCCTCACTAGGGACACCTGCACCTGTCGTGGAGTTAATGCCCATCCTTCTAGCCTTCCATCGACCTGATCCACAAATCTCCTTCCCTGATCTTTCTGTCATCTTTAGGCAGCCAGGACTTAATTTGAGGGGGGATGGTTAGCGTTGTAACTTCTTTGACTTATTTGCTGCCTATAATTGCACATGTTTCTCAAACTTGATTGAAACTGGTTCTTTTTTACCACTGTCTGGATCCCTGTTGTACTGCTTGCAAATCATTGCCATCTCACTTTGCTATCGCCTACTTGTTACTTTGTCTGCCATCTTTTTATTCATTGCTGTTACATGTTATCTCACTGCCATTTGTTGTTTTTGATAGTGCCATCTTGGCCAGGGAATGTTGACTGTACTTTTATACACTATTGCGGCTGCCTATTGGAATGTACATTGCTGTTACCAATTTGTATCATTGCTTTACTATTTGTAATTATTATTCTACTCATTCCTTTTAGCCTGGGTCATGCCTGAAAATGGTCTGTTGGATCAGTGCACTCTTCCTGGTCAACAAAGTCATAAATAAATAAAAATACTAAGGTCTATTTATTGGCTGGCAGAGTTCAGTGTGTCTTTTTGGGTAAATTCAATCTGCACCGAATCATGCAGCAAGGAAATAAAGGGGGGGACCTTATAAGGGTGCAACAAACCAGTAGTGTACTCACAACCTTTGTCTCTTAATTCAGTCCATCCAATTCAGTTTCAGATGGCACTGCTAGGATTCAATTGTAGAAGCTGGTTGACATCCAGAGAGGTTCTTTGATGCTGCTCAGATCTCTTGCAGCATTGAAGAGGCTACAGTTTCCCTTTCTGCTTTGTATGTTGGGGTTTTGCTAGCTGCCATTTGTCCAAGGATGATACCTGAGATTTCTGTGTAGCAGTCAAAGATGTAATCTACCATTTTTTAGCTCATCAGGCTACCACCACTTCCTCCAGAGAGTGGTAAATGTGTGTCCCTGTATTCCAAAACAAACACAGACAGGTATGATGTGTAGTTTGAAAGCAGATATTATGCTCCCATAATGTTCACAGGATGGTACCATAGGCCTGATGTTTTTTCATCACTTCAGGGGAATAGTCCTGACCAAAGGTAATTTTTGCCGAGTTAAATGTAATATTTTTCTGCTGCCAGGCAGTTCTCAGGATAGTCTTGTCTTTTTATTAGCTGAATTTAATTGTAATGGAGCATTGCTTGCTCTGTGGACCAGAGGGTTTAGGCACCAGGGCCCGATGGGCACGTTCCATAAGGAATGATGAAATGAGTGAGGTAATGCCAATATGTCACTGAGCAAGTCCACCAAAATGTCTGTAAGCTGGCCTGTTAGGCTTCAGAAAGGCCATAAATTCTGAGGTTGTCTCTCTGTAATCTTCTCTCTAAGTCTAAGCATTTATCTTGCAATTTTTCAACTTGATCTATGAGGGAAGATACTGCCTAATGGAGCTGTATGGCACAATTCTCTGTGTGAGCAATCCACTGTTCTGCCACATCAAGCCACTTCTTGAGTTGCTGAAGCTGCTTGCTAATTGCTTAAGTTCTGCTCTATTTTCAGCTCAAAAATCCTTGATCTCTGTGATAATGGCATCAAAAAGGTTCCTTGTTATGTACTCGGTCTCAGTGTCTGTATCATATGGCTGGCCCTCCACATTGGTTTGGAAAGCACTATGACTTCAGTCCAAGTGTTCCTGGGGGAAGCCATCATCATCTACAACTCAGTCCTGTACCCGGCTTAAGGATCTGGTGAGTCAATCTCGCCCTTCTTTATGGTTAGCCATTTGGGTAAAATTTCCAGATGTTAAACCTTCTGCTAGGAGAATTTACTGATTTAATAGAGTGGTGCTTCAGGTGTAAGGCACCATTAGGGATGTGATTTCTCCAAAAGCCTCAGAGCTGTTTTCATTTATATGTATGCTTATTGCAATGCAAGTCCCCCCCATCACATCTGGTACTTCACCAGCTACCAGGAGTCAAATTACACCTCAGAACTCACCAACCACTAGAGATGTGCCAAAGTTTAATTTCACCAGCGAAGTTCCAGTGAAGTTGGCAATTTCACTATGCGAAATGTTTCACCAGGTGTGAATTTGTGAAATTCCTCCCACAAAATGCAGATGGTCACCCATGAATTGTGGAATTTCACCCGTGAACAGCTTATTTTGTTTGCAAATGGCAGAATTTCACCCAAAAATGGCGAAATTCTCCTATTCATGGGCGGAATTTTGCACTTCACATCCTTGAAATATTTCATGAAATGCGCAATATCCTCAAAATATTTTCCGAAGCAGAGTTTGCCGACTTCACTCATCACTACCAGCCACTTGTGAATGTAGTCAGCGGTAAGTGTTCTCCACTATTCTGACTTCAGCACACCACCAGCAACAAGGAAATTGTCCATTTAGATTTTTAACTTACTGATTCTTGCTGAATGCATACAAATGTGGTTGTTTTTTTTTTCCATCTTGGCATGCTTACTGCAATGCAGTTCTCCCCCTCACACATTTAGATAAGCAGCCTACCACAATTCTTAATTTGTCAGAATGAATAAATAAATTACATTACAAATAAAAGTTTATTTACAGGCAGGATTGTGTGGATGCCTCAGCTCACTTGTAGCCCCACAGATGAAGCTGTTGTCTAACAGGGTAACAGCGTTCCTTACTTGATGATGGGATGAGGTAATTTACAAATTACTTGGTTCTGGTTTGTTGCCAGTATTGTGGCTGAGACTGCCTAATATTAAGTGGTTGGCTGGCCACAGCAAAGAGATATATATTGATATATATTCATTGCAAAAAACTGCATTAATGCATCAGTTAGGATTGATAGCACAGAGACAAAAGTTTGGAAATTCCGATGTTAGGGTTACCACCCCTGCCACCCTATCGCCACCTCCCCAACCTCTGCACACCAACAGACATCAGTGCGTGCCATGGGGTCATCAGGCCAAACTATCACCCCATTCCATGTGTAAACAAGCTGACATGCTACAGTATAGGAGAATGGGGTGAGAGTTAGGTTTGACGATCCATGGAACACCCCAATATCTGCTGGTGTGTGAAGGGTGGGGGCAGGGTGGTAGGGGTGGTAACCGTAACACTGAATTTCCAAACTTTTGTTTCTGTACTATCAACCCAAACTGATTCATTAATACAGTTGTTTGCAATGAATTTCCCTTATTTTGAGAAAGTGTAATGTAACTGGTATGTGTTTTTGGGAGTGCAGGCCCTCTGGGCCCTGTGCTCCCTTCACATGCACATTTTTGCATAATGGTATGCATATGTGGGAGTGCAGGCCCCTCTTGGCCCTGTACTCCCACTTACACATAAGTATGGAGCCATACAGTAGCCTTATAGTACTGAAAATGAACCCTTGTAACAATAATTTGGCAATATCTCAGTAACCTAGCAACTATGAAAAAAATTCCACTTCAGTTGTAGTCTTGACATGGAAACCTCCATATGGGCTTAGTCCAAAGGTGGACTAAGCTGCTCAGAGCCAAAAATCCATATCTCAAATCATTTTTGAGATACGGGCACCATAAGGTGCCACGGGCACCGCAATGTTATCCTATGAGACAGTTCTCAACTTCGGAGTACCGTACCTTTGAAACCATTGTAACTTTTTTGACCAAACCATGAAAATGCACATCTGAGGGGCCAGGGCTTGGCACCCTACAAATATCAGCCCAAAAGCCCCAACCATGTAGGTGCAGTGGGGTGGCAATCAAATGGTGTTTTTTGGTACTATAGTGTCGCAAATTGTGACACTTTCGCAAAAAATTTGTGAAAGAACTGGCATGGCAGTGTTGCAATTTGCAAAAGTGTTGCATCCATTCTGTCAGAATTTGTGATACTACCAGGGCCTGATCGTGGAAAAGGACTTTTGGGGGGTGTTCACAACAAAAAGGCTTCATTGTGTTCCTCATGCCCCAATTAGGTAAACACAACTGTCAGAGTTCACATAGGGACAGTAAATTTCAAACTACTGCAATTTTTGTCCATCGCTAGCTGAAAATAAGATGGCAGCTGCATGACACTACAGAGGCCATTTGTGACAGTGCATGTAGTGGTGGCAGCTTTCAAGAGGCACATGTATTTTTTTCACATTGACTATAATGGGAAAATTGAAATTTGAATAACCTTTGAACAGATTAATATTTTTTCACCACATCTTCAAAAGTCATTAGTGACCCAGACTGCACCTTTCTTGAAGATTTCAGACCAGATGGACAAATCGTTTCTGCCATAGCCCCGAGCAAAAAAATGCACAGATACCCAATTTTTGCTCATTTTATTGTGCTTTGCAACCACACATCTGACTGTAACACAGCTTTCCAGATCCAGAGATTTGTGGTACCAGACTGCGCAAGAAAACTTTCAGGCAAATCCGTTGTACAGTTGCAAAGTTATTAAAGTGCAAAATTTTGAGTTTAACATTGAAGTGGCCGGGCAACCGAAATATAGCTGCACTACCGTGCAGCTATAATATATTATAGAGTCACAGTAGGACCCCTATAGTTAAGGTTGAGTAGGTCATTTAATGTTAAACACCAAGTTAGCACCTTAATGACTTCGGTGTAGTTTGACAAAATAGCCCACAATTTAGCAAACACAGTCAGGCTGCCTGAGTCTCAAGACATGGATAGTGTTGTGATGGCAACTTGTACGGTTTCTGAGCTACTGAGTGCCAAAACACAGAAAACAAATTCTGGTCAGATCCACCACGGCTGCATAATGAAGTTAGTAAAGTTGTGTGGAATCATTAAGGAGGTATGGAGAAACAACACAATGATTTGTAAGTAGTAAGATTTGTTTTAGTTTCTGTTCTAGAGAAGGCATACACATTATTATGAAAATATGTGGAGTTGTACATTTTAATGGAAGGAATAGGAAGCAATATAGGTTTACAAAAGAACCCCAGAGCAAATGCCACTGATGTATGTGTTATCCCAGATGATACTGGCAGGACAGCCAAATTTTAAAGAAACAAAGTTGCACATATCCCAATAATGTAAAGCAACATGGGAAACATATGCAAATCCCTATGCTGATACAGAAGGTGGCAGTACATGAAAACGTAATGGCTGGCATATGTTCAGCCTTGGGATTATTTACACAGCTTTTTTTTTTTTTTTTTAGAGAAACAGGGTTTTTGTCCATGAGGTGATGTAAGTTATATTTAAGCAATGTGTTGATGTCAGGAAGTCAGGTGTAATGATGGACTGTTAGCAGGGAAAATGTGATAGTAACTTTCAGAGGGGGTCACTTTTGAGAAGGGCAAGCTGGTTACGCTTGTAATAAGGAGAATATTAGGAAAGTATGAGGTCTATGCAGAAGTAGAGTACAAATATGCAGAGTTACGTAAGTATGTGCTCATAGTGCAGGCAAATGTGATATGCAGGTTTGTTTTAGAAATAGGTAAAAATAGCAATACATGCAATTGATAGAAAGATAGATAATTACATAGACATATAGACAGAGAGAGAGAGACAGAGACAGACAGCCAGAATAGGAATGGCAGTGAAGTATTGAAGTGACGCCAACCCCACCCCCACCCCGCAGACATGGACAGGCATTGGGGTGTGCCTTTGGGTCATTGCCCATAATGGTTATGCCATTTCACCTCACCTTCCCCTGCAGACACAGACAAGTGTCAAGGTGTTTCTTGAGGTGTTCAAACTTTACACTCACCCCATTCCATAAGGAAATATGCTGAAATGGGTACAGTAGAAGAGAATGGAGTGAACTTTGGGACTGAAGAGTCAAAGGCATACCTTGATACCTGTCGCTGGCTGCAGGGTGGGAATGGGGGTGGAATGGCGTGACCATTACTGTTGATGATCCCAAGTCACACCCCTGATGCCTGTCAGTCCCTACAGGGCAGGGTGTTATGGTCAGAAACGCTAATGCCCAGAGCGTTTCTTGGTATTTTCACTCCAAGTTTTCAGCATGGTCTTTTTGTGACCTCACTGCATGAACAGTGACACTATCAGTTCATTAGATGAAAGGTGATTTTGCGTGGCGATTGTGCCATTTGGCACCACAGGTGCAAAAACACATTTTGAACAGGATGTAAAAAATAACAGCTGTACTGTTTATGAGGAGGTGTAAAAAATGGTAATGTTGAAAATCTAGAGTGAAACTATAAAAAAATTGAAGTCATGACACTGCCCCTGCTAATGTATACTTTTTTTTTAAATTCCTATGCATCCCATTGTTTTCATCTCTGTTGCTGTTATGTGACTTCTTAACCTAGCAACAGCATTTAATGCATTACATTATAAGGACAAGTAAATGTTTTTACTACATTTACAGACAGTTACATAAACTTAATTTCCTTCATAGAATAATTTAAATTTAGTAACAGTGGTAGTACAAAGCAATTACTCAGACAACTTGAAAACTATAACTACTTTATATTGTACATTGACACCCCATAAGGACTGCCTTGAAATTGAGATGCAAATGTCACACATTTATCAGGAATATTTTGCTATCCTAAATACATTTCTTGCTTCAGTAACTGCTCAGCACATTGGTTGCATGACCGGCTTGTTGACATTTACAACAGTTATGCAATGTATTGCTGCTTACTACACCAACATCATAAACCATAAAACAGATGACTGCCATAACTAGGAAGGAAGTAAAGCACAGTGGTTTAAGGTTCTAAACTGGAAATCTGGAGATCTGGGTTTGAATCCCACAGCCACACTTGCATACTTGGTGACCCTGAGCAAGTCACTTAACTTCCATGTGCTCCCAGGTTGCCCCTGTAAACAAGCTTTCAGCTTAGTGTGCCACTCCTGGTTAAACAATTGAAACACAAAAAAAACACAATATATTATTTTTCTTGCTTTATTTTGCTACTACAAGCTTTGACTAATACATCCTTCCTTAAATGTACTTTTTATAGCTTATGTGTATGTGACCTAGGCAGAATTACATTTAAAATCTCACACATAAATAAATAAATCATCAGAATAGCATTTATTTCAGAAGTATCCTTTTCAAGTGCCCATGACACTATGTACATATATTTATATCTTTTAACTTCAAAGAACTAAACCTATTCAAATGCACAAAACACAAGACTGTTCCTCTCCCGGTGGAAGCAAGAGAATGTGGTCCCCATTTACAAGGGTGGTTCGAGGGAACTTATTAGCAACTACAGGCCCATCTCCCTGCTATGCACTCTTGAAAAACTGCAGAAAAGGCTGGTTTATGGGCAGCTGAGAGACTACCTTGAGTCCCATCAGCTCCTTGCCCCCTCTCAGTATGGTTTCCGGACTAACCATGGTACCGATACAGCTCTCACCTATCTAACAGTGGATGTGCTCAGTGCAATGGACAAAGGTAAGCTGAAGGGGAGCCATCTTTATTGACCTGTCCAAGGCTTTCAACCTTGTGGACCACAACCTACTGCTAACAAAGCTTGACAAAATAGGTCTTGATCCCCACGCCCTGCAGTGGTTCAAGAGCTACCTATCAGGTCACTGTCAGAGGGTCATAAGGAAGGGTGAGCAGTCGGATCCTCTACCTATCAAAGAGGGAGAACCTCAGGGCTCACTTCTTGATCCTCTCTTGTTCTCTCTCTTCACAAATGACCTAAACCTTCACTGCAGGGACAGCTCTGTTGTTCAATATGCAGACAACACTGTAATCTACCACTCTATGGAAAATCTGCCTGAACTAGGCCTTCCCCTCCAAGCTGACCTAAAGACACTGGAATCTGGCTTACATCCAACAGAATGGTCCTCAATGCAGGCAAAATGAAAGCTGTACAGTTTGGTCCTAGATCCTTAGGGCAGGAGAGGTCCAGATTCCTACAGCTAAACTATCTAGCTAGAAAAAGTATAAATGTGGTGGACGCCATAAAATACCTTGAGCTAATAATTGACCAAGGTCTCACCTTCAAGTCCCTCGTAGACCAAGTAACCAGGACCATCCACCGTAAACCTGGCCAGCTAAAAGACCAGCTTATCCCAGGGGCATGGCTGGCAATTGCCTCCAGTATTTTTCTTCCAACACTTACCTATGCTGCCCCAGTACTACAGGGTATGCCTAAGCAAGAGCTCAACTGGCTACAGGTACTGTATAACAAGGTTTTGCAGTTTGCTACCCAAAATCACTCAAGAAGTCACCCGTGTGATATGCTTGGCCAGCTGCAGTGACCTTCCTTTGCTTCTTGACTACAGTAACCCCTGCTGTGCCTTACGTTCAAAATTCTGAGTCTGGCATCTCCCCCCAGCCTAAAAGGGACTATCTCCCTTGTGCAAAAGTCTTAGATGCTCAGGACCTCAGTTCGGTCCCTACTAGAAAGTCCCAGAGTCAGGACAAATGCTGGTGGCAGATCCTTCTCCTTTACTGCCCCCTACCTGTGGAATAATCTCTCACCATCAGTACAGGAAGCCCCATCCCTATCACATTTTCACACTAGGCTCAATGCCCACATGTTTGAGACCAGCACTTGTCACTGTCAAGGCATAGGGTAGTCTTCCCTCTGTTCCAGCATATAATGCTAACCCCCTCCCATGTCACCCAAATAGTCTACAAGGCCTGGTCTTGTCTCAAACAATCACTGCTCCTATGTCAAATATGTTTCTGACTTGCTGACTTACTCAGATTACTGTTTTACTGTGTTACTGCTATCACTGTAATCTGGTTAACATTGTACTCTCTTTGTAACATGTTGTACCTAATAATCTGTACCTAATAATCTGTCCCAGTACTATATCCTAGGTTGCCCCTGTAAAAGGGACCTTCGGGGCTCAGTGGGATCATCCGGTAATCAAAACGTAATAAATAAATAAATTATCTTCACACATTACTGTTAAACTTCAGATCCCAGAATGGCCAAGAAACAATTTAGACTTCACTCTTGCATGCCACTGTCATGCCCACTTCTCATGCAAACAACAACCAATTACAGAAACCCTTTCAGTTCTGTGCTTTGCACTCTTACATCAGAGAGACATAAATTTTACAGAACTGCTAAAAAAATAAATTTATCAAGACTGGATTTCTGAATTAAAACCTGTCGTTTACAGTACCTACTGTACATAATAATAGTTTACTGGTTACAAATGATACTACAGACATGACATTAACAACATTTCTGTATTACATGGAAAACATCCATATAATGAACTTGTCATACAGGATTTGTGACCTTCTGTTTGCATGTATCTGACAAAGGAAAAGGCACCTGCTTGATCCTTTTTTTTCTATTTTATTTTTATGCCCAACTTGCTCATATTGTTAGAGCCAAATATTGACATGCTTAGAGATAAAAAAAAATCATGATGTCTATGTGTGTGTGTTTTTGGGGGGGATATGCCTAAATAGTTTCAGGCACTCCATAATTACTTCCCCAAGCAGCTCTGATAGTCAGTTGTTCCAACATGATAGATCCATCTCATGCCACTCCTACATAAACCAAAAAAAATAAGGTGGGAGTGGATCTTTAGGAGCTTCTCAGGTGGAGGTGGGGTGGCTCTTACTCCCCCCAAACAAAACTAATACTGCCTCCCACTACTCAGATTCCAGTTCTTGTACCTCCTATTTAAGAAAGAAAATAGTGCCCTGCAACCACTGACTAACATGAAAGTGTATTTATTTGAGGGTGGAAAACATTTCTTGGAGGAGGGTAAGGCAGAGGAGACTATTTACATCTTCAGTCAGTTCCACGGACAGAAAACATGACATCACTCCTTTTGTAACTGCAAAATGTCTGCAGGCTCCACCCACTGCAGCCGTAAAAAGCATGTTTGGTTTCCCTATACTTAACATTGAGTATTTTTTGCTCTCACCTACAGCCTACACTATGTGGAATTTTTCTATGACAGTTTCAGGGCTGAAGGGGCCCTTGCCAATGGTGTGCCTTTAGAAGGTTGGTGAAAAAATATAACATTTAATAGTTATAACAATTTTTTAATTAATGTTCCAGTGCACTTGGTAAAAAAAAAACTTTAGTGAAACTTTAAAAAACCTATCACAAAAGGTAAAAAAAAAACATGTTGATAGTGGTTATTTGTATGATTTACTTGTCATGGGGGAGAAAAAAACAGTTGAGATGGATGCCTTTTTATTTTTACTGTTTAAACTTAACAAACATTAAAAATACATGCAAATTATGTATTTTTGAGAAACAAACACCAAAATCTAGCTAAACAGGACCTGGAGACTCTGGTGTATGTTTTTTAACATTTGCAGTAATACATTTTCCAGGCACCCAAAATCAAGGGTGCCCAGCTTAGTGAGAGGAGCCATTCACCCACATTTTCTGTATGAGAACAGCAGGGCATTCTTGACTTCTGTAGCCACAGCTGTAACTTGTGCTCTGGGCTTCAGTGAGAGCAGTGAGCCATGTTTCCTTGGTGTCTAGTGGTGCTCCCTTACCATCCTTTTCATAAGTAATGTTGTCCTGGTGTCTTGTGCACTCCCCCACCCTCTGATTGCTGTCTTCCTAATATATTTGTATTTCCCTGTTGTCTAGTGGCACCCCACCACTCTACAATCACTGTCCCTGAACTTAATTTATCTTTTCCTGGTGTCTAGGTGGAACCCCCACCCTCTGATTGTCATCCCCATGATTAATTTTCCATTCCCTGGTGTCTAGTGGCACCCCCCAATTGCCATCCCCCTAAATAAGGTAAATTTCCCTTGTGTCTAATGGCAGCCTGACCCTCTGATCATCATCCCTGTTAGTTTTTGTCTTTCCTTGGTGTCTAGTGGAACCCCCCACCCTCAGATCACTGTTTCAGTACTAATTTATTTTTCCCTGGTGTCTAGTGACACCCCATGCTTTGATCACCTTCTCAGTAAGTAAATTATATTTCTCAGTTATCTAGTGGCACCCCTACCCTACAGTCACTTCCTTGTAAGTTTTTTGTTATTCCCTGGTGTTTAGTACAACCTCCATCATCTGATTGCCATCCCCATACTTAATTTATCATTCCCTGGTGTCTAGTGGCAGCCACCACCCTCTGATCATCATCCTCATAATTAGTTTGTCTTTCTCTGGTGTATATTGGCACCCCCACCCTCTGATCTTTCCCTGGTGTCCAGTGGCACCTGCAACCCTCTGATTGCCATCCCCCTACTTAATTTATTATTCCCTGGTGTCTAGTGGCACCCCCACCCTCTGACTGACATCCCTGTAATTAAGTTATCTTTCCCTGGTGTCTGCAGGCACCCCTCAGCCTCCAATAATTTCCCCATTACTTTTTGTCTTTCCTTGGCATCTAGTGACAACCCTAACCCTCTGATCACTGACCCAGTCTGAAATAAAAAAAGTTCCTAAATTATTTTTTTAAATCTGCAAAAAAGAAAATGTTCCCTCACCAATCTGACCCCATACCCCACCTCCTACTTAGCACCCACCACTCCACACCTCCAGTACATCCCCACATACCCTCACTCACATGATCAGATCAGAGGGCACTCTCTGATGTAAGACATGTCTTGCTGCTGGAACCACCAACTGCAATATGAGAAACTAAGGTAAGTGTGGTTCAATGTATTTCCACGGAGTTTTGAACTTCGATGCATAACTTTGTCATTTTTGTATATTTTGACCCCGATTTTCAACATGGCCTTTTTGGGAGCCCACCTCATGACCAATTGTGGTGGCAAAATCACCTTTCAGGCAGGATTTGAAAATGTTCACATCCTTGTTTTTTCAAAGTAGGATCACAAGAAGGCTATGTTGAAAATGTGGCATCACAAAATGTAAAATTGGTGAAGTTATGCGCATGAATTGAATTTTTACTATGCTCACTCATAAGCTTGGTAATTTTAAATATTTTCACCCAAATTTTTGACATAGCTATTTTTTTCCATCACCTAATGAACATGACAGCAGTCATTTTTCAAATCCTGGCTAAAATGTATTTTTCTCACCTGTGTCGCAAAACGACGTTGCTGTGGCACAGAATAATATTTCAGAAAGGATTTAAAAATTCTCTGCACAACGTTCATAAGGTGGGGTAATAACAAGGCTTTGTTGACCAATTTGGTTGCTGTTTTGGCTGAAATGGAAGTGCAGACCTGAAGGGCCCTGTGCTCATGGCAGCACATATGAACACACATATGGAGGGATGGGAGTACAGGGGCCAGATGGCCCTGCACTCCCACAGGGAAATGGGCCTACAGTTATAGTATTTCAAAAAGTAAGAAAACTCTTTGCAAAAAAAAACTGTGTTAATGTATCAATTAGATTAACTTAACAGCACAAAAGTAGGGAAATGTGGGTTAGGGTTTCTGACCCTAGGGTTTTAGGTCTCTGGAGTCTTGGCAAATCAGTGATGGGGACTTTCTTAAGGGTTGTCAATCCTAATTCTCACCCATCCCCCATGAGCCCTACGTGAAGAAAGGAGATCATGTGTGACATTGTTTGCTCATGGAATGCAAAGCAGTGAGACCGCACAGTGGTTTTCTGAGTGGCATTGTTTGCTCATGGAATGGGGTGGGCATTAGGGTTAACAACCCCCAAGGAAGACCCCACAACTGATTTGCCTAATGCCCAGACAGACACACTACAGCTCCAGCACTTCAACACAAAATGTGTTCTTTGTCGGGGGGGGGGGTCTGAAGAACAACAGACATACCCCGTATTTAACTAAATGCATTTAAAGTGACATATATCAATACAATTGCAGTATAAAAATACAAACAAAATATAGAAGTCCAAAGTTTTAAATCAGTACAAACTGAAGCTAGAGGACTTCATTTAGCACAGCCTTCTACAAAAAAGAAACAAGTGTATCTAAATATTAAGTGAACTGCCAGGTCAACAAGGTTAGTTACAGAGAGTCAGATAACTGTATCAGATCTAAAGTAGGAAGGACAATTTTGGAAAGAGCGAAACATAGTGACAACAATAAATGATATACTTAAAGGAGAAAGAGTAGCCAGGAAAGAAACAAGTCCAGATACAGGAACAGAATTGGAGAATGTTACATTGGGATAAGAAAAAGGGTGAGGGGAGGGGAGTAAAATAGGCAGAACCAAAGGCAAACAATGGGATTATCAACAGCCAGAACCACAGACAGGAAGGAAATAAACATAACAAAATTCAAAAGCAAGCAAGTATTGAATTAAAATAAACAAATAATGAGGTGCACAAAATGGGGGAGAGGGAAGGAGAAAAGGGAAAAAGAAGAAGGGGAAGTGGGAAAGAAAATCCAATGGGGGCCTAAGTAGGTTTTACATTTTTGGAGAAAAAAGATTAGACAATGTATAGAAATAAGAACAGGGGAATAATAAAAGTAGATATATCCCTAACCCCAGCCCAACACAGTGCTGCACTGAATCTGTGCAAATTGGGGTATAAAAAATATAGCACCCTCTGAAATTATTCAGATAACAGGGGTCCAGGGGTCTTCACCACCATGTATTCCTGAATCAGGATGAACATTAGATCTGAAAGAGAAAACACAAAATCAATGAGTAACTCATAAATAAGGAGTAAAATCAAAATCATCATTAAGACCAATAGGTAATGCTGTTTATAAAGTAAGAAGAATCCAGTGTGCCCATGGAAGGGCAAAACCCCATCAATGAAATCCCAGACAGCGACAGTTTCAACAAAATTCAAACTGTTGCTTTGGGCAACCTGCCAGCAAAATTTTGCCCTTTCACCGACTTTCACCCCCCTTCATGTTAAAAATCCTAAAGAGGGGGGCTCAGGGGCACAGCCCCCGACAGAAACAAGACAGATGTCTGACAGGTGAAATTTCACCTGCCGACATCAGGGATGTCTCTATGCTGCACATCGACAACATTGTTGTCTCGTCACCATAGGTAAACTGAAAAATCCATTTTGTTTCCCTCTGCTGTACATTGTGTAATCTGTCTCCTTCCCTTGGATGTCTAGCCACATGTTGAAGAAATGAAAATAACAAATTGTTAGATTTGTTATTATGAGCAGTATACTGTCACCACAGTGACTCCCTGGCAGCAAAGACCATCACAGAGACATGATTTTGCCAAAATCTGCATGTCGCTGAGATGGTCTCTGCACAGCCAGGGGATTGCCTCGCAGGGTGTACCGGTCCAACTCTGACTCAGAGTTAGAATCCTAGAGGCTGGGCGGTGTGGTGGGCACAGTCCCCACATGAGGGGGTTGGGGGCACAGCCCCCTATGGAAACATGGAGACATCCCTGACACTGTATTGCCGACACTCAGCAAGGTGGCTGTTACTGTCAGGGATGTCTCTGTTACCGCTGTCACTACGGTAAGGTAAAACCATTATGTGCTACTGTAAAATGAGCCAATAACGCATTATGCATATTACCAGTGATAATTGCACTGACATGTTCCTGAGTGTGTAGTTTTGCTGATCTAGTAGTCCTACCCACACAACACCCACAATAACATCCACAGATATACACTACAAAAGGTGTTGTGTATGTAAAGAATTAATTAAATTCATAAGAAATGTTATTCTCGACAAACATCTTCCCTGGACAAGCATACTGGCACATGTTGCACTGTCCACATCTAAAAAACCTTTGGTTTATTTTTAAGCCAATTTCTCTTACCATCTGTGTTTTGTGTAGAATTAAAATGGCTATGGGTGAGCCTATTAGCTATACTTCTGCTCTTGCTGAAAGTAACCCTTGGTTTAGGTGCAATGTGTTCCTTCAAAATTGGATCAGATAATAGGATAAGCCATAGTTTATGGATGAAGCCCCAAACCCTGCTTGCCATGGAACTGAATTCTGTTGCGAAAGTCACAGTATTTTGTTCAAAGATTTGTTTTTCACAGTCATCCTTCTTGCCTTTGCTTCGCTTGGGGGGCCAAAAGGTCATCTCTCTCAAGTGAGTTAGCTTTCTCAAAAGACTCATCTAGGATATTGTCAGTATAGCCTCTATTTAGAAGTTTAGATTTCAATTATGCCACTTGTTTGTAAAAAGTAGAGTAATTTGAGCAGTTGGGGAAAGAAGAAAGACTGAAATATTCATGTGTTTTTCATGTTTCTGCACCTTTGCATGGCTTCAAGACCCATATGGGACAGGAACTGAATGGAATGGAGTCAGGGAGAGAAATCGGGACAAATTTATTTTTTTGGGGGGGAAGGGTCAGAAATGGTTAGTAACTGCATGGGCTTAAGTCCAAATCTGATGCACTGCTCTGGGGTATAGACAGATGCATCTTATACATTTGAATTTTTCCAGATTTGTATATCACTTTTCAGTCACAACAAACAAGGTTTACCTTTTAGAGACATTCCAGATATTTTAGAGCTTGCCACCTAGGGGCTAACTAGCACCTGACCTCCACTGGTTGTTGGCTCCCCACTGCTGAAATCTGAAATGGTGCCCCTGCCATAAAGTATACATTTACAGGACATCCTCTGTGTGAGCAGCACGTTGATCCATGAGGGATGGATGAGGAGCAGAGCAGTTTTCAGGGGTAACATGAGGGCTGTCCCTTGCATTCAGGGACAGTTGAGCAATATGGTATGAACAGGCTAATGGAGCTCCACTATAATCAGGCTTATGCACCCCCCCAAGTGAAGCTGACCTCCACATCACCATACTCAGGCACATTATGACATAGGGCAAGGGAGACTGCAGGGGCGTGCACCATTGAAATGAATGGGGGTATGTTTTTATTACTATTTTGTACATTATTGATGGAGAGTTGGAGATTAATGAAGGTCACCGCTCAACTAACAAGGGCCTTGTTGAGGAACAGTGGCCCTCATTGTTCTCCAA